>CM064511.1:25864610-26352280 GCA_032716605.1 Paralithodes platypus | reverse complement strand
TTTCGAATTCAGTATATTTGCTTATTTATATTGCTTAGCCGTTTTTTACCCATCTATGGTAATCATGTATTATGTTTTAATTTAATTTCTATTGTTATTATGTGTGTTATACTGTGACCAAATTCTATCCCTGGATTAGGGTATGTAAATCGTGCGACTATTTTGTGTTTTTCCTTAGTAATTTTACACACCACATATAGTTGATCGCTTGTATATAATTAATGCTGCAATACAAGTGGGTCAAGTTTATGTTCAGTGGTGTGGATATTTTGAAATGTTGTGTGAAGAGATAGTGAGATTATATTAACACACACACACACACACACACACACACACACACACACACACACACACACACACACATACACACATTGTAATGCATGTGGTGCTAGCCAAAGTTAGAAAATATAATTATACAAAATATCTCTCAATGTCACTCTTCCTCTCTCTCTCTCTCTCTCTCTTTCTCTCTCTCTCGCTCTCTCTCTCTCTCTCTCTCTCTCTCTCTCTCTCTCTCTCTCTCTCTCTCTCTCTCTCTCTCCTCACTTAATTGTCTACTATCTTTGCTAGTGGTTCTAAGGGGTTAAATTAATAGGTTAAACTGTAATCAGTTAAATATGCACATTACCTAGTTTCTACACTTACTAATAACTAATCAAATATGTTGATACGCAAGGTCGTTCAATGGTCAATTGTTTGGTCAAGGGTTCATTGTTTGGTCGATTATTTCATATATTTGTTATATTGTTTTAGTTTCCTCCCTAGACCTCCATCAAATTAAAAAAAAAAAAAACATCCATTAGATCCCCCTTCTAGATAAATTTGTACATTTTTCGGTAGAAAAATATCCCGGCCAAAGGCCTGTTCTTCCAAAATTACAGGCTCACTATCGTTTGCCAGGAAAAAAATCGACACCTAAATAGCACGAAAGGTCTTAATATTGACAACACAATGGGGGCGAAAGATCTAAAAATCGACAAACTAATGGGGCAAACATCTGAAAATCTGAAAACTAATGGTGCTAACATGAGGAAGAAGTGAGGACCAAAAAAACGACCCGTCTTCCCTTAAGATACTTCACACACACGGTTAGGTTAGGACATGTTAGACTTACGTAGATTAGTTTCGATTAACCCTTTCAAGCTCTAATGCGCGTTTCTGTTCTGTTTCTGGCTACTATTAGACGATTTTATTCAGATTAGTAATGGTATATAGAAGTCAAAGGGTTGATTGAGATAGTATTTACCCTTTTAATGCCCACAGATACTTCCTAAGCTGCATAAAATCGTCTAATGATAGCCAAAATAAACTGCTAAAACGCGTCAGAGCTAGAAAGGGTTAATGTCAGGTACGATTAAAGGTTATGGCAACTTAGGTTAGGTTCAGGTTCAAGTTACTTTATGCGCAAATCAAGCTATTCCATTTGTATACGCTATGTAACTTTAACATAAACGGTGGTAAGTCTCCCTTTTAGCACTTCTCCTCCCCCTCTTTACCTGTGTGTAAATATCTATCACCCTCTTTGTTGATGGATAAGTGAAACGTTTCTGATATTATTGAGAGCAAGATATCTCGCTTGTCATTAACTCAGACCAAGACCCTCTCTCTTCCATTTACATAAGCAGGGATAAATGGTACACTCGGATGCCTTAGTTTCTGGCCCACTC
The DNA here is from genome assembly GCA_032716605.1 of Paralithodes platypus. Classification (NCBI taxonomy): domain Eukaryota; kingdom Metazoa; phylum Arthropoda; class Malacostraca; order Decapoda; family Lithodidae; genus Paralithodes; species Paralithodes platypus. Next base: position 26,350,613 of record CM064511.1, on the reverse strand, counting down.
ATTTGTATCCAGGGACTTCACCTATTTCTAATTATGGAAGCATATCTCTAGAATCACATTTATGAATATATTTTTCTATGCATAAACTACACAGCTATACAGTATACTGCATATACTATTTATTGAACAGCAACTGATATCCAAAAATCAATCTAGATAATTATGATAGCATAAAGTAAAGGATAGGGGCTCCACGAATACTTATGAGTGGCCAGAGGCTATGACATCCGAGGGTACGATAGGACAAGCATTCATTATTTATCTGTCATAGTAATAATACAATATGGCATAAGATGAAAATAGTAAAAAAAGAGTAAACTGTCTATATTTCTCCAACAACCCTTTTCACTATCTACGTTTTTATCCCTCCTGCAACAGTGTTTTTACCACCCTCCCCCTCTAACAGCTGGTGTGCTAGTGAAAAGATTACAACTATTATTTTTTGCCACAAGGGAGGGCGCCATTCCATATATTCCACTTCTTTTACCACACTACCACGTTCTCTGCCGCACTTTTTTCAACCTATTGCGTTTGTTGTTGAAGTGGGGTGGAAAGGATTGTATTTTATTGAAGCGGGGTGGAAAGGATTATATTTTAGGGCGAGAGGGGATATTGGATTAATGTTGGTTATATATTTGTATATATATATATATATATATATATATATATATATATATATATATATATATATATATATATATATATATATATATATATACAGTATATATATTCATCAGTGATATTTTGTTACCAATTGAATGTATAAAGTTTAGGAACTACCTTTCTATTTTAAGCGGTTAGTAAACTACTAAAATAATTATTAGCGCATGTATTCACTATAATCCTTATATACATTATATATTGTTACTAACATATTTCACATAACTTAAGAGTAGCAAATTGATCCACATTATATATAGATTTTTTCGTATTCATTAGTATTTATAGATTATTCAAATTAAATCAGTTTGACATTTTGCCAGCAAATGCTCTTTATTCCAATATAATTATTTGTCGAAGAGCTTACTTTTTTGTAAGTTTACCAATATAACATATTTGAAATATTAAGTTGTGTTTTATATGAATTGATAAGTTGGAACAATTCATGTAATTGCCAATGGCAATAACTACATTTCTAATCGGATTTGAGCGGGGATTTTTTTCGGTTAGATACTAAATTGTACTTACAATTTAGGGGACAAATGCTCTGTATTATTTTAGCCTTATATTGAAAATGTTGCCCTAATTGAAAATACGCATATGTTTTTCATTATATAATTATAATTATATTCAAATTATGACTATGTAATACATTTTGTATATAACTGAAAGCCTATAATTATCTTAATATCACATATATCACAAAGTAATTGTAAATAATTATGATATATGTGTAGAATTCTGTATTTAATGTTTACATGGAAATGCTTGTGCAATCAAATGTGTTGGTGAATGTGGTGTCATGACGTGATGCACACAACAACAAGAGAACCTGACAAGCAGCAGCAGCCGTCACCACTCCCGCGGTTATCTATGCCTCCAACCCAGCTTGTATGGAAATGTTTTAGGTCCGTAGCTGTTGTGGTGGCGGGGAGACAAGCAGCCTCAATAGTTGCTGGCCTCAGGTGATAGCACTGACAGCAGGTGCATCTGGTGGTAGGGGGGAAGAGGGGAATGTTTCATGGGGGGGAGGTGAGGGTGTACATGTTTCACCCTCCACCCACCCACCCACCACCTTCATTCTACTACCTCTACCTCTGCTCTCTGCTCTTTATATTTATCGTTGCTGTTCCTGTCGTTCTCAGCTCTTCTATTACCACTCTCTCTCTTCTTCTACTGATCGGCGTCTCCGGCTTATCTCTCCTCTAATGTATTCGCTTTGCTCTTGTCTTTGTAACGGTATTCGTCCACTGCTTTATTCCTTTGCACGGCAAGTTCTTTATCTAAGAATATAAAAGCCATTTTCTTTGAAAAAGAGCTGAATGGTGTATACCTTAAATTGGCTTTCATTCAGAGGCCTTTTAATTAACCTTATATCACATAAGATAACTAAACTAGCATCTTCCCAAACGCCAAGGCAGGACTATACTGTAGTTGTCTAGTAACAAATGGAAAAAACACGAGACACTTACATTTCCCTTCATCTTTTCTTCATACCCCACACCGTTTAAATCAGTAGACCAATGCATTTGTTCTTCCGTTTTTTGTACAAGCACTTCTCATGTTAATCCATTGATGTCCACCAATATACCTTCTCTCTTTATTATATAATTATTTTGTTTCGTATTAATTTCCTTCAACCTCTGTTTCATTTAGTCCACATCTCTTTAAGTGCTCAATACGTGCACGCATTTTTTTTCTTCAAATTATCCCCCTCAGCTCTTGCTGCCTCCACCAAACATACTTGTATTTCATTAATGCTATTAATCGTTGTCCTACATCCAACCTACGTAAATCAGAACAATCCCAAGCAAAACTGTTCTGAAAATACTCTCCCCTCCCATCCCTCGTCCGAAAATCGCCTATAAGTTTTGTTTTCTTTATTTATTTATTATCTAGCAGACACTCGCTCTCCTCCTGCAAAAGATTCCCCTTCAAATGTCTTCCTACAATTATATCCTTCAGCTTTACCATCGACCTAAGCCATGTCTCTCTCAAGCTGATGAGTTTCCAATGCCTGACCCGGAATAACCCTTACATATGTGTATGTGTTTCCTAGGAATCCATGATCAGAGTTTGACCTTGCTTTGAGTCTGACCATAAAGCCGGTATCACACAAGCACTTTTTCACTCCACATTTATCCTTAATACTGGTCTGGCAGCTTATGAGGTTAACATTTGAAATATTCTGGTTACCTAAATTCATCTATCATCAGTCTAGTTTCCGATACCAGTGTAAAATATTCCAGAAATGTTGCCAGAATTTTTTTGATTATCGAATGTTGACTAAAAAAGCTCTCGTGTGATACCGGCTTTACCGTCACGCTAATAATGCCCAACTACCACATCTCCAATTACTGTTGTGGCAATCCATCCTTGTCCGATCCTTACACCTCTACATGCACCCTCGGATTAATTATAGTATATATTTTTTTTCCAGCTGATGGTAAATTGCCATATCTTCATCTCAGTTACTTAGTTATTACGAAGATTTTGTAGCGAAATAGGTTGCTGATTATGAAAAATTGGCAATACGATGATGCAGAGACCTAATAGTTTCATATTTGTCCATTAGGTATCAAGAAATCAGCTGCTAAAGGATTCAATTTTATATCAGCTGGAAATAAATCGACTATAGTAGATAATTATACTATCTTGTCCGTTGTTTTCTTATGTTGCCATTTACATATTATTTTGTAATCGCCTCCAAAACGTACTCCCTCCACCAAACATCCCCGTCATATGTTACGCCTCCTACAAGCACAATCTCTTCCTCAAATTTTGTTTAATATTAGCTTGTTCACCTTCAAGTGATCACCTGCAAGAACTTCCTCCAAATTTGCCTTTCTTCAAACATGACGTACCGGTATACAATAACTTTCCTTCCACTTTAATATATCACCACATTATTTATAACTTCTTCTCTAATCACTCCTCCTTCTCCAAAGTTTCCTCCTTTAAGCAATATCGCTCTAAATGCTACTCCTCCAAGCACCCCGTTCCTCCTCCAAGCTCCCTTCCTCCTCCTCCTCCACCTCTTCCTCCTCTTCCTTCCTGTATCAGAGCGCCGACATGTGAACCAATTGATTAATATTAATTAGTGTGGTTATCTGCGCGAGGGCTGGACTGCATCCCGCCAGACCGCATGCACCGCCACCCACCCCGCCCCCCTTCATGTCTCGATAGCCGCCCTCTGCCCCCTCTCCCCTACCCTACTCCCCCACCCCGGACCACCCACAAATTCCTCCTCCTAATTAAATCGCACCATTTTCCTCTCCCCTTTCGCTTTTCCGTTAATTTCCAGCAGCTCGTTTATATATTTATCTTGGAATTTGTGCATTGGCGGAAATTTGGACGTTCTCTCTCTCTCTCTCTCTCTCTCTCTCTCTCTCTCTCTCTCTCTCTCTCTCTCTCTCTCTCTCTCTCTCTCTCTCTCTCTCTCTCTCTTGATTTAGAATAGTTGAGGTTTATGTCAACATTAAATAAGTCTTGGGTTTTGAGCGGCCATGTTTCAGTTTGTGCCGTCTCGCTGGTCGAAATGTCGAGTCCTGTAATGTGTGAAATTCTTGGGTTTTGAGTAGCCGCTCTTCATTATGTCTCACTGACGTCCTATCGGCACCCGTTTCTTGGTCGTGGTGGGGTGAGGGTAGGCGAGGAATAAAGTGTAGAGAATCGCAGCAGTGAGGAAATTATTACCAATAAGGAGTAGAGTCAACATGAAGACCGTCGCAAAGGGAAGAGAGATATCGGCAACAGCGGCGGTCGTGGTGGTGATGGTGGTGGTGGTGGTAATGATGGTGGTGTGGTAGTAGTGGTGGGGGTATTGGTGGTGGTAGCGGTGATATCAGTGCATCGCTCAATATCCTGCCTGCAGCCAGCGCCGAGTGCAGTATCTGGCCTGGTAATACCTCCTAAACGGCTAATTGACTCAGGGGGGAACAAGAGGGGAACACAAGCCCCCTGAAATCTAAGGCTGCTTTCCATTTTGCATTTTGAGGAGTTCCGCCTTTATAAACCTTGCGGCTCCCTTGTTCTTGGGCTAAAATGTTCCGCTGTGGGAGAGTCTTATGGGGTGAAGGGGCCCGGGAGGGGATTAATTAGGCTGGCTATTGTGTTCTTGGTTACAACTTACCAAGGAGAAGAAACTGGCAGGGTTCCTTGTCGCTCGAGAAATGTTATACGCCGGCAGAAGTTAACAAAATCGATCCCCCTTGACTTGAGAGCCCCGGGGAAAGGATAATGCTGCCTCTTGTCTCGTTCCTGATTACTCTCGTCTAATTAGTTACATTAGGGGGTTCCGGCTGGCCCGGGTAATGAAGCATTTAGTTGAGCCTCCTCTTATTATCATCATTTTTAAGAGGCTCGGCGGCGGAGGGGAAAGGGTTGCTAGGCCCGCGAAAAAATTATTGTGTTCGTCTTTGGTTAAGTGGGAATTGTTTAGGCTTTGTTGGAATTATCATTAGCCCTATTATTTTGGAGATTAATGTTTATTATAGAAGCCGTCGGAAAGTTTTTGTTTTAGCTTAAGACGCACCTCTACTCCTAGAGTAAGAGTTAACAATATATACATTTACCCATTCAGTAAAATAACAGCATCTTATGATACTTGATACCGAAAAGTAATTTTCGTTTACAATATATTACTCATTTAAATTTTCTTTTAAACTTGTGTAATCAAATACATTAACTAGATTATTAAAATAATATACTAATACTTTGTCGCATCAAATATGTAATTAAGTTATACATTAGTGCTGCACTATATTCATTTTATATTATTATATAATGACTTCGCTTGTGTGGTGTTTCTCTCAACCGCGGACATTGACTCTCCTACCTGCCACCTTCCTCACTTATCACACGCCTCCACAGTCATATACACAGTCACACACTCACACACACAGTCACACATACACACAGTCACACACACGCAGGCACACGCCTCCACAGTCATACACACACACACACAGAGTCACACACACCGTGGCGTAACTGATAGCGCGTCTGGCTCACAACCAGAAGGTCCCGGGTTCGAGACCCGGGCGGGGAAGAGACATTTGGGCAAGTCTCCTAACGGTGTAGCCTCTGTTCACCTAGCAGTATAAATAGAAACCTGGTATAAGTGGACGAAGTTGTGACGTCCCATCTGGGGTTGGTGATCGGTTACAAGGCGAGATGGGTATCGTACTGGTCAACCTAAGCTGATGGCTACCTAAGCCTTCGGGCGAGACGGTACCGTCTATAGTGAGAATGGTACCGTACAGATCCACCCTAAGCCTTCGTTTCCAGATGTCGCCAATTGGCTAAAATACAGACTACACACACATCTACAGCCATTCCAACGATACATAAACACTTAACATGCATTTCACGCAATACATTCCCAGTTAAGGAGGCGCGATAATAATGAGCTTAGCTTGCATTGCGTGGATTCCCCTTGACGAACAAGTAACTGAGTAACTGAGTAACTGAGTAACATACAGTCACAATCACAGTCACAATCACAGTCAAACGCACACACACTCTCCATAACACTCTTGCTCTGACACCAACTCTCTCTCTCTCTCTCTCTCTCTCTCTCTCTCTCTCTCTCTCTCTCTCTCTCTCTCTCTCACACACACCTGTAATAATAACGCGGGTAATCAGTGTGGTTCCGTTGACTTCCGCCGAGCCCCTGGTAAGATGTGTTGGACCTGGGGCGGGGCGGGGGGGGGGGGGGGGGGGGATGGAGGAGAGAGCTACAATGGAAGGGGTAGTAGCGGAGGAAGTGGTGCCGGGGGGGGGGGCGGGGGGGGGGGGGTATGAAAAGTGGAGGGTACTGTAGGAGAACGGGGGATGTAGATGAACCGTCTATGAGGAGATATTGTGACGATATCATTGCAGAAGTAGTTAATGGGAGGTTTTTAGTTGATTCCCTAGACCTCCACCAAGCTTTTAAAATACCCCACAGGCCCCACGAGATAAGTGTTTACATTTTTCGGTTGAAAAATGACCCGGCCGATGGCCAGATCCTCCTAGATTACAGGCTCGTCATGAATTAATTTCCATGTCAATGGCACGAAAGGTCTTAAAACTGACAGAAATGGAGCGAAAAAAATTACCCGGCCGATGGCCAGATCCTCCTAGATTACAGGCTCGTCATGAATAAATTTCCATTCAATGGCACGAAAGGTCTTAAAACTGACAGAAATGGAGCGAAAAATATTACCCGGCCGATGGCCAGATCCTCCTAGATTACAGGCTCGTCATGAATAAATTTCCATGTCAATGGCACGAAAGGTCTTAAAACTGACAGAAATGGAGCGAAAGGTCTTAAAATCGCCAACTTAATGGGGCGAACGTCCTAAAATGTGAAAACTAATGGGGCTAAACTTGTGGGAGAAGGGGTTCCAGAAAAAAAATCTTATGTGAAAATCTCTCCTTAAATTGCACTTACATTAGTTTACATCGTGTCTTTCTAATAATGAGTGGTCATCCTCTCTTATGTTCACCCTTCCTGTGTAGTTCTAATAATGAGTGGTGATCCTCTCTTATGTTCATCCTTCCTGTGTAGTTATAATAATGAGTGGTGATCCTCTCTTATGTTCACCTTACTGTTGTAGCTCTAATAATGAGTGGTGATCCTCTCTTATGTTCATCCTTCCTGTGTAGTTATAATAATGAGTGGTGATCCTCTCTTATGTTCACCCTTCCTGTGTAGTTCTAATAATGAGAGTGTGATCCTCTCTTATGTTCATCCTTCCTGTGTAGTTATAATAATGAGTGGTGATCCTCTCTTATGTTCACCCTTCCTGTGTAGTTCTAATAATGAGTGGTGATCCTCTCTTATGTTCATCCTTCCTGTGTAGTTATAATAATGAGTGGTGATCCTCTCTTATGTTCACCCTTCCTGTGTAGCTCTAATAATGAGTGGTGATCCTCTCTTATGTTCATCCTTCCTGTGTAGTTCGTCAATAATACTCTATTACTCTTAACAGCTTGGTGTATATTTGGTGCATTTTCATATTTTAGTTTGGTTATCATTAGACGAGTGTATGCAGTTAAGAAACAACCGCTAGGAATGGAAAGGGTTATGTTATATATATCTTGGTTAAGGGGGGATGGGCCGGTTTCCTGGACCAGTTTCTCCCTCATGCTTAGCCCCATTAGTTTTCAGATGCTAAGATGGTTGCCCCATTAGTTAGTCAATTTTAAGACCTTTCGCCCCATTTCTTCGTCAATATTTAGGCCTTTCGTACTAATTAGGTGTCGATTTTTTCCCTGGCGAACGAAAGTGAGCCTGTAATGTTGGAAGAACAGGCCTTCGGCCGGGACATTTTTCTACCGTAAAATGTACAAATTAATCTAGAAGAGGGATCTAATGAATGTGTTTTTTTTTTTTTTTTGATGGAAGTCTAGGGAGGAAACTAGAAAAATAATGAATACATGCAAAAATCGCCCAAAAAGTGAACCATCTCCTCTTAACATTCTAGCTCCCACGACAGCTTCCTAAACTGAATAAATTCGTCTGATGGTACCAAACGAAAGGCGTTGATGTATACCGAATGAGTTAAAGGATGCAACACTGAAAGGCAATTGAAATACAGATTGAATTATGCAGTATGCAACCTTTGGAAACCGTAGAATCGTCTTTGACGGGGCTAGGTGAATGTAGCAGCGTCTCTGAGTTGGTCGCTAACTCTATCCTCCATTATCATTTTTTCTATTGCTCTAAGATGTGTTCATATAGTTGCTTCCTGTTGGTGGAGGCGGGGTCTGTGGAAGCTTCACAAAATAAAAACTAAGGGGAGATGCATTAGCCTCCTCACTCAACAGATACATTACACCCAGGAGATAGGAGAGGGCTTCACTGACACGCCATTTTGAAACTTTAATACAATAAAAAGGTTTATGATTATATGTTGGGTAACCAGAATATTACTCCCGTCGTGTTGAATATTGTTTCATGATTGACTACCAAACGCATGTAAATTACTGTATTAGAATATATTAACTCAGTGCTAATAGTTGTATATAATATTAACTCAGTGCTAATAGTTGTATATAATATTAACTCAGTGCTAATAGTTGTATATAATATTAACTCAGTGCTAATAGTTGTATATAATATTAACTCAGTGCTAATAGTTGTATATAATATTAACTCAGTGCTAATAGTTGTATATAGTATTAACTCAGTGCTAATAGTTGTATATAATATTAACTCAGTGCTAATAGTTGTATATAGTATTAACTCAGTGCTAATAGTTGTATAATATTAACTCAGTGCTAATAGTTGTATATAGTATTAACTCAGTGCTAATAGTTGTAATAATATTAACTCAGTGCTAATAGTTATATAAATATTAACTCAGTGCTAATAGTTGTATATAATATTAACTCAGTGCTAATAGTTGTATATAGTATTAACTCAGTGCTAATAGTTGTATATAATATTAACTCAGTGCTAATAGTTGTATATAATATTAACTCAGTGCTAATAGTTGTATATAATATTAACTCAGTGCTAATAGTTGTATATATTAACTCAGTGCTAATATTGTATATAATATTAACCAGTGCTAATAGTTGTATATAATATTAACTCAGTGCTAATAGTTGTATATAATATTAACTCAGTGCTAATAGTTGTATATAATATTAACTCAGTGCTAATAGTTGTATATACTGGCAATGGCGTAAATTGTGCAGAGTTCTAGTCTTTGTATTCAGCCGATATATACTGTATATATATATATATATATATATATATATATAATTATAGTATATTTGCAGCAATTAATTAGCATGCCCATTGTGTACTTACCCTGTTACCCCTGGCTTAAGAACCTAGTATATTAAAAGATTAACTAATCAGAATCCTTGAACTTATTTACACACACACACACACACACGCACACACACACACGCACACGCACACACACACACGCACACACAAACCCACACACACACACACACACAGACACACACACACACAGCCCGTAGCCTAGTAGGTAGAGCTCTCGTCTCACACGAGGGGTCGGGGTTCAATCCCCGGCCGGGCGGAGACAAATTGGGCTTGTCTCCTTTCATGTGTTAGCCTCAGTTCACCTAGCTGTAAATAGGTACCTGGAATAAGTGGACGACGTTGTGACGTCCCATCTGGGGTTGGCAAAAATGGTACAAGGCGAGATGGGTATCATATGGTTCACCTAAGCTGATGGCTACCTAAGCCTTCGGGCGAGACGGTACCGTCTATAGTGAGCATGGTACCATACAGATCCACCCTAAGCCTTCGTTTCCGATGTCGCCAATTGGCTAAAACTACAGACTACACACACATCCACAGCCATTCCAACGATACATATAACACCTACACATATAGGAGGCGGGAAATAACGAGCGTGCTCACTCCCGCAATACAACTAGAGTAAGTACTAGAATAAGTACAAACCCACACACACACACACACACAGACACACACAGGATGTGAGCCATTTGCCGTGTTTATAAAGTAGCTCATAACTACATTTCCTCTTCCGACCTCACGCACACGTAGACGTATATACAGGACGCTTACAAGCCTACACAGTATAGGGTCACAAGCTCACATATATACAGGTGTGATAGTGTACATATACAAACGTGAGGCGTAACACACACACACACACACATACAATTTTTTTGTATTCACTCACAACCTTTCCCAACTTTTATATATGTTGTTATCATACACCTCCACTGTGTAGTCCAACACAAGTTCTTTTATCTCTCAGGCTGACTGACTCCCCGGTGCAGGGCAGGTCAGGTTAGGTCAAATAACATTGGACTGAAGCTACAGAAGAGGGGGGACGTGATATAATAGTTACAAGTACTGGGTTATGAAAGGTCTCTCAACACACATCAGAAACTATATTGACAGTAATTTGCAGAAGTTGGTTGAATAATGTTATGACAAATCACATCAAAACTCTCTCAAGATTCTTTCAAGGTCATTTTACGAAAATAATTTAATTTTCCCAAGAGAAAAGGGTAGCATTAGATAAATCGGGTTATTCGTGTTACTTTCCAATCATAAATGACATTACACTAAAGAAAAATTAACTAAATTAACTGCAGAAATTATGGTTGATATTAATTGAATAAAATAGTATCGTCTCTCTTAAGATTACATTATATGCGGTCGAAATTTAATCGGATTACGCAAACTCAAGTCAAGCCATTTTAGTAATTTATATAACAGTATAATGCTATGGCTTGCATCACGTCATGTAAGAATACCACATCACTTAGTACCGTTGTACTGTATCGAACATAGAATAGAGTCACGAGAAGAGCGAACACACACACATACACACACACACTCTCTCTCACAAACACACACACACACACCCTTACTACGGTTTTTCTAGGCAACTAAGGAGGAGTGTGAAGAGGGGGCTAAAGGGGGCAAAAGTGGCAGAGATTGGAGAGAGAGAGAGAGAGAGAGAGAGAGAGACGGAGAGGGAGAGAGAGAGAGAGAGAGAGAGAGAGATGGAGGGCATGAGACGGACAAGTAGAAAACAAAATAATATGTATCACTGGAGCAAGACAGGGGTATTGGTTGAATTGAGTTACTGGCGAATATAAAACGAAACAGGAGATCCGTACAATGAAACGTACAAACATATACTGAGAGAGAGAGAGAGAGAGAGAGAGAGAGAGAGAGAGAGAGAGAGAGAGAGAGAGAGAGAACTTGGAGGACTTCTGTAAAGGCCTCCAATTAAAAGCCGAACGCACAATTACCCACAGAAATTACTTGTCTTATTTATCTGTTATTTTTGAGTGGCCGTCTTGGAGAGGCGGCCGGGCGGAAGGTGGGGCGGGCGGTGGGCTGTGAAGGGAGAGAGAGAGAGAGAGTGTGTGTGTGTGTGTGGCAAGGCATATTTACCATCTCGAAGAATTTGCAGTTTATTCCGTGATGATCCTCTAGATTTAAGAGAAATACACTCAATACAATTGCAGTTATTACAAGGTATACAAAAGACGATCAATATATATGTTTAAAGCTGTTCTGCTGAAATATTACTTAAGACTACAGAGGAACGTCCTTTCACGTACAACACATCTTATACGTGAAGAGAGAGAGAGAGAGAGTGAAGGGCGGGGGGGGGGGGAGGGGGGATGCATTGGGGCATGAAATAGAGGTAGGAAGAAAAAAGCAAGGGAGGGAATGGAGGAGAAAGCGTAAGGGGAGGGGAAGAAAAAAGAAGGAAAGAGGCGTTCAGCTGAGAAATAGAGGGGTGCACAAAACTATTAACAAGAAGAAGAAGAAGAAGACGAAGAAGACGAAGAAGAAGAAGAAGAAGAAGAAGAAGAAGAAGAAGAAGAAGATAAAAAAGATGAACACGAAGAAGAAGAAGAACAGAAAAAGAAGAACACGAAGAAGAAGAAGAAAACTAAGAAAAAGAACCAGAACAACAAAGGCAATAACAACAACACTGACAACAGCAAGATGATGATGGCGATGAATGATAAGAAAACAAAAGTAAATGGGAATAATAAAATGAAGAAGAAGAATAACAACAACAAAAAGAAGAAGAAGAAAAAGAAGAAGACGAACCTAAAGGGAAAGAAGAATCTATATGGATATAGATGTGGCCATTTGAAGGTGTAATAAGTAAAATAAGAGAGATAGAGAGAGAGAGAGAGAGACTGTTGGGTGTGAAGTGGGTAGGGGAATGGGGTAAAAATATATTGAAGAGGAAGAAGAGGTGGCTGGTAAAGAAGGGCATGGGAGGTGGGGGGAGGAGGAGGAGGAGTAAGAAAGGATGAAGGGAGAAAATAAGAGGATGTTGGTCAAAGAAAGACACGGGAAGATTACATATAAAAATGATGGCTGCTATAGATGAGGGAAAGAAGAAATAGAGCATCAGTGAGTTTTAGTAAATGATCGAGTGAACAAAAATGGTAGTACAATAACAATAGTATAAATACCCTATATGTTTTATATTTGGTATTTGAATGGAGGAAGGAAAAACAAAGAAAAAATCATCCACGTGCCTAAAGGCATCCTTCATTCATAAAATGTGTGTAACAACTGGACTTGAACGGTTGCGTAATAATCCATACAAACAGTAGAAAATATTAATAATAACTTCTCGATACACACAAGAAAGAAGCAGCCAGATATTGCCAATGACATGGACAGAAACTGCTTTAACGAATGGACCAAAAACCGAGCCTGGGAACGACAAAGACAGACAACACAAACGACATTAGCACACGGAGAAAACTTGCCAATGTCATTATAGCTGACGAATATTTGATTATGGCACGATTGCAGAAGGGAGGGAGAGGGAGGGGATTATCAACAGAACTGCAATACCTTCCTTTTCCTTGCCTTTTACTCTTTTCACAATCATTTACTTCTTTGATTACATCATTTATTTACGTATAATTATGAACATGCGGATTTTAGAAATCTGAAATGCAAGTCAAATGAAATGCAAGTCATCAACAATCATTAAACTATACCTTACCATGAATGTTTAGCTAACTTCTTGCATATAATGAGTTACAGTTATTAAACCTATTCTTGTTTAATAGCTGAATTATTGACTAAAACGAGATTGAGTTGTCTTACCTATATTATTGTCTTATTACTAATCTACCTTGCCCACGATGCGATTGAATACAAATTCCTTTCCTAGGATTAAAGCTAATCCATGACATTGTATATTTTGAATTATTTATTAAGTCCAATATATTGTTCTCGTTTGTCTATTTCAATTATAATTAGAAGTTGTATTGATTGAGTCAGAAAATTACGTAAACAATATATTTCATATTTCAATAGTCTTCATTCGTTTAAGAAAATACCTTTCGTTTCTCAAGGCTACTATTTTCAAAGCATATACAGTAGTTATCCTATTATTTCAAACCTATCCATTTGTTATTGTAGTTCCAATTACACCTTCCTATTTCTTTCTATGTGTATGAAGGATACTAAAGGCAAAGTCACCTGCAATAAGTGTCGCCCCCAAAGGTACAACAGTAATAGAGAGCCAAATTCAAGGTTCGTTACAGTACAATATTTGTTGGTGAATTCGAACAGTGTTATGTGCTTGTTCAGTGTAGTGAAATGAACAGGAGGAGAAGGTGTTTGTGAGGGCTAGCTGGACTACTCTCAATGTAGGTAAGACATATACAGAAACAGTGAGGGAAGCTAGACAAATGTATCAGGAATTCTAGCAACTCCTTATCACATGCCTATGAGGCCTCCCCTGGGTATTGCCCATCTTCACACGGAGAAGAGTGGTTAACTTTTACTATGAACTATGTCTTCTCCATGTGAGTATAATATCCTTCTGTCAAGGCCGAGAACAATATCACATGTTTGTTCTGTACAGTAAATCTCTCCCCGATGCCTTTATCCGCCAATCTGGGCACTATCCCTCATTATCCCCGCACCAGAGTTATTGGTTGATAGTTTTGTATTACGAGACTATGGCCTGTTTTTGTTAGATTTTAAGTATCAGATGCATACCTCTTGCAGTGGTCTGTCCATTGTTCCGTGCTTTACTATCACAAATCATAACAGATGGATGTACGGTAGTAATTAGTTTTCACTGTCTATACAATATTGTAATATCTGTCATAAACCCGTTTGTAAATATATGAAAGTACTCGAAAATCTCACTCACTATAACTACATTGATGCTGGTAAATGCTGCATTAAATTTTCAAGATACTGTACTTACTCTCCTCACCACGTCTTTAGCCAACTGTGTGAAGCCTGGTCACCACAAAAAACAAAGCATCTCGACTCGATGCACTCCTCTTGCCCTATAATACTCTGCTGAGGAAAACTGTTGTCCAAATTGGCTGAATAGGATCTGAGTGGGTAAGCGGAATGACGAGGAAGTGGTGGTGGTGGTGTGTGTGTGTGTGTGTGTGTGTGTATGTGCGTTTGTGTGCGTGTGTGTTTGTGTGCGTGCGTGTGTGTGTTTGTGTGCGTGCGTGTGTGTGTGTATGTGCTGCCTCCTACACCCCCGCTATTTCAATAAGAAAGGCCAGACGTAGGCCGCAGGAAGATAGAGGCCCTATAGTAAGCTGATCCCGGGTAACTTCCCACATATATGAAAATTTGCTGTATAGTACCCGAGTATATTGAACGATACAACTATGGAAGTCAATGTTGATCATTACCAAATCATTACAGATGATACTGCCAACGATATTTCCTTATACTAAATACACATTTCCATGTTATTATAGCTATATATTTCCTTATACATTGTTATCCCAGTTTGAGACACACACTGTATGAAGGTAGGACTAAGCATGTATATATTGCTTACATCCCATGTTCAAAGAATAACCAAAACAGCATTAACCCCTTCTGTACCAGCGACACCTTTTTTATTCAAGCTACATATAGACGATTTTGTGCAGTTTCTGAAGGAGCTGTGGTAGTAAAAAGGGTTGGGTGAGATAGTTAAAACCCTGTTAACTGCTGGAGGCCCTTTTTAAACTGAACAGAATCCTTTAATAGTAGCCAGAATAAAGTTAAAAGAACGGTACCGGTACAGAAGGGGTAAATAAAAGCAACATTTAAACAGCTGGATCTGTTGGCGGATGTACAGTGGCGCTAATAAGTCATGTCTCAGCACCAATTATGTTTTTATCAATAATTGTATCAGCAATATTTAAACATGGTTTATTCTTTTTGAGTGAGATATACAAACATGTTCCTACACTTATGCACACTATTCAACATCTGACAGACATTAATACAGCACAGAGCGAGCCAAACGTAATGACGGCTGAACATGACATATTAGCGCGACCGTACATTACATACATGTTTATACCATGTGTCTATTCCGAAGATGATGTGACGGTGGCAGGTTGTCCGAGCTCTATATACTAAAGGTTCTGTGGAGGAATGGAGTCACCAGCCATACACATTGATATGCAAAATAATATGATTTTTGAGGACCTCCCCCACCACCCCTTAGCGAGGTCTGAGGCGATAACGAGGAGCACCAAGAATACCACTTCGTTACCTCCACCCAAAATCAAATTGGCAGTCAGAATCAGTGTGTTGGCTGGCTGTTACCCCCCTCCCCCCCCCCTCTCTCTCTCTCTCCCTCTCTCTCTCGCTCTCTCTCTCTCTCTCTCCAAGTAGGATTTTGCTTCTCCTTAACCCCTTCTGTACCAGTGACGTCCTTTGCATTAAATTCTGGCAATTATTAGACGATTGTGTACAGCTTAGGAAGGACGTCTACCAAAATAAAAGGCTACAGACTGTTGCAATAAATCCTTTAAGCTACCATTTATCCTTCCTAAGATGCAGACAATTACCTAAATATAACTAGAATACAATATAACAGACGCCGATGGTACTGAAAGGGTTAATATAAATAAGAAAAGGTTAAGTAACTTTGATCACGCCGAGGTAGAGTTGGTTAAAACATGGACAATCGTCCTGGCTGTTGGCAATTCGAGCCCGGCTGAGAGTATATAAAATATATATATATATATATATATATATATATATATATATATATATATATACAGTATACTGTATATATGAATGTATATTCATATGCATTATGCATTTGTAGTATTTACAATTCTCGCATTTTATTGCTATATTATGTTAACATTCTATCTAGTCACATGGTATTTTATGTTTTCATCATCAATATTTATCAATTTTCTTCAGGCTTTACCTTTCCTTGACATGTATAACCGGCTTCACATTTTGGTAACCTCTCCACGTAGCCACTTCTCTAGACAGCCACAATCATCCACAGCTTCCCATTTCCCACAACCTGTCACATTAGCTCACATCACTTCAAACATTCCTCCGGTAGTTTGTATCACAAGTAATAACATGTAACGAAATGGTAATATAGCACACACACACACACACACACACACACACACACACACACACACACACACACACACACACACACACACACACACACATAATCCATTCCTAATTCAATGTAACTATAATTTTTAAAATCATAATTCAACCTTCGCACATCTCTTGTTATACTTGTACGTCTCTTAACACGAGGTCTCCAAGTATTGTTTTGATCTCGGAGTAATCCTTATCACCATGAATCCCTCACTTTTGTTCAATCATTGATGTTAAAAAAATGCATAGGAAGCTAAATTTGACTGAATGTCGCATACCAGTGACAGGAAAAAATCATGCTAAAAGCAACTAGCTATGTTGTTTCTGGAGATCCTGTTATTTCTTAGTATACTGCGTCTGATTATATGATCAGTGGTTGAGGAAATCTTTCAAGTTATCTGAATATACGTTCATAAGCTTCTCTTTTAATTATATTATATTTTCAATATATTTTTAGTCTGTGTAAATTTGTTTTTGTGTTGCCATTTTCCCTTTACTTATGGCTAAGTGCATTTGATATTGTATTATTGTTTTTCATGTATTTATTTGTTCGTGTAGTTTGCGAGTAAGTAAGGAATTCAGTTCTCCTTCGCCTCCCCTGACGTGCGACTGAAGCGCCGCCTACCCACCAGTTTATTGCATTTCGTTCCTCTTTACGTGACTTGTGGATTTCTATCGCTCGAGTGAATTCCGATCGCGTCTCTCCCCCGCCGTCTCGTGTAATTTCAAGAATGCACGAGCAAGTTCCCTGCCTGTTTCTCACATTTAGGGCGTTGGGAGTTTAGTAGATTTATCTTTTGTTGCGTGGGGATTGGGGGTGTTATCACCGAGCCCTTCAGATCGACTCTTGTCACTTTGTCGACACCGCTATAATCGGTTCTCTATAGCCAATTCTCCCGACCCACCTCGGGCTCTCCCCCCAGAGAGCAAACAGCAGTTCTCTCCCTCGGTATTTGTACATCCCTCCTCCTCACTCTTCATCCAGTGGACAAAAGGAGGAGGGGCGCTTCGTGTGAGGGGACGTCTGGACGGAAGAGAGGCGGGTGGAAGGGAAGGAAGGGAGATATCGCACGATATGTACTTAAAAGAACTGTATTAAGACCGAAAATTACGTCAAGAAGAAAATATAAATATGTATATTAAAGCTACGTTTCGGAGAGAAGAAAAATATGTCAAAATTACAATGTATGAGTAAGAAAGATCAGTAAACTTGTAGAGAAGAGACAACTAATTTGCATTGAGACAAATATTATTGAAGGAAATACATACCGGAAAAGACAAATATTATTGAAGGAAATACATACCGGAAAAGACAAATATTATTGAAGGAAATACATACCGGAAATACATACCGGAAATACATACCGGAAATACATACCGGAAATACATACCGGAAATACATACCGGAAAAGACAATTGTTATCATATAAAAAAGAGCAAATAGAATGATAAACTCGCCAGGAAAAATACGACATCTAAAGACCATGAAATATCTGTATATGGACAGGCATAAGGACAGGAAGAATCAGGCGAAAGGTATTACAATCGCTAAACTAATGGAACGAATGACTTAAAATTTCAAAGCTAATGGAACTAAACATGAGGGAGAAAAATCAACTACCTCCCCCTTAAGGGGGCCCACCT
This sequence comes from Paralithodes platypus, assembly GCA_032716605.1. NCBI lineage: Eukaryota > Metazoa > Arthropoda > Malacostraca > Decapoda > Lithodidae > Paralithodes > Paralithodes platypus. The sequence goes on along the minus strand of CM064511.1, from coordinate 26,332,414 downwards.
CGCTTGTTTTCTCTTTCTCTCCCTCTCTCTTTGGCTTTTATCCATTCGGCCCCATTCAGCCTACTATTTTAAGACGTCTACCCCCATTCAGGTGTCAATATTTTCCTGGCGAGCGGTAGCGAGCCAGCATATATATATTTTTGTTTTGACAGCAAGCTAAATTTGTAAATTTTTCGATAGAAAAAATTCTCCGGCGAAGCCGGATTTCTTCATACAATGCTGACTCGCTATCGCTCACCTGGATGGGGATAAACGCCTTAAAACAGTTGGCTGAATGGGGCCGAATGGATACAAGCCAGGGAAAGAGAGAAAAGGAGAAAAGAATAAGAAAAGTCGGTGACCCCCTTAAGGAACAGAAGGGAGAGCAAGAAAGGTGGAGAAGTGAAGGAGGTGGTGAGGGTGGGTGTTTGTGTGTGCCGGGAGTCAGTAGCAGGTCCTCTGGGGCGGCCACAAAGGAACAATAAACGCCAAAGAGGGCCTTTTCCGAAGCGTCGTTACCAATTTAAGTCCCACTCGGCCCCTCGCCAGTGTACTGTATGCAACCCACTCCTGACCGTTCGTTAATATTATTACACCGCGTCTCGTCTGTTTGACTCTCTAACTACAGATACTACCGCTCTGATGTCCTCTATATTGATTGATTTGTTACATTTATATACACTTTGAATGAATTGGAGTATATGAGATTATAGTTTGTTCATTATGATGAGTCTAGATACACCTATCCTCGCAAAACTCAAAATGGATTCGAGCAATCAAGCTGATATATCTACCGTCTGGGAATAGTCAAAGAGTAAATGTATGTGGAAATGATAGCCCATTTGTGTCAGCCCTTCCAGAGTTACAAGATACTAGGAGTTGCAATGTCTAGACGCGCCATGATGAATAGCTTACAGGTTAGGTTAATTTATGCTAGGCTGACTGAAATAGGTATAGTCATGTGTGCAAAGGGACAGAAATGAGTTGCACCTTATAAACTGGCGGCCGGTCCTCCTCATCCACAGATTTCGGGGGGTGGGGGTGGGGGGGGGGGGTGAGAGGTCGGGGATGTCGGGAGATGGGGGGAGGGGTGCCGAGGGTGGCGTTGTGTAAGGACAAATCCCGGTGTGTTTGTCTACCACCCCTGCCAGTGACACCCCAACACCACCGCCTCTGTCAATACTAACGCTGCTTCTGCCAAGGGGGGGGGGGGGGGGAAGCTACAATTGACTGAAAAGGATTGTGGATTGAACATGTTGTAATGGGAGGATTAGGATAGTAAGGTTTAGTTCGTAATTGGCAGGAGGATACACATAATCAATTACTGAGCTAGAGTAGATGTGTTACAACAAGATAAGATGGAGTCGTTCCACAAGATGTAAGGATGACTACGTGGGTAGGATTGAAATTGTGTGTGCATAAATTAGTGCAGAATTATAAGCAAAAAATATATGCCTAAATCAATCCCGGTTAGTATAACTTCTATTTTTGTTCTGTTTCTTGTTTCTTTTTATTTTGGTTTCGTTTTTGTTTTTGTTTTTTTGCATATATTTTTAGATAAAGATCTGATACTTGATAAAGTTGTACATATAACCTACATAACGTAACTATACCCTTGTTCCATGTAGGTAGTCTACAAATCATGAACCCTAACTTCTGTAACTCAAAGGACTGTACATCTCCACACCTATTCCTTAGCTGACCCTTCCCAAGTGGTAGAAGTATTAGTTCGATTACTCCAGTCGTTTGTGAGTTATAGAGTACCGGTAGAAGATAATGTTCAGGAGTTTGGGCATACATATTTGCAATAGGGTATAGTCAAATTTTCCGGAGTGCAGAAAAAAACTGTATCCCGTAGATACTCTAGTCAGTATCTAAAATGTGCTATATGTTCTATTTTGGAATAAAATCGTGCCGTGGTATCAAATATACGTTAACAACCATTGTATTGAATAGGTTAATAGGTGATAGATTTGGCTTCCCTTGGCCACTTTGGTATGCGGCCCGCCCCGCCTCCCCGCCAACGGGTCTCGTAAACGCCACAACGCCACCTGGAATTAATTCAGTGCGTTGCGAGCCTCACTAAAAGGCCAATCCTGCACGGGCGTGACCTGACTTACTCCACCCCTGTCTGTCTTCTGTCTCTACTGTGTTGTTACTCTCGTTTGTCTTCGTGTATTGTCTTGCTCTAGATTCTCTCTCTCTCTCTCTCTCTCTCTCTCTCTCTCTCTCTCTCTCTCTCTCTCTCTCTCTCTCTCTCTCTCTCTCTCTCTCTCTCTCTCTCTCTCTCTCTCTCTCTATCTCTCTCTCTCTCTCTTTTTTTATATATATATATATATATATATATATATATATATATATATATATATATATATATATATATATATATATATATATATATATATATATATATATATATATATATATATATATATATTAGAGAGAGAGGGGGAAAAAGAGAGGGGGATAGAGAGTGGTATGCATTATATACACTGATGTATAGAAAATCAAACGGTACCACAAAACAAAAATATATACGTACACATCTCCCGGAGCTAGGAAAACACACAACCCAGTCTGGCAAAAAGCAAGTAATAGAATGACAAATTACATCCGCAAAAATATGATTGAGGTAGGCCCATCTCCCTAACTTCCCTCTCTCTCCATCTCTCCCTTTCCTTTTCTCCCTCTCTCCCTCCCCCTCCACCTCTCCCTTTCCTCTTCTCCTTCTCTCCCTCCCCCTCCATCTCTCCCTTTCCTCTTCTCCTTTTCTCCCTCCCCCTCTATCTCTCCCTTTCCCTCTCTCTTGCCCTCTCCCCTCTCCCGCCCCTCTCTCTCTTGCTCTCTCCCTTGCCCTCTCCCCCCACTAGTCGTCAGTAAGCCAGTGTGATGATTTGTACCGTAAAAGTGAGGCTAGAATGTTGGGCCTGTTGCTGTTATTCCCTCGTAAAGTGGAGAGAAAGAGAGAGAGAGAGTTATAGTGAATTGCAAGGAATAGTATCTCAAAGGCCATACAGTCTATTATGGGGATATATAGAAAGATATAGTGTAATGCAATACACTCAATGCACAGATTGAAAACTACTATACATTCTCTTCTTAAACTGATCTAATGAAAAGGGGAATTCTAAGGGGAGTTTGCTCAAAGTAAAATCAATCTAATTTGTTAAAAAAATATGTTAAGCTTCTTCAGTTCTAATTCCCAATCATAAGTGCGTGTTGCAATTATTTTGAGGGCATATACATTTTATTATAATTCCCGTTGTCAAACCTATATAACATTTTAATTATTTAGTGAGTCGGTCTCGTAGCTTACGTGCTTCGAACGAAAAGAGATCGAAAACACTTTGAACCTGTCCTCACGAGAGAGAGAGAGACAGAGAGAGAGAGAGAGACAGAGTGTGGGGGGAGGAGAGGTTTTATTCACACTTAATGACCCTCAAGAACCACCTCAAAATTAGTCTATTACACCCTAACTTAATTTTTTGGCCATTTTAGCGGCCCTATTTGCTACTTGTGTGCGCGTCAGGGAAGATACACTCGCTTATTCTCTCGTAAAATGACCTACGGGTGGGCCGAGATATAACAGAGAAGAATTTAAGAGGACATGGGCCACTTTTCTGGTCCCCCTCCTTCCTCGTGTTTAGCCCCATTAGTTTTCAGATGTTAAGATGTTTGCCTCATAGTTAGTCGATTTTAAGACCTTTCGCCCCATTTCTTCGTCAATATTTAGACCTTTCGTGCTATTTAGGTGTGGATTTTTTCCCTGGCGAACGATAGTGAGCCTGTTATGTTGGAAGAACCTGCCTTCGGCCGTGAAATTTTTCTACCGAACAATGTACAAATTAATCTAGAAGGGGGATCTAATGGATATTTTTTTTTAATTTGATGGAGGTCTAGGGTGGAAACTAGAAAAATAATGAATACATGCAAAAATCGCCCAAAAAGTGAACCATCTCCCCTTAAGCAAGATTTTTGTTGGTGCTATTACAGTCTAGGTTAGAATTTAAGTATTTGGAAAGGGATTTTAGTTTCCATCGGGTGTTCTCAGGCTTGTTCCCACAAAACAAATTCGGGTGTCTCTTATGTTACTCTTATAAATGCATTTAATATAACATTACAATTACAAATACCATGATTTGATGTATAGTGAATAATTTTAAAAATCCTACTTGTTCTTAACTACCTAACTCAATAAAATACCTGGTTGTAGATCGTTATTCTAGTAACTTCTCAAACAAAAATATGCTTTGAAAACAAAAATGGCCCTAATACCTTATGTCACTTATGTTCTCTATGAACAATGGCCCTAATACCTTATGTCACTTATGTTCTCTATGAACAATGGCCCTAATACCTTATGTCACTTATGTTCTCTATGAACAATGGCCCTAATACCTTATGTCACTTATGTTCTCTATGAACAATGAGTAAGTCACCTAAGATAACACAGTTGGACCGTTGTGGTGACTGACAGATATGTCTTCTTTGGTGGTTATTATCGGGAGATCATTAAACCCAATTATAATACATCCTGAACCAAAACGGGATATGGGAATATATTATTTCACTTATTAGTAAGTTATAATTCTGATTAATTTGCTTCGCTTCACTTTACAGCATTCTATGTTTTGCATATAAGTTGTCAGTGACATGAATTTCTTAAAATAATAATAACAAAAACAAACGGGATATTATTATAGCTCATTCCTTTGAATTAACCCCTTCTGTACCGGCGACGTCTTTGTGGTTTTATGCTGGCTATATTTAGACAATTGTGTGCAGTTTAAGAAGGATCTGTGGTAGTAAAATGGGTTAAGTAAGATAGTTAGAAGCCTGTTAATTGATGGAGGCCCTTTTTAAACTGAATACAATCGGTTAATAGTAGCCAGAATAAAGCTAAAAGAAGGGCGTCGGTACAGAAGGGGTTAATGTAATCTTGACTGTGTTGGTGTTGTTGGTGTCGTTCCCTAGGCTGCCTGGCCGAACAACCAAAATTCCCTAAGGAAGTCCATGGCCATAACTCTTGACTGTGTTATGGATATTTACATTATTCATATTGTGTATTTGCGTAACTACTTAAATCTTAGCATAGTTTATGGACTAGGTTTGAATGTCACTGTAAAATGAAGCTATTAAGGATCGACCCACTAAACTGTTCTAGTGTTTAGTTCTTTTGTATCAAGTGTATCAATGATGGAGAGAGAGAGGTAGCCACTTGGAGCCTCGTAAAGCTGGCGGTGTGGGGTCTCTGGCGGGGGAAGGCTTGGACGGAGACCTTAAACGTAATTTATAACCCGTGCAACGTTTTAACGCCTCGTTGTGGCGGCTCATGAGGGGGAAGGGGGGAACGTTTTAGGGAGATCCGAGACCCAAGCCTTTCCGTTGAGATATATGTGTCTGTGTGTGTATGGTGTGCAGGTTTAGGGGGTGTATTTGTGCTAGTGTTCTTAACATAGTATTTATAAACTACTCTATTTATTATGTGATGTAGCTGGCATTATGTGATGTAGCTGGCATTATGTGATGTAGCTGGCATTATGTGATGTAGCTGGCATTATTATGTGATGTAGCTGGCATTATGTGATGTAGCTGGCATTATGTGATGTAGCTGGCATTATTATGTGATGTAGCTGGCATTATTCATATAATATAACTACTGTGTTTTGTGAAAACCAGTGATATTACACCATTGTAACCCGTAATTTAAAATTATGATTTATCTCAATATGTTGTATTTCTCGTAAAATGTATGTCGTAATGGGTGATTGATTGTGTGTAAAATATGTTTAGTGGTGATATGATACTATGGATTATGGCTAAGTATGATTTTGCTATCCGTGCAGTTATTTTGCTATCCGTGCAGTTATTTTGCTATCCGTGCAGTTATTTTGCTATCCGTGCAGTTATTTTGCTATCCGTGCAGTTATTTTCAAAACTTAATTTAATTTACTGGAAATCAACCCTTTTAATCGCATTACAACAATCGTAATAACCTTCAATCTCATTTATAAGATGTATCATCATTGTACGAAACCTCTATATTTGAGTACGATTCTTGTTCTGAAAGTTTGTACCAAGTTTACTGTTAGCTGTGTTGTTGATGTGGTGTATTAAGGGGAGCAGACCGTTTGTCTGGACCCCCTTCTCCCTAATGTTTAGCCCTACTAGTTTTGAGATTATAAGACGTTCGGCCCATTAGTTTGGCGATTTTAACATCTTTCGCCCCATTTCGTTGTCAATGTTAAGACCTTTCGTGCCATTTAGGTGTAGATTATTTCCTGGCGAGCGATAGCGAGCCTGTAATTTTAAGAGGAACCGGCCTTCGGCCGGGAAAAATTTACACATTTATCTTGAAGTGGGGTTTAGGGTTTTTTTCTAAGCTTGATGGAAGTCTAGGGAGGAAACTAAACAAAATATATAAATAAATTCATTAATAGACCAAACAAACGGTCAGTCTCCCCTTAAGAGCTGATGGGCGTTCATTATTTGATCTTGAATAACGTTATTATATCGTCCTCGTGTATTTCAGTTTATTTGATAATTGGCGTTAACATTATTGTTGTGCAGCCTACTGTTATTGTTGTGCAGCCTACTGTTATTGTTGTGCAGCCTACTGTTATTGTTGTGCAGCCTACTGTTATTGTTGTGCAGCCTACTGTTATTGTTGTGCAGCCTACTGTTATTGTTGTGCAGCCTACTGTTATTGTTGTGCAGCCTACTGTTATTGTTGTGCAGCCTACTGTTATTTGTTTTGATAATGATCATTACTGGCTCCGTTTACATGGCTTCACAAGAAAATGTATATTATGCGTGCTTGTGTATTGTGCTTGACTTAATAATGTGAACTGTACGTTCCTGTTGTATTCAGTCTGACTTGACAATAGGTGTTATGTAATTCCTCCTTGTTAGGTTTACCTTTGTGGCACTGTTTGGCTGGCTGGTGGTGTATGGAACTGTACTGGATATGTATGGTTTGTTTGACACAGCACTGGTACTGTTTTGCCAATGTACTAGTAGTGTTTAGCACTGTACTGGTACTGTTTGGCACTGTACTGGTACTGTTTGGCACTGTAGTGGTACTGTTTGGCACTGTACTGGTACTGTTTGGCACTGTACTGGTACTGTTTGGCACTGTACTGGTACTGTTTGGCACTGTACTGGTACTGTTTGGCACTGTACTGGTACTGTTTGGCACTGTACTGGTACTGTTTGGCACTGTGGTACTGTTTGGCACTGTACTGGTACTGTTTGGCACTGTACTGGTACTGTTTGGCACTGTACTGGTACTGTTTGGCACTGTACTGGTACTGTTTGGCACTGTAGTGGTACTGTTTGGCACTGTACTGGTACTGTTTGGCACTGTACTGGTACTGTTTGGCACTGTACTGGTACTGTTTGGCACTGTACTGGTACTGTTTGGCACTGTACTGGTACTGTTTGGCACTGTACTGGTACTGTTTGGCACTGTACTGGTACTGTTTGGCACTGTACTGGTACTGTTTGGCACTGTACTGGTACTGTTTGGCACTGTACTGGTACTGTTTGGCACTGTACTGGTACTGTTTGGCACTGTACTGGTACTGTTTGGCACTGTACTGGTACTGTTTGGCACTGTACTGGTACTGTTTGGCACTGTAGTGGTACTGTTTGGCACTGTACTGGTACTGTTTGGCACTGTACTGGTACTGTTTGGCACTGTACTGGTACTGTTTGGCACTGTAGTGGTACTGTTTGGCACTGTAGTGGCTCTGCGGTGTTGTTGCTGGACAAGTTATGGCCACGGACAAAAAAAGGTGAAGCAAAAAGGGTAGAGAAAAACCTGAGGGTACAGATGTGATTATCTTCCTCAGTACCGGGTGCCTCTCCCTCCTCGTTATTTACCTCTCTCTCTCTCTCTCTCTCTCTCTCTCTCTCTCTCTCTCTCTCTCTCTCTCTCTCTCTCTCTCTCTCTCTCTCTCTCTCTCTCTCTCTCTCTCTCTCTCTCTCTCTCTCTCTCTCTCTCTCTCTCTCTCTCTCTCTCTCTCTCGTATATATATATATATATATATATATATATATATATATATACAGTATATATATATACTACTTTGTTCTACCCAACATATACTGTATAACATAATGCCACATCATCTCTCTGTTCTTCTGCCGGTCTCATATTATTTACATTGTCTTACATTACAACTTTTCCCACGGCGATGATTTTCTGAGCGTGTGTACGACGTTCAGCCGCATGTTATTGTGTGTATGTGTATCTGTATTCTTATACATATTGTGCATGTGTATAGTTGTATAAATTGTCCTCCTTTTAACCCATTCAGTGCCGGTGATATCCTTTGCGTTGTAATTTTTGCAACTATTAGACGATTTTATTCAAGTTAGGAAGGACGACAATCAATTAAAAGGCTACTGACTATCTCAATTAATCCTTTTTAGCTACCATATATCCTTCCTAAGCTTCATAAAATGGTTAAAATATAGCTGAAAACAAATACAAAATACATCACCGGTACTAAAAGAGTTAATGGGTAAGAAGGACGTACCAAAACGTTACGTGACGCAGTATAGTTGGAGCCTACGTCCATATGCGTCACCCCCATTTCCTGAGTCGTCACACAAGGCTCGGGTTAGCATCTCTAGTGAAGTTAGCCTCTCAAGTTGCATAATTATACTATGTTTTTTTTCAGCTGACGATCAAATGAATCCCCTTTCAGCTTTGTGTTCGATACTTAATGGAAAAAATATGAAATTACTATGTCTCTGCATCATATTAAAACCAAGTTTACATAAGTAATACCATATTCCACTACACAAATCTTCATAATAACTGAGAAATATTGATGGGAACATTGCAATTTACCGTCAGTTGAAAAGAAACAGACTAGTTATCTTTGTGCAATTCGCTCATTATCACGGGATATTAGTATTATCCTTTTTTTTTGTACCTCACTCCTTTTACTCGCCACAACTATACCATGTTCCAAATAAGTAGGCAAGAAATCGTGAACCTTAGGCTGTATAACTGCAAAAGGCTAGAGCAGATAGGCTGTAAATTTGCACATCTATTCCCTGACTGACACTTCCCAAATGGTAGAAATATTAGCTCGATTACTCTAGTCTTCTGTGAGTTATAGAGGTTAATGTTCAAGAGTTTTGGCCTACTTATTTGGAACAGGGTATAGAAGATTGTAGCCGTGTCCTATTTGTACAGTGCATCATTGACTCTCTCTCTCTCTCTCTCTCTCTCTCTCTCTCTCATTCCCCGTGCCCCCCATAATGATGATCTCCCTCTCTCTGCCTCCCCCCTCTCTATGTCACCCACGGGAGCTTGACCACGTTCCTTCCATCTCTATATCTCTTCCAGACCATCTCTCTCTCTCTCTCTCTCTCTCTCTCTCTCTCTCTCTCTCTCTCTCTCTCTCTCTCTCTCTCTCTCTCTCTGCCAGCATTATTCTTTCCCTTATTTTAGTTCGTTTTGTTGCATACATTAAAATGGAGATATTGCATACATTATTTTAATTTCAACAATTTCAATTGAATCCTATCAGTTTATGCCATTATTTCAGCTTTCATATTCTTAGACAAAATTAAACTTCATTCCCTACTTTTAAATATTTGTCTGTCTTTCTCTGAGGATCTCGAGAATAACTATGCTTAGATTACTTGCCTTGTCCGCCATATTGTAACCCAGCGGGTGCTGCAGGCAGTGCAGTGGGTGTTAGTACACTCGGATACCATAGTCTCTAGTCCCACTCATAATAATTCGTGGAATTCTCATATATCTCTTTCCATTCACATATGCATAGCCTACGTGAGTTGCAGTTGGGATGTGTGTACATGCTTAGATTGCTATGCAGGATTCGAAGTTGCATAATAAATCGTAGGCAGTGTCCACCAACCTTTAACTGTCTTCGTGGTGCGATGTATAAGGTGTTGATTTTCGGTGTGAGCATCCTGGGTTCGAGTCCACGGACTGCCACATGTGTTTGTAAATTTCATTAATCGATTTTAGGAGTATTGTTGGTTGTTGGAAGGAACATAATAATATCTAACTATGGAAATATATATCTGGAGATGAATTTATGAATATAATTTTGTATACATCAACTACAAAACTATATATACCATTTATTGAAAAACAATTACTATTCAAAATCAATCAAAATAGTTATAATTGCATTAAAAAATACATAGGAGGTCCAGGAATGTGTATGAGTGGGCTAGAGACTATGGTATCCGGGTGTACATTATATACTGAAAAAAACTACTCACAACAAATCAGCCGAGTTAGATAAATTATTGTAACTAGTGTTCAATTTCACCGTAACCCTTTCTGTACCGGTGGCGTTTCTTAAGTTATATGCCAGCTATATTTAGACTATTTTGTGCAGTTTAAAAGGGATCTGCGGTAGTAATAAGGGTTAAGTGTGATAGTTCGAAGCCGGTAAATTGCTGGACCCTTTTATAAACTTAATACAATCCCCTAATAGTAGCCAGCATAAAGTTAAAAGGACGGCACCGGTACTGAAGGGGTTAACTATCGTGCATTATGATACTAATATTATCAACCAAGACCTACAGTACATTATTTATGTGGATAGTATTTTTTATCCATTCGAGTACTAATTTGAACAACGAGTTTTAAGGGGGGATGGGCCGCTTTTCTGGACCACTTTCTCCCTCATGTTTAGCCCCATTAGTTTTCAGATGTTAAGATGTTTGCCCCATTAGTTAGTCGATTTTAAGACCTTTCGCCCTATTTCTTCGTCAATATTTAGACCTTTCGTGCTATTTAGGTGTCAATTTTTTCCCTAGCGAACGATAGTGAGCCTGTAATTTTTGAAGAACCGGCCTTCGGCCGGGAAATTTTTCTACCGAAACATTTACAAATTAATCTAGAAGGGGGATCTAATGGATGTTTTTTTTTTAATTTGATGGAGGTCTAGGGAGGATAGAAACATAATGATGGAGGTCTAGGGAGGATAGAAACATAATGAATATATGCAAAAATTGCCCAAAAAGTGAACCATCTCCCCTTAATTGACATGTCTACCCTATCTGTTTACTAATTCAGTAAAGTGACGCTATTTGTCATATTTTCTAGCTAGCATTAGACATATACAGGGTGTCCCAGGAGGAAAGGGCATAACTTTGGGAAATGATAGAACAAGGTATTCTAAGCATAAAATATTTTATAACAAAATGTCCAAATTTCAACTGTTAAAAAGATATTGAAGGTTTTGTGTAGTGTCCTCCCCCGCATCACTGTAATGGACTCTTCCATGTCAAATAGTTTCCAATTACTCCAAAGTGAGCTAATATGTCTATAATAATTTTGAAACTTACAGAATTATAGTATCTTTAAAATAACATGGTCAAATAATTGCAGAAAAATGGAGGTGTAGTAGGCAATAGGACAGGTAGGCCAGCCTTATGGAGAAATACTGAAGAAAATACCATTTTCAAAATGCAATATCTCTATACCGGTCAAGATTTGGACTTTTTGTTATACAACAGTTTAGGTTTAGAATATTTTGTTCTATCATTTCCCAAAGTTATGCCCTTTCCTCCTGGGTCACCCTGTATACAATAGGAATCAAAGTTATGCCCTTTCCTCCTGGGACACCCTGTATACAATAGGAATCAAAAAGTGTAATACAGACAGATTATACCTCTTTGCATCTCCTAAGTCATTCCTAAGCTGAATAAAATCATCTATTGATAGCCAACCTTTGTGCAATCTATCGTGAAGGGATTTTTTGCGAACTATACCATAAAAAAGGATCAACATTGAGAAGTAAATATAACTGAACCAAAGGAAATGTATATGCAACAGGACTTCTGTAAACAAATATATATATAGAATTTCCCTATAGAAGAATGTAATAGAATACGCACACACGCAGTTGTTGGTGTTGTTGTTTTTATGTTTACATTCAGTATCATGTTTCCTCTGGTCTTTGAGTCGTAGGGAGAGACAAACTAACCCCTCAATAAATAAAATAAACCTGGATGTGTGTGTGTGTACTTGCATGTGTGTGGATCATCGTGTACGTCTTTGTGTGTACTCTTTTATATGTGTGCGCGTGCGAATGTCCGGTTGGGCTGTCACCAACATATGGCCCCTCGTCCGCTCACACACAGACACGCACACACACACACACACACACACACACACACACACACACACACACACACACGATAAAAAAAAACTCGTATTTGACTTGCCGAAGTTAAATATTAACCCAAACACGCCATCACTGACGCGCACCGCACTGACACTTTTTTAAATCTATTTTCCCTTCCAATTATTGAGGTGTGACAAAGTGACATTCAGTCCAGCCCTCTGCCACACTCTGCCACTCACGCCCGTGCGCCCACAGTCAAAGGGTTCAGGTCAAAGGGCGGGACACGGGAGGTAATCAGGTTAAGGTTTGGTCGCTCATTAGTACACTCACACGCCGCTGCCCCTCACAGGCGCCACCCTACCTTTGATCCTCAACACTCGCCTCTGCAAACCTGGAGGCTCCCCTCCACACACCCCACTCACAGTTTGTCATTTTATTCTATCTACCACTGGCCGATAGGAAGGGTCTCTCGGAGTCATGGGATTACCAGAGATAATCCTAAACAAAGAAAGGGATTCTCTTCTTTCCTGTACAGATTTCAGTGGGGTAATGGCAAATGTAATAGCCTCCCTATTGCTTATAAATATGATTATAATATTGCAATCCGATAAAGGTTCAAATTTTTATTATGTTTTTTTTAAGAACAAAATAGCCTCCTTTCTTTTAAATATATAGAAGATGACCTAATGTAATGGAGATAATTCCATTGCATGATTATTGCATACACTTCACAGAATGATAGGACCCATACGCTTATTATACAGTATATACTGTATACAGGGTGTCCCAGGAGGAAAGGGCATAACTTTGGGAAATGATAAAACAAGGTATTCTTAGCCTAAAATGTTCTATAACAAAAAGTCCAAATCTCAACCGTTAAAGAAATATTGAAGGTTTTATGTAGTGTCCTCCCCCGCCACACTGTAATGGATTCTTCCATGTCAAATACTTTCCAACTGGTCCAAAGTGAGCTAATATCTCTATAATCATTTTGCAACTTAAATAATTATAAGATCTTTACAATATCATGGTAGAATAATTGCAGTTAGATGGAGGTGTGGTAGGTACTAGGACAGCTAGGCCACCCTTATGGGGAATTACTTAAGAAAATGCCATTTTCAACATGGAATATCTCTTTACCGGTTGAGATTTGGAATATTTTTTATAGAACATTTTAGGCTTAGAATATTTTGTTTTATGATTTCCCAAAGGTATGCCCTTTCCTCCTGGGACACCCTGTATATATATATATATATATATATATATATATATATTTTTTTTTTTTTTTTTTTTTTTTTTTTTTATTAGTCTAGTTGATCATGCTGAAATTTGCTTATATAGGCGATTAATCTTGTTTCGTGAACTATGCCTTTGATAACACTAATGCAGCACTAAAGTGTAGACTGACCAAAGCGTGGTAGTCATGTTATGTTTCCCATTTATGAGAGTAACACAATTTAAGTGGGACAACCAGAACCAGTGAAAATTATAATAACTAACAGAGGCTTCTCACTGGCAGAGGGTCGAACCTCCTATATATTCACGCCTCAAAACAAAACAACAAAATTGAAAATTTAACCGTCACAAAGATACTCCTCCGCCCTTTTGCAACTCTATTGTAAACTATATAACTGTTTAAAGTTAATGATATGCATGATCACTAGATTGCATGCATAAATAAATTAGTAGACGGCAAAACATTCACTATACTGTACATGTTTGGTTTAGGTATAGTGTTGTTGATGGTGGTGGTGGTGGTGCTAATGGTTGGTAGTGTCAGTGGTGGTGGTGGTGGGTTTCAGCATGGACTATTACCTTGACGACCAGCCAGTGAAAAAAGCGAAACGTAAAAATCTCCACTGTTGCGCCACATTCTCTCACTCTTTTTTACTCAGTCCGTCATATTATTTTCCATATAATAAAAGTGTGTTTGATTGCGTTCCCTGTCTGTATCCTTTTTGTTTATCCCTTGAAATTGCATGAGTGTTTGAAAAGCCTTTACATTCAGGTGTATCGTTGACAGTCGGAACAAAACATTTTCATAACAAAAGAAAGAAATATGGTATGCACACATATGTGTGAATGTATGTAATAATTTATGTTTACAGTATATATATACAGTATATATATATATATATATATATATATATATATATATATATATAAAATATTATATATAATTATATATATATATATATATATATACAGTACATGTGCTGTATATGCATATTCTCAACACACAATTTCGCAGATTGACATATTGCGTAATGTATGCATTCAAACAAGCAAAATGAAATAGGCATAGACAGTAAATACTAGAGGTATATATATTGATGAGTAAAAACGGGTACAATTACATAGAGTCATAGACACATTATACTGTACATATAAGTACAGGGTGCTGTCCGGAGTGAGGGTTGGCTTCCTCTACTCAACCTTGGCCATTTCTGTCTGTCTCTTTTTCTGTACTACTTTTCCTACTTCGGGGGCGGGGGCTAGGAATCCTCTCCCCCATGTAAAATTCACCTACTAGACGATACAATGAAAGGGGCAAAGAAACGCGTAGCCTAAGTGGTCCCGGACCCTAACAATTGTGGTATGTGCCGGAGTATATACTGTACATACATACATAATATTGGGGTATGTGCCGGAGTATATACTGTACATACATACATAATATTGTGGTATGTGCCGGAGTATATACTGTACATACATACATAATATTGTGGTATGTGCCGGAGTATATACTGTACATACATACATAATATTGTGGTATGTGCCGGAGTATATACTGTACATACATACATAATATTGTGGTATGTGCCGGAGTATATACTGTACATACATACATAATATTGTGGTATGTGCCGGAGTATATACTGTACATACATACATAATATTGGGGTATGTGCCGGAGTATATACTGTACATACATACATAATATTGGGGTATGTGCCGGAGTATATACTGTACATACATACATACTATTGGGGTATGTGCCGGAGTATATACTGTACATACATACATAATATTGGGGTATGTGCCGGAGTATATACTGTACATACATACATAATATGCGTGTAATATTATGTAGTGCCCAGACCCCCACCTGTACTCTCCCTTTCCCTACTAGCGCACCTCTCAGCTAATTACCCAACCACCTAACTTCCACATTGATCTCTCATAATTTTTCTTCTTTACCGAGTGTTATTTGATATTAAGGCCGGGAGATATAATTACCTACACGGCTAACACAATTACGGGGATGCTTTAATCGCGCGAAAGAAACCCGGGGTACAGTTTTTGCCTCTCATTTTTCCGGGGATAACTTTGGCTTCCTGTGTTGCCCGCCAAGCTTAAGCTGCTTCAAATATACCGACTCACATCAAGCCGACTCAACATAGCCTGACTCACACCAGCCCGACTCAAGCCAACACAACTCAACATAACCCAACTCAGACTAACACGACTGAACCTAGACCGACTCAAGCCAACACAATTCAACATAACCCAACTCAGATCAACACGATTGAACCTAGACCGACTCAAGCCAACACAACTCAACATAACCCAACTCAGACCAACACGACTGAACCTAGACTGACTCATACCAACACAACTCAACATAACCCAACTCAGACCAACACGACTGAATCTAGACCGACTCAAGCCAACACAACTCCACATAACCCAACTCAGACCAACACGACTGAATCTAGACCGACTCAAGCCAACACAGCTCAACCTAACCCAACTCAAACCAACACGACTGAACCTAGAACGACTCAAGCCAATCCAGCTCAACCTAACTTAACTCGAGCCAATTCGACTGAACTTGACCTGACTCAAGCCGACACAGCTCAATATTTTCCGACACAATTCAACCAAACTCAACCCTGCCAAATTTAACCCAGCCCAACTCTGGCGTTTACTCTTTCGATCACCTAATAATAAATTTGCAGATGTAGGCAATTTAAACGTTAATGCAAATCACTGACTATACAATACTAAAAAGAAAATAGCATAGGTTAAGCACTTTCACCTTTCATGTTTTTGCATTGTGGTAAAAGGGAATAATGGACCCCTTTTAATATTTAAGGCTAAGGGTGAGTCCCCAAACTGGCTTCGTGGTGAGAGGTTGTCCGTCCGAGCTCCATAGTCTGGAAGATCTTTAAGTCCCGCCATTCATTAGCATAGTCTCTGTAGGTATTCTAAGTGGGCTTCGCGAATAACTAATTTCCTTATACACCCTCCAATCTGTCGTCAAAAGAGGAGGAGAGAGAGAGAGAGCGAGAGAGAGAGATTCTTTGAGTAGAGATATATTCCTAGAGTACCAAAAGAGAGTTACAAAAGACTAAACAATACCATTACCTTTTGATTATCAGATATCATTATTGACAAAATCTCTTCTAAATTATCCTGCATGTGAAAGAAAGATGAATTATTACTTATGCGCTATATGAAATATTTTTGAATTGTTTTAATATGAAAGGGCACAACTTAAAGATAAATGTCTACCTAAAGATAAGATTATCTCTCCCCGAAAATGTTAACTGAATAATCTTGTTAACTACAATATTTTCCAAAATTTGAGACATTCTGAAAGTAATACAATCGTCCAAACGGTAACATGAATAGGTTCTTGTTCTCACAATAATATGTATGCAAAGAGTCTAGCTCTCTCCCACTCGGGTTTACTTGCAATGCTCATAGTTGTAACCGTTGGGATTAGATTAATTTTCCCTTTCCCCATTGACTGTAGCCCAGGGTGATAACAAATTTACTCTCCCTTTCCCATCGTTATGTTCAATGGGTGAATGGTAAAGTTAGCATCTCCTTGTGTTTATGTTTGTGATACGATATCGTGAAGTGTTTTGAAGGACCACCAAGCGGGGTCCGAGATAAGTTAACCAATAGTCTATTCCAATCAACCGATCTCAACCAGCGTCGATTCAACCAAGGTCAACTAGACCAGTAACAGTTTACAATCCTAACCAAACCTAGTAGCATTGATTGGGCTTTCACTGGTTAATATTTACTGGTTAAAATGGTCCATTGATTGAATTGTTCGGCCCCTTCCACAACGCCCCCCCCCCCCCCCTGCCCCGATAATTCACCAAACACCACCACCTCGTCCTCATCCTCCCCCCCGATAATTCACCAAACAACTCCACCTCATCCTCCCCCACCCCACCCACCCCTATCCCCCTCCATAATTCCCCAAACACCACCACCTTGTCCTCGTCCTATTCCAAATAATTCACCAAACACCACCACCTCGTCCTCGTCTTCCCTCCTCTATAATTCACCAAACACCACCACTTCCTCCTTGTCCACCTCCAAATAATTCACCAAACACCACCACCTCGTCATCGTCCTCCCCCCGATAATTCACCAAACACCACCACGTCGTCCTCCCCCCGACAATTCACCAAACACCACCACCTCGTCCTCGTCCTCCCTCCGATAATTCACTAAACACAACCACCTCGTCCTCATCCTCCCTCCTCGATAATTCACCAAACACCATCACCTCGTCCTCGTCCTCCCCCCGATAATTCACCAAACACCACCACCTCGTTTTCGTCCTCCCCCGATAATTCACCAAACACCACCACCTCGTCCTCGTCCTCCCCCCGACAATTCACCAAACACAACCACCTCGTCCTCGTCCTCCCTCCTCGATAAATCCCCAAACACGACCACCTCGTCCTTGTCCACCTCCAAATAATTCTCCCAAACTCCACCTCGTCCTGGACCTCCTCCCGATAGTTCTCGTTCTCCATTACGATTCAAATCAAATGAATAATTAGTCAGATTAATGAACAAAGGAGCTCGGGGCCGCCTCCTCCTTCCACGGCGTAAAAAATCCCAGCTAATTAACAGGGCCCCCCAGGATTACAGGCCGCTTTTTTTCGTAATTCAACTCAGCCTAAGACGATCTAGAACGAAGGGGTCCGCCGCGTCTGAGGCCCACCAAATGTCGGATTTAATGGGTGGCAGGACCCGACTGGCGTTATATTTCAACCTTTTCCCGTGATGGTATATTGGACGCGTTGTGATATAGTGCTTCATCATATATGCGCGGAGATTCCTGCTTAACTTTGAAATGTGTTACGTACTTTATCTACAATACTTGCAAATTAGGCTTCCTGCTGGGATATATTTTGTGATTTGATTTGTATAATGCTTCATTATGTTATACTAGAAATATACAATGTTCCTTTGTGCATGGTGCCTATATGATTTTGTTTATAGTAAAATAATTGTGTTTTAGGGTACATTTAACTCTATATGCTACGACTTACTTACGATATGCTATTGGTCTTTATTAATTAATGAGCTTATGGTCGAAACGTTTTACTTATAACAAACCTCTAAATTTTATGTTCGAAATATTTTACGTGAGTAGTATCCTAGACAATATTTCGTGCCCTGATCTGTAAATGTTCGGTATTTGGAATATAGTTCAATATGAATTATGCTACTAGATTGTATTTTCTATTCGAATTATGCTGTGGACATTGCTATAAAGCACTTTTTTGTTTTGTGCATCTTTTTTTTTTTTTTTTTTTTTCTATGTGATTGAGGGAGGCAAAAGGCATAACTGCCTATAGCGAGTGCCTCCCCCATAGTTGAAAGAGTGACAGGGCCAAAATCAAGGGACGTTCGAGCCAAAATGCCTGGACACACGGAGTTTGAAGCAATTTAAGTCATAGGAAGAGGGAAAGACTGATTCTGGGAGAGAGTTCCAGAGCTCAGATGTTGAGTAGAAGAAAGTTTGAGAGTAACGTTTCACTCTTGGGTTGGAGAGTTGCACAGAGTAGGGGTGGGATTGAGTTGCAAGACGGGTACCACGTGCCCTACGTAAAGGAGGGGGTATGCACTGGGATAGCTCTGAGGAACACTGATTATTATAGTAGCGATAGAATAGCGAGAGAGATGCAACATTGCGGCGGAAAGAGAGAGATTGCAGAAAGTTGGTGATTGGACGGGAGTTAATGATACGAAAGGCCTTCCTTTCAACTTTGTCTAGGAGAGCGGTGTGAGAGGAACCTCCCCACACATGTGAATACAATACAAGGGCGCACTATGCCCCTGTACAGAGCAAGAAGCTGTGCAGGGGAAAAGAACCCCCTAAGGCGGTTGAGCACACCCAGCTTCTGGGAGGCTGCCTTAGCAAGACTGGTAATATGGTCCTTCCAAATGAGAGCAGAAGAAAAAGAGACACCAAGAATATTGAGAGAAGATGAAGGGTTGATTTTTGTATTGTTGAAGAATAAGGGATAGTCCGCTGGGAGATCCTGACGGGTAGATAGATGGAGAAATTGGGTTTTGGAAGCATTAAAGTTAACAAGGTTTTCTCTGCCCCAATTGGAAATAGTATTTAGATCAGAATTTAAGAGTTCTATGGCTTCATTACGTTTGTCGTTGAGGGATTGCTGGATGGGGCGTTCTGAAAAACTAATGGAGTAGTGTAAGGTTGAGTCGTCTGCGTATGAATGGATGGGAATTAAGGTACAGTTAAGGAGATCATTTATAAAAATTAGAAAGAGAATAGGAGATAGGACAGAGCCCTGAGGAACACCAGAGTTTATAGGGTGAAGAAGTGAACAATGGCCGTCCACAACCGCAGCTATGGAACGGCCGGAAAGGAAATTAGAGACAAAGGCACAGATGGAGGGATAGAAACCGAAGGAGGGTAGTTTAGAAATTAAAGATTTATGCCAGACTCTATCGAAGGCTTTCGATATGTCTAGTGCAATAGAAAAAGTCTCACCGAAGTCCCGAAAGGAGGATGACCAAGAGTTAGTAAGATATGAAAGAAGATCACCAGTAGAGCGACCCTTAAGGAAGCCATACTGGCGGTCTGAGAGCAGATTATGAGAAGAGAAATGCTTAAGAAATTTGGAAGCAAGAATAGTTTCAAAAAGTTTAGAAAGACAAGAGATAAGAGCAATTGGACGATAGTTGGAGGGTTGAGAGCGGTCACCCTTCTTTGGGACAGGTTGAATGTGAGCAAACTTCCAGCATGAAGGGAAGACGTTAGAGGATAGACAGAGACGAAAGAGTTTGCCTAGGCAGGGAGGGAGTCAGCACGGAAGCACAGTTTTTGAGAACAACAGGAGGAACACCGTCCGGACCGTACGCCTTATTAGTGTTAAGCCCAGAGAGGGTAGAAAGTACATCTTTAGAAGAGATTAGGATATTAGGCATAAGTAAGAGAGAGGAGGGCGGAGAGGGAGGAATAGCACCGGAATCATCCAAGGTGGAGTTTCTAGCAAAAGTTTGAGCGAAGAGTTTAGCTTTGTCAGAGGAAGAAGTGATGGTTGTGCCATCAGAGTGTTCCTGAAATATGTTTGTAATGGAATAGGAATATTACCCAAAATTACAATTAACGGCAATGCCTCTATTGTATTTTGTACTCTAAATAAGTTACATGGTTTAAAGATTATGTTATTATTGGCCTGTATTAAGCTAATGCTAAGTGTGTTGCTATTGTTTTACTGAACATAGTCAAAATTATATCATTCATCTCTATTCAAGTTCTGTGTTCTATGATAAGAGTCATTAATTGTATTGTCTATAATTATATTATATGTTTGTATGAATTGATTTAAAGCCCAATATTCTACTAGGTACGCGTCAGATATTGATCACCAGATATTGATCACAGAACATGCACTAACATATTATAAAGAATGTGCTACTTATCTCCCTATTCATCCAACAAAAAGGCTATGTCTATCAAAATACATGTTATCAAATGTTCTTAATGGTTTCTCGTTTAACAAAGGTGTGTCATGTGCACCTCAATACAATCATTGATCATTGCCTACAATATATTATATTTCCACAAGAAACATAAGTATTGTTTAATCTTCATTTTTCATTTATATTTAATCAATAAGATTTTGATTATAAGGCGATTTGGCGTACACTTTTCAAGCGGGACGAGAGGGAATCGATAGGGGCTTCATTTTGATTGACGGTAACGTCTCGGGTAGCGAGCTCTTAATTCTGTACACTGCAAGGACTTAACTCTTTCAATCCCTAGACTATTTGCATTTATGTACGTTACCTTTAGGTGAATTTATTCAAATGTATTCAACAGTCTTAACACTCCTGTTTGTCAGTTCGATTGTCTTTTTTTCTATTATCACATTAACCCTTGAACAAATGCTCAGTTAGTTCAGCATACGATTCTCAATCCTACAGTCTCAGCTCGGGACTATTACATATTTTATTTATATATATAGATAACACGAAGGAATTTTATTGCACACATATTATTGCAATATGAGAAAGTACGGAAATTGGATGTGAAGAGAGACAAATACCATTATAATTTAAAAATAAATAGAGACACGGCAAGTAAATAAGCAAGATAAACAAAGTGAATGGCGACACTCTAAAATATTGAAGTCAAATGGTAGACAGGACGAAGTAAAATAAAGTGATAAACATAAATATGAAATATCATGATGACAGAAGAAGGAAGTAAATAGTGATAAGAAAAAAGTGGAAAAACTAGAAAGAGTCAATATGAAAAATAAGACACTATAATGAAGGAATATCCAATTTAAAAAGACACGCTTAACACAAATGTTAATTAAACAAGGAAAAGACAAAACAAAATAGTACCAGAATGAAAATCTTAGCAGAAACAATATAGGAATTACATAAATATCAAGAACGCGAATAACTTAAACGGAGGGACTGAAATAATAAAATCAATGGGAAAAATAATATAAAGGGAGAGAAAAATGTGTGAACAAATGAGAGAATGAAGCATGTAAGCAAGTATGGAAAATATTTTCAATGTCTCGATAGAAAAAAATAATAGCAACATTTATGAGAAAAAAATATATAGAGAGACTACGATTGAGAGGGAAAAGGTAGGGAAATACAAAAATCAATACGAAAAATCACTAAAAAATTAAGGAAGTCATTGGAGAATGAAATGTTTGGCAAATATGGAGAATGTAACGAAAATTGCGACTACAAAACAGGAAAAACATTGAAAAATATTAAAACTCTAAGTATGAGGAATAATGCTACAGACAACGGGAAGTATAAGTGAGAGAGCAAATTTGCAAAACATCACATAAAAGGAACTAACACACGAAGATAATAAAAGGTAGAAGAGGAGACACGCTAGATAGAAATTAAGAGATAATAGAAAACAGCGAACGAAAGGAGAGAATACTAAGGGGCAATAAAGGTTGAAAAATAATAAAAAACGAATGAATATAAAATAGGGAGCAATAAAAGAAGATAAATAATTTAATTGAGAGCGAAATGAAAACAAAATAAGGAGAAATCAATAAAGATAAATAATAAAAAGAACGAAAGAAGATAAAACTAAGCGGAAATGAACGAAGAAAACTATTATAATGAACGAAAGAAGATAGAAAATAAAGATAAATTAAAGACAAGTAATAATATAAAAACAAACGAAAGGAGAACAAAAAAAGGGGGGGAATCAATAAAAAAACGAACGAACGGGGAAAAAAACAGAAGAAAAAAATAAGAAGAGAAACAATAAAAAGAAAAGGAAACGAGACAAATAAATAAGAGTAAATACAAGAAGATAAATAATAAAAAAACGAACGAAAGGAGAAAAAGAAGGAGGAATATAACAAGAAATACAATAAAAATGCGAACGAAAGGAGAAAACACAAAACTAAGGGGAAATAAAAGAAGTGGAGGGGCCGTTATTACCCTCTGTCCGTTTTCCTCAGCATTCATTACGGAGGACTAAAGTGGTAATTAAAAATTCACCAACAGTGTCGGATCCACCTCACCTCCAGCCCCCCTCTCTCTCTCACTCACTCACTCACTCTCTCTCTCTCCCTCTCTCATTTCGTAATTCCTTGTTGTATTAATTTTGTTTTTTAAGACTTACTTCATAAATTACATATAGTTGTTGTGTGTACCCAAAATCCTCTCTTTCTGTATATTTTCCTCCTCCTCTTCTCCCTCCTGCCTTTTTGTTTTCCTTTTTCTCGTGTAATCCTTTCACCTTTGCCAAATAAGTCTGTCTTAAATATTGTCTTGTATTTATTTATTGTGTGTGTGTGTGTGTTTATATAACTAGTATTTTGGGAGAGGTCGAAAATATGGTATTACAAATTCCCTTCACCTGTAATTGTATTTATTTCCATAATAAATAGCAGAAAAAAAAGAGGGGAAAAAGAGCAACTACATAGTGTAAAAAGATTATGGACCTGAGAGAGAGAGAGAGAGAGAGAGAGAGAGAGAGAGAAGGTTGCAGCTTCGACCGCCAGATGACTCCACCCCCTGAGCGGACCCAACCAAAGCCCTCCCTCCCTCCCTCATTCCCTCCCTACTCTCCACCACCCTTCCAGCTTGCACGCAGGCACTCATTTTAAACCCATTAATATCCTCCTTCCACCCTTCCTATCCACCCTCTAACCCCTCTGGCGACACAATCCAACTGATATTTAGCCGTGTGTGTGATCTATCGTGGTGTTCAACTTGTTAATCGGTGGTGGTGGGTGGAAATAGATAGATAGTCGGAAGTTTGATTGGGTGCTCGTGCGGCGGCCATTTCCTTTGATTCTTGTCTGGTTTCCCCGCCGCTCGCCAGGTGTCGCAATTATTACCATATATATATACACAGGGAACTAAGCCAACTCATTTGAAGTTCCCGCAATTATTATCATCCATACAGGGAACTAAGCCAACTCATGTAAAGTAACTGCCTTGTCATATTCTTAGCGTTGGAAACCGTGGTGTATTTCAAACTACGAATATGTATTATGAACTCTACTTTTGGAGTGGTTTGTCATGTGTTGTATATTATACCATAGAGCAAATTGGTACAATTTAACAAAATGCCGGCGCTCTACCTTCATATCGTGGAATGTTATCGAAAAATAGTAATAAGCCCACTATACAAATATATAATATCTGTATTATAATCTAGTAATGATTTGGTATGTTTATGAGACATTGAATGAAATACAGCTGGGTATTTATGTTAGATTTTAGCTATACCAAATTAAACTTCAATTAATGCGAACTGTTCGTCAGGGCCACATCAAAAATGTCCATCGACGGAATACACAATCATAAACCTCACGTTACAATCGTCAAAACAAGTGTGATAGCAAATACACACACACAGTACGCACGCACAAAAACATATACACACGTCAGACTTCAAATTGGGATCATGTTAATTAAAGCGAGCATTCTCTTTTATTGTATGTGTGTGTGTATGCGTGTGTGTGTACGTGTGTGTGTTTTTGTGTGTTCCAATGATGAGTGTCAATACGAGGGCCGCTGGTTAAACGTGCTTTGCGATCCCAACAAGCCATTAACCGGAATACGACCCGGAGTTTATTGGTAATATGAGGCGGAGTTAATATGGCCGGTTGTGGGAGAGAGGCCCTGTCGTTTGTTGCCTGCAAATGTAAACACTATCAAAGTTTATCCTTTTAGTCAGATGGCGGCTATTTCTGTAATATTCTAGTTGCCACCAATACATTTCTGTAATATTCTAGTTGCCACCAATACATTTCTGTAATATTCTAGTTGCCACCAATCCATTTCTGTAATATTCTAGTTGCCACCAATACATTTCTGTAATATTCTAGTTGCCACCAATACATTTCTGTAATATTCTAGTTGCCACCAATACATTTCTGTAATATTCTAGTTGCCACCAATACATTTCTGTAATATTCTAGTTGCCACCAATACATTTCTGTAATATTCTAGTTGCCACCAATACATTTCTGTAATATTCTAGTTGCCACCAATACATTTCTGTAATATTCTAGTTGCCACCAATACATTTCTGTAATATTCTAGTTGCCACCAATACATTTTTATCAACTTACGAAGGAATTGTTTGAGTAAATGAGTTAGAAAACATTAATATAATATAATTAATTAATACCACTCCCAACACCAAATAACTCACAATAAAATTAATGAAAGCATGTGATCCTCCCGGGATTCGAACCTGGGATACCACATACAGACCTCAAACACTTCAACCACTACACCACCAAGACAATTAAAAGTTAAGTACATAACTACGATTAATATCCATTTATATTAGAATTTTGCTTTTCAGATTAAGGGGGGATGGGCCGGTTTTCTGGACCACTTTCTCCCTCATGCTTAGCCCCATTAGTTTTCAAATGTTAAGATGTTTGCCCCCATTAGTTAGTCGATTTTAAGACCTTTTGCCCCATTTCTTCGTCAATATATAGACCTTTCGTGCTATTTAGGTGTCGATGTTTTCCCTGGCGAACGATAGTGAGCCTGTAATGTTGGGAGAATCGGCCTTCGGCCGGGACATTTTTCTACAGAAAAATTTACAAATTAATCTAGAAAGGGGATCTAATGGATGTTTGTTTTAATTTGATGGAGGTCTAGGGAGGAAACTAGAAAATAATGAATACATGCAAAAATCGCCCAAAAAGTGAACAATCTCCCCTTAATGACGTCATTCTATTTTTGTCCAGTCGACAGTCGACAGTCGACAGTCGACAGTCGACCAGTCGACATTATTCAACCGTGCAACAAGGACCTCGGTGAATCTCAGGGCTATAATCGACCGTTGTGGCGGTTGGTGGGTGATTGGGGGACCGTTAAGGGGGTAGTACTCGCTTTTCTGGACCCCCTTCTCCGGCCCTCATGTTTAGCTCCTTAGTTTTGAGGTTTTAAGACGTTAGTTCCGTTAGTTTGGCGATTTTGAGACCTTTTGCCCCTTTTTTTTTCAATATTAAGACCTTGTGTGCCCTTTACTTTGGTGTCGATTTTTTCCTGGCGAGCGATAGCGAGCCTCTAATTTTAGAAGAAACCGGCCTTCGGTCGGGACATTTTTCTACCAAAAAATTTACAAATTTAGCTTCAAAGTGGGTCTAGGGGGTTTTCTAAGCTTGGTGGAGGTTTAGCGAGTAAACTGAAAAATATATGAATTATATAAATATATAGACTAAAAATCAAGCACTACCCCATTAACATGGTGAAGTTTGAAGCTAATGGTTGGGTCGATGAATACACTCCTTTGTTTCATCGTTCGCTTGTATATGCGTTTCTGCTGCCAGCAAATTATACAGAATATCCGATAATAACCCAGAATGCAATGCGTGCATGAGTTGCTCGATAAAATGAACATAGATGAATATGCTTGATACTATGTTTCTATCTAGGGGATTAGCAAGCATTAATACAATGCATAACATAATGTTTATGTTGACTGGTTCCATACTATTATCGACCTTTTTTATTACATCTTTAAGTAGCTGTATTTAATAATCAATTAACTAATTAATAAGAATTATATAATTGTGATGATAATTTACATTTTCAGACCATTTTATATAGCTACTCCGTGAAGCACATTTTAGTATGCTTATTATGGGTTAGCAATTTGAATCAGAAGACACTTGCGTCGATATTATAAATCACAATAAAGACGCAGCCGCTCCAGTGGCGCTGAATCATTGTTACTTCACCATTTGCGCATGAAATATATTTAGTAACGACCCGTATTATACCGAAAGTAAAGTCAAATTTATGGCACAAATAGTATTACAATGTATTTGACGATCTTTTGTGTTTCAGTATTTTGGCCATTTAAAACTTTTCAAAAAGCAGACATCGAGCAACTACCATCATTATGTGTCCATCATCATTAAAAGGAGTCATTATTGATCAGTATTATGAACAATAAGTATACCATTCACGCCATCATAACAATTGAATGTAATTGAATGCATAATTACCAATGTAAATACAAAAAAAAAAATTATCCTCGTCTTTTAAAGAACACTCTCCAATGCCAAGTTGTCGAGAGCCATTTTTATCGGCGGTAAGGATTTGACATTTTAAATCAGGCTAGCTACCTGACGGGCATAATTCGTTCTGGACATGTTTTATTTATTACTTGCTGAGTCGCTGCATAGTTTAGAAGCACTTACCGCGGGGAACATTGTGTTATAAGATCATGTGGACTCAATTAGTTTTCTTCGTGCGATCTATTTCTTAAGGAATACATTTGAAAATTAACTTAGTTTTTTTCAGGTTAGTAATGCATATGCTAAAATTTAGAACTTATGTTCAAGATGAAGATGATTAGGGATTATTACAGTCAATTGGTGTCCTGATATAGAACTAAATATAGGATAATAACCGTTTGTACAATCATTAGTGGTAACAGTTATGATTATGTCTGTATTTCGAAGATTTTACGATGTTGTTAGAACTCCTAACTGACAGTGAGAGAAATAATAGTCATTTAAGTAGTTACCAATTCATAAGACTACCACTTTTCTAGCTAAAGTTGGTGAATAAATTGTGACAGGGTTGAGTCCTGAGACAATGTAAAGTTAGATTATGAGTTGTGACTTTACATTATCTCCTTTCACTTATTACATAGTTGTGTTGTATGTTGCCGAGATCGTTGAGTCTTTTCCTGTCAGTTGACATTGTTCATTTTGCTCGGCGATCTCATCCTGTTCCCTTCTTGTGAGCGCCTGGATGGTGGGATAGACGGTGATGTTTCCGCAGGATAGTAATTATCCTGCATAATTTATTATATTCAATTATATATTTGATTTATAAGAGATTCTTTAGTTTGCATTACCTGGATATTGCTCTAAGTTTAGTTTCCATAATTTGTTAACGTAAGTGATCGGAAATATTATTGCTTTTCCTCCCATTGCCAACTACATTCCGTCCCAAGCATTTAGGATAAAGGGGATGGCTGTGTTTTGTTCATTCTTGACATTGCTCCCTTGACGCCAAGACGTGCTCTGAGCTGTCTCGTGTCCTTCCTGTCGTTTACCGCTTCATGTTTCTCTTTGCCTTTCCTTGATTACCTTGTTAGCACTTGTGGTTAGTCTGGATGTCATTGATTGTATTTAGCTATAACTTGTAGTCCCAGAGCGAAGATTTTGAGTCGATAGTTTGCTGTCAGTTGGCTGTCAGAGTACTAAGAGTTTGATGGTGGCATAGCCTGCGAAAAGTACAGATAAGCCAGCTGGGGCAGCCCTTCCTTCACAGTCGCCCATGATTATTTTAATTGGTTATGTGATGTGGTACCGACTTAGTTTGCACACCGCGGACAGAGGCTTTAGTTTAGAGGCTACGCATCTCAGTGCCAGCAGACGCTGCACCTTCTAACCTACTTTGTTTACCTTTGTTCGGATGCCTCTCAGCTTGCCTTTGGTTTTCCAGTCATTGTTTGGCTAGATAATTGTGATGTAGTGATCTGGCAGGGCGCCTTAAACGATTTAGTAGTATTTGGAGATTCTGCCCCGGTGTTTGTTATAATTTTGTGCAAGCTTAGGATATTCCCTAATCAAAATGTCCACCTTGTGTTGATGCCTCTGAGTAACCCCAGGGTGTGTTCTGCACCCAGTGTTGTGTTTGTGACGTACCAAAGTCCGGTCACTCCATGGCCGATTGACAAGGGCGTCTTAATTTTAGCTGATTTAGAGAAGGTCCTCTTGGCTTTATCTCTACTGTGTTAAGGGGAGACTGGCCGTTTGTTTGGTCGATTAATTCATTTATCCATAAAACAAAATTGGTGTCCTCCCTAGACCTCCATCAAGCTTAGAAAAACACACCCTAGACCCCCCTTCAAGATAAATTTGTAAATTTTTCGGTAGAAAATTTTCCCGGCCAAAGGCCGGTTGCTCTTAAAATTGCAGGCTGCTATTGCTCGCCAGGAAATAATTGACACCTAAATGGCACGAAAGGTCTTAATTGACAACGAAATGGGGCGAAAGGTGTTAAAATCGCCAAACTAATGGGCCGAACGTCGTATAATCTCAAAACTAGTGGGGCTAAACATTAGGGAGAAGGGGATCTAGAAAAATGGTCTACCTCCCCTTAACGTAACGTAACTATTTTGGTGTAGGTTGTACTTTCTAGGAAGCCTAGTATTTTATGAAATTGGAACGCTTAAACTCCATGCAGAGTTTTATGTGGTTTGGGATTGGACGATAGGAGCACTTGAACTGTTATTTAAGTACATTAATTTGTTATGTTCTGGTCTGTCATTTAACAATATATTTTTGTTCTAGCCACAAATGCATACCACATTAACCTTTATAGAAAACTAATGTGCTATCTAAATTGATCCTACAACAACTCCCTGAAACTTTTACATCGAAAATTGCCATGTTCTATTGGTACATTATAAATGCAAATTGAATATTCTTAGGTACGGTTCTTCGAAACTGATAATTTATTAAGTTAATATTGTGTTTTATATACATCTTCCCTTTTGTTACTCTACCGTTATTTGCCTTCATCATCAATGTCAGCATCAAACAGCATTACAGTCAATCTATCGCTAATTTCTTGTTTTATTATTAGCATCGTCTAGTTTTATTTACATTTTTAACAGAGCTCCTTGCCGTGTGAGATCTACCTTCATTGAAATTGTAGCTCTTTCATTATTTATAGGACACTGCAGACTTAATCATACCTTCCCCAACCCCTACCTCCCACACACAACCAACACTCTCACTGTCTCACACTCCCTCTTCTCTCTCTCTCTCTCTCTCTCTCTCTCTCTCTCTCTCTCTCTCTCTCTCTCTCTCTCTCTCTCTCTCTCTCTCTTACACACACACACACATTACATTTGTTTATATATGCTAAACTGTTGAAGGCCATGCTATTATCAAAGAGAGAAACAGACACGATAAATGTTTCCTTTTTCTTCAAAATGACCTAATTAGTAGTGTTCGTAGTTGTATACTTTATTTATTAATGTATATATTCTTATTTCCAGGTGGTGGCTGGTCCTTCCACGCCCTGAGCACCATCGCCAGCAACAACGTGAGTAAATAGTATAATTTGATTTGTTTTATTTATACTAATGCAAGGGTAACTAAGCATACTTGACTTACCCTTTCGTGTAAATGAAGTAGGATACATGATATGCTATGTTAGATTGGGTGATGTTACGTTAATTTAATGCAATACACATTAACTAAGTAATTTAGGTGTTCTGTAAATTATCGTGTGTTCAAATGTAACAAATTAAATGGATGGAATAGTATACGTCTAGTTCCATGTTCACATTCACAAATACAAATTGAATACATCCATGAATACATCCATGAATACATCCATGAATACATCCATGAATACATCCATGAATACATCCATGAATACATCCATGAATACATCCATGAATACATCCATGAATACATCCATGAATACATCCATGAATACATCCATGAATACATCCATGAATACATCCATGAATACATCCATGAATACATCCATGAATACGTGACATTTGCGTTACAATTGAATACATCCATGAATACGTGACATTTGCGTTACAATTGAACACATTTCATTTACATCCTAAGATTACTATTGATTTTGCTAGTAAATTTAAGACGACAGAAACAATAATTAGGGAGAACGATACAGATAAAATATGGATAAAATATGGATATACAGTACTTATGGATATAAAATCCTAAATAAAGTGATAGAGAATAATTTTGGTAGGATGATAAAGACAGATATTTAGGTAAGTCAATTGGTATTTTATTAGAGCATTAGATACAATAACTTAGATATAAATATAGAAATAACAAATCTAGGTAAAATAGTAATGGTAGGTAAGAGGCTAGAGAAAATCCCTTTGGGTAGCATATATTTGGCAGGATTACAACCACATTATTAGAGAGAGAGAGAGAGAGAGTGTGTGTGAGAGAGTGAGTGAGTGTATGTGTGTGTTTCAGATAGAGAGAGAGTGTATGTGTGTGTTTCAGATAGAGAGAGAGTGTGTGTGTGTATGTGTGTGAGAGAGAGAGAGAGATAGTGAAAGTGAGTGTGTGTGTGTATGTTTCAAAGAGAGAGAGAGTGAGAGTGAGTGAGACAGAGAGAGAGAGAGCCCCAGCGACCCACTGGGCACTAATTAGGCAAATGAAGTGAGTTGTTAAGCAGGTTCCTCTCCCTGGACTGTGTAATACTCCGGGTCTAACATGTCTTCTGGGAGCACACGTTAATCCTACCCCCTCCACCCACCTCATATCTTCAACTTTGGGGACGTGCTGTGGGTTTATCACTGTCTACGGAATTTAATGTTACGTATACATATATGACTGATTCATTGTAAGTGAGTATATTAGGTGGGAAGGAATCACGGGAAAAAAGTTAGGATTGTGTTTTTTTCCTGTAACGTTTGGGATTACGCAAAAAGTTATTACGCAAATTTAGTTGTGATTTGTTTAATACCAATGATCTTGTTACTTTCTTCATTGTCTTTTCTTTTTACTTCGGGATATTAACTGTGTTGTGAATTTCTGCTGAGCAATTTGCCTCTCCATTATCTACAGCTTCATAACTTTTATACCAACTGTTTCCATCGAATGAATTATTTAAAATATGTTTGTATATAAACATTTTATATCTGCACATATTGTAACTATTAACATGTCCTAAATTGTTATCATCGTTCTGTACATGATGAGGGTTTCATATATTTATTACTATATGTTTTTTTATCAATATATATTTTTACTTTTTGTCTTTACTTTGACAAAAAAGAATGGTTGTATTTGATGTGCTTATCTTTGCCGAAAAATAGGGAACCACGAGATAATTGTTAAGTAGCTATCGGTAATTTCAGATAAAAAGGACATGGGATCTGGACGGTCTTACTTTTTCCTTCGCTTACTGAAAGATATGGAATAAGAAAGTGAGCCCTTCTAAGGATTGCACCCAAACTTTTTTTATCGGATGGAACTGTACAAGTGTGCATCGTCTATTTTAGAATTGTATTTACTATGGCATATCTTTTTGCGTACTGGTTTTATAATATATTACCTAAATCATAAGAAATCTGTAAATTATCTCATTATCTTAAACTGTGAAATTCATAAGTAAATAAAACATTTTCCAAAATTACCACGTAATTTCGTAAACTAGGATTATGTTAATCCACTGATAGATTCGTAGTGTAACACAAATCTAACCTACTCCCGTCTTGCCTTTAGTTGCAGTATTTGGGGGCATTTGTACTGCCGTTGCTGATTTTGGGTAGTGCGGAATTTAGAATATTTCTTATATCTTTAATTAGAAATTGTGTGTCCTAAGTATGACTAGTGAAAATGGTTACCATCAAATTATATTGTTTTCCGTAAATTCGACAGAAGCAAATACTGATTAAGTGTGTAAGAAGACTAGCTTATTTAGTGAACTGCATACTTATCTGTGCCCATGTCCTCCTTGCTTAATGTGCCTGCTTATCCCGCCTGTGCCTCGCCAGGGTAATTAAGTAGGGTCTTAATATTATACTAAGTGGCCGAGACGTGTTCATCGAGAGAGTTGTGGCTTCAGGCACGAGGGAAGGGGAGTTGTTATGATGGTGGTGATTATGAGGATGAGGGTGATGATGGTGGTGGTGGTGGTGATGATGATGATGATGATGATGATGGTGGTGATGATGATGATGGTGGTGGTGGTGATGAGTGTGATGATGGTGATGATGATAATTATGATGATGATGATTATGATGGTGATGATCATGACAAGGAGGAGAAGGAGGAGTATTGGAAGAAAGGGACGATGTAGGGTTTATGTGCAATTGATGATGATGATGATCACAATGAGGAGAAGGATAGAAAGAAAAGGACGATGTAGGGGTTATATCTAATTGATGAGGATGATAATACGGTGTTGATGATAATGTTGCTGATATGATGTAGATAGTTATTGTGATGATAAGGATGGGGAGAAGGAGGAAACAATCGTTATATAGAGAGCTAAATTAATTAGTTTGCGCCATAGTTTGATCATATAAGGCTAACAACTATTTTATAGTTTATAGATCCATTTGTCTGTCACTCGTAAGGGAATTCGTAATAGTTTAAAGGTTATTACTATTGTTACCAGCAATGATAACAAATAAATGTGAAAATTGCAATGAAACTCACATGCCGGCGGTTCGAAAGATGTATTGGTGTTAATGAGAACTGTATTGGGTAGTTAACTTCTTCAAAGATGTATTGGTGTTAATGAGAACTGTATTGGGTAGTTAACTTCTTCAATATTGGTGTTAATGAGAACTGTATTGGGTAGTTAACTTCTTCAATATTGGTGTTAATGAGAACTGTATTGGGTAGTTAACTTCTTCAATACGATGACGCAGATGTATTGGTGTTAATGAGAACTGTATTGGGTAGTTAACTTCTTCAATACGATGACGCAGATTTGTATTTGTTGAAATATTAAGGCGACTGAACTAGTATATATAGGCTTTTAATTCCTCAGCATTCTCACTAAGCTGAATAAGATCTTAGCTGGAATATAATAATAAACATAGCCAACGTACTAAAGGAGTTAAGGGGGGTCACCGGCTTTATAAATCTATCTCTCTTTTTCTCTCTTTCCCTGGCTTGTATCCATTCGGCCCCATTCAGCCAACTGTTTTCAGACGTTTATCCCCATCCAGGTGTCGATTTCTTCCTGGCGAGCGATAGTGAGCCAGCATTGTATGGAGAAATCCGGCTTCGCTGGAGAAATTTGTCTATCGAAAAATTTACAAATTTAGCTTGCTGTCAAAACGAAAATATATATATGCTGGCTCGCTACCGCTCGCCAGGAAAATATTGACACCTGGATGGGGGTAAACGTCTTAAACCAGTAAGCTGAATGGGGCCGAATGTATACAAGCCAAAGAAAGAGGGAGAGGAAGAGAAAAAAAAGCGAGGTGGGCTCCCTTAACACACACTGGTTTGCAAGCTAATAAGAATTCCCCAGAGAGGGGTAGCGAAGTTATGAATGAGCTTGTCCTACTGAATACATAATGGCCTCATTGACGATGGTAATGGTAGGTAGTGTCTATGGTAATGTCTGTGGCTGGGCTGTGTGGAGGAGACTCGTAATAATTGGGGGGAGGGAAGAAATTACTAACTCATTTTCCCTTTTCCTCCTCTTCTCCTTTAATAATTGGGGGAGGGAAGAAATTACTAACTAATTTTCCTTTTTCCTCCTCTTCTCCTTTCGCTTTCATTTTCTTCTTCCTCTTCTTGCCTTCCTTTGTATTTCTTTGTATTCTCCTCATTGAATGCCTGTTACTTCCTTCCCTCTTCTCACGCTCTTCTTACTCCTCTTGTGTATCAACATCACCATAATTTCCATTTTCCTCCTCTTCTTCTTTCGGGTTCATTGTCTTCTTCCTCTTCTCCTCATTTAGTTCCTGGTACTGCTTTCCCTCTTCTCACACACTCTTCTTCCTCCTCTTCTTTATCAACATCACCATCATTGTCGTTATTAGTAATTGATATTATCAACTTACTCACCCGACACCTTCCCCTCCTGTTGTTTCTTTGGATCCGTCTCTTTTTATTGGCATCTTCGTCCCAGTACCAACATCTTCTTTAAGGGTAGACTAGTCGCTTTTCTAGACCACCTTCTCACTCATCATTAGACCCATTAGTTTCGCGATTGTATGAACTTTCGCCCCATTTCTGTCAAGTTGTTGTTGTTGTTGTTGGTCCCCAAGCTGCCTGGCCGAACAGCCCCAAGGCCCCGAGCAAGGCCAAGGCCATAACCGAGCACCCCCACAGAACCCTCCCTGCCGACCACAATAAAGCCTGTGTGACCGAAGCCACTCCATGGCGGGGAGCTGAGGAGGGCGACAGAAACGCCCGGGAAACCAAAGCCCCACCCAGGGCCCTGTGCCCCTCAGCAATTATGAAGAGAAAGCTGAGGGGCAAAGGAAAAATGTGACGCTTTGGCTTCCAATCTTGGTAGATTGGGAGGTCAATCCACGGAAGAGACTTGAGATCTAGAAAATATATAAGTAAAAGGAACAGTCAGAGTAAGCTATGGGTATTGCAGAGATCGCTCAGTTCTCACTCTGATAGACCAGCCCATCACCCCATGACTAGAACCCAATCCTCTCAGCATCAGCTAAGAAAGGCCCTAGAAAGCCGCCTTTGGTGGGGGGATAGCTCCCCTATTTCAACCCCTTTCGGGGGTGGGCACCCGCCCTTTCTGTCAAGTTTAAGACCTTTCCTGTCAATAAGGTCTCGATTTTTTCCTGGCGAGCGATAGCGAGCCTGTAATTTAAGAGGAATCGGCCTTCGGCCAGGAAATGTTTCTACCGAAAAATGTATTAATTTATCTTGAAAGGAGGTCTAGGGGCTTCATTTTAAGCCTGATGGAGGTCTAGCGAGGAAACTAGAAAAATAATAAATAAATAAAAAAATAAAATAAAAATAAAGTGAAGGATCTCCCCTTAACACCGAATAAACCTTCACCTCTCTTCTTCCACCACCCTTTTCTCTCCACCGAAAATCTACATCTCTCCTGCTCCATCATTCCCTGTTCCTCCTCCTTCACTGTTTCTCCTCCTCCTTCTTTCGCTTCCTCTGTATTTTTGTTTTCTACTATCTAAACCTTCTATATCCTCCTCCTCCTCCTCCTCTATACTACTCCTGTATCCAGCTCCTCCTCCACTTCTTCCTCCGCCTACTTCTTCTCTACTACTCCTCTGTTCTCCTCTCCTCCTCGTCATCTCCCCAGGGTAGTGGGTAGTGGGGAACCTCAACCTAATGACGAGTAATAATTTAGCGCGCACGTAGCTCATGTAGAGGGGACTACAAGAAGAAGGAGAAGAAGATGTTGATGGTGATGAAGATTTAGCAGAATAGGAGTAAAAATAAGCCGCCTATTAGTTTATATTGTGAGTACGAAATTAGCGTATTTGTCAAATTAAATATAATCACTTGGATATAGATGGTAAGATAATTTAACAAAATACATAAATATTATGAATACAATAATATCTCTTGCACATTATGTATATATATATATATGTTTGTGGTTCTATTCGACACTTTCCAATAAAGGAATTTCGTCTCCGTTCGATCATCTTTCCAGCGTACCTTAACTCTATCAACCCCTAACTTTACCACCTCCTTCCGACATCCTTCCTTCTTTGCCGTTCTTACTCCTTCCTTCTTTCCCACCTTTAGTGCTTAGTCGTTCTACTTGCTTGATTATTTATTTATTTTTTTTTTTTGCTTGATTGAGTTGTTTCTCCCTTGGTATAATGTTCTTCTTCATTCCTACATCTTTCACGTTTGTTTTATTTTGTATATTACTATGTTTGTCATCCCTCAGTTATTGTATTCGTTCCTATTTCTCTGCTTTTCTCTTTCTTGTCCCTCTGTAATTCTCTACCATAATTTCGTCCTTATTGTTATTTTGTTTCATTTTTTAGGTTCTCTCCTTCATCCATTTTCATTGATAATTTTCCTATTTTCATTCCACCATCAATTTACCTTTTTTTACTTCTCTCTGTTTCTCCTTCTGCCATTTTCTTTCCTGCTTCCTTTCAGTATGTTTTTCTCTTTGTTATGTCTCCTTTCTTTTCTATTTCTTTCGACTAACATATTTTCTCTCTTATCGCTTATTGAAAGTGTCTTAATTAATTGTTCCTTTATTGTGTATTCAGTTCTCACATATATGTTTTATTTGTTTTTCTTACAGCATTGTTTTAGTTAATCTTAATCATTTCTACTTTGTACCCAGAACCCGTCCTTCATTTCTTTCAGCTTCTTCCCTACAACATTTTAATATTATATACATTCTGGCATCATTGTATTGCTCGTTCATAATAGGATTTCCACAGTTATCATCTTATCTCCCTTGTGTCATTACTGTTTGCTCTCTGCCGTCTTTCAATTGTTATTTTTCTTTACCTTTCCTTTACATTTTCGACTGCCTATTCTCATTTTCCTTCTTTTTCCTGTTTGTATTTATCTTGTTTCTTATTTGTTGGTTCATATTTATCTCTCATTCATTTCAGCCTCCTTCCTTTCCTCCCTCCCACCAATTTTCCCTACTTCCTACCCTTCCCCCCCCCCCTCCCTCTCTTCTTACTTCCCTCCTGCCCACCCTCCCTTCACTACGTCCTTCCTACCTCCCCTCCATCCCTCTCTTCCTTCCCTCCCTCCTACTTTCTCTTCTTCCTACCCTCCCTTCCCCCCTACTCTCCCTTCACTACCTCCTTCCTACCTCCCTTCCATCCCTCTCTCCCTTCCCCCCCTGCCCACGTTCTCTTCTTCCTACCCTCCCTTCCCCCTCTCTCCCTCCCTTCTTATTTCCCTCCTTCCTACTCTCCCCTTCACTACCTCCTTCCTACCTTCCTTCTCTCTGTCCCCCCTCCCCTCCCCCTCTCTCTCTCTCCCTCACCTCCCTTTCTCCTTCCTCTTCTCCCTCACCCTCATTACCTTACGGTTTCCCTCCCCACCCATCTTATTTCCTCTCACTCTCACTCTCTCTCTCTCTCTCTCTCTCTCTCTCTCTCTCTCTCTCTCTCTCTCTCTCTAATCGGAAGCTACGAAAAAACAAAGATAACCGGGGCAAAATAAGCTACATTGTCAATAACATCTGTGTTACAATCGATATAAAATACTATGTACTTCAAACCATGGATTTCTCTTTAGCCTTTCTTTCGCCTATGAGCAATTGTGCTTTAAGAATGTATGCACAAACAACGTAATTGGAACGGAGTAAACGCATGTAATCGAATATTTGTATTATCATTATTATTTAATTTATATATTTATTTGTTTTAACACCTCTGAATGCTCTTAAGCTAATAAGGTACAAATAGCTCTGGACAAGCTTTAAGGGGGGATGGTTAACTTTTTGGGCGATTTTTGCATGTATTCATCATTTTTCTAGTTTCCTCCTTAGACTTCCATCATATTTAAAACAAACATCCATTAGATCCCCCTTCTAGATTAATTTGTACATTTTTCGGTAGAAAAAAAATCCCGGCCGAAGGCCGGTTCTTTCAACATTACAGGCTCACTATCGTTCGCCAGGGAAAAAATCGACACCTAAATAGCACGAAAGGTCTAAATATTGACGAAGAAATGGGGCGAAAGATCTTAAAATCGACTAACTAATGGGGCAAACATCTTAACATCTGAAAACTAATGGTGCTACACATGAGGGAGAAAGTGGTCCAGAAAACCGGCCCAATTAAAATTTGCAAAATATCCCATATGATTCAAATAAATATAAACAGAAAACAAATGGTGCCAACAAATTTCCCTGTGAACTCATAAGGTGGGAAAGAAACCGTAGCAGGGGAGGAAATGGGGGGGGGGGTTATGGGAGGGGAGTGGGGGGGGGTATGGGAGGTGATAGAGAGAGAGAGAGAGAAGGGAGGAGAGGGAAGGTGAGGAGGGAGGAGGGAAGCGTAATCACATTCAGATGTAATTAGCGTTTTTAGTAGTGTGCATTAGTGGGTATTAATCCCTGACTCCACCGCTGGGAGCAGGAGAAAGTTGAGGAGGAGAAGGAGGAGGAGAAGAAGGAAGAAGGAGGGATGTTAGAGAAGAAAGAATATATTTAGGAGGACAAATAAGAGAATTGACCAGTTGTATGATGAGGCAGCTTTAGGTTTATTTGAGGAATATAAGAAGACGTAAGATTAAGGGGGCCCACCTCGCTTTTTGTTCTCTTTCTCACCATTTATCTTTGGCTTGTATCCATTCGGCCCCATTCAGCCTACTGTTTTAAGACGTTTACCCCATCCAGGTGTCAATATTTTCCTGGCGAGCGGTAGCAAGCCAGCAAATATATTTGTTTTGTTTTGACAGCAACCTAAATTTGTACATTTTTCGAAAGAAACATGTCTCCGGCGAAGCCGGATTTCTCCATACAATTCTGACTCGCTATCGCTCGCTAGGAAGAAATCGACACCTGGATGGGGATAAACGTCTTAAAACAGTTGGCTGAATGGGGCCGAATGGATACAAGCCAGGGACAGAGAGAAAAGGAGAGAAAGATTAAAACAGTCGGTGACCCCCCTTAAGACGAAGGCAGGTTAAGAAATATCTGAAGAGGAGAAGATAGAAGCAGAAGAAGTATTAGGTGAACAGGAGGAAGGAAGCTCAGGAGGAGAGGCTTGGGAGCAGATGAAAACAAGAAAGGGAAAGAGGCAGGTTTAAGGTGGTATCACACGAGCGCTTTTTCACTCAACATTTATCCTCAGCACTGGTCTGGAAGCTTACGTGGTCAACATATAAAATATTTCGATTTCCTAAATTCATCTATCATCAGTCTAGTTTCCGATGCCAGTGCAAAATAGTCCAGAAATGTTGCCAGAAAAATTTTGATCATCGAATGTTGACTATAAAAGCTTTCGTGTGATACCGGCTTTATGGATACAAGTTATATTATTGTAGGATAATTCAACACTTAACCCCTTCAGCACGATGACGTAATTTCCATTATATTATGGTTACCACGGGACGATTTGTTAGCTCCTAATCTACCTCTACGACTCAAAGTGTAATTTTGATCTCAATAAACCCTCTGCTTAAACTGCATCAAATCGTCTAACTTTAGCCAGAATCAAAAGTAAAAAGGCATCATCTTGCTGAAGGGGTTTGATATGTTTGGTTGTTGCTCATATATCCTGATACATACAATCGTTGGGTTGAAGAATGATTTAGATTCTAGCTATTGTGTATGTACTTCAGTCATATATCTATAAGGTCTATTGTGTATGTACTTCAGTCATATATCTATAAGGTCTATTGTGTATGTACTTCAGTCATATATCTATAAGGTCTATTGTGTATGTACTTCAGTCATATATCTATAAGGTCTTAGTTGGAACTGCACAAGAATGAACTTGAAGTTGTTTATTTGTTCTTAATAGTTATCAACTTTATATTATATATTCTACAATTGGTAGTAACTTTGACTATCATTTTCATTCGTGCATAGCCATAGTTCATTCATTATAAGTAGGACAAACATCTTGACTAATAACCTCGATAACTAATAAACGACTCAAGTAATCTAGCGCATATTTCTACCATTTGGGAAGAGTCAGCCAGGGAATGGGTGTGGAGACTTACAGCCCATTTGCCCTAGCCCTTCTTGAGTTAGAGAGGACAGAGGTCATGATTTCTAGCCAATTTAGAATGAATAGACTATAGCTCTACATTATACTGGGTCATAACCCGACATAATAACGTATTTATTAATTCATTCATATATATTATATGTGTACCTTCCACCGGAGAAAACTGTTATAGAGTTACTTTTAATTATGCTATTTTAGTTATATAACCGACTTTTATTAACTAGAAATTAATTTAAATATCAAACGGGATTGTAGAACTACGTGAAACTGAACACTAATTTCATCATGGTTGCCATGCGTGGCTTTTATATCAATTGTTCTTATAATCCCTTATGGTGGTACCGGTGACGTCCTTTTCATTATATTCTGGCAATTATTAGAAGATTATATTCAGCTTAAGGAGGACCTCTAGCAATTAAAAGGCTACAAACTATCTCACTTAATCCTTATAGCCTAGCTACCACAGATCCTTCCTAAGCTGGATTATATCGTCTAATAGTTGACAGAATATGATAAAAAGGACGTCACCGGTACAGAATGGGTTAATGATATATAGAATAGTTATGGTTATGGTCGAGAATGAAAGGGATATTTTTAGTTATCGGATGTGTTGTAAGGTTTTAAGTGTATATTGTGAGTACATTTGTAATTATACTTTCGATTTCGCATTGCTGCATATTAACAATTGTTTTTCGAAGCTTATACAGGCAACATTAACTGTATGTTTATATATCAGTACAAATAAACAGTTGAAACTTTTTTGGAGCACACACACACACACACACATACAGTCACGCACACACACACACACACACACACACACATACAGTCACGCACATGTATTTGTTGATTTCATTAATTGAGTTTAGATGTGAAGTTGGTTGGTGTAAAAAACATAATAACACACACACACACACACACACACACACACACACACACACACACACACACACATACACACACACACACACACTGGCCAACAGATCACCCTCAAGGACTTATTTACTCGCCTTAATCGTATTCAGATTGGATTATCACAATTTTTTTTCTCTCCTCCTCTCTTACCTCCCCCCAGCGCTGGTGAAATGCCGCCGCGCCGCCCCATTCAGCTCCCGCTATTACCATGTATAATTACTTTTATCCTCCAGCAACACTTATAGTACGGGATTTGGCTGTCTTGGGAGGAACTGGTGAGAGAGAGAGAGATAGAGAGAGAGAGAGAGAGTGAGAGTGAGAAAGAGAGAGAGAGACTGTGAGAGAGAGAGACTCTGTGTGTGTGAGAGAGAGTGTGAGAGATAACGGAGAGTAATGTGAGGTAGTGAACAAAAATAGAAAACACTGTTAGAGTAAATACGGAAGGGGATAAGAGGGAGTAAGATAATACCAGAGCAACAACACGTAAATATATATTTGAAATAGAAAACAAAACATAACAGTAGACATTAATCAAAACTTGCTAATGACATATGATATACTTGAGCTTAGTGTGTAACAATCGTCTATAACAATAAATAAAACTAAGTGAAAATTGAGAACACCTTGGCAAGAATCTGAAAATGGATATACTTACAACACAATTAAACTGATATACAGCCTGCACAGATATTGCAGAACAAAAAGATGGCATATATAAAAACAGAAGAAGGATATGTGTGGAAATGAGAATGCAATTAGGAGGGTAAGATAGGAGAGAGAAAAATTAACTCAACTTCATTATCTCTTTGGGTGTCTGTTTTGTTTATTCTGAGAGAGAAAGAGAGAGAGAGAGAGAGAGAGAGAGAGAGAGAGAGAGAGAGAGAGAGAGAGAGAGAGAGAGAGACAGACAGAGAGAGAGACAGACAGACAGACAGACAGACAGACAGACAGAGAGAGAGTGTGTGTTAAATAAATAGATACTGTATATAAGAAAGCAACACACTATTGATTGATCTAGCTGTCTGAATTTCTGTCTATCTGTCTACTTATCAATCATTAACCCTTCTTCTCCTGTACCTCCACCCTCCCTCCCTCCCACCCTCCCATCAGCTAACATTAAGGGGGGTCACCTTTTTTTTTTTTATCTTTCTCTCCTTTTCTCTCTTTCCCTGGATTGTATCCATTCGACCCATTCAGCCTACTGTTTTAAGACGTTTATCCCCATTCAGGTATCGATTTCCTCCTGGCGAGCGATAGCGAGCTAGCATAGTATAGAGAAAACCGACTTCGCCGGACATTTTTCTATAGAAAAATGTACAAATTTAGCTTGCTGTCAAAACAAAAATATATATATGCTGGCTCGCTACCGCTCGCCAGGAAAATATTGACACCTGGATGGGGGTAAACGTCTTACAACAGTAGGCTGAATGGGGCCGAATGGATACAAGCCAAAGAGAAAGGGAGAGAAAGATAAAAAAAAAGCGAGGTGGGCCCCCTTAACCACGCCAAGACTAACTAACTAGATGATGATATACTTGTTGTGAGTTTCTTGGTGTCCGCCTGAATGAGTGAAGCGGGGGGGGGGGGGGGGACGGGATTGGTGCCGCAGGGTTACCATATCAAGTCTGCTAGATAGTAAATGTATGCCGAAAATAGATAGAATAACTGCACAATCTCTACAATATCTCTCAAAGATGGCTCAAATCTACAGCATATTGCTAGAATTCATGTTGCTAGATGTAAAAATGTACCTGTAGAATAAAGTAAATACCTCTAAATCTAACGGTAAATAGCTAAATTGTCAACACTAATTGGTGAAGGAGTCACAGAACACTAAGAGTTTGGGATCACAATAGTTTGTTCAACCACATTTAGCGGACACATTTTCTCACCCCTTTTAACTACTTTCATCTTTTAAAACTTTTATTTCTGGATCCATGACGGCTTCTACAGCCTCTACTGTATATCAATCTACCGAGCTAACTAGAAATATTTAGAGATGTTGATAAAACATTTAGGACAACTAAGCTATCTGTGAAACGTTGTCAATAAAGTGCTCCTCCTCATATGGTGTTTATATTCATTCCATCAACATTTCAAAGTTATTTCAACACAACTATATACCTCGAATGCCTGTATCCCTATTTATTCTAGTGCTTCAAATGCCATCCATTGTTCTATCTCTCACTGTTTTTATACTACAGAAGGGCATAGAAATACGATAATTGAAGAGGATAGAATATATGCCAATATGCGAGCATTTGTAGTTGTAGGTGTGCATTATTAATAATTGTGTCTCCGATATTTGTATTATCTAACTAACATATTTGCTAGATGGTGTGTATGCATGTAATAAAGCCAAGTACAGGATATATTATATATACAGTATATATATATATATATTTTTTTTTTTTTTTTTTTTTTTTTTATAAGATAAAGTATGTGAATGGCTTTGGATGTGGACGTTAAGCGCATTTTTTTTTTTTTTTTTTTATTCCTTAGGCTTTCACATTCGTGCCAGTTTAATGATGTGCATTGTCATAAACTTAGATACATTAGTTATTATATGGTTATAATATTGACATGCATGTCTGAACTACCCTGCATGTATGTATGCACCGAATGTATATATGATGGTATGTATGTATGAGTGTGCGCGTGTGTATGTGAAGACCCAGTATGTTGAAAGGTTGCCTATGCTGGAACCAAAGTCAACCTTAGTGAAACTTTGTTCATTATTAGTAATTCTGGTCCGCTTAAGTTAAGTTTTAATGCTATATATAATTAACCATTGAACTTTTCTGGAGCAACGGATGTTACTCTTTTAGTGTGAGTCAGTGGGATTATATGTTTTGTATTATGTTAAAAATATGAT
The DNA here is from genome assembly GCA_032716605.1 of Paralithodes platypus. NCBI lineage: Eukaryota > Metazoa > Arthropoda > Malacostraca > Decapoda > Lithodidae > Paralithodes > Paralithodes platypus. Next base: position 26,288,595 of record CM064511.1, on the reverse strand, counting down.
CGAATACGTGAGAGTTGTAGGAGAATCACACACACACACACACAACCCAAGGGTGAAACGCTATTCTCATACTTTCTTCTATTCAACTGCTGAGCTCTGGAACTCTCTCCCAGAATCAGTCTTTCCCTTTTCCTATGACTTAAATTGCTTCAAACTCCGTGTGTCCAGGCATTTTAGCTCGAACGTCCCTTTATTTCGGCCCTGTCACTCTTTGAAATCTGGGGGAGGCACTCGCTGCAGGCAGTTATGCCCTTTGTCTCCCTCATTCACATAGAAAACAAAAATATATACATAAATATAGCATCTAAGCCTACACACACGCAGTCAGACATGCAGAGAGGCAGATGTTGCTTATTAGACATTTGATATTGTGAGTAGTAGATTCTAAGAGAGAGAGAGAGAGAGAGAGAGAGAGAGAGAGAGAGAGAGAGAGAGAGAGAGAGAGAGAGAGAGAGAAAGAGAGAGGGGGGGGAGGGGGGAGGTAATAAAGGTCAGCCAATAGCACCTCTCCGTCAGAAAGGAAGGAGACTTACTACTAATGCTATACGTTTTTTTCATAACCTGGTACAGTATAAAATTATATATATATATATATATATATATATATATATATATATATTTATATATATAGAGAGAGAGAGAGATTGTTTTTGTTTTTTATGTATTTATTTATCTATATTAGATATATGTATATAATGTATACATGGTGGGTAGCCTCAATAAATTACTTAATAAATTACCCAAGTTTCTTTAATTACATCATAAATATCATAATTTTCCACAAATATCCCCCTACTCCTCAGCTCTCATTATCCTAAGCAGTAACTAACCAACCCTTAATATTTATAGACCCTCCTATGTCAACCAAATAGCCATTATCCCCTTTATCCGTATTTCTTATAATCCATCCCACGTATTAATTCTCCAAATCACCTAAAGTATTTCCACCCTTCCCCATCAGACCCCATCCCTCCAATCCCTCTCCATATATCCCAATCCATCCTCATTATATTCCTCCGATTTCCTCTTCATCCTATCCTATCAGCTCCCATGTCTCTCTACCCCTCTCCAGCCTACTCCAGTGCTCCCAATCCCTCCCCAACAGTCCCCATCCCTTCTCCCCCAACTCAGGGCAACAAACACCCTCGCCTTTGGCCTTTCACACACCCCGCCACGGCCGCAGCGGACCTGAATGCACAAAAGCGTCGAAAATTAAAGTAATTGAGCAGGGTTAAATCCCCCCTCTTTGAATTCCAGTGACATTTCCAAACTTTTAATGTCCTTTTTTTGGGCGATCAAATCAATCATGTAAACCTCGACTGGCCACAATTATTCGGCTGTTGATTGGCCGGTCGGTGGCGGCCAATCAGTGATCAGCGCCCGGCAACGCGCGTTCTGGCGGGAAAGGAAAAAGGTCGCCGATTGGTCAGATTACCTAGCTTAAGCTGACCCGCGCTCGCTGATTGGCTGTTACGACCGGTGAGTTCCCAAGTACCGGGATATTATTATTGTGTGTTGATATCAATTTTGGCGGGGCGTTGCCGGGGAGCGATCATAAAACTCCCGGCTATTATGTCGGGAGGCTAATTAAGGGTGCGTCGCGATGCTCAATGTACGAAACAACAATATTTCAGGCGTATAACCGAGTGCTGGGGGGCGAGGAGGGAGAGAGAGGGGATAGGAGGGATAGCGTTGGAAAAAATGTATAGACATACAGGTGAAAGAGACACAGACAGGCTGGTTATAGAAGCACAGATATGGACAAATAACAGTATGATAGATAGAAATTAAGGCAACAAACAAATTATGTGTATATTAATGGGTAATAGCGCAGAGTACATAAAATATTACAGAACATGGACATGGACTTATCACGTAGAAATAAGAGACAAATAAGAGTAGCAAAACTAATGATCATAAAAGGGCAAAATATAATAAGGAGGAACGAAAATAGCAGCGTAGGCATGATAAAAACAATTTAGATTTGTTGAAAAAATATAGGTAGTAAGTGCGAGAAAGGTGAATTATGAAAAGAATAAGGGATAACTGTTAAAGAAGAATATACTATGAGAGGAAATATTGTACAGAGGGTGAGAGGGTAATGGGATAAAAGTCGATGGTAGCAATAACTGAGAGGATGTGATTGAAAGCGAATTCGAGTGAGAGGGGAAAAATGGATGGCATTACGAAAAGTGGAGACTGGCGGGGAAAAGTATGAATAGAAAGGCGTAAATATTATATAAGCGTAGGGAAGTGATAGGAAAAGGAGAAAGAAAGTGAGAGAAAAGAATAATGTTGACTAAGAAGGGAAATGAAATGAAAATAAAAGAGGGTGATATAAACGGAGAAAGAGAGAGAGAGAGAGAGGGGGGGGAGAGAGAGAGAGAGAGAGATTAATAGCGAACAGTTAGAGAGAAGGGCAGGTAGACGGTGTGTGTGAGAGAGAGAGAGAGAGAGAGAGAGAGAGAGTGTGTGTGTGTGTGTGGGAGGGAGGGAGGGAGGGGGAAGCCAGAACTCAGACAGGCAATTTATGGTGATTTTCGAGCGGGCCTGTATTTATGCTTTGGAAATATTTATTGGTCATTCATTGTGCGGCAGTAAAGAATTTGTGTTAGTGCGCCCAGCAGGGAGGGTGTTTGTGTTTGTGTGGTTTTATGTGTGGAGTGTTTTTTATGCTTGTTTGGGTACCTTTATGTGGAGTTTGTGAGTGCGTTTACAAGGTGTGTACCATAATATACAGTAAATGTGTGCGTATGTTATGCAAATATATTATTGTATATAAAGCAAAGTTTAATTGTTTTTATTGTCCGTATATAGCTTATGTTCAGTTTCTTTTGTTTGTCGGGAAGATAGCATATGTGATTTATGTGCACAGTGTTTCTTTGTAGTTAAAATGTGTGAATAGCGCTCCAATTTGCAGTGATAATTAGTGCCAAGATTGGACATAGGTGTGTGTCTTATATACAGTACAGTTAAATCTGTGTACTAAGAGGTGTGTGTTTTTAAGAACTATAGAATCGTTTTTTTTTTTTTTTTTTTAAAAAGACCTCCGTCTACGTATTGTGAAAAACCTGTTATCCTCCGGCAAATTGTGGGGTTGAGTGAGTGAAGGGGGGGGACAGTGAATGAAGGAGGATGCATGTTTTTCATAATACGTGTTGCTAGCCCCAAACGCGCGAGCAACTGTGGCTTTCAACCATCCAACACATCCCCTTTTATTAATGTGCATCACACATGTTACATACAAATAAGGTTTATGTTTTGTTTTACCCTACTGTGGAAAGACTACGGATACACCACTCCTGCCGGGGCCTCACGCAGTGGCATGACTCAGTCCTGTCGAACTGAGCTCATGACACTGGTGGCATTGCCCCGGAGGATAGCCATCCCTAGTCTTTGCTTGAGCCAGAGGGTTTCCCGGGGTTCTCCTGAAACTTCTCTGATTTTACGGCCTATTTCATTCACCATCTTAAGGGTGGTGGGGCCGAAGACTCCTGAAGTTTCGAATGCCAGGGGCTCGAACTGATGAATTCTGGCGATGGCTTGATATTTTTCTCGCTTTTTATTTTCTGCTATCCGGGCGGCTTCACCTGCTTCGTCGGCGTTTCTGGCGGCGTTGGTTGTGGAGAAAGTGTCAACACATGTGGCATCCCACACGAGGCACCGGCCATTCTTGTAAGGGAAAGTGGTCATCCCATCTGGCCGTTTGCCGTCTTCTCTGTGAAGTCCATGTGGTTCGAGGATTGATGCACAGTTAGCACTCTGCAGGGCCCGTTTTATGACATTATTTAGTGCAGAGTGTCTTGGCAGGCGGCCTGCGTTGTAATTACATGACAAGGCATGGTGACCTTGAGCATCCATCCTCCCATCACACTTGCAAGTGTGTGGGTGACAAACTGCCGCACCCACTCTGAGCGCGATGGCGACCCGGAGCGCTTCAGCATCCAAGTGAGTTCCAAGAGGTGGGATGGGGATGGCGTGTAACCACAAGCCACTCTCCGAACGGGCGGCTGCCTGGAGGCGTGCTTTTGCAACCTGGTCTGCATTGGTTAGGAGATTTTCTTGAGTTTTCTTCGCCGAGATGGTATCCCACGCTTTCTGCTTGCTCCTGGAGGTACCCTGAGGCTCCTCCTCTACTCCTGTACTTCCCTTCCAGGTGTTAATCGCTGCTGTTACGTCCCCATTAAGTGTCATTCCGGGTTTAGAATAAAGGATGGACAATACGAGGTTGTTGGTCGCGATGAGGGAAGAGATAAAGGCTGGGGAGGCAATATCCGAGGCTCTCCGTATGCCCAAGCCCCCGAGGCGGACAGGAAGGGTGGCTTGTGTCCAGGCCCGTTCTTTAAATTCCACGTTGGTGATGCTGGTCACTGCTTCTCGGATTATGCTGTCTAATTCTTGGAGGCCGCCATTGTTCGTGTAAGTCATCGATGTGCGCAGGAGGTATTGGAGTTTTGGGATGGAGAAACAGTTCTTGAGCAGGGCCAGAGCTGAGTGGGCATCGATGTGTATCAGGCGACTCACGAGACGTTGAAGCTCCTCCTTTTTAACTTGAAGTGCTGGTGGGATTGCTGCCAGAGTTAGTGGGGAACCTAATAGGGTTTGCTGGTGCTCCTGAAGGATCTTTACATCTGGCAATATGTTTCGGAACAGGGCCTGAGTCTCTTCTCCTTGTTCACGTGTGTGGTTGAGGAGAACAAGTTCACATTTGGTGTCATTTATCACTAGCCCGGCCTGGCCGAGGTCAGTTATGATGTTATTTAGGTCGGTTAGAACGTTCTCTACTGACCCACCCAAGCCCACGAGCCCACTCCTTTGCTGTCCAGCTCTCCAACCCAAGAATTAACAAATTTTCTCAGTCTCTTTTCTACTCAACAAATGAACTCTGGAATTCTCTCCCTCAATCTGTCTTTCCTTCATCTTATGACCTGAACTGCTTCAATATCCGTATGCCCTGACATTTTGACCTTAACCTACCTTGAATTTGGGTCTCTGTAACTCTTTCAACATTGAGGGAGACACTTGTTACAGGCAACTTTGCCTTCTGTCTCTATCACTCACATAGGAAAAAAAATTGTGTTGTCCATAATATATAGTGGTCATGTTTATAGTATGTGTATAATGTATTTTTGCTATCATAATGTGATGTTAGAATATACCGTTTGTATTCAAGATAAATTTGATTTATCTATAAATTGCATTTACTTGCAGAACGCTTTTAAAGTGTTATAAGTGATATTATGAGTGTACATATTAAGGGTTAGAAAGAGGCTTAAGTTATTTGGAAAAGTGTTTTAATGTAAATTAAAAACTATATAAGTATCATGGACAATGTGGAGTAAGTATGAGTATAGAATAGGACTTGGCAAAATCAGCATAGGATAAAAAGATAAATGTAAAAACTGTCAGGAATGAAATTGTAAGAAAGACGTCATACCTAGGGAAGATCGTCAAATCATATATATATATATACACCAATATATGAAAATCAGAGTAATTTATTGATTACATTTGAGTTAATATCGTCAAATCATATATTTATACACCAATATATGAAAATAGAGTAATTCATTGATTAAATTTGAGGCAATACAAACTCAGAGCAATAAATAATTGAAATAAATCATTGGTGACAAGTTGGTGATTTTTTAGAGTGATTCTAGAAAGGTAGGGATCAGTGTCCTAGGTTCCGAAGAAATTAGTGATCATAGGGAAGAACTTCAAGAAGGAATTAAGGAAAACCAGAGAACAAACTGAAGGCAAAGAGTGACTGAGGGACATTAGGGGAAGTGTCTGTTTAATATGCTGGAAGTTAGAGTAAACTAAAGATTGCAAACAAACACACTAATAAGGAAAGGGATACTCGGGGATATAGGCATGTCAGTTACCATGAATTGTTAGCAGGGTCATAATAATAGTCTCTGTTCAATGTCCTAGAAATTAAGGGGGGTCACCTGCTTGTTTTATCTTTATCTCCTTTTCTCTCTTTCTCTGGCTTGTATCCATTCGGCCCCATTCAGCCAACTGTTTTAAGACGTTTATCCCCATCCAGGTGTCGATTTCATCCTGGCGAGCGATAGCAAGCCAGCCTTGTATGGAGAAATCCGGCTTCGCCGGAGAAATTTTTCTATCGAAAAATGTACAAATTTAGCTTGCTGTCAAAACACAAATATAAATATGCTGGCTCGCTACCGCTCGCCAGGAAAATATTGACACCTGGATGGGGGTAAACGTCTTAAAACAGTAGGGTGAATGGGGCCGAATGGATACAAGCCAAAGAGAGAGGGAGAGAAAGGTAAACAAAAAAGCGAGATGGACTCCCTTAAGGAATTAGGGATCAAAATAGAAGGGGAAGGGATAGTCAGGGAAAGTAGGTATAACAGCTAGAGCGGAGGGTTAGCAGAGGGAGAGGGGGGGGGGGGGGGGCAAGGGTCAAACTGTGCCCAACAATTCTCGTTAGCAGCAGCGAGTGTCAGCCCCTAAATGATATGCATTACGTCGACCCTACTACCACCACCACCACCATCATCATCTATACCACCACCATCATCTAAACCACCACCACCACCATCATCATCATCTACACCACCACAACCATCATTATCATCATCTACACCACCACCACCACAACCATCATCATCATCTACACCACCACCACCACCACCATCATCATCATCTACACCACCACCACCATCATTATCATCATCTACACCACCACAACCATCATTATCATCATCTACACCACCACCACCACAACCATCATCATCATCTACACCACCACCACCACAACCATCATCATCATCTACACCACCACCACCATCATCATCTATACCACCATTATCATCTAAACCACCACCACCATCATCATCATCATCTACACCACCACCACCACCATCATCATCATCATCATCTACACCACCACCACCATCATCATCATCTACACCACCACAACCATCATTATCATCATCTACACCACCACCACCACAACCATCATCATCATCTACACCACCACCACCACCACCATCATCATCATCATCTACATCACCACTACCATCGTCACCAAGCTTTTGTAGACACCACCATCATCATCATCTACATCACCACTACCATCATTATCATCATCTACACCACCACCACCACAACCATCATCATCATCTACACCACCACCACCACCACCATCATCATCATCTACACCATCACCACCATCATTATCATCTACACCACCACCACCATCATCATCATCTACACCACCACAACCATCATCATCATCTACACCACCACCACCACAACCATCATCATCATCTACACCACCACAACCATCATTATCATCATCTACACCACCACCACCACAACCATCATCATCATCTACACCACCACCACCACCACCATCATCATCATCTACACCACCACCACAACCATCATCATCATCTACACCACCACCACCACAACCATCATCATCATCTACACCACCACCACCATCATCATCATCTACACACCACCACAACCATCATTATCATCATCTACACCACCACCACCACAACCATCATCATCATCTACACCACCACCACCATCATCATCATCTACACCACCACAACCATCATTATCATCATCTACACCACCACCACCACAACCATCATCATCATCTACACCACCACCACCATCATCATCTTCACCGCCGCCACCACCACCACCACCACCACCATCATCATCATCTACACCACCACAACCATCATTATCATCATCTACACCACCACCACCACAACCATCATCATCATCTACACCACCACCACCACCACCATCATCATCATCTACACCACCACAACCATCATTATCATCATCTACACCACCACCACCACAACCATCATCATCATCTACACCACCACCACCATCATCATCTTCACCGCCGCCACCACCACCACCATCATCTACACCACCACCACAACCATCATCATCATCTACACCACCACCACAACCATCCATCATCATCTACACCACCACCACCATCATCATCTTCACCGCCGCCACCACCACCACCATCACCATCATCTAAACCACCACCACCATCATCTTCACTGCCACCACCTCCACCATCATCATCTACACCATCACCATCATCATCTAAACCACCACAACATACACCACTACCACCACCATCATCTACCGAAGAGTGAACTTATTTTCCCAGTCTTTCTTTTAGTCAACAAGTTAACTTTGGAACTCTCTCCCTCAATCCTCCTTCAAATCTAGATATGGTGATGGTAATTACATACAGTAATATTAAAGATAGAAACCCAATTTTGCTTGACCTCAATATGCTAATTTTAAGGTCAATAGTTTTGCTTGTAGTGTATCGTCTGTAGGTAAGAAATAAGTTGTCAGTAACCAACCCTGACTATCAAAATGGTAATGGCATACCAGATATATATATTATGTTGCCTATATATGCATATATATAATATATAAAAATACAGTTATATTGTGTCATATATTTCTATTATTATTGTTGTTGTTATTCGTAGTAGTACCATAGTACATTCGCTGTAAGTAGGCGAGACATCATGACCTCTATCCTCTGTAACTCAAAAACGACTAGAGTAATCAAGCTAACATTTCTACCGTTTGGGTAGAGTCAGTCAAGGAATAGATGTCGAAATTTTACAGCCCATTTTCTCTAGCCATTTTTAAATTACAGAGGATAGAGGTCATGATTTCTCGCCTACTTACAGCGAATAGACTATAGTAGTAGTAGTAGTAGTAGTAGTAGTAGTAGTAGTAGTAGTAGTAGACGATGAATAGTAATATCTGATGCTTGTAAAATAAAATGTATGAAAAAAAAAAAAAAATAGTAGTAGTAGTAGTAGTAGGTGTTGGTATTGTTGTAGTGCATGGTTGCAAAGTGCTCCTTTTATATATTTGGATTATATATATATATATATATATATATATATATATATATATATATATATATATATATATATATATATATATGCTTTTGATAGAAAAGTAAAGACGCCATGTTGTGTTCATCACACTCTATGTCGTCATCTTTGGAGTGTTGCTTTTGTTTGCTTTCTGAATAATTCACAAACAACAAAATGTTAGTCTTTTGTAAATTGTTAGCAGAATTCCACATGGCCCCTACTGTGAATATGGCTATATTGGTTTATCTATAGACGGCTCATAACTGTGGAGCCGTCAATCGGTAATGCTAGGTAATGTCGATAGTCTTCACCGGTGTTTGAACCCGCGTCACCAGGGCCCCGCAGTCGGGATCTTTAGCCAGTTATTTAACCCTTGGTTGACACGATGGCGCATTTACTTTCTATTTCATGGGCATTATTTGACGATTTCATTAAGATTATGAAGGGTATATGGAAGTCAGAGGGTTAATTGAGATCGTCTTTATCCCTATAATTCCCACAGATTCTTCCTAAATTGTATAATATCGTCTAATGATAGCCAGAATAAACTATTAAATTTCGTCATAATCTTCTAATGGCTAAGTAATTTGATAGATGTATAAATAAAATTATCCTTGACTTTTACTATATATTGACTAAACTATATTCTCTTTTTCTTTGTTTTATCTGGAATGTTTACTAGCATCACAGTGTGGCATATTTGGATTATTATTACAATAAAATTAAAAATTTAGTCATTACCAAAACATAATTACACCAAGCTGATCACAATGTTGTTTTTATTAAGTTTTCCAATTATTATGCTATTCAGATCTACTGTTAACTACTTCAACACCCTGACGCCTTTTCACTTTTGAGTCTGGCTAAAATTAGATGATTTTATGCACTTTAAAAAGGACCTATATTTCTAAGAAGGTTTATTGAGATCACATTTACCCATTGGAGTCGTATAGGTAGATGACAAACAAAAGAAAATCGTCTAAGGGTATCCAGAATATGCTGTAAATGACGTACTGGTGTTGAAGGGGTTAAGTGTATGGTGTAACTTGTGTACTATGCCTTCCATGTATATACTGCTGATAAACTACCCCGCCGCCATAAGTAAGGGCGGTATGTGTGGCCGTGTTTCAACCCCTGGCAGCACCGGTTATTAGGGGGGAATGGCGGGTTTTTGTGGCCCCCCTTCTCCCTCATGTTTAGCCTCATTAGTGTTCAGATTATAAGACGTTCGGCCCATTAGTTTGTCGATTTTAATACCTTTCACACCCATTTATTTGTCAATATTAAGTCTTTTCGTGCTATTTAAGAGTCGATTTTTTCCTGGCAAGCGATAGCAACCGTGACATTTTGGAGGGACCGGCCTTCGGCTGGAATGTTTTTCTACCGATTTGTTTTACAAATATATCTATAAGGGTGATCTTGGGGATATATCTATAAGGGTGATCTTGGGGATATATCTATAAGGGTGATCTTGGGGATATGTTTTGTTAAGCTTGATGGAGGTCTAGGGAAGAAACTAAAGAAATATTTGATAAATATATATATCTACCAATAAATATACCCTTCCCCTTAACCCCTTCACCACCATTACGCAATTGTCATCATATTCTGGTTACCATTAGACGATTTTCTTTAGTTGGCAATCTACCTCTAGGACTCATAGGGTTAAATACGATCTCAATAAACCCTCTTAATAACATAGGTCCTTTTTAAACTGCACAAAATGTTCTAAGTTTAGCCAGAATCAAAGGTAAAAAGGCGTCCTGGTGCTGAAAGTTTAAAAAGCATAAATACGGATAGAGATTCTTCAGTAAATAAACAGGGGAAAGGGAGAACTGTTGATATAATGAATCTTTGTCATCATAATTCACTATAAACATTCGATAATTAGTACTCCAAAATTGTCCATTAACCAGCTCTGATAGTCAATATTGATGAGAGGAATCGAGGCAAAATTTTGATTAATAAGATCGTAGCATTCAAATTGTCAGTGAATTTTATCAGCCAGTTTCGTTAACAAATACTGATGACACCGCATGAAGCATTTTTTAGGTTATTAACCCCTTGAGGATCATGACGCATTTTGACATTATATTCTGTCTATCATTAGACGATTTTATACAGCCTAGGATGGATCTGAGTGAATTAAAAGGGTAAATACTATCTCAATTAACCCTCCGACTTCCACAATCCCTTCCTAATCTAAATATAATCGTCCAATGGTAGCCAAAATGAACTGCAAAATACAAAACGCGTCATAATTCTCAAGGGGTTAAGATGATAACATTAAATGTATAAGGTATTTATCATGGAAGCCCTAAATGGCGTCATATTGATACTTTGTCCGACCCTGTATTACAAGGGATGTGTAGTGGCCCTGGCTCCGGCTTCCACACACTCCCGTTTCATGAACACATCCGGACAGGGTTTCCGCGCAACGCTTGGTCGTTATTTGTGGCAAGTTGAAAAGTTTCCCCGCTCAATAATGCAACGCTCGCCCCCTGTGTCAGCCGTCCTTGTTTCATTTTTACCTCGTGATGGATTTATCTATTTTGTGAAAATGTTGTGGGGGGAATGGTTATGTAAATATATTGCAATTAATGTTGATGGCCGTTGCATTGGCTATCACCAGCAACCGAATACCAACTAGGGGTTTGTTTACGTTCGGCGGGTGAGGTCTCGGTTACCCCCACTAATTTCATATGGGTTGCCAGGGGTCGCCGGCTACACCAACTCTCGGCTCATCACTCATTTAGCCTCCCAGATTTCATAATTAATCCGTACATCACAGTGCTTCCCTTCCCCGATAAAAGTTGGGGTGATATTTTAAACTATTCCGTTTCGAGCCGAAGTGGGTGTTTGTCCCCTACCTTCCCGCCTTTGTAGTGTTCCTTCAAATGGCGTGTTCGTGTGCTCCTTTCCCTATTCAATATTTCCCTTAATTTTATCCTCGTTTCTGGTCTTTATGCCGAATGAGCAAATTATTTTCGGGTTAACTGGTTTTGCATAATGAAGCGGTGATAGTTGCAGAGCGGCTATGAAGTCTTTTCGGGTGGAGGGGTTGCAAGAATACTAGATTTAGGACTTCCGTGATTGATTGATGAGGTCTCCGAGCCTCTGCCCTCGCCCCTGGTTTATGTGGAAGACTCGCTTGCATTATTGCCTTTGTTGAGAAGTTCGGGCTTGTGACTATTAAGAGCTGTCGTTCCAACGTTGCAGGGGAGGTGGGCTTAAGGGGGGATGGGCCGGTTTTCTGGACCACTTTTTCCCTCATGTTTAGCCCCACTAGTTTTGAGATTATTATACGTCGGCCCATTAGTTTGGCGATTTTAAGACCTTTCGCCCCATTTCGTTGTTTATTTTAAGATCGTTCGTGCCATTTATGTGTCGATCCTGGCGAGCGACAGCGAGCCTGCAATTTTAAGAGGTACCGGCCTTCGGCCGGTACATTTTTCTACCGAAAAATGTACTAATTTATCTTGAAGGGGGGTCTAGGGTGTGTTTTTCTAAGCTTGATGGAGGTCTAGGGAGGAAACTAAAAAAATATATGAATAAATTAATTAATAGACCAAACAAAAGGCCAGTCTCCCCTTAAGAGCTGCCGTTCCAAAGTTGCAGGGGAAGTGGAGTTAAATTCAGGTTCACGAGAATTGGACGTAAAGTAAAAAAGATTAAAGAGATGTGTTCCATTATATCAGGGAATGTTTGATGGTAGTTAAATGTGAGGGGTTAATACCGTAGACTGTATAACAAATATCGCTAAATGTGACGGGTGAAAGGGGGTCACCGGCTTGTTTTAGCTTTCTCTCCTTTTCTCTCTTTCCCTGGCTTGTATCCATTCGGCCCCATTCAGTCAACTGTTTTAAGATGTTTATCCCCATCCAGGTGTCGATTTCTTCCTGGCGAGCGATAGCGAGCCAGCATTGTATGGAGAAATCCGGCTTTGCCGGAGAAATTTTTCTATCGAAAAATGTACAAATTTAGCTTGCTGTCAAAACAAAAAATATATATGTGGTGGCTCGCTACCGCTCGCCAGGAAAATATTGACACCTGGATGGGGGTAAACGTCTTAAAACAGTAGGCTGAATGGGGCCGAATGGATACAAACCAAAGAGAGCGGGAGAGAAAGATAACAAACAAGTGAGGTGGGCTCCCTCAATGCCGTAGACTGCATAATGAATATCGGGTTCAGCAACGCATTTTACTGTTAATGTCAGCGTATCATTGTGTATGTAAAGTGGCTCTATATCATTAAGGTAAATATATATATGTATATAAACAGAAAGTTAAACATGTCAATTCAATAAAAACAAAAAAAAACATCTTAAATACTACTATATAGCGCCGAACGAAATAATTTATCATTGGAAATTTGTCTATGAGCCATGCGGTTAGGATACAGAGTTGCGCGCCTAAGATATGACCTTGTTCGCGTTGAAATTACCATTTAGCATCGACAATATTACAATGTTTCCTAAACTACCCAGCATAGTCGCTGTATGTCTATGTTTTCATTGACGTCTTAAAAATATATTGCATTTCTGTATAGGCCTACTTTGCTGAAAATGGACAAAAAGAGGCATTCGTGATAATGAAATATGCAAAACAAATCACACATGTTTAGCTCTGATACATTCCATAGTATATAATTATGCAGTATATGTATATATGTATGTATCCATCTACTAACAAATCATGATTTTTCATATCATAATGGCTGATTACATTCAATTTCCCGTTCAATTAATGTTAGATTTCGTAATATTTATGTTACACCGGATTAGGCTAAAAGAGGGGAATACATAGCTATGTTAGTGAACTACCCCAATATTTTGTTGTTTGTTTTTTCACTAAAGGACATCCCTCAACCTCAAATATAATGCCTAAATACCCACATAATCTTAACTCTTTCACGCTTCTATGACGCAGAGGTTGCCAGATTAGCAATAAGAAATAGTGTTATCTCACTCTTATAATTACCTGTCCAAAATTAGTTTTCTGCCCACAGCTAACTTAAAGACAACTGCAGAGGTTGAAGTACCTAAACTAAAGGTTTCTAAATACCCCTGATGGTAACAAATGCTTTAAAGTATGCCTAATAGGCTCAACATTGCGTCATAAGCGTGAAAGGGTTTTAACCTAATAATATAACCAAATCTAACATTAAATGGTAGGTTGGGATAGGTTAAGGTTTGTCCAAGTTAGGTTATAATTAGTTAGATTACATAGTGCCACTTAACCCATAATTAGTTAGATTACATAGTGCCACTTAACCCATAATTAGTTAGATTACATAGTGCCACTTAACCCATAATTAGTTAGATTACATAGTGCCACTTAACCCATAATTAGTTAGATTACATAGTGCCACTTAACCCATAATTTCTCTGAACTTTGAAACAAAAACTATAATTATGAAACTAAAAAAATCAGCTAACTTTGGCCAAACCTGACCTAGGGTAGCAATAGACGATGAAGTTGCTGTCAAATGGTCGAGGCGCACTTTAACCCGTTCAGTACCCGTTCTGTCCTAGTAATTTTATACTGGCTAATAATAGACGATTTTACTCAGTTTAAGAAGGGCCTCCAGTAATTAACAGGCTTCAAACTCTTAATAAACCCCTTTTGCTACCACTGGTCCTGCTTAAGCTGCACAAATCGTCTAAATATAGCTAGAATAAAATTAAAAGACGTCACCGGTACAGAAGGGGTTAGCCTATCATTAGACGATTTCATACAGCTTAGGAAGGATCTGTGGGAATTAAATGGGTAAAGACTATCTAAATTAACCCTGCGTCATTTGTCATCGGATTGTCTAAGGGTTAAGGGGGTAGTACTTGGTTTTTGGGCTACTGTATATATTTATATATTTAATTACTTTTTAGTTTCCTCGCTAGACCTCCATCAAGCTTAGAACAACACCCCCTAGACCCCCTTGCAAGATAAATTTGTACATTTTTCGGTAGAAATATGTCACGGCCGAAGGCCGATTTCTTCTAAAACTAGAGGCTCGCTATCTTTATCCAGGAAAATATTGACACCTAATGGGCACGAAAGGTCTTAATATTGAATACAAAATTAGCCAAAATGTCTCAAAATCGCCAAACTAAAGGAACGAACGTCTTAAAACCTCAAAACTAATATGCTAAACATGAGGGAGAATGGGGTCCATAAAAAGCGAGTACTACCCCCTTAAACAGGGTGTCTCATAATAGGCGTGGCAGACTCCCGGATTAGGCATAAAGTGTTCTATAGGAAAATTCCAAATCTTAACCCATTGGCTGCGGGTGACGTTCCGGAACGCATAGGCAATTTACAGCAATTTCCAGGCTTTAAAAGCCTGTAAAAACCGTAAAAATTGAGTGTCAGTGGGCGAGAGCGTGAGGGACCCACCTCCGACCCTCAGAGCAGCGAGCCGTTCACTGAGGGAGACTGTGTCTCGCGCAGGTGTCTCACAACAGTGTTGCCGAGCCAGCGAGAGCTAATAATTAGCGGTTTTCCTGCATGTCTATGGCAACGCTGCAGGTGAACCCCGCCACCTACGAAGCTCGTTCTGGTCTCATTTTGAAGCTATTTTCACCTAGTTTTCGGCAGAATACAGTTCATTTAATGCAGATGCTTGATTAATCATTCAAGAGTGCCTGAATATGCTCTAAATAGCCCAAATATGCCCGCAGTGTAAGTGTTAAAGGGCGACTGGCCGTTTGCTTGGTCTATTAATTCATGTATTCATATATACTTCTTTTAGTTTCCTTCCTAGACCTCCATCAAACTTAGAAGAACACACCCATTTGTACATTTTTATCGGTAAAAAATGTCCCGGCCAAAGGCTGATTCCTCTTTAAATTGCAGGCTCGCTGTCGCTCGCCAGGAAAAAATCGACACCTAAATGGCACGAAAGGTCTTAAAAAGTGACAACGAAATGGGGCAAAAGGTGTTAAAATCGCCAAACTAATGGGCCGAACGTCTTATAATCTCAAAACTAGTGGGGCTAAACATTAGGGAGAAGGGGGTCCAGAAAACGGTCTGCTGATTTACTACAGTGTCCTCTCCCTAGTAATAACTGAGGTACGAGCCTTCTGGATATATGGCTCTGGCTCTGGGTGGATACATTAGGGCCTAAGCGAGTGTCACACGAGCGCTTTTTCCGTCAATTTTGCATGAGCAAGTTTTTTCTGGTGATATGTAGGGATATTTTTGCATTGGAATCGTAAACTAGATCGAAGTTAGATTCTGTTAGGTAGTTTAATTCTTATGGAACTTGCATTTTGAAGCTACCATACAACAATTGCCCGTAAAAGTTGACGGAAAAATCGCTCGTGTGACAGCGGCATAAGCGAGTGTATTACACCAACGACAGCATTATGATAACTAGGGCCAGGTGTCGTCGGGGTGCAATAATATGCAGATGAAGGCTGACTTACGCGAAGGCCTCATATTGTTCTTTGACGGCACCTGCTTCGTCTCGTCACACAGGCGCCATACTATGTCAATATGCTCAGACGAACGGAAAATTAATCTGTGTAGTTGATGAGCTATTACATCATCTTTTGTGTTCCATAGACAGTAGTTCTTAGACAACATAATACAAGTAATGCAACAACTCTTGCAGATAATATGTTTAAAGTACTTGACTTTTTATAAGCTTTTATGAATAGCCAATATATATTCTAAGGAGGAATGTGTGCGTAAGATTATTAAACTGGAGCTTTTATGTTGCTTTCCTCAATTGTGAACCATCGTGTTATTCCTATAATTCAATACTGATAAACCTTTCCAATGCATGGTATCCGTCATACATCGTCAATCAAAACCAAAGGAAAGATAAGCCCAAAAGCGGATCGATCGAATGGTACTTGTCCAGTATGATAAGCGAATAAATTGTGTGAGAGACAATCATAGGATATAGTTCCAAGTTTGTATTTCTATATCATTTCAGGTTTAGTAATAATTCTCTAGACGAGTTCTGCGTAACCCGAAATGTTAGAAAAATATTAATTCAAACTATTTCCTGAGTTTCGCTTCCACCCAATGACCCAGACAGACCAAGGACACCACAAGATAGGGAAGGGGATGCTTATGAATCACAAGTATGACAGACTTCTCGGTATTGTGTGTGTGAGTGAGTGACAAAGTAACCAGGGTTAAAGGAGGTCGCTGGCTCCCTGGACATTCCTGACGGAGCCGCGCCCGGAGAAGCTAGAGACCAATTAATTGCGACTCGTCCTCCTCCTCCTCCTCCTCCTCCCGCCTCTCACAACTTGGGGATTCTGCCACGTCAAGGAAACTCACGTAATTACTCCACCTTCACCCGGCGTCAGCCGTCTTGTGCCCGACTGACAAGACGTACAACCACAGTCAAATGCACAGATGGAAAGAGTCACATTTGGACTACTCTAATTGTTGCAACGACTAGAAAGCTTAGTGAATTGTGATCTATTATAATTTTGAGGATTTGCATTCATGAATTATTCATGTACTGTAAGTAGTATTTCCTATTATATGATACACTATATACTTATTTAACTATTAAGGTATGTACGGTCGCGCTAATAAGTAATTTCCCAGCTGTCCTTACGTTTGGCTTGCTCTGTGCTGTAATAATGTCTGCCAGATGTTCAATAAGGTGGGTAAGTGTAGACATAGGTTTGTATATCGTCCTCGAAATGAATAAATCAAGTTTAGATATTGCGGATACCAATTATGGAACAAAATATACTTGGTGCCGAGTCATCACTTATTAGCGCGGTTGTACCTATTGGTTTATCTATCGATATTTACACATACGTATATACATAGACATATGAACAAATGCATAGTTTATAGTATACGCAGTACATTATGTGCGTGGATGTTTTTATAACAGATAAAATTGAAGATGTGAAAACATAATCAAGAATAATAATAGAGGTATAATCATAAGTAGAGAGGAATACACTGAACATACCATTATCAAAACTTTGTGCTCAAAGCTACTGAAAGCTATCGTGTACTATTTGAAGCACAATGTTAGGAATAGACTAAAGTAAAGTAAGTTTGGAGGCTTACACTAAGCTACGCTTAGCTGCGGCACGCATCTCCTGGACATTGCCCTTTCGAGCCTCTGGTGGGTAGTTTGGTTAAGTTATCCAGCCTGGTACACAGGAGCTACTGCATATTGTCCAAGGTTTACTTCCCCAAATGGGACATCACAAATGTCCACTAACTCCAGGTTCCTATTTAAAGCTAGGTGAACAGAGGCATAGGGTGTAAGGAGACTACCCATCCGCCTCGTCCAGCCCAGGAATCAATTCCCGAGATCTTTCTATTTTGAGTCGAAGGTGCTGCCATTGCGCTACAGGTCACCCTTGGAATTGGTTATGTCCTGTTTCAAATAGGTAGGTCAGAAACATCTGTAACTCAAAATGGGCTAGAGGAAATGGGTTGTCAATTGTAACACCTTATATCTGACTACCTTTCGCAATTGGTAGAAATATTAGCTTGATTACTCTAGTCGTGTTTCGTTTTTGTTTTCTAGAATTTAATGTTCAAGAGTTTTGGCCTACTTACTTAGAAAAGGGTATAGGCAGCTTCCATACAATATATGCCAAGAACGTCATGGGAGGAATTGGTTGGTAGCGAGGTGGATGCTATGTGTGCAGGGAGTAGTGGTGGTGGTGGGAAGTGGGTGTTGAATGGAAATGGCTCTCTCTCTCTCTCTCTCTCTCTCTCTCTCTCTCTCTCTCTCTCTCTCTCTCTCTCTCTCTCTCTCTCTCTCTCTCTCTCTCTCTCTCTCTCTCTCTCTCTCTCTCTCTCTCTCTCTCCCTCTCTCTCTCTCTCTCTCTCTCTCTCTCTCTCTCTCTCTCTCTCTCTCTCTCTCTCTCTCCTGCTTTACTATTTCACTAATGTATTATATGGAGATAAATTATTTACTATCAATGTTAAAGCCAGATAATCTCTTTGGGATCAGCTGGCGTATATGATATGTGTAACTCTGTAACCCAATGTTCCCGATTAATTTCTCGTTTCCCTCTGTCTTATCTCTAATCAATAATTAATGCTGCACTCTCTCAATACTTCATTCACTCTAATAGTGCCTGTTTTATTTCTGTTTTAAACCTTTTCGGGCCTAAATATCAATCGCTTATTATTAATACAATAGGTTTATTGCATTCACTATTGTTATATTGTCTTATTTATAGTATGTACTGTATATAATTATATTGTTTGTATTTTCCTTTTCCCATATGGACATTGAATATTTTGTATCACTTGTATCTGCACGGGCAAATCCTTTTCTTAGTATTTTTAAGGGAGCCAACCTCGCTTGTTTTATCTTTTTCTCCCTCTCTCTTTGGCTTGTGTCCATTCGGCCCCATTCAGCCTACTGTTTTAAGACGTTTACCCCCAACCAGGTGTCAATATTTTCCTGGCGAGCGGTAGCGAGCCAGCATATACCTGTATATATTTTTGTTTTGACAGCAAGCTATAGTTGTACATTTTTCGATAGAAAAATGTCACCGGCGAAGCCAGATTTCTCCATAAAATGCTGGCTCGCTATCGCTCGCCAGGAAGAAATCGACACCTGGATGGGGATAAACGTTTTAAAACAGTTGGCTGAATAGGGCCGAATGGATACAAGCCAGGAACAGAGATGAAAGGAGAGAAAGATAAAAAAAAATCCGGTGACCCCCCTTAACTGTATTTGTCCAAGTACAATATCCTCTACATCCCCCATCAGTCACCATTATTTGGCTTCTACCTCCCCATTCTACGTTCTCCATAAACTAAAACTTTTCCTTTGCCACCCCATCAGTGCTTTTCCATCTATTAGCATTCGCCTTTAGCTACAAATATTCTTCTTCTTTTTCTTATATTTTGTTAGTATTTATATTCCATTTTCATTTCCGCCATAAACTGTAATCATTTATTGTTTTTTTAATTATTCCATGCTCTATCCTTTTCCCCTATCCTTAGTCCTGCTCCAAGATCAGATAGAAGTATATTTGTTTTCTTATTTTCAGATTCTTATTATATTTTCTCCATCAGTAAAAATTTTACGTTTTCCAATTCCATTTTCTCCATCGGCTGCAATTAGTTATCTACCATCATTTCCTCCATTTTTTTTATTGCCGCTATTGCATCCAAATACTCAATCCAAATGCGTATTCATCCAATTGTATTTTCTAGATCCAAGGTATCATTCTACGTTCTTTGGCAGCAAGTACAATGTTTGATCAACCATCATTTCTTCTACACAAACTCCAATTCCAATATCTCCATCGGAGAGAATTATCAATCGTCATCCAATTATATTCCATTTGTCAAATTCCCTTTTAACTGCCTATAGCAGCATTCACAATTAAATTTCTTCAACCATTTGTGTTGTGTTTCTGCAAATTCCAATGCTCCATCAGTGTCTCTAATAGATAATTGTTTCTTAAATACAATATCCACTATCTAAATTACCATTTAAATTTACCATCAGCTATAACTATTTGTATTCTACAAATCTATTTCCTTTATCCACATCCCCATTCCAGCTCCTGGAGCAATAGCTACAGTTACTTATAGTATACCATTTATATTGCCATTCTTGCTTTCAAAATATACATTACAGATTATTCTCCCTCTAATTATTTATCCTTCACCTATTTAAATTTACATTATCCACATTTACATTCGAGTTCCTAGAGCAGTAGGTACAATTATTCCTTCTTCATCCCTGCTCCTTCCTCCGCCACACGCTCCCTCTAACACTACGTCTTCCCCTTCCTTCCCCCTCTCCTCTCTTTCCCCCCACCACCCCTTCAAACTACCCCCAAACTCTGTGCACACCCCTCCCCCTCCCCATTCCTCCCTTCCCTCACATCCCAGTCCCTCCACCTCCTCCCTTTCCTTCCTTTGGCGCCCTCCTCCTCCTCCTCCTCCCCCCATTCTCAAACTTGGTCCAACTTTAGAAACTTTCTCTTCCCTCCTCTCTTCCCCCCTTCCCTCCACTTCCCCTCCCCCCTGTCTTAGGTCGCTGCTGCTGATAATCAATAAGATGGGAGCGGCAAGGGGTTCGTCGTTGTCGTCCTCGTCGTCCTCGTCCTTCGTCCTTCTTCTTCAACCTCTCCCAAATTACTCCTGGCGAGCCATTATCTTCCCATGGTCATAGTTAACTCACTCCCGGATCAACCTTCCATACTTCCCCGGGCTCCTATAGTTCGCTTCTAGTTCATTTGGGATCTTCAGAGTCGCTATATGAGTTGTGTGTTAGGATTCTATATCGCGGGTACTCTGGGTATGCTTGAATATCGGGGAAAGGAAAGAGGTGTGTCGTCAGGTGGCGCCACGATCCCCAAGCGGTGGCTTAGGTAACTGCGTCTCAGCTCTTGACTGGGTCCCACCTCCTTCTATCCCTCCCCCTTCTATCCCTCCCAACCCAATCCCAGTCCCCCCTCCCTCCCTTGCTTCTGTTGATCCATAAACTCTGGCCTGCCTTGCCTCACACGCCCACCCTTGCCCTCAGTATAGCACAAAGTATATAACATTTCTTGCAAAATTTGCAGCCACGCATTTGGAACAATTCGGCATATTTCTAGACTCCATATATGATAAACCGTTACCACTATATGAAACCTTGAACAAAAATATAATATAAGAAATTCATGTTAGTTACCTAAATAGTTACTTGCATATCGTCTATATTAACCAGATATGGAAATTACCTGTACTATCGACTCAATCTTGACAAAATACATTATCATGGATTACCCAGTAATAAGAAACAATGAAATTTATATATTTATATTTAAAATATTAAAATATATATAACAATTATTTAACCTTGCTCACGTGAATTACAAACTAGAAATAATAATGCATACACCAAGCAGTTGTATGGATTCTCAAATTAATCATGTACCAATTAATTGTGTGAAGTCTCTATATCTCACTTATAATTGTTACAATGGTCAATAGTGAGCTGCCATGAGTTGGCTTCTCTCTCTCTCTCTCGTGGGCTTTTTTTCTTTGTTTGTGTTGTGTGTGTCTTAGAACCGCTTTGTGTTGGCCTCAGTATTACCACCTCACTCCTCTTCTCTGTCTTGCTCCTGCTCTCTCTCTCTCTCTCTCTCTCTATATATATATATATATATATACTGTATATGTGTGTGTGTGTTTATTTATATATTTAGTATAGATCATTTGGACTATTCTTGGAATTCCATTGATTTTTTAATAGGTTGCTTTTCCATAAATTTCCCATTTATATATAATATATAAATAATTATCATCTCAACAGATATTTGATTAATTGTAATTTATGATTTACATATCCCTTTAGCCATCTAGATCCCAATCACTTTAATTTATACTCCTCCAATATTCAGATTCAGTTCTCGAACATGTAAGATTCCTTGCTATCAAAGTGCTAAATCAGCCATTTATTTTCTAATGTGTATTTGTACAATATGTACTGTATATATTGTAGTAAGATGTAGTCTAAATCAAGAAAAACATTGACACTATCAATATCCGGTCCATTTAAAATATACTAGACATACAGCTGGGACGAGTTAAGGGAAAGTGTCTAGTTTGCTACCTAGACATTCATCAAGCATTAAATAAATCCCCCCCCCCCCCTTTCGAGATAAATGTGTGCATTTTTTCATTTTGTTTTTGTAATAAAATAGATAAAATAAATTACAGAGATGGGGCGAAAGGTCTTAAAATCACAAAACTAGCTATGCAAACGTCATAAGATATCAAAACATATTGGGCTAAGCATTAGGGAGAAGGGGGTCCAGATAAAAAATACCCTTAAGTGGTATTCTCCCTTTAACCCCCGACCCTGTGAGAACGGCCCCTTTCAAACGAGACAGCTGACCTTTAACCCCCCACCCCCACCCTCCCCCTATGTTCCTTGACCCTTATCCTTTATCCCCTTGTGGTGGTGTTGTTGTTGTTGTTGGTGTCCACTTATATTTAACCTTTGGAGCCCCTGACCATAGTTTACCTCGGACAGTATTATCCCCTTCCGTACCGGCGACGACTTTATCATTTGTTTCTAGGTATATTTAGAGGATTTTGTGCAGTTTAAAAAGGGCCTCCAGCAATAAACAGGCTTCGAACTATCTCAATTAACCCTTTAAAGTACCGCAGATCCTTCCTAAGCTGCATAACATCGTCTAAATATAGCTAGAGTAAAATATAACACACGTCGCCGGTACTGCTTGGGATAACCCCTTCAGTACCGGTGATGTCTGTTGTATTTGATGTTAGCTACCTTTAGATGATTCGATTAAGCTTAGGAAGGATATAGGTTAGCTAAATGGATTAATTGAGATAGTCTGCAGCCTTTTAATGGGTAGACGCCATTCCTAAGCTGAATATAATTGTCCAATAGTTGCCAGAATATAAAGAAAAGGACGTCACCGGTATTGACTGGGTTGGCCCCTTTTCTGGTGGGAGGCGGTCTTTTTTAACCCTCCCTCTTTCACTCCATTAGTTGGGCGATATTAAGACGTTTCGCCAAATATGATTGGTGATTGTAAGACGCTTCACTCCATTCGGGTGTCGATTTTTATGAGCTACATTTAATGAGCCTGAAATTTAAGATAAGTCTGGATTTTTTTTTTGTATTATGTACAAATTTAGCTTGGAACAGGTCTGAAGGCCGTTTTTTTAGTTTGAAGTAAGTTTTAAGAGGTGTTTGTCTTAATCTAGTAAGTCTGGAGAGGTGTTTGTCTTAATCTAGTAAGTCTGGAGAGGTGTTTGTCTTAATCTAGTAAGTCTGGAGAGGTGTTTGTCTTAATCTAGTAAGTCTGGAGAGGTGTTTGTCTTAATCTAGTAAGTCTGGAGAGGTGTTTGTCTTAATCTAGTAAGTCTGGAGAGGTGTTTGTCTTAATCTAGTAAGTCTGGAGAGGTGTTTGTCTTAATCTAGTAAGTCTGGAGAGGTGTTTGTCTTAATCTAGTAAGTCTGGAGAGGTGTTTGTCTTAATCTAGTAAGTCTGGAGAGGTGTTTGTCTTAATCTAGTAAGTCTGGAGAGGTGTTTGTCTTAATCTAGTAAGTCTGGAGAGGTGTTTGTCTTAATCTAGTAAGTCTGGAGAGGTGTTTGTCTTAATCTAGTAAGTCTGGAGAGGTGTTTGTCTTAATCTAGTAAGTCTGGAGAGGTGTTTGTCTTAATCTAGTAAGTCTGGAGAGGTGTTTGTCTTAATCTAGTAAGTCTGGAGAGGTGTTTGTCTTAATCTAGTAAGTCTGGAGAGGTGTTTGTCTTAATCTAGTAAGTCTGGAGAGGTGTTTGTC
This sequence comes from Paralithodes platypus, assembly GCA_032716605.1. NCBI lineage: Eukaryota > Metazoa > Arthropoda > Malacostraca > Decapoda > Lithodidae > Paralithodes > Paralithodes platypus. The sequence continues at coordinate 26,264,403 of CM064511.1, read as the reverse complement.
TTAATCTAGTAAGTCTGGAGAGGTGTTTGTCTTAATCTAGTAAGTCTGGAGAGGTGTTTGTCTTAATCTAGTAAGTCTGGAGAGGTGTTTGTCTTAATCTAGTAAGTCTGGAGAGGTGTTTGTCTTAATCTAGTAAGTCTGGAGAGGTGTTTGTCTTAATCTAGTAAGTCTGGAGAGGTGTTTGTCTTAATCTAGTAAGTCTGGAGAGGTGTTTGTCTTAATCTAGTAAGTCTGGAGAGGTGTTTGTCTTAATCTAGTAAGTCTGGAGAGGTGTTTGTCTTAATCTAGTAAGTCTGGAGAGGTGTTTGTCTTAATCTAGTAAGTCTGGAGAGGTGTTTGTCTTAATCTAGTAAGTCTGGAGAGGTGTTTGTCTTAATCTAGTAAGTCTGGAGAGGTGTTTGTCTTAATCTAGTAAGTCTGGAGAGGTGTTTGTCTTAATCTAGTAAGTCTTGAGAGGTGTTTGTCTTAATCTAGTAAGTCTGGAGAGGTGTTTGTCTTAATCTAGTAAGTCTGGAGAGGTGTTTGTCTTAATCTAGTAAGTCTGGAGAGGTGTTTGTCTTAATCTAGTAAGTTTGGAGAGGTGTTTGTCTTAATCTAGTAAGTCTGGAGAGGTGTTTGTCTTAATCTAGTAAGTCTGGAGAGGTGTTTGTCTTAATCTAGTAAGTCTGGAGAGGTGTTTGTCTTAATCTAGTAAGTCTGGAGAGGTGTTTGCCTTAATCTAGGGAGCAAACTAAAAATGCATTGTCCGATAACAGTAAAAGCAATCAAAGCGCTAATATTTAGATATCAAATATCACAAAAACTCCCCAAACGTCGCACCAGATAGGGTTAACCCCTTCCTATACCCCATTCATCATAAGTAGACAACAAATCGTGACTCCTAACCTCTATGACTCAAAAGGGGCTAGAGCAAATGGGATGTAAATTTCCACATCTATTTCCTGGCTGACTCTTTCCAATTGGTAGACATATTAGCTTGATTACTCTAGTTGTTCTTTTAGTTAATGAGGTTATTGGTCAAGATCTATGGCCTACTTATAAAGAATAGACTATAGCCAATGACGAGCAATTATTTGTTTTAACCCCTTCCAGCACCATGACATTTGTATACTTTTTATTCTGGTTAGAATTAGACGTGTTTATGCAGTTTAAGAAGGACCTATGTTATTCAGAGGGTTTATTGAGATAGTGTTCACCCTTTTGAGTCCTAGAGGTAGATTATAAGCTAAAGAGAATCGTCTAATGGTAACCAGAATGTGATGAAATTAACATCATGGTGCTGGAGGGGTTAAGAGGGTCCGTTAAGATAGGTCACCCTTATGAGTCTAAAGGGCTTGCCTAAGCTGAATAATATTGTGTAACGTTAGCAAGAATTAAATATAAAATAGCGTCCTAATACTGAACTAGTTAATTGCACAAAACACACTATAAAGTTTATTTTCTTCCAGCTGAGGGTAAATTGAACCCTTTAACAACTGATATCTCAAGATCTATCTATCTATATATTGCCTGACGCCGTGATCCCCGAAGGGGTGACCACGAACGAACCGCCCCCATGCACCTCTGTCCCCAGTCAGTCGACGCCCCTTCCCCCAACCAGCACCGCCTTCGTTCATGTACTTCCTCACTCCATCCTTCCACCTCTCATTCGGTCTACCTCTCCCTGTCTGTCCCTCCACATCGCTCTCGTACACCCTCTTAGTCATTCTCTCGCTTTCCATACGTTCCATATGGCCGAACCATCTCAAGTTGTTCCTTTTCTCACTTTCCAGCACATCTACCTCCACACCACACCTCCTTCTTACTTCCTCATTAGTCTGTCTATCCCTCCATGTAACTCCTCACGCACTTCTTAAGTAATTCATTTCCACTGCTCTCACTCTTGGTCTGAGTCTCTCAACCAACGTCCATGCTTCGCTTCCGTAAGTCAGTGTCGGGATTACCACACTGTCATGCAAGGACTTCTTCACTTCCATACTGACCACCCTATTTCTTGTTACTGCTTTTAGCTTCCTACAACCCTCTTCTTATTTGTTTATAATGTTTTATTATTAGTTTATTTGTTTTCTCTCTAGACCTACATTAAGCTTAAAAAACATCTTCAAGATCCCCCTTCAAGTTAAATGTGTACATTTTTCGGTAGGAACATTTCCTGGCCAAAGGCCGGTTCCTCCTAGATTACAGGATCGCTATCGTTCGCCAGGAAAAATCGACACCTAAATGGAACGAAAGGTCTTAATATTGACAAAGAAATGGGGCGAAAATCTTATAATCGTCAAACTATTAGAGCGAATGTCTTAAAATCTGAAAACTAATGGTGCTAAATATGAGGGAGAAGGGGGGCCAGAAAAAAACCCATCCCCCCTTAATGGATATATATGAAACTAGTATTTCTCTGCGTAATATGTAATATCGATACCAATAATTTATCAATAACAACATATTTCGGTGCAAAATTACCGCAATAGCCGAGTAATCACGATGAGGACATGCCAATTTACCCTCAGCTGAAACTAAAGAGACTATAGAGGGCTACAGGTACACAAGATGGCTGCCGGTGTAAAACAGTTGGGCTTGGTGGTGGGTGCTTCATCAGTCACTTACCTTCGTACTCTGACAGCAGGCCTCTCTCTCTCTCTCTCTCTCTCTCTCTCTCTCTCTCTCTCTCTCTCTCTCTCTCTCTCTCTCTCTCTCTCTCTCTCTCTCTCTCTCTCTCTCTCTCTCCTCTCTCTCTCTCTCTCTCTCTCTCTCTCTCTCTCTCTCTCTCTCTCTCTCTCTCTCTCTCTCTCTCTCTCTCTCTCATGGGGCATTTATATTTGGCATCCCATTTTTTAATTATCGAGATGATAAATGACGGCTATGTTACAGTTAGGTATACAGCAAATGACGGCTATGTTACAGTTAGGTATACAGCAAATGACGGCTATGTTACAGTTAGGTATACAGCAAATGACGGCTATGTTACAGTTAAGTATACAGCAAATGACGGCTATGTTACAGTTAGGTATACAGCAAATGACGGCTATGTTACAGTTAGGTATACAGCAAATGACGGCTATGTTACAGTTAGGTATACAGCAAATGACGGCTATGTTACAGTTAGGTATACAGCAAATGACGGCTATGTTACAGTTAGGTATACAGCAAATGACGGCTATGTTACAGTTAGGTATACAGCAAATGATGGCTATGTTACAGTTAGGTATACAGCAAATGACGGCTATGTTACAGTTAGGTATACAGCAAATGATGGCTATGTTACAGTTAGGTATACAGCAAATGACGGCTATGTTACAGTTAGGTATACAGCAAATGACGGCTATGTTACAGTTAGGTATACAGCAAATGATGGCTATGTTACAGTTAGGTATACAGCAAATGACGGCTATGTTACAGTTAGGTATACAGCAAATGACGGCTATGTTACAGTTAGGTATACAGCAAATGACGGCTATGTTACAGTTAGGTATACAGCAAATGACGGCTATGTTACAGTTAGGTATACAGCAAATGACGGCTATGTTACAGTTAGGTATACAGCAAATGACGGCTATGTTACAGTTAGGTATACAGCAAATGACGGCTATGTTACAGTTAGGTATACAGCAAATGATGGCTATGTTACAGTTAGGTATACAGCAAATGACGGCTATGTTACAGTTAGGTATACAGCAAATGACGGCTATGTTACAGTTAGGTATACAGCAAATGACGGCTATGTTACAGTTAGGTATACAGCAAATGACGGCTATGTTACAGTTAGGTATACAGCAAATGACGGCTATGTTACAGTTAGGTATACAGCAAATGACGGCTATGTTACAGTTAGGTATACAGCAAATGACGGCTATGTTACAGTTAGGTATACAGCAAATGACGGCTATGTTACAGTTAGGTATACAGCAAATGACGGCTATGTTACAGTTAGGTATACAGCAAATGACGGCTATGTTACAGTTAGGTATACAGCAAATGACGGTTATGTTACAGTTAGGTATACAGCAAATGACGGCTGTTACAGTTAGGTATACAGCAAATGACGGCTATGTTACAGTTAGGTATACAGCAAATGATGGCTATGTTACAGTTAGGTATACAGCAAATGACGGCTATGTTACAGTTAGGTATACAGCAAATGATGGCTATGTTACAGTTAGGTATACAGCAAATGACGGCTATGTTACAGTTAGGTATACAGCAAATGACGGCTATGTTACAGTTAGGTATACAGCAAATGACGGCTATGTTACAGTTAGGTATACAGCAAATGACGGCTATGTTACAGTTAGGTATACAGCAAATGACGGCTATGTTACAGTTAGGTATACAGCAAATGACGGCTATGTTACAGTTAGGTATACAGCAAATGACGGCTATGTTACAGTTAGGTATACAGCAAATGACGGCTATGTTACAGTTAGGTATACAGCAAATGACGGCTATGTTACAGTTAGGTATACAGCAAATGACGGCTATGTTACAGTTAGGTATACAGCAAATGACGGCTATGTTACAGTTAGGTATACAGCAAATGACGGTTATGTTACAGTTAGGTATACAGCAAATGACGGCTATGTTACAGTTAGGTATACAGCAAATGACGGCTATGTTACAGTTAGGTATACAGCAAATGACGGCTATGTTACAGTTAGGTATACAGCAAATGACGGCTATGTTACAGTTAGGTATACAGCAAATGACGGTTATGTTACAGTTAGGTATACAGCAAATGACGGCTATGTTACAGTTAGGTATACAGCATATTGATCTCTTCATTTTCACAAAATATTTATGTCCAGCTCCCTCATATTATATGGCTAAATCTCTTATATACTACCGGTACCTAGTAAAATGTTGGCTTTCATACATGTATCTATATTATATTTGATATTTATAAATTTTGTGAAGTTAACTGTGCCATAAATACTTAAATAGGAGAATGCAAATCAACATCACAAGTTATTTATTATACAAACAGAACTCTTAATATTCTCAAGGAATCTTACATTTACTTACCAGTTATTGTTGTCATTTTAAGACCAGCCCATACTATCTTCAACTACAACAAAGATGCTATCAAATTCTGCCATTCCAACCAGACTTACATCACACAGCTATGATATAATAGATGATCCACCCGTTACTAATACTCACCAACTTTTTATACTGTCTCTCTCTCTCTCTCTCCCTCTCTCCCCCCCCCCCTCTCTCTCTCTCTCTCGCTCTCTCTCTCTCTCGCTCTCTTATCTTACCTCCATCGTCTATATAGATTATGACTAGTTCAACTGATTTCCTATTAATAAATTATGATTCGTCTATCATTTATTTGTTATTTTATTGACCTCTCTCTCTCTCTCTTCTCCTTTAACATGCTCTCCCCTCTTCTCTTCGTTTCTCCTCTTTTATATTTTCTTCTCTCTTCTTTTCCCTTTTCTTCTCTTCTCTTATCTGTTCTTATCTTCTCCTATCTTCTCTTCTCTTCTCGTTTCTTCTCTTCTCTTCCCTTCTCTTCTCTTTTTGCTCTTCTCTTCTCTATTCTTATCTTCTCTTCTCTTCTTCCCTTTACTCTTCAGTCCTGTTTTTGTATCCCCCTGAGGCCTGAACCTTGAGGATTGAGAATGCAAGGAGGTGATGGATGGCCTGGCGAGTCTCGAGCCTCTCTTTGTGCTTACTCATCTATAAGGACACTTAACCAACTCATTTGCAATGTAAGATATAGTATTAATAACTTGCCTTCTTAATCCTTTCGGTTCGGTTGCGTTATTTGTGGTCAGCAGTAGGTGGTTTATTTACCTTAGGTAGCCTGATAATGTTCGTTCAAACCGATGGCGTAAGTATGTTGCTCCAGCTACCGATTAATGCCGATATTCAGAGATGATCTTGGAGAGTCCCTGTCATTTTCAAATACCATCTCATATTTCAACCACTACATAACTTTCAAAGTCTTGTTATCTAATCATCTGTTACGAATGATGCCATAGAACGTGTAAGTGCCCATTGTGATTACACTGAGACAACACCAGGTATACATCATGGTCTCTATTGAGATCCAGAAAGCTTGATTCTCCCAATGGAAAAGTTTATCTTTGTCCTGGTGTTGCATCTCTCTCTTTGTGTGACGGTTTAGCTCCGTGGCTCTCTCGACTTTTAATTATTCTCTTACTTTGGTGATACGAATCTCTGCTTCATAATGATATAGTCTTCTATGCAAGGTGTCGTTCCTTTTATGATGTATCTATTTCTTAGTTATCCTTCTCTATTAGCGTGCAGTATGTTATCCATATTAATAAGTAGATGGTACCGTACGTTAGCTTCATATTTTGAGTCTTGTTTGGTCTGCTTAATTTATATATATATAGCGTTGGTACACAAAATATTGTTCTTGTGTGTGTCTTTGTGTCTTGTCTGCAATAACTATTCCGTTTCGTTTGATAGTTTTTTCCTACAACATCGTCACATTATCAGTATAAACATTTACTATTTAACATTAGGGTCCTCAAAAGCTGTGATTACTTTGTCATATTAATGCTGCATTTTTTGTTGGTAAGACTGTTGAATTCACTGACAACTCCTTGCTTACAGTAGTACAGTTTTTATATCAATATTGATACTCCATCTTTGAAGTGTCTCTCAGCTTTCATTATTTGTCAATTTGCTTCATTTTTCCTCACAATCTTATTATTGTCAAGTATAGTACCAGGGATATATGGCAGTAAACCCTTCCATGACAGAGCCACCTACATACTATTAACACCCTTTGTTACAAAATGCGTAATGCAAAATAAATGGTAAGCTACAACAAGAAAATGCACGCAATGCAGTTATAAATACACAATACTTTGTTACATTGTAGGCCTACAAGTGACATATAAAATGTGTGAGTTTATTTACATTAGGTATATAGAATATCTACATGACTTGATATGACTTTGTGAATTTCTTTATAAATCCTAATGCTACGGCTCTGTTTATGTGGTTGTAATGTATGCATGTTGAATAGTACTGTACCTTTGGGTTGGCTGTGGTTGAAAGTGTGGTTTGTAGCTACAGTCGGGTTTTTCTATTTCTTTTTTCAGCGGACGGTAAATTAATGTATTCAGATATTACTGCAATCAATTGTGTGACAAAATATGTTGTTAATTATGAACACTTGGCAAAGATGTTATGAAGAGCCAAAGTAGTTTCATATGTTTACGGTAAGTATCGAAAAATAAGTTGTTAAGGGGGTATGGGCCGGTTTTCTGGACCACTTTCTCCCTCATATTTAGCCCCATTAGTTTTCAGATGTTAAGATGTTTGCCTCATTAGTTAGTAGATTTTAAGACCTTTCGCCTCATTTCTTCGTCAATATTTAGACCTTTCGTGCTAGGGGAGGTGTGGTGGAGTGGTCTTGCCGCTGGCCTGGTAATCCAAAGGTCCCGGGTTCAAATCCCGATGTATCAATGGGAAGATATTATTGGGATGGAATTTGTGCTGTACCTAGTATCAGTGCATTACCACAAGCCCACCGAAACGTCAATAAAATACCCTCATTGTTCCCTGATTAAATAGCACTGTATGAATATTCCCATATTCAAAATATGCTATAGGGGTGCAATGCCTGGTGAGTTATCTGCTCAACAGGTGGCGTTGTGTGTGTGTAAGTGTGAGAGTCTGAGTGTTGGGGGTGAGACAGTGAAGCACGGGAACGAGGTGGCTTCAGAGATGGGGTCGTTTCGGGCCATGAGTGAGCACCGTGCCTCATGTGAAGGCAAGATGGCAGGTGCTCGTTGTACTCTACGTGCTTCACATGTCTCACTCCCTAGACTGGAACAAGACCTCACGGGCTTCACTGTTCATTGTAAAGCGGTGAATGCTAAGGCTCTCAGCCTATGCCCGAGAGGAAGTAAGTTGGAATATAGAAAAAAAAAAAAAAAAAAAAAATTAGGTGTCGATTGTTTCCCTGGCGAACGATGTAATGTTGGAAGCACCGGCCTTCGGCCGGGAAATTTTTCCACCGAAAAATGTACAAATTAATCTAGAAGGGGGATCTAATGGATGTTTTTTTATTTTATTTTTTTATGGAGGTCTAGGGAGGAAACTAGAAAAATAATAAATACATGCAAAAAATGCCCAAAAAGTGAACCATTAAGGGACTGAAGTTACCGTCAGCTGAAAACAAACAGACTATAATTATTATAGTGTATGGTGTGAGGGAGTGGCGGCCATGACAGATAACTACAACTATCCCTACCTCACTCCTACATCCCTACCACCCTGTCTGTCTACCTCCCTACAGTGTATACCTCCCTACAGTGTATACCTCCCTGATAGTGTAAGGTGTGAGGGAGTGGCGGCCATGACAGATAACTACAACTATCCCTACCTTACTACTACATCCCTACCACCCTGCAGTGTATACCACCCTACAGTGTATACCTCCCTACAGTGTATACCACCCTACAGTGTATACCTCCCTGATAGTGTAAGGTGTGAGGGAGTGGCGGCCATGACAGATAACTACAACTATCCCTACCTTACTACTACATCCCTACCACCCTGCAGTGTATACCACCCTACAGTGTATACCACCCTACAGTGTATACCTCCCTACAGTGTATACCTCCCTACAGTGTATACCTCCCTACAGTGTATACCTCCCTGCAGTGTATACCTCCCTACAGTGTATACCACCCTACAGTGTATACCTCCCTACAGTGTATACCACCCTACAGTGTATACCACCCTACAGTGTATACCACCCTACAGTGTATACCTCCCTACAGTGTATACCTCCCTACAGTGTATACCACCCTACAGTGTATACCTCCCTACAGTGTATACCACCCTACAGTGTATACCACCCTGCAGTGTATACCACCCTACAGTGTATACCTCCCTGCAGTGTATACCTCCCTACAGTGTATACCTCCCTACAGTGTATACCTCCCTACAGTGTATACCTCCCTGCAGTGTATACCACCCTACAGTGTATACCTCCCTGCAGTGTATACCTCCCTACAGTGTATACCTCCCTACAGTGTATACCTCCCTACAGTGTATACCTCCCTACAGTGTATACCACCCTACAGTGTATACCTCCCTGCAGTGTATACCTACAGTGTATACCTCCCTACAGTGTATACCTCCCTGCAGTGTATACCTCCCTACAGTGTATACCACCCTACAGTGTATACCTCCCTACAGTGTATACCACCCTACAGTGTATACCACCCTACAGTGTATACCACCCTACAGTGTATACCTCCCTACAGTGTATGCCTCCCTACAGTGTATACCACCCTACAGTGTATACCTCCCTACAGTGTATACCACCCTACAGTGTATACAGTGTATACCACCCTGCAGTGTATACCACCCTACAGTGTATACCTCCCTGCAGTGTATACCTCCCTACAGTGTATACCTCCCTACAGTGTATACCTCCCTACAGTGTATACCTCCCTGCAGTGTATACCACCCTACAGTGTATACCTCCCTGCAGTGTATACCTCCCTACAGTGTATACCTCCCTACAGTGTATACCTCCCTACAGTGTATACCTCCCTACAGTGTATACCACCCTACAGTGTATACCTCCCTGCAGTGTATACCTACAGTGTATACCTCCCTACAGTGTATACCACCCTACAGTGTATACCACCCTACAGTGTATACCTCCCTACAGTGTATACCTCCCTACAGTGTATACCACCCTACAGTGTATACCTCCCTACAGTGTATACCACCCTACAGTGTATACCACCCTACAGTGTATACCTCCCTACAGTGTATACCTCCCTGCAGTGTATACCACCCTACAGTGTATACCACCCTACAGTGTATACCTCCCTGCAGTGTATACCTCCCTGCAGTGTATACCTCCCTACAGTGTATACCAGTGTATACCTACAGTGTATACCTCCCTGCAGTGTATACCTACAGTGTATACCTCCCTACAGTGTATACCACCCTACAGTGTATACCACCCTACAGTGTATACCACCCTACAGTGTATACCACCCTACAGTGTATACCTCCCTACAGTGTATACCACCCTACAGTGTATACCTCCCCTACAGTGTATACCTCCCTGCAGTGTATACCACCCTACAGTGTATACCACCCTACAGTGTATACCTCCCTACAGTGTATACCACCCTACAGTGTATACCACCCTACAGTGTATACCTCCCTGCAGTGTATACCACCCTACAGTGTACCTCCAGTGTATACCACCCTACAGTGTATACCTCCCTACAGTGTATACCACCCTACAGTGTATACCACCCTACAGTGTATACCACCCTACAGTGTATACCACCCTAAAGTGTATACCTCCCTGCAGTGTATACCACCCTACAGTGTATACCTCCCTGCAGTGTATATCTCCCTACAGTGTATACCTCCCTACAGTGTATACCACCCTACAGTGTATACCTCCCTACAGTGTATACCTCCCTACAGTGTATACCTCCCTGCAGTGTATACCACCCTACAGTGTATACCACCCTACAGTGTATACCTCCCTACAGTGTATACCTCCCTGCAGTGTATACCTACAGTGTATACCTCCCTGCAGTGTATACCTACAGTGTATACCTCCCTACAGTGTATACCACCCTACAGTGTATACCTCCCTACAGTGTATACCACCCTACAGTGTATACCTCCCTACAGTGTATACCTCCCTGCAGTGTATACCACCCTACAGTGTATACCTCCCTGCAGTGTATACCACCCTACAGTGTATACCTCCCTACAGTGTATACCACCCTACAGTGTATACCACCCTACAGTGTATACCTCCCTACAGTGTATACCTCCCTGCAGTGTATACCACCCTACAGTGTATACCTCCCTACAGTGTATACCTCCCTACAGTGTATACCTCCCTACAGTGTATACCTCCCTACAGTGTATACCTCCCTACAGTGTATACCTCCCTACAGTGTATACCTCCCTACAGTGTATACCTCCCTACAGTGTATACCACCCTACAGTGTATACCTCCCTACAGTGTATACCTCCCTACAGTGTATACCTCCCTGCAGTGTATACCTACAGTGTATACCTCCCTGCAGTGTATACCTACAGTGTATACCTCCCTACAGTGTATACCTCCCTGCAGTGTATACCACCCTACAGTGTATACCTCCCTACAGTGTATACCTCCCTGCAGTGTATACCACCCTACAGTGTATACCTCCCTGATAGTGTATGGTGTGCGAGAGTGGCGGCCATGACAGATAACTACAACTCTCCCTACCTCACTCCTACATCCCTACCTCCCTGTCTCTATGCCTACCTCCCTGCCATCTTGCGGCGGCCTCCTTCACCTGTGTTGCCTCCCGCCTCCCTAGTGCCGATTGTCCTGCCATCTCGTGAGAGGGAAAGGAACTTGGCCGACCTCCTTCCTTCTCTAGCTCCCTTGCTCTCATTCTAGGTCGACCTCTCCCCCCCCCCCCTTCTCTCTCTCTCTCTCTCTCTCTCTCTCTCTCTCTCTCTCTCTCTCTCTCTCTCTCTCTCTCTCTCTCTCTCTCTCTCTCTCTCTCTCTCTCTTTTCTATCATTTCCTTCAACTTTCCTTTTCTAGCGGATATGCCATCTCCACTAGAATTAAGTCCTGACCACCTCGTTTGGATCGTAAGGTCTGTGTGACCAATGTATCTATGTAAATATATGTAAATATATCTCTCTCTCTCGATATGTATTGTACGTACAGCCACCAATAGACAGAATTGTTACAACGCTACTTTAAATTATAGCATTGTAGCTATTTTATCTGTATATTACTCATGAGCTCAAAACAGAATTATCTGAAAAAATTGTTTAAGGCTTCATATTTTGCTTGTTGTGTACTCCTAATTATATACATTATTATAAGTATAACAAGGTTACAGCTCTGTTTATTGGTGGGTGTACCTATATGTCCCTTGCTTCGTTCACTACTGTTGCATGTCAAGATGTGGAATGTGTTTTATTATGCTAGCAAATTATTCTTCAAATTGCAAAATATGACTATGCTTTGAACACAAAATATCAGTGATTAAGGTGTTTAGAAAACATGTACAAAACACAGTAATGTTAGCCATTTTGTACATATATTTGTTACTATAGAAGGTGATGACTAATTGTATTAATCGTTGTTCGAAAAATTAGTTTTCCAGTTAGAAAATATAAACAAGCTTTGTGTTTGTATGCGCCTCATAATGTTTGATTGATTATGTGATCTGCTGTTTTGTCTAGCCATTCATCTTACAGTTATTTAGTGTTTGCAATACAAGTGTCTTCTTTGCCTCCTTGAGCTTAACTCACAAAATTCTCCTCCTTCCTTTGAATTATCCTACTCTGTTTACGATCGACAACGAGTCAATAGAATGTTGTCGCATTGTTTATGAAATCTGTCGTGTAAAGTAAAATGTCCATCGTATTGAAAAGTTATAATAAACAGGGATACATTAAACCATTCAGAAGATACCTCACACACACACACACACACACACAAACACACACACATACGTACACACACTTACGCACACACACACACACACTCACGCAAACGTACACACACACAGACACACACACACACTCACGCAAACGTACACACACACAGACACACACACACACACTCACGCAAACGTACACACACACACACACTCACGCAAACGCACACACACACAGACACACAGACACACACACTCACGCACAAATGTAAACACGCTTAATAACCCCTTCAGTACCGGCGACGTCTATTTAATATTATGCTAGCTATATTTAGACGATTTTGTGCAGTTTAAGAAGGATCTGTTGTAGTATAAATGGTTAAGTGCAATAGTTTGAAGCCTGTTGATTGCTGGAAGCCCAATTTATACTTACTATAATCGTCTAATAGTAGTCAGAGTCAAGCTAAACTGACGGCACCGGTACAGAACGGGTTAACCAGTTTTTACCCAGAGACGTAGTTTGTTTTGTTGTGAGCACTGGGCAAATTGAAGTGCTTTCCTGTTGGCTTCGTGTGGGAATATAAAAGTTTGGCTTTCTTGGAAATTGATCTGGATATGATTGGATGGAGTGTGTCTGTATGTGTGGTGTGTGTATGTAAGTGCAGATATGTGTGTGTGTGTGTGTGTGTGTGTGTGTAATAGAGAGTATGTGTGCATCTGTATGGGTGTTTCGCATTCGTGATTAGTGTGTTTTTATCATGATTAAATATAAAACCAATTTATTATTATGAATCTCCATTTACGCATTAGGTGTGTCATACTAGTTCACGTTTTTTTTTTTTTTTTTTTAATGTAATAATTATAACCTTGGAACCCAAGAGGTAAGTCGTTGGTTGATGTAATAACAGAAGCATAAAGAACATGGTCTGGGGGCGTTGGGAATTTCCCTTTTAGACGAATACATATTTTAATTTTGTTGTCCTTCCTTTAATCATCGGCCTTCGTATTATTATTTGATTTGTCTCCTGATTCTTCTAACTGTTTGTATATATTTGTTTGTCAATCCCTTTCCCCTCCTCCTCCTCCTCATCATCATCATCATAATCATCATAATCATAATCGTCATTGGCATCATCATCTTACTCCTCCTCCTTGTCATGGCAGTACTTCTCTTTCCAATTGTCCCTTACCCATTCTAAACCACTGTTGAACGCTTTCAATAGTAGTGAGAGAGAGAGAGAGAGACAGACAGAGTGAGAGAGAGAGAGAGAGAGAGTGGGAGATAAAAAGAGAGAGAGAGAGAGAGAGAGAGAGAGAGAGAGAGAGAGAGAGAGAGCGGGAGTGGGAGATACAAGAGAGAGAGAGAGGTAGCAAGTGTCGAGATCTTGCACAATAAATAAATATATAATATAGAAATTATACAGGGCGAAAATGACTGATATGAATTGTGAGACTATACAGAAATATATATTGGAGATAATGTTAACAATGTGTAATAATGAGTGACATGTTAGATTTTAAGGGGGAAGGGTTAATTTATTGCTCGATTTATTTGTGTATTTATTATTATTTTGGCTTCATCCCTAGACCTCCATCAAAACATCCCCGAGATCCCCCTTCTAGATAAATTTTTACATTATTCGGTATAAAAGTATTCCTCCCAAATTAGAAGTTTGCTATCGCTCCCCAGGAAAAAATCGACACTTAAATGGCACGAAAGATATTAATATTGACACAGAAATGGGGTGAAAGGTCTTACAATCACCAAACTAATGGGCTGAACGTCTTAAAATCTCAAAACTAATGGGGTTAAATATGAGGAGGAAGGGGAACCAGATAAAACAACCATCCCCCTTAAAGAACTAGTCCGGAGCTGCCTCTACATTAACTGTCTTCGTAGCGCAATGGATAAATCCACTGAATTTTGGTGTGAGCATCCTAGGTTCGAATCCCTGGACTGCCACATGTATTTGTTGATTTCATTAATTGAGTTTAGGAGTAAAGTCGGTTGGTGGACGTAACATAATAATTCTTCATTTTTGTCTTTATTTTACTTCTTGTTTGTTTTCCCACCCACTGTTATTATTTGTCTTAGTTGGTAACTTCTCACGTTTTCCTTTACTGGTAGAGTCTATTCGTTATAATTCGGCCAACAATCTTGACCACTATCCCCTATAACTCAAAAATTACTTAACCCTTTATGTACCGGCGACATCTTTTTAAAAATAATCTATCTATATTTGGACGATTTTATCTAGTTTAAGAAGTGCATCTACCGATTAACAGGCTTCTAACTATCTTAATCAACCGATTTCACTACCACAGATCCTTCTAAAGCTGCACGAAATCGTTTAAATATAGCTAGAACAAATGCAAAACACGTCACCGGTATAGAAGGGGTAAAGTAATGAAGCTAATATTACTACTATTTGGGAAGAGTGAACCAGGGTATAAGTGGGAAATTGTTTAGCCCATTTTCTCTATACCTATTTGCGTTACAGAGGCTCGGGTTCACGATGTCTGGCCTATATGAATGGACTATAGTATCTCTTTGTTTTTTAAGGGGAGGCAGACCGTTTTTTTCTGGACCACTTTCTCCATATAGTTTAGCCCCACTAGTTTTGAGATTATAAGACGTTTGGCCCATTAGTTTGGCGATTTTAACACCTTTCGCCCCATTTCTTTGTCAATGTTAAGACCTTTCGTGCCATTTAGGTGTCAATTTCTTCCTGGCGAGCGGTAGCGAGCCTGCAATTTTAAGAAGAATCGGCCTTCGGCCGGGAAATTTTTCTACCGAAAAATTTACAAATTTATCTTGAAGGGGAGTCTAGGGGGTGTTTTTCTAAGCTTGATGGAGGTCTAGGGAGGAAAGTAAAGAAATATATGAATAAATTAATTAATAGACCAAATTAATCCCCTTAATCTACGTTTGGTTATTAATTTTCTTTTCCTTCCTTGAGAATATTTACCTTTACAGTCGTCTTTTATACTCTCCTTTGGTTTTCTCTGTTTACGTTTCGCCCTCAGTATCAGTCTTTCTTCACTCATATTGTCTTACTTTCTTTCGCTCTGTTCCTCTTCCCTGTTTGTTCTTTTCTTGTTTTTGTATCGTACTTGCTATTATAATTTGTCTAGGTATGTGTTCTGTCTTCCATCTCTATTCCTCCTCCCCGTTTGTTCTTGTTCTTTTCTTTTCCTTCTATCGTACTTGCTATTATCATTGTTCTAGATATTTTCTGTCTTTCACCCCTATTCTCTGTATCTCCCTCTCCTCGTATGCTTGTTTGTTTGTGTAATCTAGTTCTACTATTCTTTTACTTTTATCCTTATAGTTATATTATTTAACCTCAGTTATTTTGTATCCACAACCATGACTACTACCCAACAACCACTCGTCTAACTCCTTTACCTCTTTGTTTTCACTTGTTTTAACAGTTAATAGTACTGTTTTTGAGGTGCACAATAAACACAAACAATACTTGCAAACTTAAACAGCAAAAGCCATTCCATTGTTGATACTAACCACTCTTCACTCCCCCTCCTCCTCCTTTCCCTTCCCCTTCTTCGCTTCCTCATTTCATCCTCATCCACGACTTCACCATCCCCTCCTCCTTGTCCCTTGTCCGCAAAGCCAAAAAGTTAATTAAGCAAAGTAAAAAGACCTTAGAGTTACATATTGCGAATCAAAGTAAAACAAACCCGAAAGAATTCTATAGTTATATCAGAAAGAAAAAAGTAGTTACTTCAACTGTTGGACCGTTAGTCGATGAAAAAGGAGAATACACCAAAGACGAAGTACAAATGAGTAATGCCCTCAATACCTTCTTTGCATCAGTTTTTACAACAGAAGACCTCAGTGATATCCCTACACCATCGCCGATTCAGATTGATAATTCAGATGTTCTAAGCAATATCACCGTTACAGAGAGAGAAGTATTGAACTGTTTAGATAAACTCAAGGTAAATAAATACGCCAGGACCTGATACAATCTCGCCTAGAGTTCTAAAGGAAGCTAAGAATGAGCTCTCCAAACCACTGACATTACTATTCAATAAATCCTTGCAGTCTGGAACTATGCCTGATCAGTGGAAGCTAGCCAACGTAACACCGATATTCAAAAAAGGCAGCAAATCCCTACCCAGTAACTATCGTCCAATTAGCTTAACCTCAGTTGTATGTAAAATGCTAGAAACGGTCATACGAGACAGACTCGTAAATCACTTAGAGGAAAATAACATACTTAAAGATACTCAACACGGCTTTCGTAAAAAACGTTCCTGTTTAACAAACCTCTTAGACTTCTTCCACGATATCCTCAACCTCTACGATGAAAGTAAAGCTGTAGATATTATATACCTTGATTTTCAAAAGGCCTTTGACAAAGTTCCCCACAAACGTTTACTGCTAAAACTAAAAGCGCATGGAAATACAAGACGGTGTGTTGAAATGGATAGAAAATTGGCTCAGCAACAGAAAGCAAAGGGTAGTCATAAACGTAAGGCATCTAAATGGACCAATGTAAGTAGCGGGGTACCCCAGGGATCGGTACTAGGACCAATTCTCTTTCTAATTTACATCAACGACATAGATGAGGGTCTCACCTGCACAATCTCAAAATTTGCTGACGATACAAAAATTGCAAATAGCGTACTCTCAAAAGAACAAGTTGACGATATGCAACACAATCTAGATAAATTGTCATGTTGGGCCCAAATTTGGCAAATGAGTTTCAATGCGGATAAATGTAAAGTACTACATGTCGGATACCTAAATGAGAAAGCAAACTATTCGATGAATGGCACTCAGCTTAAGAATGTAAACAGAGAAACTGATCTGGGAGTAACAATATCGAGTAACCTAAAACCGAGTCAACAATGTTCAGAAGTTGTTAAGAAGGCAAACAAAATAATTGGCTTTATAGGCAGGTCATTTGAGCATAAATCCAAAGAAGTTATCCTAACCCTTTACAATTCCTTAGTCCGCCCTCTTCTGGAATACTGCGTTCAATCCTGGTGCCCTTATTACCAAAAAGATATAAACAAGCTAGAACGAGTTCAACGTAGAGTTACCAAAATGATACCTAGCCTAAAGAACAAACCATACGAAGAGCGTCTTAGAGAATTAAATCTATTTCCTTTAACCCAGCGCAGATTAAGAGGCGACTTAATTCAAGTGTTCAAAATCATCAAAGGCATCGACAATATGAACTGTAGTAAGTACTTCACTATCGACCAATCTAATTACACGCGGGGAAACGGTTGCAAAATTATTGGTAAATCTTTTAACTCGCACGAATCTAAGAATTTCTTCTTCAATCGAGTTGTCAACTTGTGGAATGGGCTTCCCCGAGACGTTATAGACTGCAGCACCGTTGATTCATTTAAATTCCGCCTAGACAAATATCTCGCATCAAACCCGCGACTGACTGCGTTTGTAAATGAATAACTTTATCCTCCCCTCAGTTACTAACCCATATGTCCCCTACTAACTTCCTAGTCCTGCCACGTTAGTGGCAGGGCAGTAGTTCCCTTTCCAATGTTCCCTTACCCACTCTAAACCACTGTTTGGACACTTGATCCTCAGTGTTTTGGAGGACAAGCAACCTAGAAGGGTCACTAGACCTGTTGTTGCTTGATTTCCTTTGTACTCCTTTGTACTCCTTTGTACTCCTTTGTACTCCTCCTCCTTCTGCACCTCCTTCTCTTTCTTCATGTCCTCATTTCATCCTAATCCACGGCCATCACCACCACCCACCACCCACTTCTCATCCTCCTCACCCTCCCTTTGCTTCTTCCTCCACCGCTCACTCCTTCCCCTCCTTCTCCTCCTCCTCCTTCTGCATCACCATCTCTGTTTTTAGTATCCCTTTCATTACCTAGTAGTTAGTAGCTTAGCAGTGTAGATATCCAAACTGCTCTGTAAGGACCAATTGGTCTGTTGTGCTTTGTAAGTCCTTTGTATTCCTCCTCCTCCTCCTCCTTCTCCTCCACCTCCTCCTCCTCCTTTTGCTTCTCCTTCTCTTGCTCCTCCTCCTCCTCCACCCAGTCTTCCACCGTCTTCCACCCTCCCCTCGCCCACACAGCAGCAGCCTTCCCTTTAACAAGAGTTGAGAAAGTTTGCTGGCTACTGTTACCAGGGCTGCCTCACTCTCTCGCCAGCTCCAACTCTCTCTCTCTCTCTCTCTCTCTCTCTCTCTCTCTCTCTCTCTCTCTCTCTCTCTCTCTCTCTCTCTCTCTCTCTCTCTCTCTCTCTCTCTCTCTCTCTTTGTTTTCAGTTGAAGAGAGCAGAAGGATAAAAGTGAAAGTATGCAATTCATTTAATTTTCATTTCTGACTATTTTATAAATTCCTTCAGGCGAATTCCAAGCCCTGCAAGGTTAATAATTTCTAACTGTTTTCATGTACGTCAAATTATCTGAGGGAACGGAGGTTGGGGAGGGAGTCTTTATCTTTGCTATCCTTTTCTTCCGCTTTCCCTTACTCCTAGGGTTGCTATCTCCACTAGGATTAAGTCCTGGCCACGTCGCAGGGATCGTAAGATCTGTGTGGCCAGTGTATCTATGTAAATATCTCTCTCTCTCTCTCTCTCTCTCTCTCTCTCTCTCTCTCTCTCTCTCTCTCTCTCTCTCTCTCTCTCTCTCTCTCTCTCTCTCTCTCTCTTTCATCGACCAACTGCTCTCATTACCTCTGTTCTTATATATTTATGCTCTCTTTCTGACCCACTTCATTTGGGGGTTTTTCTCTCTCTCTCACACACACACACTCTCTCTCTCTCTCTTTGTCCCCATACCGTTGCTTTATTTACTCATTCCGTCTGTGTATTCTGTCATTCGTTTTATTTACTCCGACTCTCGCCGCTTGATCACACCGTAAACTAATCACAATGTTCACCCCTAGATCTATTCACATTCATTTTTCCCCTGCTTTTGACTCCTTTCTAGACTATTAGCAGCACTTTCTAAGCACACTACTTGTTTTATGTATTGGTTTATTATGCTTATGGTTTGGTTTTATTATATTTTGTTTTATGTTTATGAATTATGCCAGTTTAATTCATTTGTATAATCAAACTATGTAAGAACGCTTTGTTGGTGTCCTTATTTGTCCCTTGTTCTGATTTTCCTTTGTAACTTTCAATAAAATATATTCAAACGTTGTCCTAATTTTCTGGACACTGCGGATTTTTTGTTTTCCCTTCCCCTTCATTAATTTTGTTCTGATCGTCTATATATTAGCTTCCTATTTTGTTATCGTCTAATCAGAAACAGGTCAAACGACTCTCCGATATGGCCCCAAGCCAAAAGGTCCCAATCCTAAACAATCTAGGTTAGGTTAGGTTAGACTAACATAGGAACATAAGAACATAAGAAAATGGGAGTCTGCAGAAAGCCGATTGGCCCACACAAGGCAGATGCCGCTCATACCCAACCTTAATTATAAGCCCAGCTCATTAAGCTAGGATTAATAATGTTAAATCAACATATATAGATTCTCCTACCATAGCACCTCCTTCTGTAACCCTCCTCCTACACCCCTCCTCCTCCTCCTTCTTCTCCTCCTCCTCCTCCATCCCACCTCCTCCTTCTCCTCCTCTCTCCCTCCCCCTCCTCCACACCTCCTCCTCCTCCTCTTCAGCAATATTTAGTTTCTTTCAGTCCTCTTCTTTTCTCCGTTTTGTCCCCAATGTGGTTCCCTTTGTTATTATTATTTCGTATATCATTTTGTCTTCTTCTTCTTCTTCAATCCCCGGTCACTATTTTGATATTTGTTGCTGAAGTACTAATCGTACTTCAGGTTTAAGGGGAGACTGACCGTTTGTTTGGTCTAATAATTAATGTATTCAGATATTTTGTTTTAGTTTCCTCCCTAGACCTCCATCAGGCTTAGAAAAACACCCCCTAGACCCCCTCTTTAAGATAAATTTGTACATTTGTCGGTAGAAAAATTTCCCGGCCAAAGGCCGGTTCCTCTTAAAAATGCAGGCTTGCTATCGCTCGCCAGGAAATAATCGACACCTAAATGGCACGAATGGTCTTAAAATTAACAACGAAATGGGTCGAAAAGTGTTAAAATCGCCAAACTAATGGGCCGAACGCCTTATAATCTCAAAACTAGTGGGGCTAAACATTAGGGAGAAGGGGGGCCAGAAAAACGGTCTGCCTCCCCTTAACCCTTACAGTACCAGTGACGTATCTCTTATTCGATTTCAGCTACATTTAGACAACTTTAGGAAGCTGAGGTAAGAAATATGGTGACTAAAAGGATTCATTAAGATAGCCTGTATCCTTTTAATTGATAGACGTCCTTCCTAAGCTCAATATAATCGTCTAACAGTTGCCAGATTATAATAGAAATATTATCACTGGTATTCAAGGGGTTAATTACACGTGTTCTGATCTTATCCACAACCGGCTTTGTTCCTGATATTCTCCAACTGCTTAGTAATCTATAAGGTCTGGTTGGGTGTAAACAGTATCTGTCACGTGTGGAGATATTTCAATCGGGCATTTATTTATTAATTTATTCGATATTTCCTTTCCCACTCTTCTTCAGATTAATCATTTTTTCGTCGTCTTGTTTCCTTTTTCTTATTACATTTATTTACCCGATTATAATTCAAAGTATCGACGTTGGTCATCAGTATCAACTTAGTTGATGCTTCGATCGCTGAATAAGACTTAGAAGCCAAACAAATAATAATAATCTATATTGTCATTAATTTCACCACAACACCAAACACCTCCAATAATAATAATAATAATATAATAATAATAATAAAAATAATAATAATAATAATAATAATAATAATAAATACATACACACTGTTTTTGAGTAATATTGGCGCAAGTATTTACCTCGATTGCTATTTAGCGTCACAGCTTTTATTTTCAAGATCCAATACACATATATTTTCTGTTTTGCGGCTGTTATTAGACGCTTTTATTCAGATTAGGAAGGGTATATATGGAAGTCAGAGGGTTAATTAAGATAGTCCGCACCCTTATAATTCCCACAGATCCTTCTTAAACTGTATACAATCGTCTAATGATAGCCAAAATAAACTGCCAAAATGCGTCACAATCATCAAAGTGATAATGTTAACTGTCGATCGTTATAACATATATCCATTTACCTCTTCCTGCCTTCCTCCATTCATCTACATATCGAGAAAATTATCCACATTCCTTTAAGGGGGGTCACCGGCTTTTTTGTATCTCTCTCTCCTTTTCTCTCTTTTCCTGGCTTGTATCCATTCGGCCTCATTCAGCCAACTGTTTTAAGACATTTAACCCCATCCAGGTGTCGATTTCTTCCTGGCGAGCGACAGCAAGCCAGCATTGTATGTAGAAATCCGGCTCCGCCGGAGAAATTTTTCTATTGAAAAATGTACAAATTTGGCTTGCTGTCAAAACAAACAAAACAAACATGCTGGCTCGCTACCGCTCGCCAAGAAAATATTGACACCCGGATAGGGGTAAACGTCTTAAAACAGTAGGCTGAATAAGGCCGAATGGATACAAGCCAAAGAGAGAGGGAGAGAAAGAGAAAAAACGCGAGTACGTGGGCTCCCTTAAGTGAATCTACTGTAAGTATTATATTGTATTCACTTTGCTGTATCACTGTATTGCATTACCTAACCAATCATCCAATCATACATCATTTTCATTCACCAATTAATTTTGTCAAGCATCTATGTTTTTATTTATCTAACTAACTTCTTAATTAACCCCTTGAGGATTATGACGCGTTTAGACAGTTTGTTCTGGATAATATTAGACAATTTTTGTTCACATTAAGAAGGGTATATGAAAGTCAGAGGGCTAATTGAGATAGCCTTTACCCATTTAATCACCACAGATCCTTCTTAAGCTGTATAAAATCCTCTAATGATGGCCAGAGTAGACTGTCAAAACACACCATGGTCCTCAAAGGGTTAAGCCTCTCCCTATCTCCTTTTCTGAAGCCGCTGTCACACGAGCGCTTTTTCCGGCAATTTTCGATGAGCAAGTTTGTTTGCGTTATATTTAGGGATTTTCTTGCACTGGTATCGGTAACTAGACTGAAGGTAGAGTATGTTAGGCGGATGAATTATGATAACGTGTAATATTTGAAGCTCCCAGACCTTAATTGCCCGTAAAAATTGCTCGAAAAACGGCCCGTGTGACTCCAGCTTGTCTTTTTGTTTTAATCCCTAGCCCTGCCTCCCAATCCCTGCTCCCATCTGTATTTCTTTATTTATCAGGAAGAAGGGAGGCATCGGAAAGAGGGGGAGAGAAGAGGCCAACTTTACTCCAACTCTCTTAAAACTCTCTCTCTCTCTCTCTCTCTCTCTCTCTCTCTCTCTCTCTCTCTCTCTCTCTCTCTCTCTCTCTGAGCACTTAATTTACTTTCAATGTATGTGTTATTCCATTTTGTTTTATATCCATCTATGTTATTATCCATGTACTTTTTTTTCTCATAGTGTTACATATTATTGTTTTCTCACCTTCCTCCTCCTCTTCCTCCCCTATCTCCTCCTCCTCCTCCTTCTTCTGCATCACCACCTCCACTACCTCTTCCTCCTCCTCCACTTACCATTCCTCCTCCTCCTCCTCCCTACACCCCCTTCCTCCATCTCCCCCCTGAATAATTCTTCTCATACCAATTTTAAGATACCGTCCCAGCAGCTTATCTTTAAAGGATACACTCGCCTTCTCGCGCTCATCTTATTCTTCATACTCATCCTCTTCCTTCTCTTCTTCCTCCTCTTCTTCTTCTTCACCCTCCTCTTCCTCCTCCTCCTCTTCTTCTTCTTCACCCTCCTCTTCTTCTTCTTCACCCTCCTCTTCCTCCTCCTCCTCTTCTTCTTCTTCACCCTCCTCTTCTTCTTTACCATCCTCGTCTTCTCCTCTTCTTCTTCTTCTTTACCATCCTCGTCTTCTCCTCCTCCTCCTCTTCTTCTTCTTTACCATCCTCGTCTTCTCCTCCTCCTCCTCTTCTTCTTCTTCACCCTCCTCTTCCTCCTCCTCCTCCTCTTCCTCTTCCTTCTTTTCCTCCTCTTCATCCTACTTATTCGTCCTCTTTTCTCCTTGTTTTATCTTTTCCCTCCTATTCCTCTTGGTCTTCCTACTTATCTTGCCCTTTTTCTTTTGCTTTGTTTTATTGATTTATCTTCTCCTCCTTCTCTTTTTCCTCCTTCTCTTTTTTTCTTTCATTGTTCTTTTCTTTCTTACATCACTATATCCGTATTTTCTTTCCTTTTTTCCTCATGCTTCTTTCAGCACCCCATTTACTTTCTGTGTGTTCCCTTTGTCTTTATTTTCATCTTCATTACTCTTTTCCTCCTCCATAATTCCTTTCTTCTCCTCCTACTCTTTTTGTTTTATCCCATTTTCTTCTTTAGCTTCAACGTCCTCTTCACTGTCCTTATCTTCTTCATTGTGTGTGTGTGTGTGTGTGTTTTTTTTTTTTTTTTTAGTATATATTTTTATTATTCGTCGTCTTCTCTTCTTCGTGTTCTACTGCTACTGCTTATCCTTTGTCTCTTTTTCTTCTTCTTCTTCTTCTTCTTCTCCTTCTTTTTATTTTTATTTTTATTTTTCTTCTTTCTTTTTCTCTGCTTCTTCTTCTTATTCTTCTTCTTCTTCTTCTTCTTCTTAATATTAGTCTTTGTTCTTATAATGTCTTCTTCCACGTCTCCTTGTTCTTTTTCATCGTAATTCTTTGAACACGTTCTTTCGTGGTTTATGTTGTGTAACTGAGAATGGACGTGTTGATAATAGATACAATTACTAATGAAGGTAGGTATAGGTATGGAAGTTAGTAAATCGAATGGTAGAAAGTTAGGGTAGGTAAGTAGGTAAGTTGCTAAATAGGGGTAGGTAGTTTAGGTAGGTAGGTAGGTAGGTAGGTAGGTAGGTAAGTTGGAAAATAGGGGGTAGGTAAAAGATTAGTTAGTAAATAGGTGGGTAAGTAGGTAGGTTAGATAGTAAATAGGTTGGTAGGTAGGTAGGTAGTTAGGGTAAGTAGATAGGTAGGTATGTCGGTAAATAGGTGGGTAGGTAGGTAGTTAGGGTAAGTAGGTAGGTAGGTATGTCGATAAATAGGTGGGTAGGTAGGTAGGTATGTTGGTAAATAGGTTGGTTAGTTAGTAAATAGGTGGGTAGGTAGGTAGTTATAGGGTAAGTAGGTAGGCAGGTAGGTTGAAAAATAGGTGCGTTAATAGGTGAGTTACTTAGTAAAGAGGTGGGTAGGTAGATAGTTATAGGGTAAGTAGGTAGGCAGGTAGGTTGAAAAATAGGTGCGTTAATAGGTGAGTTACTTAGTAAAGAGGTGGGTAGGTAGATAGTTATAGGGTAAGTAGGTAGGCAGGTAGGTTGATAAATAGGTGGGTAGATAGGTAGATGAAGCGGCAGAGATGCGTTAAGGGAGCCCACCTCGTTTGTTTTCTCTTTCTCTCCCTCTCTCTTTGGCTTGTATCCATTCGGCCCCATTCAGCCTACTGTATTAAGACGTTTACCCCCATCCAGGTGTCAATATTTTCCTGGCGACGGTAACGAGCCAGCATATATATTTTTTGTTTTGACAGCAAGTTAAAAAAAAATCATTTTTCGATAGAAATATGTCTCCGGCGAAGCCGGATTTCTCCATACAATGCTGGCTCGCTATCGCTCGCCAGGAAGAAATCGACACCTACTGTAGATGGGGATAAACGTCTTAAAACAGTTGGCTGAATAGGGCCGAATGGATACAAGCCAGAGAAAGAGAGAAAAGGAGAAAAAGATGAAAAAATCCGGTGACCCCCCTTAATAAGTGGAGTTAGAAAGGGTTAGACACACACAAATACATAACGATAGATACACGAATAGGTTACCAGGTAGACAGCAAGGTAGATATCAGATGGGTAAATATATATACCTGCATGTGAAAGGTTAATAGATTTAGTAAGTATTGATGCATGTTATAATTATTTGGGTTATTTGCATATCTTCTTATGGTATAAGTAAGTTATAATGAAATCAGAGAATAACACTGTATCAATACATGAATTATATATTTAATCGAATTGTTAGTAATTTCCATAGATGCCATTAAAATTCCTTGGATATGTTTTATAACAAATTTCTTTGCAGGATACTATAAATTTTAAGTGTTAAGAAATAGCTAGGTTAGAATGAACGCCATTGATTTCTTCATCAGATTTGTGTTTGGCATTATTGTAAACATCAGCATCAAGACCAACATAATCATCATCACAAATATCATTATTATTATTACTATTATTATTATTATTATTATTATTAGTATTATTAGTATTATTATTATTATTGTTGTTGTTGTTAATAATAATAATAATAATTATTATTATTATTATTATTATTATTATTATTATTATTAAGGGTTGTGTAATGTCACCATGGCTGTTTAATATGTTTATGGATGGTGTGGTGAGGGAGGTGAAAAGGAGAACTATGGGAAGAGGATTGGGTTTAGTAGGAAAGAATGGTAGTGATTGGGAGTTGAATCAGTTGCTGTTCGCTGATGACACAGCATTGGTGGCGGATTCTGATGAGAAACTGCAGCGGGTAGTCAAAGAGTTTGGTGTGGTTTGTGGAAGGAGGAAACTGAAGGTGAACGTCAATAAAAGTAAAGTAATGGTGTGTAATAGGGGAGAGCATAGGGTGAATCTAGATGTGAGGCTGGATGGGGAAATATTGGAACAAGTAGAGTGTTTTAAATATCTAGGAGGAACAATAAGCAGGAGTGGAGGTATGGAAGTGGAGGTAAAACAGAGAGTGTGTGAAGGAAGGAAGGTTTTCGGAGCAATGGGAAGTATGTGGAAGACGAGAAATCTCGGAGTGAAAGTAAAAAGTGCACTGTATCAAGGAATTGTTGTGCCAACAGTGATGTATGGGGCTGAGACATGGGCTCTGAAGAAAAAGGAGAAAAGAGGGCTGGATGTGATGGAGATGAGCTGCTTGAGGAGTATGTGTGGAGTTACTCGTAGAGACAGATTGAGAAATGAAGAGATACGTAGGAGAGTGGGGCAGCAGGAACATTTGTCAGCCAGAGTGGACAGAAGGATGCTGAGCTGGTATGGTCATGTTGAACGAATGGGAGATGAAAGGCTTACAAAGAGAATATGTGAGTCAGGTACAAGGGGAGATAGAAGGGCAGGAAGACCCCCATTGAGATGGAGAGACTGTGTAAGAAAGGCTTTGGATGATAGAGGAATGACTATAGATCAGGCAGGGGAAGTGGTGGTGGACAGGAGTGAATGGAGAATGCTTGTGAATAGTTGAGTGAACATGTGGTCATTTGGAGTAAGGGGTCGGGCGCAAGTTGGACTAGATAATAGTCCATCAGGCGCCTGGCCCGGGGAGACGATTAATATGAAGGGTGTGCCTGGAAGTGTGGTGGGAGGGCTTGTCGCTTTGGCTCCGCTGCATGTCTGCCTGCCGAGATCGGAACCTCTCCTGGTGGTCAGGGGCCGGGGGAGTGCTGGAGCGACCTTGGTAACCCTGGTCTCTGGGTCTTCTCCTGGGTGACCTGGATGTGTGAGAGTTTGTGTTTTTTATCTGTGTTTATTTTTTGTTTTATGTTGTTTTTGTGTTTTCCCTGTTCTTGCTCTGTCTTGAGTCGGCTACCCCCAAAATGGGGATTGGGCTTGAGCATATAGATAGATAGATAGATTATTATTATAATAATAACAATAACAATAATAATAATAATAATAATAATAATAACAACATTACCATTACCATTACCATAATCATCATAGTAATATTTATATCATCACAATAATTATGGTGTTATTTATATTATCACATCATCTGCATACATCACCAATACCTCCACCACTATTACTTTTTGTCAGTATCATTGTCACGTATATAATATATCATCATAATCAGTATCGCTATCATCATAATATTTACCTTCATAATAAATAAAGCCCATAATCACCTTCATTATTTTGCGAAACAAAACTACAGTATAATGGCCATCAGTATTGCCATCATCACCATCGTCATCACAATAACCAATCTTATTTACTCAAGCCAGGCCATTTAAATTATGATGTTTGTCCAACTAATCATTATAAATTATGATGTTTGTCCAACTAATCATTATAAATTATGATGTTTGTCCAACTAATCATTATAAATTATTCACCATTAATCCCAACCTAGCCTAATCCAATGTACAGTAACTTACCATAACCTATTGTAATTTGATGTACTATTGAATTATATAGATGTGCAGTTCTCGCATATTGGAGTGAGAGCTGCATACCCAACCCCATTTGATTATATATATATATATATATATATATATATATATATATATATATATCCTCAATGTCAACTAATCCCCCGATCAATTTAACCCTTTTCAGTAGTATGACGCTTTTTTCACTACATCCTGGCAAACATTAAGGTATTTTGCTCGGCTTTGGATGGCTCTCTAGTAATCCAAGAGGTAATGTTTATATCAACTAAACTTCCTTAACTAATTAAAATCGTCTACTGTTAACGGAAAAAAGAAAGAAGTGTTTCATCACATACTGAAAGAGTTAAGCTTAGATAACATCTTAGACTAACGATATATATAACCTAACAATCTCTAATCAAGCCAATATATTGTAGTGTAGCTTTACTCAATTCTCAATTTTAACTGCTTTAACTAAACAATTAAATTGTTTTTCTCTGCTAAGAAATTATATCGGACTTGAAGTGATCGGGTTTATATTGAAGGATTGTATATATATATATATATATATATATATATATATATATATATATATATATATTGTGGTCAGATCATCAATAATCAAAGTTGTCTACAAACTATATATTTTCATACCACTTCATTACTAAGCACAGTGGTAAGTCTCTTGATTCCATCTCTTAACGTGCTAAAAGGTTCGAACTACTATCTCACTTATGTGAGATATCAACCTACAAACCATTATGCTACCACCACTCTGAAAACCTAATAAACGAGTAATGGCATACTATATTTCATAAAGAAATATTACTATATTGTCCCTTTACTTATAAACTGGCTTAAACTGCATGTCGATACCTAGGAATTCAATAAATCATCGACAGCCATATAAAATATTTTTTGCAGGGTCATCTTCAAGATTTATCTAGGTTTAGATTATTTACAAATTATTATGTTCCTTCCAACAATCAGGTAAACATCTACGTATTAACTCAGGTTTCAGTTCAAAAGGATATGCCGCGTGCGGGTTGATCAATGTGTATACATATTCCTTCTGTCTATTGAATTATGTACTCATTTTGATTCCATGTATTCTATGTTCTAGGGGTTTTGCCGTATTAACCCCCTTTATTCACATGACAACTCTGTATGACATTCTAGCTACCACTGTATTCAGCCATGGACAAAAATATTGAAGTCAACGTGTTAAGAAACCATCCCAGTTCAGTGTTTCGTCTGTTTTTGTTTTTCTTTGAGTATCTGTAAGCAACTATCTTCATCTTGGGAAGGACGTTTCTGCGCCAAAGGTGTATTTTTTTATCAGATGCATCAACAGCTGTTCCTGTCATCTGAGAAGTGAAAACGTTTGCGGGTAAAGTATATTATATGTGATCTAATATAGGAATAACCATGCCTACATGTTCACTATAGTTATTCACCGCCAAAATATTTTGCTTGGTAATGCCTGCTATATGTTATGGTATTTGTCGTGTGTGTTATGTTTGGTTTCTTTACCGTAGCTTAATTACAGTTATATTTTTTGTGAGTTCACAGTTTTTATGATATAATTTTGCTGAAGAATGTTGGGTTTCTGGGGGAAAATCAGTCATTTATAGGCCGATAGTATAGACGAATATTGGATGGCCTTATTTGTTGTATAATCTAGTTAGAATACAGTAACTACGACCATATTTCCTCTGCTTCCCAACGAATTTTATATGTTACCATCTCTGATCCCCATTTTAAGAGACTGATTAAACAAGTGAGCTATTCACTAATTTATCATATATTTGGAACATGTGGTGGATGGGTGTCTGTGCGTGTGAATTGGGATGGGCTTGTGAGTGGGTGTGTGGGTGTGTGTGTGTCTGTGTGTGTGTGTGTGTGTGGGTGTGTGTGTGTCTGTGTGTGTGTGCGTGTGTGTGTGTGTGTGTGTGTGTGTGTGTGTGTGTGGAAACTTAATTATATAACTTTTGTATCTTTTGCTGAATCTTTTTTGTTCGTCTTCCTGGTGGGTAGGCCCAGAAAACTTGTGTATTCTTATGTGATAGAAGGAGGCAAAAGGCAAGACTGGCTGTACCAATGCCCTTGCATATTAAAAGATGGATATATCACCCTATAGCTTCCAAAACATGGACCAACATTACATTTTTCTGAACCTTCTAACACTGTCGATTGTGAAGGATGTTGATAATGAATTACTTATAATTATATACTCATCCCTGTTCTTTATATACTGCAGAAACAAATATTTTCGTTGATTAATAAATCATCAGAGTTTTGAAAGTTTTTGCTATAAGATATTGTGTACGCGTATTCATATTGTAATAATGATTCATTTTGATATGCACAAGCATTGTGTGTCTGAGAGAGAGAGAGAGAGAGAGAGAGAGAGAGAGAGAGAGAGAGAGAGAGAGAGAGAGAGAGAGAGAGAGAGAGAGAGAGAGAGAGAGAAATTTCCGTTCCCTTGGCCCAGCAGTCCCGTCACACCCACTTTAATTGCTGGCTGGCCAAGCAGAGGAGGCACACAGAAGTTACCCTCATTAGAGAGAGAGAGAGAGAGAGAGAATATGTGCCGTAGTGTATCATGACGTTGGCTGTCATTGTAAACCATCCAACTCGTATTCGTGTACACCATGTCACCACAACGCATCATCTGTTGCGGTCTTTCATATGCCTAAATATCTACAGTATATAAGTAGAGTATCATTAATGTGCTGTATTCTCATAAGCAGCATACACACACACACACACAGACACACACACACACACACACATAAATACACACACACAAACACACACGCACACACACATACACACACACAAACACACACGCACACACACATACACATACACAAACACAAACACACACACACAAACACACACATACATACAAGCAGACAGACACAGCTGAAGACGAGCACAGAGCAATTACCAGGATGCTGCAATTATGGCCCCTCCCTCATGACTACCTCTAGCTCTCTCTCTCTATATATATATATATTTTTTTTTTCTATGTGAATGAGGGAGACAAAAGGCATAACTGCCTGCAGCGAGTGCCTCCCCCAGATTTCAAAGAGTGACAGGGCCGAAATCAAGGGATGTTCGAGCTAAAATGCCTGGACACACGGAGTTTGAAGCAATTTAAGTCATAGGAAGAGGGAAAGACTGATTCAGGGAGAGAGTTCCAGAGCTCAGTAGTTGAATAGAAGAAAGTCTGAGAATAGCGTTTCACTCTTGGGTTGGACAGTTGCACAGAGTAGGGGTGGGATTGTGTTGCAAGGCGGGTACTACGTACCCTACGTAGAGGAGGTGGTATATACACTGGGAAAGCTCCGAGGAACACTGATTATTGTAGTAGCGATAGAATAGCGAGATATATATATATATATATATATATATATATATATATATATATATATATATATATATATATATATATATATATATATATATATATATATATATATATATAAATATATATACATACTGTATATATATACTATATATATATACTATATATATATATATATATATATATATACAGTATATATATAGATAAATAAATAGATAGATAAATAGAGAGAGAGAGAGAGAGAGATTTGACATTCAATACGTGTGATACTTACCTAACTGAACCTACATCAGTGTAGCGTGTATTTGTCCAATATATTATGGCCTAACCTATCTAATCATATTGAGTGACCTACCTTCACACAATATATTATGGCCTAACCTATCTAATCATATTGAGTGACCTACCTTCACACAAGAAAATTCATCTCATGCAAGCACAATATGGCATAACATACCTAAAAGTTTTCCAATCTAACCTGGCTTAAGGGGAGGCAGACCATCTTTCTGGACCCCTTTCTCCGTAATGTTTAGCCCCACTAGTTTTGAGATTATAAGACGTTCGGCCCATTAGTTTGGCGATCATAACACCTTTCGCCCCATTTCTTTGTCAATTTTAAGACCTTTCGTGCCATTTAGGTGTCGATTATTTCCTGGCGAGCGATAGCGAGCATGCAATTTTAAGAGGAATCGGCCTTCGGCCGGGACATTTTTCTACCAAAAATTTACAAATTTATCTTGAAGGGGGTGTTTTTCTAAGCTTGATGGAGGTCTAGGGAGGAAACTAAAAAAATTATATGAATAAATTAATGAATACCGGTAGACCAAGCAAATGGTCAGTCTCCCCTTAAGGTAACGTCTGGGGGGATAGAAATAGGAGACACTAGTGCTTGATGACCGACCCACATTGATATAGTTTTGCTTCCTTGGCATTATAGTTTCCTTTGCCACAAGCCTCCATTTGGTTCCCATGTCCTCACCTTCGTTAAAGACTGACCGTTTGTTTGGTCTATTAATTCATGTATTCATATATTTGTTTTGTTTCCTCCCTAGAGCCCCATCAAACTTAGAAAAACACCCCCTAGACCCCCTTCAAGATACATTTTTACATTACTCGGTAGAAAAAAATTCCGGCCGAAGGCCGGTTCCTCTTAACATTGCAGGCTCGCTTTCGCTCGCCAGGAAATAATCGACACCTAAATGGCACAAAAGGTCTTAAAATTGACAAATAAATGTGGCGAAAGGTGTTAAAATCGCCAAGCTAATGGGTCGAACGTCTTATAATCTCAAAAGTAGTGGGGCTAAACATTAGGGAGAAGGGGGTCCCGAAAAACGGTCAGTCTCTTTACTTTGCCCCAAGCCTCCATTTGGTTCCCATGTCCTCACCTTCGTTTCAAAATTTACATCCACCTATCACCAAGATACTTAACTCCCAAACCTAAGTCTTGTTCTACCATGTATGTCCCAATTCCAGACTGTATCTGTGTAATACTAACCTTAGATCAGTGTAACTTATGCTAATCATACTTAACCTGACCTAATCTAACCTATTCTACCCTAAAATAATCCAACATCTCATAACCTAACATAACATACAATATCTTAATCAAATCTAGCCTAACCTAACCTGAATTTGGCAAGTCTTAGTAGCTAGGTGGGGTACAGAGAGACGAAAATAGTGTTTGATGATTGACCAACATTTATCTGCCTTTGTCTCACTGTTAATTCCTCTTTTCCATCAAGCTTCCATTTAAATTCCCCTCGCCTTCCCTCCCAAAGTCTCTCCCACCCTTCCCTCAACCCTTCCCTCCCAGACACGTGTTTTGCAATTCGTGGTTCTGGTGCGGCATTAACAGTCAACAATGGCAGACTTTACAATTACGAGGTGGGGGCGCTACATCACCTAACAACAGAGTCTTCAACCATTTTCACATCGCACTGGTGGCGGCACGAATGATGAAAATGGAACGCAACACACTGAGGGAAACAAATGGAACAGTATAGTTATAGTTATAGTGACTAGGGATGACATAGGGCACATAAAACACTGACGATAACCACGGAACAGAGGAAATAGATAAAACCGAAAGAATAGAACAGTAAGTCATATGAAATTAAACATAAAACACTGTTTTAGATGAAGTGACTTAATAAAAACTAAAATTAGATACGGTTAATGCATATCAAATTGAATTATGACAGTAGTAAAATAACATTTAACACTAAGTGCAATCTTATTAATGCAACAATATGTGAATAAATATGAGATCTTGATCTGTGCAATCCACTTATTTTACGTTTTCTTACAAAAATGCATTCTGTCCAGTATATGACGACCAAATGTATTCTGTCCAGTATATGACGACCAAATGTATTCTGTCCAGTATATGACGACCAAATGCATTCTGTCCAGTATATGACGACCAAATGCATTCTGTCCAGTATATGACGACCAAATGTATTCTGTCCAGTATATGACGACCAAATGCATTCTGTCCAGTATATGACGACCAAATGCATTCTGTCCAGTATATGACGACCAAATGCATTCTGTACAGTATATGACGACCAAATGTATTCTGTCCAGTATATGACGACCAAATGCATTCTGTCCAGTATATGACGACCAAATGCATTCTGTACAGTATATGACGACCAAATGTATTCTGTCCAGTATATGACGACCAAATGCATTCTGTCCAGTATATGACGACCAAATGCATTCTGTCCAGTATATGACGACCAAATGCATTCTGTCCAGTATATGACGACCAAATGCATTCTGTCCAGTATATGACGACCAAATGTATTCTGTCCAGTATATGACGACCAAATGCATTCTGTCCAGTATATGACGACCAAATGCATTCTGTCCAGTATATGACGACCAAATGGAATGGATTATTATATCAACAACCGGTTAACACAGCTTTCCCGTTGAATACATCTATATATTGTATTGTAATAGAGGTCTTTGCGGAAATTACGTAATAATGTATCGATTAATATTAATTGAATGTGTAACTTTATTCAGTATAAGTTATATATGAAACGGTTAGGTATTTTCGATTTTTTATATATAATCGCATTTAATCATTATATTTCAAGTGAATCTCTTTTTAGAACTAGGTCTCTGAAGCAAAATTGAGACACATGATTCCAAAATTATAAGAATATATTAAATGTTTCAGTAGAAAATCATATTGAAAAGTATCTATAAATTAACTGAAATACTTCTGAACTATATATATTTTTTTAATCCGGAACCCAAAGTGTTCGTATTGTGACATCTGATTGACAACCCTTAGTTCTGATTGCATTAAAAGATTCCATTATAAGATTAAAAGTCTCAAAGACAATTGTATATAGGTCAGAAATTTCAAACAAACTTGATGGCATTTATTTTAATTTGACAGCCTCTTGGGTAAAATAGTTGGGTGAACGTACAATTTAATGTCACCCCAGCATTTGGGTTGCTTACAATCCAAATTCAGCCATAAATGTTCTACCTGCGTTTATGTTTTAGGTTTTCTTTCTAATACGATAATTTACTGTAGTAGAATATTAAATAACATGTTAAGTCCTTCCAGGAATATGACAGCCTCTCTTTATGGTCTGGTTGGCCGTTTTGACAGATATCTCCGCAATAGGTTTAGACCAAAACAAATTGACTTCCAATGTTTTTGTCTATACACATATCCACATTGTCTATACACATATCCACATTGTCTATACACATATCCACATTGTCTATACACATATCCACATTGTCTATACACATATCCACATTGCTTCAAGAACGAATTATTAAATTATAATAAGAGAGATAAAAGGTATGTGTGTGTGTGTTTGTGTGTGCTTGTGCAACACCAGATTGACACATGGAAATAAGTCATTAGTTGATATATCTTCAATGAAAGAAAGCATGCTAATTTCCAGTGGCCCGTCCAAGTATTCTTATAACGCCTGACGCTCTCACTAACTATCCCTAACCTCTTCCGTGTGCAACGTGTAATCAATTGCAGTAACCATTTTGTTATTCAAAGTTACAAAACGTGACTGAGCTCAAAGTTCTTCCCCACAATTTGACAGCAATTCCCAAGTGTTGGGTTGTCAGGGCTGCAGGGAGCCGGTGCCGCGTGCAGGGGGGGAGGGAGGGGGGAAGGCAAAACCGTATGTAAGGAAAGTTATACAACCCTGGCTTTTAGGGGGAGTTTTTCACTCAAGGTTTTTTTCTGGTCCCTCTTTCCCTCATGCTTGACCCCATTAGTTTTGATATTTAAAGACGTTCGCCCCATTAGCTTGGCAATTTCAAGACCTTTCGCCCCAATTCTGTAAATTTTAAGACCTTTCGTGCCATTTAGGTGTCGATATATTCCTGGCGAGCGATAGCAAACCTGTAATTTCGGAAAAAAATTGTACACATTTATCTCGAATGGGGGTCTTGGGGATATTTGTTTAAGCTTGATGGAGGTCTAGGTAGCAAACTAAAAACCTCCCCTTAAGCATTATACTCAATACCTAGCGCTTCATGTTGTTCATCAGTATTTTGTTCTTCCTGTTGGTTTTAAGTTTCTTTTAGATTATGTATTTCCCGCTCTCATTAGGGGAGAAGGATATATCAAATAAATGGCGTTTGGCATAAATATTAATGTTGTAAATCAAGAAATCTTAGCAATAATATGATGCCTACAGAGTAATTACAAAATTTCCCATTACTTATAAAGCATTCAGTATGCTAAGGAATTGAAGGGACTGGAGTTCCCACAGAGAGGCTCCAGTCCTGACGTTCTTCTTGACTTATAGTGTGCTGGCTTAATAATCCAATAGGGTTGATAGCCTCTGAAGTCCTATTTTAACAGCGTGCTGGCTTAATAATCCAATAGGGTTGATAACCTCTGAAGTCCTATTTTAACTAACTAAGGAATTAAAATATCTGCAACCAAGATGAAGACCAAACAGAGTACATAGGGTGAACCACAACATAAGGTGCACCAAATGGCTGCTACTGTCAACACAAGGTAGCAACCAACCCTCCCCCTGCTACCAATTGTGCAAGGCCGCCGTGACGTGCCTCCCAATTCGACTGATTGCAGCAGAATTGACCCGGGCGGACGGTGGGGTGAATTTGGGATTATGCGTAATGGTGTAAGTGGGCGGGCGAGGCGGCGTGATTGCAGACCCGGCCTCTGTTTTTACGCTAAATATTGAATGTCATGCCAACTTTCTCGTAAGGCGGGGACGGGGGCTCACGTAACTGGCTTCCGTGAGTGTGTGTGTGTGTGTGTCTGTCTGTGTGTGTGTGTGTGTTAGAGAGAGAGAGAGTGAGAGTGAGTAAGAAGGGTAGATAGGAATAAGAGCAGATATCAAATAATATATGAAATACAAGATCGAAATTAAATTAATTGGTTATCACAGATGTACAGGAATACACACACACGCGCGCACGAGCACACTCAGACACAGACACACGCACAGACAAGTAGCAAATATCAGAGCCTAGCAAAGACCAGATTAATACAACGTTCTTTTATATAATCATAATGTCTGTTAAATCCAGGTTAACCTTTTACTACTTTAAAGCCACTGTCACACGAGCGCTTTTTCCGTCAATTTTCCATGAGCAAGTTTATTCTCGTATTATTTCGGGACATTTTCGCACTGGTATCGGTAACTAGACTGAAGATAGATTATGTTAGGCGGCTGAATTCTGATAAAGTGTAATTTTAAAGCTTCCTGACTATAATTGCCTGTAAACATTGCTCGAAAAAGGGCTCGTGTGACTCCGGCTTTACTACAAGATATTATCCAATGTTTACGTATCCCTGCCACCATTTGTTTACTTCCCGGAGTGAGACTAATTCCTGCTTACTAGATAATAACTGGTCAAGGGGGTAAGGCTATATTTATTGGTCTTTTTATATATGTATATATTATTTTTTAGTTTCCTCCTTAGACCTCCATAAAGTTTTAAATACTATCCCCAAAATTCTCTTTCGAGATAAACTTGTACATTTGATGGTAGAAAATTAGCTGGCTTCCTCCTCGCTATCGCCCCCCAGAAGAAAAAAATCGACACCTAAATGGCACGAAAGTCTTGATATTTACAAAGAAAAGGGACGAAAGGTCTTAAAATCGCCAAACTAATGGGGCGAACGTCGTAAAATCTGAAAACTAATGAGGCTTAACATGAGGGAGAAGGGGGTCCAGAAAAAATATAGCTGCCCTTAAGCTTGTGTGTAGGGTAGTGCGCGCTTGTGTGAGTGAGTGTGTGGCCGTGTTTACTGTGTGTGTGTGTGAGTGTGTGGCCGTGTGTGAGTGTGAGTGAGTGGCCGTGTGAGTGTGTGGCCGTGTTTGCCGTGTGAGTGTGTGGCCGTGTGTGAGTGTGTGGACGTGTTAGCCGTGTGAGTGTGTGGCCGTGTTTACAGTGTGTGTGTGTGTGGCCGTGTTTGCAGTGTGTGTGTGTGTGGCTGTGTTTGCCGTGTGTGGCCGTGTTTGCCGTGTGTGTGGCCGTGTTTGCCTAGTGAGTGTGTGGCCGTGTTTGCCGTGTGTGTGGCCGTGTTTGCCGTGTGTGAGAGTGAGTGTGTGGCTGTGTTTGCCATGTGAGTGTGTGGTCGTGTGTGAGTGTGTTGACGTGTGTGGCCGTGTTTGCCGTGTGTGTGTGGCCGTGTTTGCCGTGTGTGTGTGGCCGTGTTTGCCGTGTGTGTGTGTGTGGCCGTGTTTTCCGTGTGAGTGTGTGGCCGTGTTTGCCGTGTGAGTGTGTGGCCGTGTTTGCCGTGTGTGTGTGTGAGTGACTGTGGCCATGTTTACCGTGTGTGAGAGTGAGTGTGTGGCCGTGTTTGCCGTGTGTGTGTTTGAGTGAGTGTGTAGCCGTGTTTGCCGTGTGTGTGTGTGAGTGACTGTGTGGCCGTGTTTGCCGTGTGTGTGTGTGAGTGTGTGGCCGTGTTTGCCGTGTATGTGTGTGTGTGTGTGTTGTCCATGTTTACCGTGTGTGTGCATGTTGTCCATGTTTACCGTGTGTGTGAGTGAGTGTGTAGCCGTGTATGAGTGTGTGTGTGTTGGCCGTGTTTGCCGTGTGTGTGAATGTGTGGCCATGTTTACCGTGTGTCAAGCCGTGGTCTCCCCCTGGCGGCCTCCTGAAGACACACCCGGGCTACGTTAATTACCCCCGGGGCTCTAATGTAGTTAAAGGGAGCCCACCTCGCTTTTTGTTTCTCTTTCTCTCCCTCTCTCTTTGGCTTGTATCTATTCGGCCCCATTCAGCCTACTGTTTTAAGATGTTTACCCCCATCCAGGTGCCAATATTTTCCTGGCGAGCGGTAGCGAGCCAGCATATATATATATATATATTTGTTTTACAGCAATCTAAATTTGTACATTTTTCGATAGAAAAATTTCTCCGGCGAAGCCAGATTTCTCCATACAATGATGGCTCGCTATCGCTCGCCAGGAAGAAATCGACACCTGGATAGGTATAAACGTCTTAAAACAGTTGGCTGAATGGGGCCAAATGGATACAAGTCAGAGAAAGAGAGAAAAGGAGATACATATAAAAAAAGTAGGTGACCCCCCTTAAGGGGATAAGATTTATTTTGGGCTCTTTTTATGGATGGATAGATATATGTTTATATTTCCTCCCTAGACTTCCATCAAGCTTGTGACTGTGCGTGTGTGCGTGTGTGTATGGGTGTGTGAGAGAGAGAGAGAGAGAGAGAGAGTGGGGGTCGGTGCAAGATAAAACTGTTGATGTGTCGCGGTAAGGTGGAGAGGGCGAGAGTGTTTACCTCGGTAATAATTAACAAGTCAACACTGATACCCCCCCCCCCCCTCACCTCTCTATCTCTCTCTCTCTCTCTCTCTCGTAGTTCATAATTACCATACCATGAATGATAGGTTATGATTTAGTCTATATTTTTCATAAACACATGGTTATAGGTTTAACTTGGAGTCGGAGAGTGAGCGCTGCCACGCTCTGCCAAGGCGCATCTTTTTGTTTTATTAATATTGATATTGTGGAATATTATAAACACAATGCCCGATTTACGTACACTTAGTTCATTTTAACTTTATTTGTATATTGTTAAGGTAGTTTTGGCCTTCACTGAACATAGTTTGACGATAATGTTTTAATAGAAATTGGACAATATGAACATTAAATGATACAGCGAGTGCGTAAAATGCATACTACACAATTAAACATCCGTTTCATACTCATTCTATTTTCAGATGACTCATGTTTATGCATCCTTTTATTATGTTATTTATGAAGTAATTTTCCACACACTATAATATTACCCCCTTCATCAGAGAGAGAAGCATCGCGGCAAGGCAGGGGACGCTACTGTTTACATAATATCGACGCAAATATTTATGATCTTGTACTGAGAGACAGTTTATTTTTCCACCCTCCCATTTTTTTCATCAGCGGTGTTTTGTTTGCCCGCGAGGGAGAGGCGAAGTTTGTCCTCGTCATTTTCCCGTCTTGTTTGCGCTGGCTCAC
This sequence comes from Paralithodes platypus, assembly GCA_032716605.1. Classification (NCBI taxonomy): domain Eukaryota; kingdom Metazoa; phylum Arthropoda; class Malacostraca; order Decapoda; family Lithodidae; genus Paralithodes; species Paralithodes platypus. The sequence continues at coordinate 26,224,915 of CM064511.1, read as the reverse complement.
TCAAATTTGTACTGAGGCGGGTTGATTTGACCCCATGTTTGTGAAGATTATATGGGTCAGGTGGGAGCAAGTGGTAGTCTGTTAATACCATAAAGCCCTTATATCAAAGAGACAATTTCCTCCCTAAGTGCTGAAAACTACTTTAGACTCCCAGATATCCTTCCAATGCTGAATGATATTGTATGGCGTTGACTAATACAGAACATAAAAGAAGCCATAGGATTTATAATGTTCGTAACTTCTTCCCACACTAAGTTTTTTTTAACATTAGCGTTGACATTTGTGTATGTGAGTTATTATAACTATAGATCGTGAATAATCACTTTAAGGGGAGAACCTTCACTTTTTGTCAATTTTTTTATTTATTATTATTTTTCTAGTTTCTTTGCTAGACCTCCATCAAGCTTAAAATGAAGCCCCCAAGACCCCCTTTCAAGATAAATTTTTACATTTTTCGGTAGAAAAATTTCCTGGCCGAAGGCCGATTCCTCTTAAATTACAGGCTCGCTATCGCTGGCCAGGAAAAAATCGAAACCTAATTGACAGGAAAGGTCTTAAAATTGACAAAATGGGGCGAAAGTTCATAAAATCGCCAAACTAATGGGTCTAAAGATGAGGGAGAAGGTGGTCTAGAAAAACGACTCGTCTCCCCTTAACGCCTTCCTGTATAGCGGGTATATCTGTTGCATACACAGCTCGACAGTGTCTCGTTAGCGGGTATCTGTTGCATACACAGCTCGACCGTGTCTCGTTAATTGTTATCCTGGTGGCACTGGTTGAAACCTGAAAGTATTTTTTAATAATTCCTTGCAACTCATATGTATTTGAGGTTTACTTGACGTTTTACCTTAAGGGGGGTCACTTGCTTTATTTCTCTTTCTCTCCTTTTCTCTCTTTCTCTGGCTTGTATCCATTCGGCCCCATTCAGCCAACTGTTTTAAGACGTTTATCCCAATCCAGATGTCGATATCTTCCTGGCGAGCGATTGTATGGAGAAATCCGGCTTCGCCGGAGACATTTTTATATCGAAAAATGTATAAATTTAGCTTGCTCTCAAAACAAAAACATATATATGCTGGTTCGCTCCCGCTCACCAGGAAAATATTGACACCTGGATGGGGGTAAACGTCTTAAAACAGTAGGCTGAATGGGGCCGAATGGAAATAAGCCAAAGAGAGAGGGAAAGAAAGAGAAAACAATCGAAGTGGGCTCCCTTAATTCAATGCAATAAAATTACAACATAGTTCCCTTTTAATCCTCACCAACACTGATTATTTTAGAAGTAACTTATGTAAAATTAACTTTGCTTAGGCGAGTCTAAGTTAAAATACATAAAGCGCGAATGTCCTGGCATCACGTTGTATGATAGTGCAGAGCCCGTGTTAGACTTTGTAAATATAGTGTTGAGAACAAAGGGTAGTGTTTGTGGAGTGTGCCTGGTGATTCTCTCCCCCGTCACAGTCATCAGGCAGGCAAGTTTTGATATGGAAATGGGCTGTATATGGACGGTAGGGAGCTCCAGCCGCCACCACTCGGCCCCATAGTTCAAGGCCCACACTCATAATCCATACCAACCGAGGAGTGCAGTCATTCTATTATATTATATTATAAAACATATTGTTCATATTGACAATGAAGCATCTTGGTTGAGCCCGAGAACTTTTCATCTCCTACTTTACTTCGCATTTCTCCACTTTATATTCCTCTCTCCAAACTCTTCTACATTCCAACTTTACTTTAGCCATCTGATCTGATTGTTATGGAGGTGATATTTCAAAATGATAGTCTCTGTCAATGAGAGTCTATATCAGCTAGCAGCCGTGGAGTATTGGAGTTTGTACACACAATTGGCCCCTTTAGCCCTTCGAAGATCGTGACGCATTTTGACATTTTATTCTGGCTCTCATTAGACGATTTAATACAGCTTAGGAAGGATCTGTGGGAATTATAGAGGTAAAGGCCGTCTCAATTAACCCTTCGAATTCCACACATCCTTCCTAATCTGCATGAAAACGTCTAAAGTTAGACAGAAAACAAAATGAGATATGCTTATTGGAGCTTGAAAGGGTTAGTATGGTACTGATTCGTAAAATTATGGGATCTGGCCCATGGCAGCTGGCCAAGTAAATCATATCACCGCGGCCATCATGATACTCTACAATATAATACTTTCTATCAGATAATGAATATGGTGTGTACGGTCTCGTGCTGTTGTAATGTCTGTCAGATGTCGAATAGGGTGGGTAAGTGTAGGAACATGTTTGTATATTTCACTCGATATGAAGAAATGAAGCTTAGATATTTCTGATACCAATTATTGATCAAAATATAATTAGTGCCGAGGAACCACTTATTAGCGCGACTGTACTTGTTGAAATGCATTTGAAAGACTCCCTCGCCGTAACTAAATGGAATTGTTTCTTAGTTGACTATTTAATGTATAATATGAAATGGTTGGTTCCCTAGCATGTAAGGAAGTGAATTATAATGGAATATTAAATGCACTAATAAGAAAACACAAATATAATAAATGCATTGTTAATGTGACAAAGTATTAGTTGCGTTAATAAGTCAAACAAAGAACTAGGCTCAAACAAAACAAAGGTTTGCATAATCTACATTGTAAAATAACGTAGAGAGCAGACTTATTGTGTTCGTACGTTCTTCAATAAGGGGAGGCTGCCCGTTTGTTTGGTCTATTAATTCATTTATTCATATATTTGTTTAGTGTCCTCGCTAGACCTCCATCAAGCTTAGAAAAACACCCCCGAGACCCCCCTTCAAGATAAATTTGTACATTTTTCGGTAGAAAATTTTCCCGGCCGAAGGCCGGTTCCTCCTAAAATTGCAGGCTCGCTATCGCTCGCCAGGAAATAATCGACACCTAAATGGCACGAAAGGTCTTAAAATTGACAACGAAATAGGGCGAAAGGTTTTAAAATCGCCAAACTAATGGGCCGAACGTCTTATAACCTCAAAACTAGTGGGGCTAAACATTAGGGAGAAGAGGGTCCAGAAAAACGGTCTTCCTCCCCTTAAGCACCCTCAATGAGATAGCGTCACTTAATAATCAATCTGGTTACCATTAGACGATTTTACTTTTCATCTACTACTTCCTCTACGACCTTAGTATTAAGGGGAGATGGTCGTTTTTTGGGTCCCCTTCTCCCTCATGTGTTGACCCAATACTTTTGACATTTTAGGACGTTCGGACCATTAGTTCGCCCCATTTTGTAGTAAATTTTAAGACCTATCGTGCCATATAGGTGTAGATTCTTTCCTGGCGAGCGATAGCGAGCCTGTAATTTTAAGACGAACCGGCCTTCGGCCGATACATTTTTCTACCGAAAAATGTACAATTATTTCTTGAAAAGGGGGCTAGGGGGTGTTTTTCTAAGCTTGCTTGAGTTCTAGCGAGGAAACTAACAAAATATAGGAATTAATAGACCAAAAAACCGGCCACTATCCCCGTAACCTCTACTCTTGGGGTCCTCCGTGTTCCCCAGACTATACAGTATATACAGTATACCACACCACGGTAGCCAGACTATACAGTATATACAGTATACCACACCACGGTAGCCAGACTATACAGTATCGGTAGCCAGACTATACAGTATATACAGTATACCACACCACGGTAGCCAGACTATACAGTATATACAGTATACCACACCACGGTAGCCAGACTATACAGTATATACAGTATACCACACCACGGTAGCCAGACTATACAGTATATACAGTATACCACACCACGGTAGCCAGACTATACAGTATATACAGTATACCACACCACGGTAGCCAGACTATACAGTATATACAGTATACCACACCACGGTAGCCAGACTATACAGTATATACAGTATACCACACCACGGTAGCCAGACTATACAGTATATACAGTATACCACACCACGGTAGCCAGACTATACAGTATATACAGTATACCACACCACGGTAGCCAGACTATACAGTATACCACACCACGGTAGCCAGACTATACAGTATATACAGTATACCACACCACGGTAGCCAGACTATACAGTATATACAGTATACCACACCACGGTAGCCAGACTATACAGTATACCACACCACGGTAGCCAGACGGGTGGGTTACCAGTGGAACAATGGAAACACACACACACACACACACACACACACACACACACTGAGAACTTTAAAGAGGTTGTTAATGGCTACACGAAACCGGATATTGCCAAGTTTTCCCTCCTTCTCTTAGTGCAACCAACCTCTCCACTAACCCCCCCCCCCCCTCTCTCTCTCTCTTCCACCACTACCACCACCATCATCCATTCACAAACACGGCTTTCCTTCCCCCTTCCCCCACCCCTTATCCCCATCCCTTAACCACCCCCTCTCTTACCCTTCACCAGTAGTCACCCACCCATCCCTTCCCCTTCACCACCCCATCCTCACCCCTTCACCCCATCCCCATCCCTTAACCACCCCATCTCTTACCCTTCACCAGTAGTCACCACCCCATCCCTTCCCCTTCACCACCCCATCCTCACCCCTTCACCCCATCCCCATCCCTTAACCACCCCATCTCTTACCCTTCACCAGTAGTCACCACCCCATCCCTTCCCCTTCACCACCCCATCCTCACCCCTTCACCCCATCCCCATCCCTTAACCACCCCATCTCTTCCCCTTCGCCAGTAGTCACCACCCCATCCCTTCCCCTTACCACCCCATCCTCACCCCTTCGCCCCATCCCCCTCCCCTTACCACCCCATCTCTTCCCCCTCGCCAGTAGTCACCACCCCATCCCTTCCCCTTCACCATCCCATCCCCACCCCTTCGCCCCATCCCCATCCCTTAACCACCCCATCTCTTCCCCCTCGCCCGTAGTCACCACCCCATCCCTTCCCCTTCACCCACCCCATCCCCACCCCTTCGCCTCATCCCCATCCCTTAACCACCCCTTCACCCCATCCCCATCCCTTAACCACCCCATCTCTTCCCCTTCGCCAGTAGTCACCACCCCATCCCTTCCCCTTCACCACCCCATCCCCACCCCTTCGCCTCATCCCCATCCCTTAACCACCCCTTCACCCCATCCCCATCCCTTAACCCCCCCCTCTCTTTCCCCTCCCCCGTAGTCACCCCCCCCTCCCTTCCCCTACACCACCCCATCCCCACCCCTTCACACCAACCCCATCCCTTAACCACCCATCTCTTCCCCTTCGCCAGTAGTCACCACCCCATCCCTTCCCCTTCACCACCCCATCCCCACCCCTTCACCCCATCCCCATCCCTTAACCACCCCATCTCTTCCCCTTCGCCAGTAGTCACCACCCCATCCCTTCCCTTCACCACCCCATCCCCACCCCTTCACCCCATCCCCATCCCTTAACCACCCCATCTCTTCCCCTTCGCCAGTAGTCACCACCCCATCCCTTCCCCTTCACCACCCCATCCCCCCCCCTTCACCCCATCCCCATCCCTTAACCACCCCATCTCTTCCCCTTCGCCAGTAGTCACCACCCCATCCCTTCCCCTTCACCACCCCATCCCCACCCCTTCACCCCATCCCCATCCCTTAACCACCCCATCTCTTTCCCTTTCCCCGTAGTCCCCACCCCATCCCTTCCCCTTCACCACCCCATCCCCACCCCTTCACCCCATCCCCATCCCTTAACCACCCCATCTCTTCCCCTTCGCCAGTAGTCACCACCCCATCCCTTCCCCTTCACCACCCCATCCCCACCCCTTCACCCCATCCCCATCCCTTAACCACCCATCTCTTCCCTTCGCCAGTAGTCACCACCCCATCCCTTCCCCTTCACCACACCCATCCCCACCCCTTCACCCCATCCCCATCCCTTAACCACCCCATCTCTTCCCCTTCGCCAGTAGTCACCACCCCATCCCTTCCCCTTCACCACCCCATCCCTTCCCCTGAACCATCCCATCCTCACCCTTTCACCCCATCCCCCTCCCTTAACCACCCCATCTCTTCCCCTTCGCCAGTAGTCACCACCCCATCCCTTCCCCTGCACCCTCCCATCCCCACCCCTTCACCACCATTTCACCCCATCCCTTAACCACCCAATCCCTTCCCCTCCACCACCCCATCCCCACCCCTTCACCACTCCTTTACCCCATCCCCATCCCCACCCCCACCAGCGCTTCACAACCACCCCTTTTCTTTACCCATCTCCTCCCACCACCCTTCCCTTCCCACCCACCATCTCTTGCCTATCTTTCTCTCATAGCCACTTTCTTCAACACATCCTACTCGTTTCAGCACCCTACTCGTTTCAGCACCCTACTCGTTTCAGCACCCTACTCGTTTCAGCACCCTACTCGTTTCTGTATATCTTTGTAACGTCAGCCCCCACGCCATTGATCTCTTGAGGGGGGATGGTTGGTTTTTCTAGCCCTCCTTCTCCCTCATGTTTAGCCCCATTAGTTTTTAGAGTTTAAGATGTTCGGCCAATTGGTTTGGCAATTTTAAGACCTGTCACCCCATTTATTTGTCAATATTAAGATCTTTAGTGCCATTTAAGTGTATTTTTTTTCCTGGCGAGCAATAGCTACCGAAAAATATACATATTTATCTAGAAGAGGGAGCTTGGGATTTTTTTTTTTTTTTTTTTAGTTTGATGGAGGTCTAGGGAGGAAAGTAAAAACAATAAAGAAATAAATATATTGACTAATAAATAAACGCTTCCCCAATAAGTTACATAGCTCTTATCACGTTCTCCCATTATAATTGTCTACCCTTCTACTTTCACCATTGTTGCTTTTGTTTAACTCTCACTTCAGTCAGCACTTTGTTACTTCATCAGCCGCTCTTCTCATCACCTCCAACACCTGCACTCCTCCTCCACACCTCCACCTCCTCTATTACCTCCACATACACCCATACCTCCACCTCTATTACCCTACCCACACCCATACCTCCATACACACACTCTTCTGCTATGTCATCACCCATGCCCTCCACATCACGTATCTCTACCCTCATCCCACACCCTCACTCCACCACACCCACACCTCCACTCACACCTACACCATACCCACACCTCCATCCACACCCACACTAACACCTCCACTCACACCTACACCACACCCACACCTCCATCCACACCCACACCTACACCTCCACCACACCTACACCTCCATCCACACCCACACTAACACCTCCACTCACACCTACAGCACACCCACACCTCCACCCACACCCAACCCCTCCACCTCCACCCCACCCACTGCCACCCCCGCCTGCCATGTCCGCACCTCAACTTTTCCTGCCACCCCCGACAAACTTCATACTTCGTCTCAAAATTCTCTACTTTGCCCATACAAGTGACATTAACTGCACAACTTCTTACTCTGCCCAACTCTCCTCCTCAGGCTCAAGGTCGCTACTTTCTGCGGGAAAATCAATATATATTTGTTTATAATCCACATGTGATATATATACAGTATATATATATATATATATATATATATATATATATATATATATATATATATATATATATATATATATATATATATATATATATATATATGTTACGGTCTTTTTGAAAAAGTGGCCTTTATGCGAAATGACCGGGAGCTTTGCAAAATGACCAAAAACCTAGCCTTTTTGTAAAATGACATTAATGTCTGGCCCATTTGCAAAATGTCCAGCATATTGGCCTTTTTGTAAAATTACCTGTGCCTTTTTGCAAAATGACACCAAACGTCTGGCCAATTTACAAAAAAACAGCATATTGCCCTGTTGTAAAGTTCTAAATAACTGTAAACATATATTTGTAAAAATTGGGTAGGCCTAATCGAAACAATATTATTTTTTAACATTTTAGGTTAGGTTAGGTTAGGTTAGGTTAGGTTAGGTTAGGTTAGGTTAGACGTTTGGTGTCATTTTGCAAAAGGGCACAGGTAATTTTACAAAAAGGCCAATATGCTGGACATTTTGCAAATGGGCCAGACATTAAGTGTAATTTTACAAAAAGGCTAGGTTTTTGGTCATTTTGCAAAGCTCCCGGTCATTTCGCAAAAAGGCCACTTTTTCAAAAAGGCCGTAACATATATATATATATATATATATATATATATATATATATATATATATGCGTGTGTGTGTGTGTGTGTGTGTGTGAATAACTATAATAAATTGTAGGTGTTTCCGTGTGTAATTGAGATTATGAAAATAGTAAAAAGGCAATATATTTATATATTCCGCTGGCAATCTACATTTTTACTTGTCACTATCAACTAAAACTCTGTGATTGAGCATGATCATTGTCACGTCAACAACTTCACTATAATACCCAATATTAGAGTTGTATTAAAAGGCCATCCACTTATTGATCTCAGTCAAAACTTCCGCTATATATTTATTGTCATTTACTGTATTTGATGGATTAAACATGTATTATTGTGCTGGTGGATATACATTGATTATTTGCTTATATAGGAAATTAGTGAAGGTAATAGTTGTAACTGTCTTGATAGCGTAATGCATAGTGCGCGGAATTTAGATGTGAGTATCCTGGGTTCGAGTCCTCGGAGTGCCACATGTATTTGTTGATTTCATTAATTGAGTTTAGATATGAAGTTGGTTAGTGTAAAAAACATAATAATTCATCTAAGTTTGTTATTATTAGTATTAGTAAAGGTATTAGTATCAGTAATAGTTATAGTAGTAGTAGTAGTTGTTATTGTTGTAGAAATAGTGGTAGTAGTAGTAATAAGAGTATCGATAACCCATACAATGTAATTTTCTATTTAATACGGATACAACTTTAAGGGGGGTCACCGGTTATTTTGTTTTATCTTTCTCTCCTTTTCACTCTTTCCCTGGCTTGTATCCATTCGGCCCCATTCAGCCAACTGTTGTAAGACGTTTATCCCCATCCAGGTGTCGATTTCTTCCTGGCGAGCGATAGCGAGCCAGCATTGTATGGAGAAATCCGGCTTCGCCGGAGACATTTTTCTATCGAAAAATGTACAAATTAAGCTTGCTGTCAAAACAAACATGTATATATGCTGGCTCGCTACCGCTCGCCAGGAAAATATTGACACCTGGATGGGGGTAAACGTCTTAAAACAGTAGGCTGAATGGGGCCGAATGAATACAAGCCAAAGAGAGGAGAGAAAGTGAAAACAAGCGAGGTGGGCTCCCTTAAGCGGCCAGGATCAGGACGTCCACAGACAGAACACTAAGGAATACACAAACAAAAGCCAAAACCAACAGACAAAGCTAGTTCTATAAAGACTGGTCATTTATAACGACCAAAGATCAAAATGGCCATCTAACCCGGCCTAACTCAAACCAAATTCACCTAACCTTACCTTACGCTCATCTAACTTAGACTGTTTAGGAGAATGGCAGCTTTAGTCTGTCGCTTTTTAAGGGGGGTTGGGGTAGTTTGCTCCCTAAACCTCCATCAAGCTTTTAAATATACCTCCAAGACCTTCGAGATAATATACCTCCAAGACCTTCGAGATAATATACCTCCAAGACCTTCGAGATAATATACCTCCAAGACCTTCGAGATAAATGTGTACATGTTTCGGTAGAAAAAGGGAACCTCCCTGATGACAAATACCTAATGATATTGTCGGACAGGTTGGGGGAGAGGTATTCTGACCAGGATTCAAACCCACTCACGCCAGGTAGATTTGGGAGAGTTGGGCATCTCTCCGACATTACCATTATATACGTGTCATCAGAGAGGTTCTATAATAGTACCAGGATGATTACAATCGAATTACTTAAGGGGGGATGGGCCGGTTTGCTGGACCACCTTCTCCCTCATGTTTAGCCCCATTAGTTTTCAGATGTTAAGATGTTTGCCCCATTAGTTAGTCGATTTTAAGACCTTTCGCCCCATTTCTTCGTCAATATTTAGACCTCTCGTGTCGATGTTTTCCCTGGCGAACGATAGTGAGCCTGTAATGTTGGAAGAACCGCCCTTCGGCCGGGACATTTTTCTACCGAAAAATGTACAAATTAATCTAGAAGGGGGATCTTATGGATGTTTGTGTTAATTTGATGGAGGTCTAGGGAGGAAACTAGAAAAATAATGAATACATGCAAAAATCGGCCAAAAAGGGAACCATCCCCCCTTAACCCAGTTGATGGGGAGGGTATGTGTAAAATAGTCTTGGTTGAAGTCTAAACAAAACTCACCACGTGTACGGAAACATAGTGCCCCACGAGACTATAACCACGAGACTATAACCTGGTTCTCCAAACATAGTGCCCCACGAGACTATAACCTGGTTCTCCAAACATAGTGCCCCACGAGACTATAACCTGGTTCTCCAAACATAGTGCCCCACGAGACTATAACCTGGTTCTCCAAACATAGTGCCCCACGAGACTATAACCTGGTTCTCCAAATAAGAACTAAGGTTGATTACCTTATATCCGCTCATGGTTGAGTGGTTACGGTACCCAACTCTCCCACATCTACCTGGAGTGAGTAGGTTCGAATCCTGGTCAGGATACCTCTCTCCCAACGAGTATGGAAATGCAGCGTTACCAATGTCTGCCCGGTTAGCTTAAATACACTTTAAGGGGAGGCAGACCGTTTTTCTGGACCCCCTTCTCCCTAATGTTTAGCCCCACTAGTTTTGAGATTATAAGACGTTCGGCCCATTAGTTTGGCGATTTTAACACCTTTCGCCCCATTTCGTTGTCAATTTTAAGACCTTTCGTTCCATTTAGGTGTCGATTTTTTCCTGGCGAGCGATAGGGAGCCTGCAATTTTAAGAGGAACCGGTCTTCGGCCGAGACATTTTTCTACCGAAAAATGTACAAAATTATCTTGAAGGGGGGCCTAGAGTGTGTTTTTCCAAGCTTGATGGAGGTCTAGGGAGGAAACTAACAAATATATATGAATAAATGAATTAATAGACCAAACAAACGGCCAGTCTCCCCTTAATCCATCCACTGCAGATGAGTTCGCGCGTATGGTCACACGGTCACTGTTGTATGGTCACACGGTCACTGTTGTATGGTCACACGGTCACTGTTGTCTTCATTGTGGTTATATATTCACATCGGAGTAGTACAATATACTGTACATTCATATCGGAGTAGTACAATATACTGTACATTCATATCGGAGTAGTACAATATACTGTACATTCATATCGGAGTAGTACAATATACTGTACATTCATATCGGAGTAATACAATATACTGTACATTCATATCGGAGTAGTACAATATACTATACATTCATATCGGAGTAGTACAATATACTGTACATTCATATCGGAGTAGTACAATATACTGTACATTCATATCGGAGTAGTACAAATATACTGTACATTCATATCGGAGTAGTACAATATACTGTACATTCATATCGGAGTAGTACAATATACTGTACATTCATATCGGAGTAGTACAATATACTGTACATTCATATCGGAGTAGTACAATATACTGTACATTCATATCGGAGTAGTACAATATACTGTACATTCATATCGGAGTAGTACAGTATACTGTACATTCATATCGGAGTAGTACAATATACTGTACATTCATATCGGAGTAGTACAATATACTGTACATTCATATCGGAGTAGTACAATATACTGTACATTCATATCGGAGTAGTACAATATACTGTACATTCATATCGGAGTAGTACAATATACTGTACATTCATATCGGAGTAGTACAATATACTGTACATTCATATCGGAGTAGTACAATATACTGTACATTCATATCGGAGTAGTACAATATACTGTACATTCATATCGGAGTAGTACAATATACTGTACATTCATATCGGAGTAGTACAATATACTGTACATTCATATCGGAGTAGTACAATATACTGTACATTCATATCGGAGTAGTACAATATACTGTACATTCATATCGGAGTAGTACAATATACTGTACATTCATATCGGAGTAATACAATATACTGTACATTCATATCGGAGTAGTACAATATACTATACATTCATATCGGAGTAGTACAATATACTGTACATTCATATCGGAGTAGTACAATATACTGTACATTCATATCGGAGTAGTACAATATACTGTACATTCATATCGGAGTAGTACAATATACTGTACATTCGAACTTCTTACCTATAGTAATAGACGAATTAAGGGGGTCACCGGTTTTTTTTCTCACTTTCTCTCCATTTCTCTCTTTCTCTGGCTTGTATCCATTCGGCCCCATTCAGCCAACTGTTTTAAGACATTTATCCCTATCCAGGTGTGATTTCTTCCTGGCGAGCGATAGCGAGCCAGCATTGTATGAAGAAATCCGGCTTCGCCGGACACATTTTTCTATCGAAACATGTACAAATTTAGCTTGGTGTAAAATAAAACAAATTATATTGTATATATATATATATATACTGTATATATATCTGCTGGCTCGCTACCGCTCGCCAAGAAAATATTGACAGCTGGATGGGGGTAAACGTCTTAAAACAGTAGGCTGAATGGGGCCGAATTGGTACAAGCCAAAGAGAGAGGGAGAAAAAGAGAATAAAAGAAAGGTGGACTCCCTTAAATATACAACTCTACGGATAAACTAACCTGCATTTCAGTTACATTGCTTCCAAGCATAATGGAAGCATATATTCATCATTAGAACTTTACTCTTACATAATTGATAATGACGTAAGTGAAACAAATAAAGAATATGTGTCTGTATATGTGCATATGTGGTACATATATATTTACCAAGTTATCACTAGTCCCGCCTATTAGAATACATAATTATACAGTACTGTACAACAAAAATGGCAGTAATTGAAAGATTATCATATGAGTAAATCATTGCTATTTTACTTATAAAGTGAATATTTCAGAGTTGTTGTTTTCAATGGTTAAAATTACAGCTAAGAGGAAACATCCATGGTAAGTATTTCTAGTATATTGATTATTGTTTACCCTTTAAATGTGTTGGCTGAGATTATGAATCAGCATATTTGGTCCCTTTGTCACACCTGACTATATTTGTCAGCTTCGGAAATAAACATCATAAAAAAAAATCATTGTAGGTGAATTTACCTTTGTAACAATTACATGTGCGAGGTATTTATTGTAACAGAGTAGTTTACCTCATAGATATTATAACAAATATAGTACAAATTATTAAGCAAAATATTTAGGCAATACTATCAACTTGAGTGGCCATAAGGTTATGTAATATATACAGACGATTTGATCACCCTTTGAGAAATAGTTCATAAACATTAACATCAGTAATAACCGTCTGTGTGAATTATGTGTTTTTATCTTTACAGAAATAGTTGTTTTATCTTCATGTTCAAATAACGTGTAATCTCTATAACATGTCTATTCATCTGGCCAAATAATTATATGTTTCACATGTACAATTAAATGTATCTATTGTACGAATAATTTACTTGTAAAATTTGCCAGTTTTCCAATATATCGGTGAACACAGTCGCCACATGAATATGTTGGAGGTGTCTTCTTGTATTGATATGTATTGCAGCAATTACCCTGGCCAAACCCTGATTCCCATTGGTTCCAGCCGTCTCATTACATAGAAGACAACTGGTTTCGTGGCAACACCAACAAAGGATATGACCAACGATTTTACCGGAGACATTCTCTATTAAAAATCATTGTACCTTCCCAGATGTTCATATCTATTTTCCAGGATAACTATTTGGAATAATATATGAAACCGTAAATGGTTAAATTCATTTTCAGGAACATAAAACGACGGAAAGGGAAAACTGAAAATCCCATCAACACCATAGTCAGAGGAATCATTCATCATGTATTTCACAAATCATGGTCAAGTAGAGTGACGCTTGTGTATATTACAAAGGGAACTCCCGGTAATGTTTCAGTAACACACACACCTATAATTATACTTATTAAGATAAGCTATGTTATGTATGTATTTGGGTACAGTTTTCAGTGACTTATTCTGTGTATTTTTTGTGCTGATTAATACTTCCTCGGATGCTTGGATTAAAACCAGTGTTTGTATTGTTATTACCAGATATGTTTTTCAGAGACATTCACTTGAGGATATATTGGTTTTGTAAGTTCTATTTTACACATAAATAACCAGTAAAGCATATTTATGTATTACAACTGTTATGAGGTGTCTTTGCAAACCTGTATTTACGTGTGTAGGTATGTTAAATATGTACGCTTTATGTATTATTACTATACATAGATATAATTAATTAGCTATAGAGGAGTTTTACACATTATACTCCGCTAAAATGTAATTGGCAACATTTTCAACCTTTGCTCTTAATCGATTCATTTAATTTACGTCTTTAGACAAAACAAGTATTATTCATTATTCAGATTAAAGCATCACTCCATTGATCACTGACCGCCAATCAGGTTTATTCATTACCGCATTCAGGAAGCGAAGATTTGTTGCCAACTTAATTTCAACAGAGTATAGTATTAACCTCTCCAGTATGATGAAACATATTTCATTTATTCTCACTGTTAGTGGACATCTTTATTCAGCTTTGAACGGACCTTTGAAAATCAGTGGGTTGGCCTAATTGAGTTTTAACCCTTTGATTCTTAGAGGGTGTTCTTAAGATAGACCGATAATAGCCAGAATAACTGAATATGAGACCATCGTACTGAAGGGGTTAAATAATTAGTTGGTAATGATGTGGTCCTATAATGGTTCTCGTTGTACCCCCTACAGGCGCCTGGCCGTGGACCCCCTACTGGGCCCCCTGCCCTGGTGGTCCCCCGTCCCCCCCTCCCCCAGAGGTAGGTGTCGTACCCCCCGGGGTGACCCCCCACACAACAACCTGCATGACGCCCGCCTGCACCACCTACAGTACACTTAGTCATGGATGCTGCATCATCATCATATAAATGTGATTATCTTTATGTTTATTAATATTATATTATTTTCCTAGGTTACGTACAGTATATATATATATATATATATATATATATATATATATATATATATATATATATATATATATACTGTACGTAACTAATATATATATATATACTGTATATATATATATATATATTAGATTTAAGTACCTTGCCTAATTTCTTAATTATTTAAATTTTTCTGTTATATTATCCTTTGCATTTATATTAGTTATCGCAATGTTTATGACAAAATAGTGGCTCGATGTGTTTCCCTCCATCCTCAGTGTTGTGCGTTTAAATATACAGTATAATCATGTGAAGTGTTGTAGCCTAGTGATCCCGTCTGGTCTACCCACTGTCACCCCCATCATCAGTATCTCAGGGCAGCAGGGTATACTATAGTACTACAATATCATCATATATTCCTTCATTTGAGCCTTAATACTACCACCAGTAGATTTTAACCGACTTATGAAAGATTTCTCATGGTCAAGGGGATATAATTCATCTTCATTAAGTTTGGTCTTTAGTTTCCATTTTGCTCAGCATCGACAAAACCCAAAAATAGAAGAAAAGCAAAAATTGTGTATCTATTTTTTAATTATTAGTCGTGAGATAGATTTACGATAGCAACATAAAGCATATACATTTTGGAATTAGTCAAGCTAACAATGAAAATGTCTATAGTGTATTCACTATAATTAGGTCAGATATAAATTATGATCCCAAACCTCTATAACTCGAAAAGATCTAGAACAATTGTACCGTATTTTTGAACACCTATTCCCTGGTTGACTCTTTTCAAATGACAGGAATATTAGATTGATTACTCTAGGCCGCTCTTAGTTATAGAGGGCAGTGATTAAGATTTTTGGATTAATTATAATGAACAAACTATAATTACCGACTCGCCGACAATATTCATATACAAAAATAAAAAATAAACACATATATATAAACAATAACAGTATTGAATTAATAAATACATATATATAAACAAAAACAGTATTGAATTAATAAACACATATATATAAACAATAACAGTATTGAATTAATAAACACATATATATAAACAATAACAGTATTGAATTAAAGGCTTATCATGATCTTGCCAGATATATTCTTCACTTATAATTATTGTTACTTATTTGCGTATTATGGTGTGAAGAAAAAAATATCTGCTTTGTACCGTATTAATGAGTGCTACTATAATTTCCAATATTATTGATATTTTTGTATAGTTTATTAACGTTATAGTTTATTATTATTATTATTATTATTATTATTATTATTATGATTATTATTTAATCATTATTATAATCAATATTTATATTATTATCATTATTATTTTGTTTTATTATTATTATTATTGTTATCTATTGTGGTAGTAAAGATGTATTAGTTATAGATGTATTTTGTCCGTATTGTTAATTGTTACCTTGCATCGTTGTCGTTTTGTTTAGATTCCTGATGTCGTTCTTATTATCTTTGATCGTTCTCATTCCTGACTGTGAATTATGCTTTACCTTCATCCTCTTTGTATTTGCTTTACCTTCATCCTCTTTGTATTTGCTTTACCTTCATCCTCTTTGTATTTGCTTTACCTTCATCCTTTGTATTTGCTTTACCTTCATCCTCTTTGTATTTGCTTTACCTTCATCCTCTTTGCATTTGCTTTACCTTCATCCTCTTTGTATTTGCTTTACCTTCATCCTCTTTGTATTTGCTTTACCTTCATCCTCTTTGTATTTGCTTTACCTTCATCCTCTTTGTATTTGCTTTCATATTCTTGGATAATAGCACCATTTAAGAAGGAGCACTTCTTTGACGTTTAGCTGGCATTAACCCTTTCAAGCTCTAATACGCATTTTGTTTCTGTTTCTGGCTACTATTAGACGATTTTATTCAGATTAGTAACGGTATATGGAAGTCAAAGGGTTGATTGAGATAGTATTTACCCTTTTAATACCCATATATACTTCCTCAGCTGCATAAAATCGTCTAATGATAGCCAAAATAAACTGCTAAAACGCGTCAGAGCTTCACAGGGTTAATAGCAAGTCACGGAAGCTACCAGTGAAACATTGTCAGTATAGGGTTAATCATCAAACATTGTCAGTATAGGGTTAATCATCAAACATTGTCAGTATAGGGTTAATCATCAAACATTGTCAGTATAGGGTTAATCATCAAACATTGTCAGTATAGGGTTAATCATCAAACATTGTCAGTATAGGGTTAATCATCAAACATTGTCAGTATAGGGTTAATCATCAAACATTGTCAGTATAGGGTTAATCATCAAAACATTGTCAGTATAGGGTTAATCATCAAACATTGTCAGTATAGGGTTAATCATCAAACATTGTCAGTATAGGGTTAATCATCAAACATTGTCAGTATAGGGTTAATCATCAAACATTGTCAGTATAGGGTTAATCATCAAACATTGTCAGTATAGGGTTAATCATCAAACATTGTCAGTATAGGGTTAATCATCAAATGGGTCTTTTATCCATTCTGTCAATCTCTCGAATTTTCTTTTATTTTCATGTATATTCTTGGGTCGTTTTCCTCTTCACTTTCTGGCCACAATCCGATATCGCAGTAACCACCGGATTAATATGCAATGCTTGATTTGGCGACAAGTATGTATAGGCTATACTGTATCATTATGTGTGTGTATTTTTCTTGCCTTTGATATTAAACAAACTCGCATAAATAGTATATTTATCACTATGGAAAAGATTAAATAAGTGTAAGACCTACATGATTTCAGTTATTTTTGAAACAGCTGCGAATACTTTATGTAGAGTTGTAGACAATGCCAGAACTAGTGCGCCACTTCAACTGAACCCCGGGCGATTTATACCTCACATGATAAACCTAGTCTACGGTAATTTTGCGAACTTAATTATATCCTAAGTCAACTATAGCAAGCCTTACTTTAACCTAAACTATATATTGGTCACTCAATTAGCGTAATCATATATTCCTTCCTCTATTTAATCTTCCTTCTCTTACCTTCTTCACCAGAAGACGATAATTAATATTTTTCCTTAACCCCATCTATACCGGCGACATCTATTTTATTTGATTCTACCTATATTTAGACGATTTTGTGCAATTTAAGAAGAATGTGTGATAGTAAAAATGATTTAGTGAGACACTTCGAAGTCCGTTAACTACTAAAATCGTCTAATGGTAACCAAAGTAAAGCTACGTCACCGGTACTGAAGGGGTTAACTACTACCTGGTGATTCTCTTCAGCGTAGGAAAGACGTCTAAAATGTCCTGTTCCAGATCTATTATTTTGGGCTTAGATCTCCGATGATGCATTTCTAGCCCAGCAAACATTGTTTGGAAGTAATTGCAACTAAATATGAAAGGCCTCGTTTTGAAAAGGTTATAATTTGTTTTTATATGGCTATGCTTCTTTTTTCTACGTTTTCTATACTGCAGTTTTTGCCACCTCACAATATTAGAGACGCTCACATTCATTATAACAGTTTTTATTTTTTGTTTAATATTTTTGAAACGCAACTTTTTGTTATGATTTGTCTTCTCAATTATGCAGTTTCTACCTTGGCACCATTAATCTCTCTCTCTCTCTCTCTCTCTCTCTCTCTCTCTCTCTCTCTCTCTCTCTCTCTCTCTCTCTCTTTCTTCTTCTTATTCTTATTCTTATTCTTATTCTTCATCATCTACTTTCTCCCCTTCTTCCCTGCATCTCTCTCTCTCTCTCTCTCCCATTTATACCATTACCTTGCCGCACCATCTTCGCATCACGCCAACTGTGTAGTCAATTGCAGGATTATGGAATGTTAAGTGCGCTCCGCCCATTGGTCTGTAACCCTTGCATGTGGGAGGGCCTTGGGCGGGTCTCTACCACCTCCTTCTCCATCCAGCCCCTCCCACCCCTATCCTCTACCTCCCCCTCCTGTCTCTTCCTTCCGAGGTTTCTTCTAAAGGCGAGATGGAGAGATAGTATAAAACGTTGTTGTTTATTTTCTATTGTCAGTTTATCGTTCAGGATTTGGGGGAAGGGGCTAGGGGGGGGATGTATGAGTATATCTGTGTGTCTGTGTGTTTGGGGAGGGTGAGTCGCGCTGGTAGGTAGGTAGGTAGGTGGGTGGGTTTACCAATGCGCAGGTCTTGCTATTGGTCGAAGAGTGGGCGGCGCTGTAGCAAGACGCCCCACCCCCTTGTCAATACGCCCCGCCCACCCGCCCTGGACCTTAAAGCTGCTCTCATTGCTCACAAAACAGCCACAGCCCCTCGCTAAATATATCAGAACCCTTTCTTCACTTGAGGGCGGGCGAAGGCGGACCCCACGGTGAGGGAGTTTTCAGGCACCGATATTGCTCACGCTCACATAAACACGGAAGCCCACACGCACACACACACACATACAGACTCACACATGTGAAGGTAGAAACACGTACACACAGTCGTATCCACACACTCGTACACACGGGCATATCCTCCACACACCCGTACCCACACAGGTTCACATGTAGGTACATATGTGTATCGCGCTCACACAATCATTGCACATATGGACGTACATGTATGTAGACACGTGAGCACATAACACACTAGTCAAAAATATTGCCCACACCAGCCCATATTTTCAGTTTTGACACATACACACATAGCCTACTGTATGTACGTTAGACTCGCACACACACTGTAATATTCACACATGCATGCACTCAGGCAAATACACACACACTGATGTAAATTCATATATTCACGACAGCACTCACACACAAATTACACATAAATGTATATTAGAATTCACGAGTTATAAAGGCATACATACGCATATACAAGTATACATACATACATACATACATACAGTATACATACATACATAATATATTAATGTTATTTATGGCAGTCTGTGAAAAGTTTCTCCATACCTGTACTTATGATGTTATTACTATTGATGCACATTAGGATAGTATTCTTACACTTTCTCCAATACACATATACGAACAATCACGCACACACACAAACATACACATGCAGACTTACAGGTTTACACTTACACATAAACACTTTCACCAATTTATCCATATATAGATTATCATATATATATATATATCCTTATGCAGATATACATGACGCCCTTATACATATACAGTACAGTACCATGTACAAGTATCCGTTTACAAATAGCATTAGACATATTATGAAACATAATACTTAAATATATATTCTTATACATCATTCATTGTACAATATCCACTTATGCTCCGTTTGAACACACTACTCACTTCAAGTATGCAATACAACTTTTCCACACATTATATATATATATATATATATATATATATATATATATATATATATATATATATATATATATCAGACCAGATGGCTGGAGTAATATATATACATTATATAGATGATAATCATATCTATCTATCTATCTATCTATTGCCTGACGCCGTGATCCCCGAAGGGGTGGCCACGAACGAACCGCCCCCATGCACCTCTGTCCCCAGTCAGTCGACGCCCCTCCCCCCAACCAGCACCACCTTCGTTCATGTACTTCCTCACTCCATCCTTCCACCTCATATTCGGTCTACCTCTCCCCCTCTGTCCCTCCACCTCGCTCTCATACACCCTCTTAGTCATTCTCTCGCTTTCCATACGTTCCATATGGCCGAACCATCTCAAGTTGTTCCTTTTCACACTTATATCATATATATATCATATATATGCAGTATATATATATATATATATACTGTATATATATACATACTTACTGCATCACTGCATACAGTATATCTGCACCCTGTATATTCTCAGTCTTCCTACATCCATCACATGATCTTATACCCACAAGACACTGTCAACATCAAATGCACCATATTTACACCCGCTGAACCTTCCTAATTGCAACTGATCCTTTTCTACACATATTGATCCATTTCTCCACACACGATCCATTTCAACACACATTGCTCTATTCCCACACTCACTGAACCATTTCCACACACACTGAACCATTTCCACACACACTGAACCATTTCCACACTCACTGAACCATTTCCACACACTGAACCATTTCCACACACAATGAACCATTTCAACACTCACTGAACCATTTCCACACTCACTGAACCATTTCCACACACACTGAACCATTTCCATACTCACTGAACCATTTCCACACACTGAACCATTTCCACACTCACTGAACCATTTCCACACACACTGAACCATTTCCACACACACTGAACCATTTCCACACTGAACCATTTCCACACTGAACCATTTCCACACACACTGAGCCATTTCCACACACACTGAACCATTTCCACACTCACTGAACCATTTCCACACTCACTGAACCATTTCCACACACACTGAACCATTTCCACACTCACTGAACCATTTCCACACTCACTGAACCATTTCCACACTCACTGAACCATTTCCACACTCACTGAACCATTTCCGCACTCACTGAACCATTTCCACACTGAACCATTTCCACACTCACTGAACCATTTCCTCACTGAACCATTTCCACACTCACTGAACCATTTACACACCCACTGAACCATTTCCACACTCACTGAACCATTTACACACTCACTGAACCATTTACACACTCATTGAACCATTCCCAAACTCACTGAACCATTTCCACACTCACTGAACCATTTACACACTCACTGAACCATTCCCAAGCTCACTGAACCATTCCCACACTCACTGAACCATTCCCACACTCACTGAACCATTTATACACTCACTGAACCATTCCCTCACTCACTGAACCATTTCCACACTCACTGAACCATTCCCACACGCACTGAACCATTCCCACACTCACTGAACCATTCCCACACTCACTGAACCATTTCCCCACTCACTGAACCATTTCCACACACACCGAACTAGTTCTACACTCACTGAACCATTCCCACACTCACTGAACCATTTCCACACACACTGAACCATTCCCTCACACACTGAACCATTCCCACACTCACTGAACCATTTCCACACACACCGAACTAGTTCTACACACACCGAACTAGTTCTACACTCACTGAACCATTTCCACACTCACTGAACCATTTCCACACACACCGAACTAGTTCTACACTCATTGAACCTTTTTCACACTCACTGAACCATTTCTACACACACAATGAAGTATTTATACACACATTGTAATACTTTTACATACAATTCACTATTCAACACATACACCACCCTCTGTATGGCCTCTGAATCCTATATGCATCATATTTTCCATATATACACATAATACACCCCTTATAAACTATACCACCTAAAATACTCTCATTACACTATTTATACATTATGTATAAAAAACACTATATTGTATCCAATTCACTATTTGTGCACCACGATGAACTTTAAATGCACCAATTTCACTACTTAAGCATTCAATACAATTCATATGTCCCCACTGCAGTACACCGTGTATGCTCTTTATGTACCCTTTACGAAATAAATATAATCCACCTGTTTTCTCCTTCCCATTTATATATAAACACCAAACAGCTACTCAAACACTGCAAAGGCAATAATTACACACCACTACAACAATAACATTCCCCTATATGTCTACAACACATCCACCAACACACACACAACAATCCCCCTACACCCACCACAAACTCTCTACACTCACAACACACTCTTTACACCCACAACACACTCTCTACACCCACCACACACTATCTACATTCACAACGCACTTTCTACTTCACAATACACTATCTACACTCACAACACACTCTATACACCCACAACACACACTCTACACCCACAATACTTCATCTATACACTCACAACATACTATCTACACCCACAACACACTCTATACACCCACAACACACACTCTACACCCACAATACACCATCTATACACTCACAATACACTATCTACACTCACAACACACTCTATACACCCACCACACACTATCTACATTCACAACGCACTTTCTACTTCACAATACACTATCTACACTCACAACACACTCTATACACCCACAACACACACTCTACACCCACAATACTTCATCTATACACTCACAACATACTATCTACACCCACAACACACTCTATACACCCACAACACACACTCTACACCCACAATACACCATCTATACACTCACAATACACTATCTACACTCACAACACACTCTATACACCCACAACACACACTCTACACCCACAATACACCATCTATACACTCACAATACACTCTCTACACTCACCACACACTCTATACACCCACAACACACTCTATACACACACAACACACACTCTACACCCACAATACACCATCTATACACTCACAATACACTCTCTACACTCACCACACACGCTATACACCCACAACACACTCTATACACCCACAACACACACTCTACACCCACAATACACCATCTATACACTCACAATACACTCTTTACACTCACCACACACTCTATACACCCACAACACACTCTATACACCCACAACACACACTCTACACCCACAATACACCATCTACACACTCACAATACACTCTCTACACCCACCACACACTCTATACACCCACAACACACTCTATACACCCCCAACACACAATCTACACCCACAATACACCATCTATACACTCTCTACACCCACCACACACTCACAACACACTCTCTACACCCACCACACACCCACAACACACTCTATACTCTCACAACACACACTCCACACTCATAACACACTCTCTACACCCACAACACACTCTCTACACCCACAACAATCCCCCTAAACCCACAACACACTCTTTACACCCACACTACACCCAGCAACACCCACTCAGGTCGTGATGAAGGGCCTCCACTCTGTTTAACTGTAATGACCCGGGTTCAACTATTCACAGCTAGGCCAGAATTCATGGCAAGCCAGCCCCTGCAACACCGACCCCATTACTCTTCGCTGCCAACAACACTCTGACAGCCTGCGACAACACACCTCATTACTCTGCATACTACAATCCTGACACGCAACATGCCCCTGTATACTGCAACATATACCCGTTTATACTGCAACATAGCCCTTCATACTGCAACATAGCACTTTATACTGCAATATATACCCCTTTATACTGCAACATAGCCCTTTATACGGCAACATATACCCCTTTATACTGCAACATAGTCCTTTATATTACAACATAGCCCTTTATACTGCAACATAGCCCTTGATACTGCAACATAGTCCTTGATACTGCAACATATCCCTTTAAACTGCAACATAGCCCTTTATACTGCAACATATACCCCTTTATACTGCAACATAGAGCTTTATACTGCAACATAGCCCTTTATACTACAACATAGCCCTTTATACTGCAATATAGCCTCTGATACTATGTGTGACATAGCTCTTTACATGGTGTGCACCATAGCCCTTTTATGCTGCATACAACATATCCCTTTATTTTGCGCCAATACACCTTATTAGTCTGCATGCTGAAATGTGACGGCTCGCTTCCAACATAGCCGTTTTTTCCTATGCCCAGCTTAGCCCGATGTCCCTTTTGAAACATTACCCGTTACCCTTCAGTTAACTTAATCGTTTATTTTGCCTATAACATAGTCTATATTTTGTGTTCAACATACCCCTATACACTGCTGGCAACATAGCCCCAATATTGTTCGTTCAGTATAAATCTGCAGTATATAATGTTTGTATTATAGCCATTTACCATATCTGATAAAATGTTCGACTGTTAGCTTGCAACATAGCCCTTTTATCCTGCTTCCACATAGCCCTTTCCACTTCTAGCAACATTGCCCTTTAGACTTAACTTCACTTGCAACAGAATTTAATATTCTTTTGGTGCAAAAACATCGAAATTTTATAACTATGCATCATTATGATATTATGTAAACATCATTATGGTAGTTCTCTACATGTTCTATTGCATTATGCATAACAATCATTAACACTCGTTTATTTATACATGCAACAAACAAACAGTTCAATATGTTTCAAAGCACTTGCAATTATGTTTGTCTCTTGCAATATAACACATTACATTACTTGCCATAACAGGCATATTGCAACTTAACTAATTATTCACGGTGCAACGCTCATGATAGTTTGCAACAATATACCGCAACATCGCATCTATTTGCAATAACACCTGGACAGCTAGCAACGCAGCTCATTACCATGCCTACTACAACACTGAAACCATTGTCATTACAACTCATGTATTGCTATTAACAGGATAGCTCGGGACTATTAGGTTTCAAGAACATCATGGCAATTCTCAATATCACTTAGTACTAAATTACAACAACATGGACAGATTGCAACATACTATAATTTATCATCCTTTTAGTTATTTACGCAACTCTTAGAATGCCTCAAGTGACTCTTACATCATTACCACAACATGTACAACACCGCCATTACTCTTACAACACCACTACCATAACTCCTACAACACTACCATAACTCTTACAACACCACCACCATAACTCCTACAACACTACCATAACTCTTACAACACCACTACCATAACTCTTACAACACCACTACCATAGCTCTTACAACACCACAACCATAACTCTTACAACACCACTACCATAGCTCTTACAACACCACTACCATCACTCTACAACACCACTACCATAACTCTTACAACACCACTACCATAACTCTTACACCACTACCATAACTCTTACAACACCACTACCATAACTCTTACAACACCACTACCATAACTCTTACAACACCACTACCATAACTCCTACAACACTACCATAACTCTTTCAACACCACTACCATAACTCTTACAACACCACTACCATAGCTCTTACAACACCACTACCATAACTCTTACAACACCACTACCATAGCTCTTAGAACACCACTACCATAACTCTACAACACCACTACCATAACTCTTACAACACCACTACCATAACTCTACAACACCACTACCATAACTCTTACAACACCACTACCATAACTCTTACAACACCACTACCATAGCTCTTACAACATCACTACCATAACTCTTACAACACCACTACCATAACTCTACAACACCACTACCATAACTCTTACAACACCACTACCATAACTCTTACAACACCACTACCATAACTCTTACAACACCACTACCATAACTCTACAACACCATTACCATAACTCTTACAACACCACTACCTTAACTCTTACAACACCACTACCATAGCTCTTACAACACCACTACCATAACTCTTACAACACCACTACCATAACTCTACAACACCACTACCATAGCTCTTACAACACCACTACCATAACTCTTACAACACCACTACCATAACTCTTCAACACCACTACCATAACTCTTACAACACCACTACCATAACTCTAACAACACCACTACCATAGCTCTTACAACACCACTACCATAACTCTACAACACCAATACCGTAACTCTTACAACACCACTACCATAACTCTTACAACACCACTACCATAGCTCTTACAACACCACTACCATAACTCTTACAACACCACTACCATAACTCTACTACACCACTACCATAACTCTTACAACACCACTACCATAACTCTTACAACACCACTACCATAACTCTTACAACACCACTACCATAACTCCTACACCACCATTATAACTCTTACAACACCACTACCATAACTCTTACAACACCACTACCATAACTCTTACAACACCACCATTATAACTCTTACAACACCACTACCATAACTCTTACACCACCACTACCATAACTCTTACAACACTACCATAACTCTTACAACACTACTACCATAACTCTTACAACACCACTACCATAACTCTTACACCACCACTACCATAACTCTTACAACACTACCATAACTCTTACAACACCACTACCATAACTCTTACACCACCACTACCATAACTCTTACAACACTACCATAACTCTTACAACACTACTACCATAACTCTTACAACACTACTACCATAACTCTTACACCACCACTACCATAACTCTTACAACACTACCATAACTCTTACAACACTACTACCATAACTCTTTCAACACTACTACCTTAACTCTTACAACACTACTACCATAACTCTTACACCAACACTACCATAGCTCTTTCAACACCACTACCATAACTCTTACAACAACACTACCATAACTCTTACACCAACACTACCATAACTCTTACAACAATACTACCATAACTCTTACAACAACACCACCATAACTCTTACACCAACACCACTACCATAACTCTTACAACAACACCACCATAACTCTTACACCAACACTACCATAACTCTTACAACAACACTACCATAACTCTTACACCAACACCACCATAACTCTTACAACAACACTACCATAACTCTTACAACAACACTACCATAGCTCTTACAACACCACTACCATAACTCTTACACCAACACCACTACCATAACTCTTATAACACTAGCATAACTATTAAAACACCACCATAACTCTTACAACACCATAACTCTTACAACACCACCATCACTCTTACAACAACACTACCATAACTCTTACAACACCACTACCATACCTCCTACAACAACACCACTACCATAACTCTTACTACACCACCATAACTCTTACAACACCATAACTTCTCACAATACTACCATAAGTACTGTGGTGTTGTAAGAGTTATTCTACAACACCATAATTCCTACAACACCATCATAACTCTTACAAGAACATCATAACACGTACACCACCATCATTACCACCACTAGCATAACACTTTCAACACCATCATAACTCTTACATTAACACCACTATCATAACTCTTACACCATCATAACTTTTACACCATCATAACTCTTTAGCCATCATAACTCTTAAGCCATAAAAACTCTTATAACAACACCACTATCATAACTCTTTCAATACCATCATAACTCTTACAACAATATATACACAATACATACTGTATATACACACAACCCCACTCCCCTCCACATACAGGCATGCATAGGCTACACATGCATTTGCATATATGCATAAAACATAGCCTCTCTTGACCTGACATGCCTGCAAATGCACACACACACATACACACATACGTACGCACAAACACACATACACACACGCACGCACGCACATACATAATATAATGCACATACACACATAGAAATTATGATATGTACACCACAAATGATCATGCTTTTATTTCCGCAATGTTTTTAGCTACAGTATAATTATCTGGTACACTTAATTAACCTTCCTTATAGGTAGACTATGTAATTAGGTTGGCTATGTAATTAAATAGACTATGTAATTAGGTAGGCTATGTAATTAGGTAGACTATCTAACTGCGAAATTGGCTAAGCCTAACATAGCATTAACCCAACCTTGCAAACATTTAAAACTAGTCTAGAATGCGTGATTACCCACATCTTTCAGCTAAATGCCAATCATTAAACTTCGTTTGGGTAATTATCGATCCGTGTGTATATCTTTGTGACCTAACCTCCTTAAGGGGGGTCAGCGGCTTGTTTTATCTTTCTCTCCTTTTCTCTCTTTCCCTGGCCTGTATCCATTCGGCCCCATTCAGCCAACTGTTTTAAGACGTTTATCCCCATCCAGGTGTTGATTTTATCCTGGCGAGCGATAGCGAGCCAGCATTGTATAGAGAAATCCGGTTTCGCCGGAGACATTTATCCATCGGAAAATGTACAAATTTAGCTTGTTGCCAAAACAAAAATATATATATGCTGGTTCGCTACCGCTCGCCAGGAAAATATTGACACCTGGATGGGGGTAAACGTCTTAAAACAGTAGGCTGAATGGGGCCGAATGGATACAAGCCAAAGAGAGAGGGAGAGAAAGAGAACAAAACCGAGGTGGGCTCCCTTAAGTGTCCTGATCCTGGCGCAGTGTATGTATGCAACCAAGCCCTAAGCCAGTCGTTCATATGGCAACACTTACATACATTTATCTAACACCAATCCAACCTCTTACTACCAAGCCCTAAGCCAGTCGTTCATATGGCAACACTTATATACATTTATCTAACACCAATCCAACCTCTTACTACCAAGCCCTAAGCCAGTCGTTCATATGGCAACACTTATATACATTTATCTAACACCAATCCAACCTCTTACTACCAAGCCCTAAGCCAGTCGTTCATATGGCAACACTTATATACATTTATCTAACACCAATCCAACCTCTTACTACCAAGCCCTAAGCCAGTCGTTCATATGGCAACACTTATATACATTTATCTAACACCAATCCAACCTCTTACTACCAAGCCCTAAGCCAGTCGTTCATATGGCAACACTTATATACATTTATCTAACACCAATCCAACCTCTTACTACCAAACCCTAAGCCAGTCGTTCATATGGCAACACTTATATACATTTATCTAACACCAATCCAACCTCTTACTACCAAGCCCTAAGCCAGTCGTTCATATGACAACACATATACATTTATCTAACACCAATCCAACCTCTTACTACCAAGCCCTAAGCCAGTCGTTCATATGGCAACACTTATATACATTTATCTAACACCAATCCAACCTCTTACTACCAAGCCCTAAGCCAGTCGTTCATATGGCAACACTTATATACATTTATCTAACACCAATCCAACCTCTTACTACCAAGCCCTAAGCCAGTCGTTCATATGGCAACACTTATATACATTTATCTAACACCAATCCAACCTCTTACTACCAAGCCCTAAGCCAGTCGTTCATATGGCAACACTTATATACATTTATCTAACACCAATCCAACCTCTTACTACCAAGCCCTAAGCCAGTCGTTCATATGGCAACGCTTATATACATTTATCTAACACCAATCCAACCTCTTACTACCAAGCCCTAAGCCAGTCGTTCATATGGCAACACTTATATACATTTATCTAACACCAATCCAACCTCTTACTACCAAGCCCTAAGCCAGTCGTTCATATGGCAACACATATACATTTATCTAACACCAATCCAACCTCTTACTACCAAGCCCTAAGCCAGTCGTTCATATGGCAACACTTATATACATTTATCTAACACCAATCCAACCTCTTACTACCAAGCCCTAAGCCAGTCGTTCATATGGCAACACTTATATACATTTATCTAATACCAATCCAACCTCTTACTACCAAGCCCTAAGCCAGTCGTTCATATGGCAACACTTACATTCATTTATCTAACACCTCTTCACTCGAACCTTTTACTCTAATATTTTTATATGTTACTAATATAGAGAAAATACAGAACGTAAGTGTTTAAAGTTTTGTATATAAAGGCATATGTTTATTAAGGTATGTGTATGAAGTCGTGTGTGTATAAAGTCGTGTGTGTATAAAGTCGTGTGTGTATGAAGTCGTGTGTGTATAAAGTCATGTGTGTATATAGTCGTGTGTGTATAAAGTCGTGTGTATATAAAGTCGTGTGTGTATAAAGTCGTGTGTATAAAGTCGTGTGTGTATAAAGTCGTGTGTGTATGAAGTCGTGTGTGTATGAAGTCGTGTGTATAAAGTCGTGTGTGTATAAAGTCGTGTGTATATAAAGTCGTGTGTGTACAAAATCATGTGTGTAAAATGTCAATCACTCGCAACGTGGTTTTGCCATACGTCCGAATGGCTAGAGCTTGGTTGTATAACATGCAGACTGCAGACTGATGTTGGCACATGGACGTGACTATGACAACTAAATATAGTTTTGTTTACCATCTATTGTCAGTGTTGTATTTGTAGAACTTACAATTATATTGATTATAAACGCCTGCATAGAAGCTTTGTGACTAATCTTGCAACACAATCCCACCCCTACTCTGTGCAACTCTCCAACCCAAGAGTGAAACGTTATTCTTACTCTTTTTTCTATTCAACAGCTGAACTCTGGAACTCTCTCCCAAAATAATCAGTCTTTCCCTATTCCTATGACTTACATTGCTTCAAACTCCGTGTGTCCAGGCATTTCGGCTCGAAAGTCCCTTGATTTTGGCCCTGTCACTCTTTCAACTCTGGGGGAGGCACTCGCCACAGGCAGTTCTGTCTTTTGTCTCCCTCACTCACATAAAAAAAAAAAAAAAAAAAAAAAAATCTGTCTCAAGTATATACCTATTAATATAATAGGTTTGTAATAATGCATTCAAATGGTGTGATAATAATAATTGTGGGTGATAGTATCACCATAAATGGGCTCACTGTACTCTCCCTCCCTCACGATAACACAATAAAAGGGGAGGGAGTCCCTTCCTACTGTTTATAACTATGGCCATATACTGTATGTCTGCATGCAAGTCCAGAGCTGGTAGTTTACAACTAATAATTATACTTAATAATATTAAAATTAGACTAATTACTTATTCTTGACAACCTTGATATGATTCATCGCTATTATTAGTCATTATTTATTCAATATTACTGATAGGAAACACTGATTTATTTGGTAATATTACGCGATTTTCCTGTGATTCGACCGGACATGACTTCCTTGTGACATGAACTATATTAAAAAGCTAATTGACTAGTCAGACTCATATACAGTAAGTGCATTGTTCCATTGGGCGTTTTAATTTAAATTAAATTAATACAGGACTGATAGTTTCTATTGTATTGATTAACTACTGATCATGTGTGTTTAATCAAATGTATATATTAATGGCTTACATAATAGTGTATACAAGGTGAAGCTTATGAAGCAAGATTACAATAAGGGAGTATTTCATACTAATGGAAAGATAAAGGTTATTTCCTTGGCTCGTAATAAATTAATGACTTGATTGATTTGGTTTTGGATGTTTTCACTGTGTCATAATCATTCAACTCATTAGATCATGCATGTCTTGTTTTATTACGCACTGATGTAATTTGCAATGATATATCATAGTTGCCAATGCTTTGTATGTCTCCTTTTAAACCTCAAACTAACTATGCAGTCATAGTTATACTTCAAGTTAAAACAATAATCAACTGTAATGTGAACAATTGTATACACTCACCAAACATTATCGTCTAATTTAATATTAATATAGCTATGAAATCAAGGATTATATATTATAAAATATGTTCACTAAGATAATATATATATATATATATATATATATATATATATATATATATATATATATATATATATATATATATATATATATATATATATACTGTATATATATACAGGGTGTTCCAGTAATGCTTTTCATAAATTATATGGTGGACTCATCAGACAGAAATAAGAATACATTACTCTATGAACATGAGGTTGAGTATTTATAATAACGGAGTTATTACACGATTTAAGTTAACGATAGATATAATGCCATTCAGTCCAAGGGGTAATGTTGCCATTTTAGTGGATTATATCCATTTGGCCTTCGCTATCGCTTGCTAGCCTCAAGATAGTGAGCAGTATCCAATCGGCGTTCTCTCTTCAGGCTAGCGAGCGGTAGCGAGCTGATGTTTTCGGTAGGATAATCAAATCCGGCGAAGCCGGACATATTTTTCTACCGAAAAGTCAGATCGCTACTGCTCACTATCTTGAGGCTAGCAAGCGATAGCGAAGGCCAAATGGATATAATCCACTAAAATGGCAACATTACCCCTTGGACTGAATGGCATTGTATCTATCGTTAACTTAAATCGTGTAATAACTCCGTTTTTATAAATACTCAACCTCATGTTCATAGAGTAATTTATTCTTATTTTTGTCTGATGAGTCCACCATATAATTAATGAAAAGCATTACTGGAACACCCTGTACAGTATATATATATATTTATATATATATATATATATATATATATACTGTATATATATATATATATATATATATATATATATATATATATATATATATATATATATATATATATATATATATATATATATATATATATATATATATATATATATATATATATATATATATATATATATATATATAATTATACGCTGTATATAATACCTATATGCATTTATCTATTTAGAACAATTCACAGTTTCAAAGTAGGGGCAATGCCAGTACAGTATATTCTTTGGCCAGTAATGTAATTAGATTATTCAAAGATAAATTTTACTGATTGTCGTAGAACATTTCCATCATTCATTTGCAGCTTCTAGCATGAAGTACAATAGTAGTGGAGGTGCCAGTAGCGTGAGAGTGCCTGTGTCTAGAGTTATGGTAGCCTTAACTCTGGTAGCGTGTGAGATACCTTTCCTAAACCTCCAGGGGCTCCATCCTCTTCCAGTATCTCAGTTTTCTCTCATCTTCCCGATACGAGAGTCACAGGCAGTAACTCGCCACCTGAGACATTTCTACACATGCCAACAGTATTATCCTCGAACTTTACTTGTTTATTGAATAAGAAGAAAACTAACCTCGAAAATTGTTGACAGAGTGCAGTTTTCGGGGAGGGGGGTCCACTTTGAAACTACAGAGACGCTGGGTGACTCTTCAGTAGTTGATGAGATAATTTTATCTCTTTACAGATCGAATGCCGTCATGACATCGGGAATGGAGAGAAAGCTGAATGCTGGAAAGGCGGGGAAGTCTGGGAAAGGGAGCGGTAGGGGGCGACCGAGAAAGGGGGAGGGGAGTGAGAGGAAGCAGGAGAGTGAGGGACGGGAAGGGGAGGGGAGGGAGGGAACCAGTCAAGGGGAGAGGGAGGGTAACCCAAGGCGGGAGAGGGTCACCAGAGGGTCGTCAGCTGACACCTCCGTCAGTAGTCCCTCACGACGAGACACTAGCACAGGCTCATTGCACAAAGATACTCGTAGTAATGAAAGTACGTCGCAACCTAACGAGAAAAAAATAACTTCTGTAAATACAAAAGATAGTTCTAGTGAAGGTAAACAGAATACTAGTAAGACTGATAAAACTCGAAGTACAACACATAAAAAAGATAGAGGTAGGAAAGAAAAATCAAAGACAAAAGATAAAACGAAAATTAAATCCAAGTGTAGTACACCTGCCACAGACAAAAATTCCAGCGAAGACGTAAGCAATAAGCTCCCGAACCCTTCAGCAAAAGAACCTCCAGACAAAAGTGATCCCGAGAAAAAATCCTCAGAACTCAAAGTGGGGAGCGAGAATAAGAAAGAGAGTATAACCGAACCTCCACCTTCGCCGTCCCCACCTCACCAACAGGAAACAGATAGCCCAAAGAGTGAGGATTCTACCCCGTCTGCCAAATCTCAAGTGCTTCCAGAACCCTCCGAACCCCTTCCTCTAGTTAAATCTTCTAGTCTTAAGGATGTAAAACCACGAAAAGAAGGTACAAAGGATCCCAAAGACTCTAGCGAAGTGACAGAATATCCGAGAGACGCTATACTTTCGCGATGGATTGAATCAAGAAGTGCAAAGTTAGGCAGCAGTTCACAAACACCCTCAAGTAGGCAGCCTCGACCTCTCATGGCACACAAGTTGAAACCTTCACCCTTCCAAAATCTCATGGCGGCTCAAGAACTTCTCAAAAACCAGAAGGACTCAGAACGTGCAGATAAAATCACCACAGAAACTTCTAGTGATTCCAGTGACTCCTCAGGGACTCAGCCAAAGTCAGGGAAGAGTAAGAGTGAGAGCGAAGTGGAAGTTCGACAGCCCATTCCTTCCACCAGTAAAGAGAGTGAGGAAGACGAACCGCAGGACCTTTCTAAACCCCGTGACCCACCCAGCAGCCAGGTCAGTGACGATGGTTCTGATATTTCTGACGATGCCAACAAGACAGTCGGCTCCAATGACTGCTTTGCTGACGATGATGATGATGGCGAAGATGATGACACAAGCAATGAGATGCGCATAATTGAAGACGAAAGTGAACTGCGGGAACTGGACCTTTCAATGCCAAGGACAAATAAACCTGAAGGTCCTGGCAAAATCATTGAGCAGAACAGAAAGAACGAAATTAAGAATATAGATTTTTCTGTTTTCAAGTCCCCTAAAGCTAAGGATTCAAGAAGTTCAAAAGCTTCAAGTTTGGATGACCAGAACGCGGCTGCTTGTCTCCTTCAGCTCAAGTCTTCCTCTACACCCCAGTCTCCATATGTTGTTAAAATTCTCCCGCCGGAACCCGCCCACCAATCCAGCTCCTCCTCGCTCCCTGGCCAGCCAATGAGAACCCCGATGGCCACCAGAGCCCCACCCCTGGAGGCCGCCCAACCAATCATACCATCGCTTGGCGTGGGTGAGAATCGGTTGATCACTTTTAATCCGAAGGGCGTGGTGGAGGGTCGTGTTAGGAGGCCCTTAGTACCCCCCGGCCCAGAGCAGGGTAGGTCCCCCCTCCCTCCTTAAGCCCAAAACTTCCAGGCTGACCTTGCTTGCTTTCGTGGTATTACTGTGCAAGCAAGCTGCAAGCATGCATAAACAGACTGATTATCGGAGCTTTTCGTTAGATTTGCTCACCCAACCTAATCTTTGGTTCGCATTCTGCTAGTTATCCACTCCTATCTAATATTGCTTTGCCAGTAGCTCAGTCATAATATTGCATAGACGTGCATGCAACAGTTCAGTGTGTGAAATGTATGTTCGGTATTTTCATCCTGACAAAATGTTATGTGTAGGCATCTAATTATTCAGATGACCTTGATTCAGAGCATAAATTATGTGTGTACACAACTCCGTTTGTAGATATAATAACCAACACACCATCTTATGTTCATTTGTTCATAACATCCGTCAAAATTATCTTCAGCATAGAATGAGATCAGATGAGAAATGGGTGGTTCTTTGTGTTTGCCCATTTGTATTAGTTTTCTACTGCATTATATCCAGTTTTTCCCTATGTATTCGTATCATGTCTTTCCCAAACCTTACCTCTATGATTTTTAGTTTTGTCTACGTTGTTTGAGTATCACGAGGGTAAACTAATTGCATTTGTTTCGCTTAGCATATATCCTGACATCTGAAGTAACTAACGTTTCATACTATCATTTTATTGACCAAATATTGGAGGTGAATTCCATAATACCAAAGCAAAAAAAATAAGAAATAAATAGTTAAACCTTTTGATCCCAAGAAATCCTTTCTAAGCAGAGTTAAATTATTTGGTTGCAATTTGCATAAATATTAAAAGCTGTCAACTAATCAAAATGGTTAACACAGGTTTGTTTAAGGTTTGTATTCCTAGATATCCATCATAGACAATTTAGATGGTTTGCCGCTATATCATTACAAAAAATCTATAAATCTTCAGACTGAAGGGGTTAGATGTATCCCAGTCAAATATCCCAGCCTTGTAATGATTTAATCCCAAGTTTGTGCCGGGTGTCAGGATATGTCAGACCTGCGTCACCCAACTCCTCGTGTGCCATCTCCCTTTTCCCGCCACTCGCTCCAAAAGCCCGGGGAAAGACAAAAAAGATCCCGCGGAAAAGATTGGCACCTCTGTCCTGGTCCGCTGGCGAGATCTATGAATATTCTCGAGCCTTTGCATCTCATCTCCATTTCTAATACGGGGTTCAGATTCTGCAATTGGGGAATTAACCGAGTGGGGAAAACGAGACACAAGACTGACGAAAACGGTCGCTTCTCAAGGATACGTATTCAGCCTTCCGGGGTGAAGCTCGGGGCAGGGAGGAAGGAAAGGAAAGAAACTGAAAGACAAATGGCAGACCAAACAGTGACGATGTGACTTCGTTAATAAAATAACCCTTTGTGTATTCTACTTGTATTTCAGAGTCGAGGTTGTTTAAATAGATTCCAGTCATAGTAAGTAAAATTTGTAAAACATATAGTATTAATCTTTATCTGCTAGTGGCCATAAAGGCTATAAATATTTGCAGGTGCTTACAATGTTCCTACCACCTGGATATGAAGGCCAGGGTAAGGACTCGTATCTCCAACACACTGTATACTTCGTGCTGAACCATTGATGTTATGTGGTTCAATATAGAATTATCCTTTGTTTTCACTCCAGCCTTCTACCAGTTCCTTGAGTCTAATCCTTAATTGCACTGTTTTATACACATCCTTCAGGCCATCGAAAACATTCACACAATCTCTCTCTCTCTCTCTCTCTCTCTCTCTCTCTCTCTCTCTCTCTCTCTCTCTCTCTCTCTCTCTCTCTCTCTCTCTCTCTCTCTCTCTCTCTCTCTCTCTCTCTCTCTCTCTCTCTCTCTCTCTCTCTCTCTCTCTCTCTCTCTCTCTCTCTCTCTCTCTCTCTCTCTCTCTCTCTCTCTCTCTCTCTCTCTCCACAGCCGTAAATGCCAAGGCAGGCGAACGAAATTAAAAGAAACGACGAGCGAATCTCAGCGGGAAAGACCAATGGCAACTCCACCACAGTATCAGTCCCGTTTCTTGCTACTAATTTCGGACACCAAAAATGATCGTCCCCCTCCTCTCACACGCTTGACGACAATGATGCATTTTTGTGGGTGCTGGAATGTCAGGGCTATAGGGGAAGGGGAGAGAGAGAGAGAGAGTCACAAGGAATAGTTAGCATCATAAAGACCTCCCTAATTCCGGGGAGATACTGAAGGTGGAAAGAGATACATTTTTATTTGCACTATACTCATTGCAGATTGATTATAATACTAACTACTCTGTTCTTGAATTATTGTTCTACTGAAGAGCTATTTGCAACTTCTGAGGGAAGTTTGTTCCATGTAGAACAAATATTACACGTGGATAATTGTAAACATACACAAGCGTTGAAGCTCTTCAACTGTAATTCCCAGTCATGATTACGGGTTGTGTTTCTATTGAGAATAAGTATATTGGTATACTCCACGTCGTCAAACCAATTAAGTGAGAGATGCAAAAAAAAAAATAATAATTGATATTACATACAATAAAATAATTAGTAATATGACTTTGTAGACTAATTCAAAAATTGAAAGAAATAGACAGTTTTCATTCGTGAAACGGATAGCAAGAGAGAGAGAGAGAGAGAGACAGAGAGCAACAAATGGTGATGTAGAGGGTAGGTAAAGAGACTGGTAATGAAGAGTATCAAAGTCGTGAGAGAAGGGGAAGGCATGGACAGAGATAAACAATAAACAAGCACATGAAAATTGATGCAGTGACAAGTTGAATGTATAGACGGAAATCATAAAAGTGCTTCTACAGGGAGAATTAATTATGCCAAGTTTGTTACAGTAGCCGCTGGGTTGTGTATCTTTTATTATGTAGCAGTTACCCAATCTTACAGCACCACTTACGTATTAATATGGTCATGGCATCCATCAAATGACAGGTACGAGACTTCCAATTATTTTCTATGTTTATACACCATACGCAACGATAGAGAAACATACTAAAAGCTGTAACATAGCTTATTTGAGTTACTATTATTTTGACTAATCCTTTCTTATGCATATACTCTTACATATTTCATGACTTGTTCAGTAAGATGTGTTAAGGGGGTAGAGCTTGTTTTGTGGTCTATATATTAATTTATACATCTATTTTTGAGCTTCCTCGCTATATCTCCATCAAGTTTTTTAAAAATACCCCCTATACCCCTTTTCAAGATAAATTTGTACATTTTACGGTAGAAATTCTTTCCTGCCTTGTTCCTTCTAAAGTTACAGGCTTGCTATCGCTCGCCAGGATACAATCGACACCTAAATGACACGAAAAGTCTTAATATTGACAAAGAAATGAGGCGAAAGGTTTCAAAATCGCCAAACTAACGGTACACATGTCTTAAAATCTCAAAACTAATATACTAAACATGAGGGAGAAGGGGTCCAGAAAAAGTACCTTCCCCCCCCCACCCCCACCCTTAAGCTTAAGGACACCTATGTCTTCCTTGATATTTGCATAAATAATAAGTTAATTTACATTAAATCGAAAATGTATACCTGATAAATTATGAATTTCAAACAAAGGATATAATAATTCTAGTTTCATAAGTCAAAGGCTGAACTCAACTGACAAAATATAGCCAGAAGTCACGAACAAATAAATGCCTTAAGTTCCGATTGAAGTTTTTGTAATATCATGTTGATTAGCTTGAACTACTTTCGAATTATTTGTTGTCAACGTTAGCAGTACTGGAATTAAGTTGTCAACATTACAATGAAGAGCAGTGGTAGCATTCATGATACATGTGCAGTAGCCCACAAGATTGATCCCATCTACGATAGGCTAATAAAAACTCGCCCTCGTGGCTTCCCAAACCCTCTCTGCAATGACGAATATTACAGATTCAGAAGGTCAGTGGAGCATTTACGATGTACATGACAGTACTTGATCATAATTGTCGAACTGATTACATTGGCTACAGACAACATTCATAACCACAGCCACTCCAACTACACATCAACATCCACGATACGTTCCACACAATACATGCAACATCACCAAGCCGAACTAAACGTATGTGGTGAGAAACAGGCTGGCATAGTTCCCTTAGGGTTAGGCCGGTCTTGCAAGGGACCTTACAAAGCTAATGATTAAGCATTACACTCCTGAAAACACGTTGTCAGTTTAACAAGCTTTATATTTTGTGTAATAAATATCAAGTAAAGGCACACAAAGAACTGCAGAAAAAAAATGTAATAAAACATTTACTCCATGAATAAATTAGATTACGCAAATTAATTTGTAAGGCTAAAAGTACAACACTGGGAGATGCACTCACTCAAAAAATATCATGGACCACATATTATTTTTCATTATGAGAATATTGATATACAGATAATAAATTACTGTAATGTTATAAACACTGTATTTATAGTCATAGACAGACACACATACACACACACACACACACACACACACACACACACACACACAGATTTACATAGATACACTGTCCACACATATCTTACGATCCCTGCGAGGTGGCCAGGACTTAATGCTAGTAGAGATAGCAACCCCAAGAGTAAGAGAAAGCGGATGGAAAGGATAGCAAAGATGAAGCCTTTCTCAACACCCTCAGCTCCCAAGAGAGAAAGAGAAAGAGAGAGTTGGCGAATAGGAATAGATTATCGAATGATGCAATCCTTGAGGCTATAAATGAAAACAATATTGAAAGGAAGAGTTATATAAACACAATTTATGAAGTTGCTAGATGAGAACTATAGAAGCATAGCGAATATATAACGTGTTATTAGTAAAAAGAGGTTTTATTAATTGGCTCAATGTAACGAAATATATAGGAGAGGAAGAGACATTGTCCTAATAGGAGAGGCATTCACTCTTCCCTCCCTTGTTATATTTTGTTTTGTTTTAAGTTAACTTTTTGGAAGGGCACTTTCATACAAAATATTGTTTTGCCAATTATCTTGACTGTTTACCTTGTCCTGTGGAGTAATAGGCTGATTTTTTTTTTTTTTTTTTTCTTTCAAATGACCAAGCACATTCTTAGCATTTGGAGTGTTTGTATTTTCCTTAACCTTGTTCTATGAGCAAAACAGCCGCCTGCTAAACATAGAGCCAAATTGTGGTGTAGTTGATAGCACGCTCGGATCACAACCAAGAGGACCTGTATCATTCCCGGGCAGATGGAGATGTTTGAGCTGTCTTTTCACACCCGAAATCTGAAGTTAGCAGACATTTGTGATATCCCATCGGGGTAATAATCTGTGGCTAAGTGTTCCGAGCGATAGTTAATTATTCTGAAAGAACTAGTGCTCAAAAAAGACTTATGATTAATATTATTATAATCATCCACTTAGAGATCAAATAGGTAGTGAATATGATGATTTGTACAATAACTCGTTCTGTACCAGGGACGTCCTTTTCATCATATTTTGGCAACTATTAGACGACTTTATTAGGCTTAGGAAGGACCTCTAACCATGATAAGACTTCTAACTATCTCAACCAACCCTTTTAACTACCACAGACCCTTACTAAGCTGCACAATATTCGTCTACATATAGCTAGAATACAATATAACACGTCGCTGGTACTCAAAGGGGTAAACAAAATTACAGTAACATTGATTTTTGTCCTTTAACTTTGAGTAAAGATATTGTTTACTTGACTGGCCTCTGCATTGGCAATTTCAGTATAACTGTAAAGTATGGAGGACATTGAGTGAACAGAATAGGAGCCATATAAGTATAACTGTAAAGTATGGAGGACATTGAGTGAACAGAATAGGAGCCATATCAGTATAACTGTAAAGTATGGAGGACATTGAGTGAACAGAATAGGAGCCATATAAGTATAACTGTAAAGTATGGAGGACATTGAGTGAACAGAATAGGAGCCATATAAGTATAAAGGGTGGCGCAGAATTCAGTTAAGGGGGCCCACCTCGCTTTTTTTATCTTTCTTTCCCTCTCTCTTTGGCTTGTATCCATTCGGCCCCATTCAGCCTACTGTTTTAAGACGTTTACCCCCATCCAGGTGTCAATGTTTTCCTGGCGAGCGGTAGCGAGCCACCATATATATATTTTTGTTTTGATAGCAAGCTAAATTTGTAAATTTTTCGATAGAAAAACGTCTCAGGCGAAGCCGGATTTCTTCATACAATGCTGGCTCGCTATCGCTCGCCAGGAAGAAATCGACACCTGGATGGGGATAAACGTCTTAAAACAGTTGGCTGAATGGGGCCGAATGGATTCAAGCCAAACAGAGAGGCAGAGAAAGAGAAAAAAAAAGCGAGGTGAGCCCCCTTAACCACCTGGCAGGCATTGACAACGCTGCCTTTCTGTACCTCTGCGTAGCCAAGTAGTAATTAAGCTGCGTGGGTCTTCCTGGGGATATTTTGTGTTAGCCAACTTTATATTTACAACCGTTAAAGGGGGGATGGGCCGGTTTTCTGGACCACTTTCTCCCTCATGTTTAGCCTCATTAGTTTTCAGATGTTAAGATGTTTGCCCCATTAGTTAGTCGATTTTGAGACTTTTCGCCCCATTTCGGCGTCAATATTTAGAACTTTCGTGCTATTTAGGTGTCGATTTTTTCCCTGGCAAACGATAGTGAGCCTGTAATGTTGGAAGAACCGGCCTTCGGCCGGGAAATTTTTCTACCGAAAAATGTACAAATTAATCTAGAAGGGGGGTCTAATGGATGTTTTTTTTAATTTGATGGAGGTCTAGAGAGGAAACTAGAAAAATAATGAATACATGCAAAAATGGACCAAAAAGTGAACCATCCCCCCTTAAATACATTGCCATTTATAATAGCCTATAATCGTAGAACAGGTAATAGGATCTATTGG
Source organism: Paralithodes platypus (assembly GCA_032716605.1). Lineage (NCBI taxonomy): Eukaryota > Metazoa > Arthropoda > Malacostraca > Decapoda > Lithodidae > Paralithodes > Paralithodes platypus. The sequence continues at coordinate 26,182,873 of CM064511.1, read as the reverse complement.
TATTTATAGAGCTGCAATACAAATATACTTATATGAATTAATACATAATGGAAACATCATCGTAGTCTGCACGTATTTACCTACCTCATGCAAGTGTTATTAATGTAGTCTGCACGTATTTACCTACCTCATGCAAGTGTTATTAATACATAATGTAAACATCATCGTAGTCTGCACGTATTTACCTACCTCATGCAAGTGTTATTAATACATAATGTAAACATCATCGTAGTCTGCACGTATTTACCTACCTCATGCAAGTGTTATTAATACATAATGTAAACATCATCGTAGTCTGCACGTATTTACCTACCTCATGCAAGTGTTATTAATTCTAGAAAAAATCGGAAGATAATCGTAAAACCTCCTGAAATAAATGGTGAACAAACCGCCTGAAATAAATGGTGAACAAACTACCATTGTGTGTAATTTGTTGTGTAATCATCATTATTCATGTCATTTGATTTGTATTGCAACTTTGTTTAACCCTTTGAGTACCAGCGACTTGTGTTATTGTTTATTCTAGCTATATTCAGACGATATTATACAGCTTGGGAAGGATCTATGGTAGTAAAAAGGGTTAAGTGAGATAGCTTGATGCCTTATAATTGCTAGAGGTCCTTCCTAAACTGACTTGAATCGTCTAGTAGCTGCCAGAATAGGATGACAAAGACGTCTCTGGTACTGTATGGGTTAAATACCAGTAGCTTCTACTAGGCCTACCCATTCTGCATTTAAGGGGAAATTTCTACTTGAGGGACTTTTTCTTGACCCCTTTCCCTCTCATGTCTAGCCCCATTGCTTTTGAGATTTTAAGACGTTTGCCCCATTAGTTTGGTGATTTTAAGAATTTCCGCCCCATTCTGTCAATTTTAAGACCTTTCGTGCCATTTAGGTGTCGATTTTATCCTGGCGAGCGATAGCGAGCCTGTAATTTAAGAGTAACCGGCCTTCGGCCGGGTCATTTTTCTACCGAAAATGTACAAATTTATCTTGAAAGGGGGTCAAGGGGGTGACATTTTAAGATTGCTGGAGAAGTAGGAAACAAACTAAAAACCTCCCCTTAATGGGCTATTATACTTTACAAAGCAATGCATATAATGGTTGTGAGAATATATTTTATTAAAACAAAATATCCATAGGACGATCCACACAGCTTATTGCGTGATTACACAGATGTACAAAATATCCATAGGACGATCCACACAGCTTATTGCGTGATTACACAGATGTACAAAATATCCATAGGACGATCCACACAGCTTATTGCGTGATTACACAGATGTACAAATATCCATAGGACGATCCACACAACTTATTGCGTGATTACACAGATGTACAAAATATCCATAGGACGATCCACACAGCTTATTGCGTGATTACACAGATGTACAAAATATCCATAGGACGATCCACACAGCTTATTGCGTGATTACACAGATGTACAAAATATCCATAGGACGATCCACACAGCTTATTGCGTGATTACACAGATGTACAAAATATCCATAGGACGATCCACACAGCTTATTGCGTGATTACACAGATGTACAAAATATCCATAGGACGATCCACACAGCTTATTGCGTGATTACACAGATGTACAAAATATCCATAGGACGATCCACACAGCTTATTGCGTGATTACACAGATGTACAAAATATCCATAGGACGATCCACACAGCTTATTGCGTGATTACACTGATGTACAAAATATCCATAGGACGATCCACACAGCTTATTGCGTGATTACACTGATGTACAAAATATCCATAGGACGATCCACACAGCTTATTGCGTGATTACACTGATGTACAAAATATCCATAGGACGATCCACACAGCTTATTGCGTGATTACACAGATGTACAAAATATCCATAGGACGATCCACACAGCTTATTGCGTGATTACACAGATGTACAAAATATCCATAGGACGATCCACACAGCTTATTGCGTGATTACACAGATGTACAAAATATCCATAGGACGATCCACACAGCTTATTGCGTGATTACACAGATGTACAAAATATCCATAGGACGATCCACACAGCTTATTGCGTGATTACACTGATGTACAAAATATCCATAGGACGATCCACACAGCTTATTGCGTGATTACACTGATGTACAAAATATCCATAGGACGATCCACACAGCTTATTGCGTGATTACACTGATGTACAAAAAGACAGCATCGCCAATCTCTGCCAAGTGGTTAAGGAGGGTCACCGTTTTTTTTTTTTTTTTTCCTGTTCTCTTTCCCTGGCTTGTATCCATTCGGCTCCATTCAGCCAACTGTTTTAAGACGTTTATCCCCATCCAGGTGTCGATTTCTTCCTGGCGAACGATAGCGAGCCAGCATTGTAAGGAGAAATCCGGCTTCGCTGGAGACATTTTTCTATCGAAAAATGTACAAATTTAGCTTGCTGTCAAAACAAAAATATATATATGCTGGCTCGCTCCCGCTCTCCAGGAAAATATTGACACCTGGGGGTAAACGTCTTAAAACAGTAGGCCGAATGGATACAAGCCAAAGAGAGAGGGAGAAAAAGAGAAAAAAGCGAGGTGGGTTCCCTTAAGTGAATTCTGCGCCACCCTGTATAAAAACAATATATTTTAACCTTCACTCTTAAGGGGAGGCAGACCGTTTCTCTGGACCCCCTTCTCCCTCATGATTAGCCCCACTAGTTTTAAGATTATAAGACGTTCAGCCTATTAGTTTGGCGATTTTAACACCTTTCGCCCCATTTCGTTGTCAATTTCAAGACCTTTCGTGCCATTTAGGTGTCGATTATTTCCTGGCGAGCGATAGCGAGCCTGCAATTTTAAGAGGAAACGGCCTTCGGCCGGGACATTTTTCCACCGAAAAATTTACAAATTTATCTTGAAGGGGGGTCTAGGGGGTGTTTTTGTAAGCTTGATGGAGGTCTACAGAGGAAACTAAACAAATATATGAATAAATGAATTAATTGACCAAACAAACGGTCTGCCTCCCCTTAACCAATGACCCTTGCCATTGACCTATACTGAAGTATATATATAATTTTTATTCCAAATAGGGTTTTTTCTACTATACTGTATTGCTCTTACTTGGTTAATTATTATACAAACATTCTGGATATACCTACAAATAAGCTAGGATAAATAACAAACAAATATAACTTTGAATTATATCCTTGACCATAAGAATACATTGTTGAAAATTAATCATCAATTGAATGTATAATAAAACTAACATTTACATTAAAGATAAATGCTTACCGTAGCAAAACGTGAACTTGAATATTATTAGATGTTTTCTTTGATTGACTTTTGCATGAGCTGCTAAGCAAACAGGGCATATCTATTAATATCTAGAAAATTCATTCTTAATATGAACTTGGCGGTGACATTTTGTATAATCATCTGTGCAGAAGACAATTTGATGAATCTTGACCTTTAACTAAGAACACATTTTTCTTCAATGATCTTTGTTTGAGTGAACCAGAATGTTCTGCAAAGGTTAGCAAAAACATATTTCAAGCTTGTTAGCAAAGTTTATCGAACAGACAGAAAGAAGAAGAACGACAATGCTCGCGGAATATCTGTATTGGATTGTAGGGACTAAACAACTGTATACAGTACGATTTATTTTAACTAGAGAATAGTTTAAATCCTTAGCAGGTAATTGTTCCATACTTAATGGGAACATGAAAATATTCTTTATCTACGTCATGTTAAAACCAAGATTTCATAATCAGCAACATATTATTTCGCTATGCAATTTTCGGAATAGTTAAGCAATTAAGATGTGAACGAGGCCGTCTGCTAAATATATATATTAATGATATATATAATTATATATATATATATATATATATATATATATATATATATATATATATATAGTTATATATAGTTAAATAAATTAAGACTAAACCCAACTAGTAATATATGAAGCTATGGTAGACTGTACTGAACTTTAGTAATTCAAAGGAGAGAAACGTTAAACTCTAAATGAAAATTAGAAAACTTACAATATATGTTGGATAACATTTTGATTCAATGAAGAATATACTAGAATGAAATGTTACTACGAAAGGAATGCAATTGTTGGATATTGTAATAACCTGAAAGGAGACTCAAGGGAAAACAAAAACAATATAGTTTAAAGGTTGTCAAAACATATGGAATTTTGGTGTCATAATTGATTATAAGAATCAATCATAATATATCATATTTCTCAATTCTAAAAAAAATAAAAATAAATTGGATCTATCTATCTATTTCCAAATGTTTTGATCCTCGAGAGGGTGGACACGCATGAACCGCCTTCATCATGTCAATTCTTTGATTAGCTAGCTTGCTTCGTGGGAGGGTTGCTAGTCCAACGGCCCATTGTTAAGTGTAGTGTGTGGGGTGCATGTGGAATGTTATCTTACTGTTGGAATGGTAGTGGATGTTAATTTGGATATAATCAGTGTAATCAGCTTAAGGGGGCCCACCTCGCTTTTTTCTCTTTCTCTCCCTCTCTCTTTGGCTTGTATCCATTCGGCCCCATTCAGCCTACTGTTTTAAGACGTTTACCCTCATCAAGGTGTCAATATTTTCTTGGCGAGCGGTAGCGAGCCAGCATATATATATTCTTTTGTTTACAGCAAGCTAAATTTGTACATTTTACGATAGAAAAATTTCTCCGGCGAAGCCGGATTTCTCCATACAATACTGGCTCGCTATCGCTCGCCAGGAAGAAATCGACACCTAGATGGGGATAAACGTCTTAAAACAGTTGGCTGAATGGGACCGAATGGATACAAGCCAGAGAAAGAGAGAAAAGGAGAGAAAGATAAAAAAAAAACGGTGACCCCCCTTAATCATGCTGGTCAGGTGCTAGCATACACATTGTAAATGCGACGCTGGTCTATTGCACCTCTGATGTCTGCCATTGTATAGAGGGCTATGGGAGGCCATGGGGTGACTGCCACATAACAACCAACCCATATATATGTTATTTGTTATTGCATAAAATAATAACATATTATTGATCAAATATAATCACCCAACTTGATTTATAACGGTGAATATTGTCTCTGTCACTCTTTCCACTTTGTGGGGACACTTGTTACAGACAGCTTTGCCTTTTGTCTCCTTCATACACATGGAAACAAATGTATGTGTTTGTCTATGTGTATGTAGGAGACAAAAGGCAATGCTGACTGTAACAAAAGTGTCTCCCACAAAGTTGAAAGAGTGATAGAGAGCCAAATTCAAGGTACGTTAGGGTCAAAATATTTGGACACACCAACCTAGAAGCAGCTAAAGTCACATGATTAGGAAAAGACGGATTGAGGGAGCCAGTTCCAGAGCTTTCTTGTTGAGTAGAAGAAAGACTGGGAAAATTGGTTCAGTCTTGGGTTATAGAGTTGGACAAAATAGGGGTGAAATTATGTTGAAAGGCGGGTGCCCCCACTCTCCATAAAGGAGGAGGTATACACTGAGAAAGATCTGAAGAACACTAATTATTGTAATAGCGGTAGAAAAGTGAGAGACATGCAACATAGCGGCGTGTAGAGAGAGATTGTAGGGAATTAGTAAAAGGAGCGGATTTGATACGACGAAATGCTTTTGACTGTATCCTTTCGAGAATTGCGATATGGGTGGAACCTCCCCACACATGCGAACAATGCTCGATACATGTAGTTGCTGTAAACATAAGCAAATATTAATATATTCATTACCTAATTATACTTTGGGTAAACTAACTACTAGCATCTCTAGCTATTTAATGTGTGCCTGTTAGCACTAAACTTCTGATTATTTTACTACATATCATATCAATTGAAATTGGCAAAGAATATAGTAGGCAGCTAGCACATATACAAAGGAAGACAAGCAACAACAGACCTAATGGTTCTTACTAGGTTACTTGTTAAAAAAACATGATTGCCACAGTTATCAACTGGAGGGTTTCAGCTCCAGAAAAATGGTGGACCAGAAAACAAAATTATAGTACTATGAACGATATTATTTGTCTAACTGAAATATGTTGAGTAATATCAACGTTCAAAATATTCTTGAGCTTATTATTCAGTATTTACCTCCGCCAACGAAATTGGAGGAGGTTATCTTTCTGTCTCTGTTTGTCTTTCCCGTCTTGTCGTATGTCTATAAACAAGATATCTCAAATGGCTATTAGCCGATTTCCACCAATTTTGGTGGGCAGATAGGATATACGCCAAGTAAGAAGTGATCCAATTTTAGAAGGTGGTCAGTAGAGTGTATACCTCCGCCAGCGTAGGCGGAGGCACGTGCTCTCCCGAGTGCCCCTCTAGTTTTAATGTTGCCCCTTTCTCAGCTTTAATGTTTGAGTAACATATCGTTTTGCATGTTTATAATTGTTAACTTAGACACAAGTAGACTGTACGTTAGGAAGTTGCTTACTTTTATTTTTGCAGTGCAAATGTCTTTCCCTTAGTGTATTTTGTGATTATGCATTGCATATCAATTATGTTAAAAGAACCTATATTTTCATGAACGCGCCAATTGAACCAAGTTTAAAAGGTGTTTTGTGTTAACCCTTCCTTCTCAATGTGACAGATCAAAGGCATATGAAATATAATTACCACCTAACCAGAACAAAAATAAGAAAATAGTTAGTGCTACTGAAGTGAGTTATTTTTATTTATTTTGTCTATGTGAGTGAGGGAGGCAAAAGGCAGAACTGCCTATAGCGAGTGCCTCCCCCATAGTTGAAAGAGTGACAGGGCAAAAATCAAGGGACGTTTGAGCCAAAATGCCTGGACACACGGAGTTTGAAGCAATTTAAATCATAGGAAGAGGGAAAGACTGATTCTGGGAGAGAGTTCCAGAGCTCAGCTGTTGAATAGAAGAAATTTGAGAGTAACATTTCACTCTTGGGTTAGTTGCACAGAGCAGGGGTGGGATTGTGTTGCAAGACGGGTACCACGTGCCCTACGTAAAGGAGGTGGTATACACTGGGAAAGCTCTGAGGAACACTGATTATTATAGTAGCGATAGAATAGCGAGAGAGATGCAACATTGCGGCGGAGAGAGGGAGATTGCAGAGAGTTGGTGAGTGGACAGGAGATAATGATACGAAAGGCCTTCCTTTCAACTTTGTCTAAGAGAGCGGTGTGAGAGGAACCTCCCCACACATGTGAACAATACTCAATACAAGGATGCACTATGCCAGTACAGAGCAAGAAGCTGTGCAGGGGTAAAGAACCCCCTAAGGCGGTTGAGCAGACCCAGCTTCTGGGAGGCTGCCTTAGCAAGACTGGTAATATGGTCCTTCCAAATAAGAGCAGAAGAAAAAGAGACACCAAGAATATTGAGAGAATATTGTTAAAGAATAAGGGATAGTCCGCTGGGAGTTCCGGACGGGTAGATAGATGAAATTGGGTTTAGAAGCATTAAAGGTAACAAGGTTTTCTCTGCCCCAATTGGAGATAGTAGTTAGATCAGAATTTAAGTGTTCTATGGCTTCATTACGTTTGTCGTTGAGGAATTGCTGGCTGGGGCGTTCTGAAAAACTAATAGAGTAGTGTAAGGTTGAGTCGTCTGCATATGAATGGATGGGAATTGAGGTACAGTTGAGAAGATCATTTATAAAAATTAGAAAGAGAATAGGAGATAGGACAGAGCCCTGAGGAACACCGGAGTTGATATGGTGAGGAAGTGAGCGATGGCCGTCCACAACCGCAGCTATGGAACGGCCGGAAAGGAAATTAGAGACAAAGGCACAGATGGAGGGATAGAAACCGAAGGAGGGTAGTTTAGAAATTAAAGATTTATGCCAGACTCTATCGAAGGCTTTCGATATGTCTAGTGCAATAGAAAAAGTCTCACCGAAGTCCCGAAAGGAGGATGACCAAGAGTTAGTAAGATATGAAAGAAGATCACCAGTAGAGCGACCCTTAAAGAAGCCATACTGGCGATCTGAGAGCAAATTATGAGAAGAGAAATGCTTAAGAAATTTGGAAGCAAGAATAGTTTCAAAAACTTTAGAAATACAAGAGATGAGAGCAATTGGACGATAGTTGGAGGGTTGAGAGCGGTCACCCTTCTTTGGGACAGGTTGAATGAGAGCAAACTTCCAGCATGAAGGGAAGACGTTAGAGGATAGACAGAGACGAAAGAGTTTGCCTAGGCAGGGAGTCAGAACGGAAGCACAGTTTTTGAGTACAACAGGAGGAACACTGTCCGGACCGTACGCATTCTTAGTATTAAGCCCAGAGAGGGTAGAAAGTACATCTTTTGAAGAGATTAGGATATTAGGCATAAGTAAGAGAGAGGAGGGTGGAGAGGGAGGAATAGCACCGGAATCATCCAAAATGGAGTTTCTAGCAAAGGTTTGAGCGAAGAGTTTAGCTTTGTCAGAGGAAGAAGTGATGGTTGTGCCATCAGAGTGGGAAAGGGGAGGGAAAGATGAGGAAGAGAAATTGTTGGAGAGGTTTTTGGCTAGATGCCAGAAAGCTTGGGAAGAGCTAGAGTTGGATAGTTCAGTGCATTTATTATTGATGAAAGAGTGTTTGGCAAGTCGAAGAACAGCTTTGGCTTGATTCCGGGCAGAAACATAGGAAGAATGAGAGTCTTGAGTTTTAAGGCGTCGGTACCGTTTGAATGCTTCCTGCTTATTGCGGACAGCAGTAGAACAGGCGTGAGTGAACCAAGATTTTTTAGCATTAGGCTGAGAGAAAGAGAATGGAATGTATGCTTCCATGCCCGATAGGATTACCTCGGTAATGCGTTCAGCACTCTCCGAGGGTCTCCGGCCACGGAAGCAGAAATAATTCCATGGGAAATCAAAGAAGTACTGCTGGAGAGCCTCCCAGTCGGCAGTGCCAAAGTGCCACAAGCGCCGCCGGCTAGGAGGATCGGGTGGCCGTACTAGAGAGATAGGACAGGTGACAGAGATAAGTTTATGGTCGGAGGAGCCCAAAGGAGAGAAAAGATCGACAGTATAAGAAGAAGGGTTAGAAGTTAGAAACAAGTCAAGAATATTGGGCCGATCTCCGAGGCGATCCGGGATAAGGGTGGGTTGCTGAACTAACTGCTCTAGGACATTTAGGATAGAAAAGATGTAGGCTTGTTCACCAGGTTGGTCAGTAGTGTGAGAGGAGAGCCATTGGCGGTGGTGAACGTTGAAATCTCCTAAGATGGAGATTTCTGAGAAAGGAGAAATGGATAGAATGTGTTCCACTGTAGAGCTTAGATAGTCAAAGAATTTGGGAAAGTTGGTAGAGTTAGGGGAAAGATAGACAGCACAGAAATATTTAGTAAGAGAATGACAGGAAAGTTTGAGCCATAAAGTTGAGAATTCAGAGGAGTCGAAATCGGGAACACAAGAGCAAGTGAGTTTGTTGTGCACATATGCACAACATCCGCCTTTGGCTTTGAAACTAGGATAGAGAAAGTAGGAGGATAAAGAGAAGGGGCTGCTGGATGTTGCTACAGACACCTGAGTTTCGGTGAGGAAAAGAAGATCAGGTTTGTAGGAGGAGAGATGGTGTTCAACAGAGTGAAAATTAAAGGAAAGTCCGCGAATGTTGCAGAAATTAATAGAAAGAGTAACAGGCCGAGGTCCAGGTAATTTTGTTGGGTCGTCAGGGGAAGGTCGGGCGGGTGTGGGGGCATTTATGGCCCCCCCTCCCCCCCCCCCCCACGGGACTCCGAAATTCCGAAATTAATCCAAAATTCATCATTTTGATTCAATTTTGGTGTGGAGGAATGAAGTGTGGTGTGCATGTTTAGTGTAGTAATGTGGATAGGAGGAGGAGGTGTTTGTGAGAGCTAGCTGGATTGCTCTCAGTGTAAATGAGGCACAAAGAAAATCAGTAAGAGAGGCCATGCAAATGAAACAGGAGTTCCAGCGACTCTTTATCACATGCCTATAACCTCACCTGGGTCTAGCCCTGATCGATTGGTGCCTACAATCTCCCCACTAGGTTAGGCCATGAACAGTGCTCTTAGCAAGTGGATGACACTGACTGATATTCAGCATACAGTATAATTATGACAATCCCTTTAGTTACGAAAGCTAAAATCTAGTTAAATATAATAAAATATTTCTTCAAGTCTCTCTTTGATCTCTCTCTCTCTCTCTCTCTCTCTCTCTCTCTCTCTCTCTCTCTCTCTCTCTCTCTCTCTCTCTCTCTCTCTCTCTCTCTCTCTCTCTCTCTCTCTCTCTCTCACACACACACTAAACTCTTTTTTTTTCTGTGAATGAGGGAGACAAAAGGCATAACTGCCTGCAGCGAGTGCCTCCCCCAGATTTAAAAGAGTGACAGGGCCGAAATCAAGGGACGTTCGAGCTAAAATACCTGGACACACGGAGTTTGAAGCAATTTAAGTCATAGGAAGAGGGAAAGACTGATTCTGGGAGAGAGCTCCAGAGCTTAACGGTTGAATAGAAGAAAGTCTGAGAATAGCGTTTCACTCTTGGGTTGAAGAGTTGCACAGAGTAGGGGTGGGATTGTGTTGCAAGGCGGGTACTACGTACCCTATGTAGAGGAGGTGGTATACACTGGGAAAGCTCCGAGGAACACTGATTATTGTAGTAGCGATAGAATAGTGAGAGAGATGCATCATTGCGGCGAAGAGAGAGAGATTGCAGAGTTGGTGAGCGGACGGGAGTTAATGATAAAAGGCTTTCCTTTCTACTTTATCTAGGAGTGCGGTGTGAGAGGATCCTTCCCACACATGTGAACAATACTCAATACAAGGACGCACTGTGCCCCTGTACAGAGCAAGTAGCTGCGCAGGGGTTAAGAACCCCTTGAGGCGGTTGAGCACACCCAGCTTCTGGGAGGCTGCCATAGCGAGACTGGTAATATGGTATTTCCAAGTGAGAGCAGAAGAAAAAGAGACACGGAGAACATTGAGGGAAGATGAAGGGTTGATTTTTGTATTGTTGAAGAATAAGGGATAGTCCTCTGGAGGTTCCTGACGGGTAGTAAGATGGATAAATTGAGTTTTGGAAGCATTAAATGCAACAAGGTTTTCTCTACCCCAATTAAAAATAGTAGCTAAATCAGAAGACAAGCATTGTATGGCTTCATTACGTTTACTTTTGAGGGACTGCTGGCTGGGGCGTTCTGGAAAACTAATGGAGTCATTATGATTAGTTTTAAGCCTCATAGAAGTACACCCTCGCCGTTTAAGTACAGACAGTCATACAAGTTCTTGGACATCCTATATGTTTATATTATACAAGATTGGCGATAAAGACAGGTTAAGGAATAACAGATTTAAGGAATAACAATTTAGACTCTTAAATCAATGCCTAGAAAAGAGTGAAGAGACCAGGAACCATTCAGAGTGTTTGTACTCAGACATCGGGAGCCTATACACTACATACCATTGTTTGTACTCAGACACCGGGAGCCTATACACTACATACCATTGTTTGTACTCAGACACCGGGAGCCTATACACTACATACCATTGTTTGTACTCAGACACCGGGAGCCTATACACTACATACCATTGTTTGTACTCAGACACCGGGAGCCTATACACTACCTACCATTGTTTGTACTCAGACACCGGGAGCCTATACACTACCTACCATTGTTTGTACTCAGACACCGGGAGCCTATACACTACATACCATTGTTTGTACTCAGACACCGGGAGCCTATACACTACATACCATTGTTTGTACTCAGACACCGGGAGCCTATACACTACATACCATTGTTTGTACTCAGACACCGGGAGCCTATACACTACATACCATTGTTTGTACTCAGACACCGGAGCCTATACACTACATACCATTGTTTGTACTCAGACACCGGGAGCCTATACACTACATACCATTGTTTGTACTCAGACATCGGGAGCCTATACACTACATACCATTGTTTGTACTCAGACACCGGGAGCCTATACACTACATACCATTGTTTGTACTCAGACATCGGGAGCCTATACACTACATACCATTGTTTGTACTCAGACATCGGGAGCCTATACACTAGATACCATTGTCCCTTCAAGACACTAATATATTTCCCGAGGCTCGCCTAATAATGACGCCACTTTCTGAAGGGTAAAAATGTACATACACAGCATCGCGGTCTGTCGACATCAATGGCACGCCCCGCTATCAGAATTAATTACTCCATTAATTATGATTTTGTTCATTAAGAGCCTCCTAAGGCAAAAAAAAAAAAGCTAATTGTTAAAAAGTTGGTGTGATGTAGGTCTTCCTCAACCCGTTTGCTTCAGAGGCCGGGGAGAGCGGCGAAGGACTGTGGGCTTTATGTGAGGTGAGGGTAAGGCCGGTTTTACCTCGCCACCTCACTATTGTTGCTTCATAAAGAACCCTCACTCGCGGCTCCAGTGAAAAAATGGTCCTCTCCCCCTCTAACTTTTCCATTTAAACCGCCCCCCACCTCCACCCCCCTTTTTTTTTTACTTTCCTCTTTTAATTATCGCGCGCCCCCTTCTCAGTAAGCGGCGTCAGTTTTACAGGCTACTTTTCATATATTATCATAGCCATTCCTTCACTGTGGGCGCGGGATTCCGAGCCCAATTATCTCGAGGAATAAAGGTGGATTCGGCGATGGTACCAGGCTCAACCGATCGCCGCCCGGATTTTTGCAAGGGGCGGGAGATAAAAGAAGAGATGCAGAATTTTTAGGGAAGACTGATTTACCGAAGGCTGCAGGCGGGCTGGGTGGCTGGGGAGGGTCCGTTTATAGGTTGACATTGTCCCTACCGTATATATTGCAGCCGCCGTATTGCATACCTCTTTTCTTGTTATGTCTGTTTTCTTCGAAGGTCATTAAGTGTTCTGTGGAATTACTTTATACGACTGACGGATCACTCTTAAACTTACCTATCGAGCAAACAACTATTGTAAATATAAGACCATATGGGCTCATGTAGAGCCCTCTTGGAAGCTGGAGAGAGATTTATCCCTTGAGGATTATGACACGTTTTGACAGTTTATTCAGGCTATCATTAGTCGATGTTATGCAACTTAGGAAGGATCTATGGGAATTAAAGGGTATAGACCATCTCCATTAACCCTCTGACTTCCATTAACCCTTCCTAATCTGAATAAGATCATCTAATAAGAGCCAGAAAACAGAAAAAATGCATCATCGTATCAAGAAAGGGTTAATATTAGCCTGAACTGTAGTGCCTTTAAAACCATTGGTGTAATGTTGGTTTAAGGGGGTATGGGCCGGTTTTCTGGACCACTGTCTCCCTCATGTTTAGCCCCATTAGTTTTCAGATTTTAAAATGTTTGCCCCATTAGTTAGTAGATTTTAAGACCTTTCACCCCATTTCTTCGTCAATATTTAGACCTTTCATGCTATTTAGGTGTCGATTTTTTCCCTGGCGAACGACAGTGAGCCTGTAATGTTGGAAGAACCGGCCTTCGGCCGGGAAATATTTCTACCATAAAATGTACAAATTAATCTAATGGATTTTTTTTTTTTAATTTGATGGAGGTCTAGGGAGGAAACTAGACAAATAATCAATACATGCAAAAATGTACCAACAAGTGAACCATCCCCCCTTAAGTTCTCCAGTCTTGTAATCACGTCACTGTCAAATTTCCACTTACCCACCGATTGAAATAAACGCTGATTCGCAATGCAAGGTAAGGGACAAATGCAGTAGGTTGTACACAATCGGTGTAATATTCACCATAGCAGGATCTACTTCTTCCTTACTTCTCTTTAATCATTGTTATAACTTTCACCACAGACCTCTCATAGTTTCCGAGTCAGTCAGTACCCAACCCTAACTTGGAATATGAATAATAAGCCAACCTTGATAGATCCAGAAATATAGTAGTCACAATAATTAACAAATAATTAATTCATGCTAATGCCTTCAAAACTATGTGCTCAACTTAAATCTTGATTTAATAGAAACCCAAAATTATCCAATATATGTACATTGAATAACGTAATTGATTCGGAATATAATAATAGGTGCATAATTTAGCCTGTGTTGTTTTTAGCTAATTTTATAGGCCATTTCGAATTATGTATTGTTTTCATAACAAACCCCTGATTTAACATAATTTAGTTGAACTACTCAACCAACTATATTTGAAAATCGACTCTAAACAAAATCAATCATTCGCCAACCTAATGTACAGTAGATGGTCGCGTCATGCCAACTCGTGGCCAGTAAAGTTATGTACATCCCGTGAACCTTGAAGAAGGTATCGTTGTTTCCTCAAGGCGTTCTCACTAAAGGGAAAAAGAAAGATAAATAATTGTTATAGTTTATTCTTGCTTTTGTTTGTATTTTTTTCAAGACGGTTCATGATTACTGTGCGCATAACAAAAATCAAACAACATATACTGTATATCTCGTTAACTGTCTAACTTCGTCTTTTAATGAGTTTAGACTCATCTTTGATTAGCGGGTTACTTGTAGTCACCGTAGATGGTTCACTGAACTAAAAATCATAATGACAATAGATGGGCTCTTTCTCTGTGTTTCATTATTGTTTGTCTATTGGGGTGCCCTCCCTCCTCATCATCTTCACCAATGCTCTGTTTTCTACATTTTATCTAAATACATTAAGAACTCTCTCCGTCTTATCTTACTCGATGTTCATGACATTTTGTGTTTAACTTGCTTACTTAAATTACATATTCTTCCTTTCACGTATTTATGTATCCAATTTGTGTATCTACTATTCTCCCTGAATTGCCTTAGCACCTGTACACTAACAATTCAAACTTTCTGTCTTTTCTAGATGTCTTCTATATTTTCTAGATGTTTTCTATATTTTCTTGACCGACGATAGCATAGCCAGAAGATGAATAGGGTTTTCCAGCCCATTGATTATTGTAATAGCGGTAGAATAGCGAGAGAGATGCAACACTACGGCGAAGAGAGAGAGAAATTGCAGAGTCAGTGAGTGGACGTGAGTAATGAGACGAAAGGTTTTCTTTTCTACTTTGTCAAGAAGTGCTGTGTGAGAAGATCCTCCCCACACATGCGAACAATACTCAATACATGGACGCACTGTGCCCCTGTACAGAGCAAGAAGCTGTGCAGGGTTAAAGAACCCCCGGAGGCGGTTGAGCACACCCAGCTTCTGGGAAGTTGTTTTAGCAAGTGTGGTAATATGGTCTTTCCAAGTGAGATCAGGAGAGAAAGAGATTCCTAGAATACTGAGAGAAGATGAAGGATTGATTTGTGTATTGTTGAAATATAAGGGATAGTCCGGTGGGAGTTCTTTACGAGTAGATAAATGGAGAAATTGGGTTTTGGAAGCATCGAAAGTAACAAGATTTTCTCTGCCCCAAATAGAAGTGGTTGATAGGTCAGAATTTAAGTGTTTTATGGCATCTTCGCGTTATTTCTTGAGTGCTTGCTTGTTGGGGGGTTCTGGAAAACTAGTTGAATAGTGTAAAGTAGAGTCACCAACATATGAATGGCATGTAGCGAGAGATTGTAGAAAAATACTAATAGGAGGTAAGTTGATGAAACGAAAATGTAATGCTTCTGACTCTACCCTTTCGAGAAGTATGGTATGGGTGGAACATCCCCACACATGCGAACAGTACTCGATACATGGGTTATTGCTCAAGTCAAGGGTCCCACTCTCCAGCCCCCTCATCAAGAATAACACATTATTTTTGTTTTGTTCCTATGTTTCAACCCTCCAGCCATAAGTTCTTTTTCCTGAGGATTTGATGCGTAGAGGACAGTGAATTATGAAGTGCAATAAACAGTTAGCAGTGGAAGGATGCCTTCAGCACCATAGCTTCCTATTAATGGTGTGCAATGCTACACTTATCAACAGACTGCACTCTTAACTCCACTCTACCAGCAAAGACTGGTACTGATGCCGGCTGTATATATTGAGCTTTGGGGATACCAATGCAATTCAGTCAGTTCGCAACCGAAGCAGATTTGTGATGAATCACTAAAACTAATTACAACACGAATTTAATCTCAATAATGTCTCCCCTATTTGTACCGGGAATCGAACCCGACTCAGTAAGCTTTTAAGTCCCACATTAAGACCAGTTAACTACACCTCACCACTCAAATTCCTCTTCACAAATTAACACTCCGATGCTTAGTTTCTATGCAGCATGAGATAGGGGCCGCAATCTCCCAAGTTTAAGACTACCACCATAAATGTCTCCCTCCTCCGGTCCCTCACTCTCCCCCAGGCAAGTCAAAGAGTGGGGTCCTCATCACAGAGTCTCCCTTTGATGAAGTGAGCTGCGTCCTGTCACCTGCACCTGTCACACCGCACACTTGCCCCCACTACTGCCTTCTTCTTTCTTTCCTTCCCGCAACCATCAAACACAGCACTCACTTTTCCTCATTCTATAAAGTCTGTCTCTCTTGTTTGAAGTAGCCACTCGTACAGCTTGAGTAAAAACAAATAATTATAGTAATACAGATGAACCAGGATTTGTTTTGCGTGAATTATTCCCTTCCTGAGATTAAGTACAAACTTCGACAATTGTGTGCAAACGCTGGTATGCGTATTTTTATGTTTGTCTATTGGTAATTGTCCATCAATATACAGTGACCAATAACTCCTGTCTGTTTGCGTGTTTATTAATAATATTATTTTATATTATATGCGTTATCTCTTTGATAGATTTGATTAATTACAACATGCATAATAAGGATCTATTGATATGTTGATGCTTGCTTTCCTTTGTAGATGTACAACCCTTGTCAGTTCAATAGTGTTTTACTCGTTTGCCTTATTTTACTAACACGTTTCTTTCCAACCCTGCCTTCCACCTTTCCCTTCCCTTCCCATCTGAATAATTGTATTCCTTCCAAACTTCCCTTAATTTACCAGTCACTCATTCCCTTGCCCTATTCGACCCATTACCTTTCGTTACCCTCGTATCCTTCCCCTTCCTACAGTTATATTCACCATTGAGCAGTTCGAGGTGACGTCAACATTTCGGGATTCTTCTACATCGGTATCGGAAACTCGATTTATGTTAATAGGGACTTGGCTGAATTCGGATAATAAAAAAAATGGGGGGGCTATTATACTAGAATTGCTAAACGAATATTGTCGATAAAAGGTCTTTATGAAACGGTTATGGAGTTGGGATTAGGTGGCAACTAGTTTTAATATACATAAACATTTACCACTAATACACTCAACATTTACCACTAATACACTCAACATTTACCACTAATACACTCAACATAACATAACTATGTTCATCTAACGTAAACACAATTTCCCTTCTAAAATAATGAAGTTACCATTGGCATATTTGAGAATACTGTAATCTTAAACAGACATATATTTTTATATATCTCGATTTTTCAGTGTCGCAATACTCGCCCTTATATCCTGGCCTTCGTGTTACTTTTTGCCAACGCATCCTTCTCTCCTTTCCGGGTTTCTTCATCTAATTATCTCACTCATTTCTCTTCTACCCTTCCCCATCGCATCCCATTAATTTTCACTGCTCCTCGATGTATTCGGTTTCTTCTTTGTCCTTTGCATTTAACGCTTTTACCCAGTAAGTATTATCTTAGTTTATTTATCCCACCAATATGCGAACTTATTCAGCTTAGGAAGAATCTCGATGGGTGAAAGTTCTTTAAAATTGTATCAAGCATCTCTTTTGAAGACAATGTGTTTTACAATATAGATGAGACCAAACAATTGCGTTCAACTTATGTATGTCTTTTTGTTTGCATATACTGTATATATCCCTATATTATTCAGGCTAGTTTACAATGCGAGGTATTTAAATGGGAAGGCAAAGCAAACAAATACGAACACTGAATATGGATTTACTATACAGTATATGAGATCTAGTCTTCAATACAGGGCGCAAGACACGACACAATAATACACTATTACAAAGGGAATAATATCATTCAACAATAATTACAGTATATGCATAAATTATGCACAGTAAAGGACTGAGATGTCATACGACTTCTTGTAGCACCCTGTAGATAACGGTGTATAGTGGTAATCATGGCCAAGGTGGGGAACTCCAGGGCAACTGATGGATTAACAGGTAGCCCTCCTTTAGCCTTTGGGGAGACGCGGTGACCAGGTGGGCGACTAGCAGGCGGCTTCCTTGTCACAGCACGGTCCAGGGGGGAGGTCAGTTGGGTAGGTCATTTGCGAGTTCAAGGGGTGGGCGGAGGGTTACAGAGATGCTGACAGGTGATTGTCAGGATCACAGGGTTTCTCACGGGGTGGGTGGGAGGTTGGCGGCATGGCTTTGCTGTGTTGCCGGTTCCTGTGGGCTGGGATGACATGGCAGCATCGGGGATGGGGCAAGAGGTTGGGAATTCCTAACATTCAAGGGTGTCAATGCAAGTCAGCTGTGTTGCCAGCTCTTGTGGTTTGGAGTTGAATCAGCATGGCAGCGTTTCTACGGTAGCACCGGTTCTCAGTGAATTGCTGAAGTTCCTTCACTACAGCATACCCTATCAACTTATGTCACTTTAGCAATACAGTATTAATTGGCCTCAACAACAATAGCACACCCATATTGTCAATACCCATCACAGCCACTGGCGTGGACTCACGGGAAAGTCATGCTAAACCACTAAATAGCCTCAGGAAAGCAGAGTGCAACTCTGCAAAACAAACAGGTAACCGAGTAAGGTGATTTTAACAACCCATTCTGCTACTGTAATTGGGAGTCAAACTATAAAAGAAAATCTATCCATGTAGGTGCAATAAGACAATAATGTAGGAATGTGAGGAAAATGAAGAATAGCAAAAATTCAAAATCAATGTTCTTCGGAGCTCTCTCAGTGTATACCCCCTCCTTTACGGCGAGTGGGAGGCACCAGCCTTTCAACACAATCCCACTTCTCTTCTGTCCAGGTCCTGTCTGTTCTGTCCTGCCTTTTGTCTCCTTCATTAACATAATTTTGTTTTTACAAATAATCAACGATGACACACCTTCATCCGTAACATATGTTCAACCATGATACACTCTCAACCATGACACAAACTCAGTCATAAAATATTTTAACCATGACCCAAACTCAACCATGACCCACACTCAACCATGACCCACACTCAGGTATGACACATACACAGCCATAACACACATTCAACAATACTATATTCTCACCGTAATATATTCACAATCAAATCATATTATCAACCCTGTTTAATCATGACACACACTCAACCCTGACACCCACACCACACACAACCATATCACATACATCCATACCTCACATAATCACACCACCACATGCAATCATACCACACGCGACCATAAGAACATAGGAACACGGAAATCTGCAGAGGGCCTACCGGCCCACACGAGGCAGATCCCTTTTACATCCAACCAATATAATTCATATGCCTATGGCGTTTGAAACTTGCCACTGTTTCTGAGCTGATTAAAGTACTAGGCAATCTATTCCACATATCCACAACCCTATTTCCAAACCAATGCTTACCTATGTCCTTTTTAAAGCAAAATTTATCTAGTTTTAAGCCATTTGTACGGTCTATTTCGCAATCATTCAGCTTTAATGGTTTACTAATGTCCCCTTTGTTTATTCCTTTCTTCTACTTAAACATTTGTATTATAGTTCCTCTGCGTCTTCGTCTCTCTAATGAATGTAAGCCGAGGTTTTCTAACCTCTCCTCATATGATAAATGTCTAATATTGTGGATAAATTTTGTCATTTTACGTTGCATTGCCGCTAGAGAGTCTATATCTATTCCATAATAAGAACACTTAAACTGAACAGCGCAATTCATATGAGGTATCACTAATGACCAGTAAAGTTTCAAAATAACAGCAGTTCTGTTACTCACACTCCTAGATAATAACTCGAGAATCCTGTTAGTCTCGTTACGAACAATTAAACAAAGTTTTCTAGGTTTCAGATAATTACTAACAAACACACCCAAATTTGTCTCACAGTCTGAGTTTTCTAATTCCGTATTAGCTAGTATATATTTTGCATTTGTATTAATCTTCGCTATCTTTAATGCCTTGCATTTATCAATGTTGAAATTGACCTGCCAATTTACTGACCCATTCATGTAAGGTATCTAGATCCCTTTGGGGGCACTCAATATCACTATCCAAATATAGTGTTAGCACCATTTTGGTATCGTCTGCGAATTTACTAATCCTACTAGTTATACCTAAATCAAGGTCATCCATGTATATAACAAACAACAGAGGGCCTAATTTAGATCCCTGGGGGACATCACTGTTGATTGCACCCCATTCTAACCCCATGACCCAATACACCCCAACAACGACCCACCTAGTACATGTGCCTCAACCTTTCTTATCAATCTCTCATGAGGGATTTTGTCGAAAGCTTTACTGAAACCCAAATAAATTATATCATATGACTTATCATTATCGATGGCTTCTTATACGTCTGAGAACAAGCTAAGCAAATTAGTAAGACGAGAACGTCCCTGAGTGAACCCATGCTGAGAAGAATGTATTAAGTTGAATGTTTCTAGATGGTTTCTAATTGTCCTAACAATAATTGACTCTAGCATCTTTTCTATGATTGATGTGAGACTAATGGGCGGTAATTAGATGCTATTGATTCATCACCTTTTTGAAGATCGGAACTACATTTGCAAGCTTCCAAGCTTCTAGAACTAATCCTCTCTCTAATGACTTGTTAACTAGAAATTTTAATGAATAACTTAACTCATCTCTGCGTTTTGTGTAATACTCGAGCATATACCTCATCGGGACCAGACGATTGTTGAGGTTTTAGTTTGTCAATTTAATTAAGCACATAAAATCTAGTAATACTGTAGTAACCGTACTTAACATATTTTATATACTGTACAGTCGTTCCAAATTTTCATTTGCGAAAATAGAAAGAAAGAAATTATTTAAAGTACTTCACATTTCTAACTCATCATCAATCATTTTTCCTACCGAAGTTTTAAGGGGACCTAATATATCACTAACCTTGGATTTATACTGTTGGTAAAAAGCTTTAGGTTATTTTCTTATCATTGGCTACCTTGATTTCATAATTTCTGTTTGCTTTCATAATTTCCTGTTTAACCTGTATAGATAGATTATGATAGGTGATTTTCGCTTTCCTTATTCTTTCTATATATTCCTCTACTTTTTCCCAGAAGATCTGTAAGTCTATTATTCATCCATTTTGGTCGGTTCTGTATCGATCTAAAGCATCTTTTGAGGATATATAGAGTAAATTTACCATGAGTATTGTGTACTGACACAATAAAATGTTCATAATATAGCTGCCAAGTTTAACTAGACTTGTCCTGTTTTAAGCTGACTGGTACCAGATACGGGGTACATTTATCGAAACACCTGGATCCACTTAATTCCTTAACCATAGGGTTCTCCCTCAGGGCTCTTCTTAGTCCACCATTTGGGATAAAGGTAGAGTTTTCTTTTACCTTTCCTTTCCACTGTATATTAAACCATACCACACACAACAACCACTCTACATGCAATCACACCACAAATACCATACCACACACAACCATACCATGTATAACCACACCACACACAACCACTCTACATGCAATCACACCACAAATACCATACCACACACAACCATACCATGTATAACCACACCACACACAACCACTCTACATGCAATCACACCACAAATACCATACCACACATAACCATACCATGTATAACCACACCACACACAACCACTCTACATGCAATCACACCACAAATACCATACCACACACAACCATACCATGTATAACCACACCACACACACAACCACTCTACATGCAATCACACCACAAATACCATACCACACATAACCATATCATGTATAACAACACCACACACAACCATACCACACACAACCATATCACACACAACCATACCACACACAACCATACCATGTATAACCACACCACACACAACCACTCTACATGCAATCACACCACAAATACCATACCACACACAACCATATCATGTATAACAACACCACACACAACCATACCACACACAACAACCACTCTACATGAAATCACACCACAAATACCATACCACACACAACCATACCATGTATAACCACACCACACACAACCATACCACACACAACCATACCACACACAACCATACCACACACAACCACACCACACACAACCATACCACACACAACCATACCACACACAACCATACCACACACAACCATACCACACGCAACCATACCACACACAACCATACCACACACAACCATACCACACACAACCATACCACACGCAACCATACCACACACAACCATACCACTCACAACCATACCACACACAACCTTACTAAATACAACCACACCACACACAACCATACCACACACAACCATACCACACACAACCATACCATACACAACCATACCACACACAACCTTACTAAATACAACCACACCACACACAACCATACCACACACAACCATACCACACACAACCATACCACACACAACCACACCACACACAACCATACCACACACAACCATACCACACACAACCATACCACACACAACCATACCACACACAACCTTACTAAATACAACCACACCACACACAACCATACCACACACAGCCTTACTAAATACAACCACACCACACACAACCATACCAAACAGCCATACCACACACAACCATACCACACACAACCATACCACACACAACCATACCTCACACAACCATACCACACACAACCACACCACACACAACCATACCACACACAACCATACCACACACAACCATACCACACACAACCATACCACACACAACCATACCACACACAACCACACCACACACAACCATACCACACACAACCATACCACACACAACCACACCACACACAACCATACCACACACAATCATACCACACACAACCACACCACACACAACCATACCACACACAACCATACCACACAAAACCATACCACACACAACCACACCACACACAACCATACCACACACAACCACACCACACACAACCATACCACACACAACCACACCACACACAACCATACCCCACACACAACCATACCACACACAACCATACAACACACAACCATACCACACACAACCATACCACACACAACCATACCACAAACAACCATACCACACACAACCATACCACACACAACCATACCACACACAACCACACCACACACAACCATACCACACACAACCATACCACACACAACCATACCACACACAACCATACCACACACAACCATACCAAACAACCATACCACACACAACCATACCCCATACCACACACAACCATACCACACACAACCATACCACACACAACCATACCACACACAACCATACCACACACAACCACACCACACACAACCACACCACACACAACCATACCACACACAACCATACCACACACAACCATACCACACACAACCATACCACACACAACCATACCACACACAACCATACCACACACAACCATACCACACACAACCATACCAAACAACCATACCACACACAACCATACCCCATACCACACACAACCATACCCCATACCACACACAACCATACCACACACAACCATACCACACACAACCATACCACACACAACCATACCACACACAACCATACCACACACAACCACACCACACACAACCATACCACACACAACCATACCACACACAACCATACCACACATAACCATACCACACACAACCATACCACACACAACCATACCACACACAACCACACCACACACAACCATACCACACACAACCATACCACACACAACCACACCACACACAACCACACCACACACAACCATACCACACACAACCATACCACACACAACCATACCACACACAACCATACCACACACAACCACACCACACACAACCATACCACACACAACCATACCACACACAACCATACCACACACAACCATACCACACACAGCCATACCGCACACAACCACGGCATACCACACACAACCATACCACACACAACCATACCACACACAACCATACCAAACAACCATACTACACACAACCATACCACACACAACCATACCAAACAACCATACCACACACAACCATCACACCCTGCCCTGCTACACACAACCATACCACACACAACCACACCACACACAACCACTCTACATGCAATCACACCACAAATACCATACCACACCCAACCATATCATGTATAACCACACCACACACAACCATACCACACACAACCATACCACACACAACCATACCACACATAACCATACCACACACAACCATACCACACACAACCATACCACACATAACCATACCACACACAACCATACCACACACAACCACACCACACACAACCATACCACACACAACCATACCACACACAACCATACCACACATAACCATACCACACACAACCATACCACACACAACCACACCACACACAACCATACCACACACAACCATACCACACACAACCATACCACACACAACCACACCACACACAACCATACCACACATAACCACACCACACACAACCATACCACACACAACCACACCACACACAACCACACCATACACAACCATACCACACACAACCATACCACACACAACCACACCACACACAACCATACCACACACATCCACACCCTTCCATGCCACACCCTTCTCCCGGAGTATGGATCTCAAACTTCTGCGTGGTATTTTTAAACTAAAGTTGATTCTTCTAATGGATTATTGGCTTACAGTGATGTGCGTGTATGCAAGCGTGCGTTTGTGTATGTGTGTGTGTGTGCGTGTGTGTGCGTGCGGCTAGTTTGTGTCGAACTATATAAATATCCTCTATAACCACTTATCTTTATTATTTCTTAAAATGTCTAATTGTGTAACCAAGTAAATATATACAAACCTAATGGAGACTCTTTAATGCATAATTCAGTATCAAACCAGTGATCAGGTAATAGCAAAGTCAAATATAGTTAAATATCTTTTGTTAAAGTCCTTGGAAACCTAGCTTTGTTAATGAGCGATAAATATCGGAGTCTAGATCACAGATACCAATTGTCTTTTATCAAGCTGACGTTTGTATTCACTTTGCTGTCAAAGCTATTGAGCTCATTGTCATGAAGATGAATAGCATCAGCTCTGATGATTGTGAACGGTGAAACTGTTTGGATATATTATATGGCTACAATATAGGGAACCATTTCTCTGCGGGGGACGTTCCCGAACGCCATGGCAATTTACAGCAATTTACAGGATTATAAATCCTCTAAAAGCCTGTAAAATCGAGTGAAAGGAAGCGGGAGCGTAACAGGCCACAGTCCGTCTCCCAACCATGCTGCCGTGGCACTGAAGGCTCTGAGTCAGAGTCTCGCGAGATATACAGTGCTGCCAAAGGCAAATGTAGCGAGACATTAGCGAGAATTGCTCATTTTAGCGAATGTCTATGGTAGCGCTGCAGGTGAACCCCGCGGGCTACGAAGCTCGTTTTGGTGTCATTTTGAAGCCATTTTCTTCTAGTTTTTGGCTAAATACATTAAATGTCATTCAGACACTTGCCTAATCAATCAGGAGTGCCTGAATGAGCCCTAATATGGCGGAAATAGGCCCTCAGAGAAAGTGCTCATTGTTGAAATACTTAGATTTAATTTTAATTTTATATTTCTCTACAATTATAATTTCGTCAAAGAATCTCTGTGTATTGCATATAAATTGGTTGTTGTTTGGTTTCTTATAATTTAGTATTGGAGGCACGGTCCACCACTGCAGGTCCTAATTGTTGTTTATATTTAGTATTGGAGGCACGGTCCACCACTGCAGGTCCTAATTGTTGTTTATATTTAGTATTGGAGGCACGGTCCACCACTGCAGGTCCTAATTGTTGTTTATATTTAGTATTGGAGGCACGGTCCACCACTGCAGGTCCTAATTGTTGTTTATATTTAGTATTGGAGGCACGGTCCACCACTGCAGGTCCTAATTGTTGTTTATATTTAGTATTGGAGGCACGGTCCACCACTGCAGGTCCTAATTGTTGTTTATATTTAGTATTGGAGGCACGGTCCACCACTGCAGGTCCTAATTGTTTGTTTTTAGTATTGGAGGCACGGTCCACCACTGCAGGTCCTAATTGTTGTTTATATTTAGTATTGGAGGCACGGTCCACCACTGCAGGTCCTAATTGTTGTTTATATTTAGTATTGGAGGCACGGTCCACCACTGCAGGTCCTAATTGTTGTTTATATTTAGTATTGGAGGCACGGTCCACCACTGCAGGTCCTAATTGTTGTTTATATTTAGTATTGGAGGCACGGTCCACCACTGCAGGTCCTAATTGTTGTTTATATTTAGTATTGGAGGCACGGTCCACCACTGCAGGTCCTAATTGTTGTTTATATTTAGTATTGGAGGCACGGTCCACCACTGCAGGTCCTAATTGTTGTTTATATTTAGTATTGGAGGCACGGTCCACCACTGCAGGTCCTAATTGTTGTTTATATTTAGTATTGGAGGCACGGTCCACCACTGCAGGTCCTAATTGTTGTTTATATTTAGTATTGGAGGCACGGTCCACCACTGCAGGTCCTAATTGTTGTTTATATTTAGTATTGGAGGCACGGTCCACCACTGCAGGTCCTAATTGTTGTTTATATTTAGTATTGGAGGCACGGTCCACCACTGCAGGTCCTAATTGTTGTTTATATTTAGTATTGGAGGCACGGTCCACCACTGCAGGTCCTAATTGTTGTTTATATTTAGTATTGGAGGCACGGTCCACCACTGCAGGTCCTAATTGTTGTTTCCCCTTCACCAGATGAAAGACACGTAACCTTGCAAGTTTTAATTGTTCTCCTCGTGGCCCCTTTCTACCTTGTGTTTACGGTTGTCGTCGTGTGTGTGTGAGAGAGAGAGAGAGAGAGAGAGAGAGAGAGAGAGAGAGAGAGAGAGAGAGACAAAAAGAGAGAGAGAGAGAGAGACAGAGAGAAATACAAAAGTAAGCTTGCGTGTGTGTATATGTATGTGTGTGTGACTGTCCGTGGATGCAACAGACGTCCGACATTGCCATAGTCCTCGAGATGGGGGGTGGGGGGGATTGTTGAATGTTGAGGGAGCCCACCTCGCTTTTGTTTTCTCTTTCTCTCCCTCTCTCTTTGGCTTGTATCTATTCGGCCCCATTCAGCCTACTGTTTTAAGACGTTTACCCCCATCCAGGTGTTAATATTTACCTGGCAAGCGGTAGCGAGCCAGCATATATATATATATATATATATATATATATATATATATACTGTATATATATATATATATATATATATATATATATATATATATATATATATATATATATATATGTTTTGACAGCAAGCTAAATTTGTACATTTTTCGATAGAAAAATTTCTCCGGCGAAGCCGGATATCTTCATACAATGTTGGCTCGCTATCTCTCGCCATGAAGAAATTGACACCTGGATGGGGATAAACGTCTTAAAACAGTTGGCTGAATGGGGCCGAATGGATACAAGCCAGGGAAAGAGAGAAAAGAAGAGAAAGATAAAAAAAAGCCGGTGACCTCCATTAACCCTCTTCACCCAACGATAATAGTTATATGTCCTTCCAACTTCTACCAGGCGTTTTTATGTAGCTAAAATAATATCTCTAGTAGTTAAAGGTATATAGATTTACTTCAAATAATATCTCTAGTAGTTAAAGGTATATAGATTTACTTCAAATAATATCTCTAGTAGTTAAAGGTATATAGATTTACTTCAAATAATATCTCTAGTAGTTAAAGGTATATAGATTTACTTCAAATAATCCTCGAGATCCGACTAATTTCTAATTGTTATTCTAGCCATTATCAGATATGTTAAGGGGAGGCAGACCGTTTTTCTGGACCCCCTTCTCCCTAATGTTTAGCCCCACTAGTTTTGAGATTATAAGACGTTCGGCCTATTAGTTTGACGATTTTAACACCTTTCGCCCCATTTCGTTGACAATTTTAAGACCTTTCGTGCCATTTAGGTGTCGAATCTATCCTGGCGAGCGATAGCGAGCCTGCAATTTTAAGAGGAATCGGCCTTCGGCCGGGACATTTTTCTACCGAAATATGTACACATTTATCTTGAAGGGGGGTCTAGGGAGTGTTTTTCTAAGCTTGATGGAGGTCTAGGGAGGGAACTAAAAAAATATATGAATAAATTAATTAATAGACCAAACAAACGGTCAGTCTCCCCTTATATCATAATAGAGGCTCTTTGATACACGAGTTATGTGTACTTCCGGCGTTTATATGAGATGAGGAATGTACTCGTTCTAATATGGTTGAGTACTTAAGTGTTTTACGGAATTACTATGCTTATTTGTTAACGATATTTGAAAGTAAATGCCTGTGGTACGGAAACATTGGTGATGACTAGTAAAGTATTTCAAGTTGCTGCTTACATTGTGGAAGTCAAAATATAGTTGCACTGGAAGGCTTTGTATTTACTTATAATTATTCTGACGTTCGTTTTAGTTGTTGAGAATATGCTATAGAGAATATTTGAAGGGGACATGGGCCGGTTTTCTAGATCACTTTCTCCCTCATGTTTAGCCCCATTAGTTTTCAGATGTTAAGATTTTTGCCCCATTAGTTAGTCAATTTTAAGACCTTTCGCCCCATTTCTTCGTCAATATTTAGACCTTTCGTGCTATTTAGGTGTCGATTTTTTTCCATGGCGAACAATAGTGAGCCTGTAATGTTGGAAGAATCGGCCTTCGGCCGGGACATTTTTCTACCGAAAAATGTACAAATTAATCTAGAAGGGGGATCTAATGGATGTTTTATTTAATTTGATGGAGGTCTAGGGAGGAAACTAGAACACTAATGAATACATGCAACAATCG
This sequence comes from Paralithodes platypus, assembly GCA_032716605.1. Taxonomy (NCBI): domain Eukaryota; kingdom Metazoa; phylum Arthropoda; class Malacostraca; order Decapoda; family Lithodidae; genus Paralithodes; species Paralithodes platypus. The sequence continues at coordinate 26,154,026 of CM064511.1, read as the reverse complement.
CCCAAAAAGTGAACCATCCCCCCTTAAAGTGAACCATCCCCCCTTAAAGTGAACCATCCCCCCTTAAAGTGAACCATCCCCCCTTAAAGTTAACCATCCCCCCTTAAAGTGAACCATCCCCCCTTAAAGTGAACCATCCCCCCTTAAAGTGATATTGTCTATACTCATTGCGATATAAAGAAGTGATGACAATGTGACGTATTGACCGTTATGACATCATGTGTACCAGTGTGCTATGAATTGTGACGTATTGACCGTTATGACATCATGTGTACCAGTGTGCTATGAATTGTGACGTATTGACCGTTATGACATCATGTGTACCAGTGTGCTATGAATTGTGACGTATTGACCGTTATGACATCATGTGTACCAGTGTGCTATGAATTGCAGACTGGACAGTAGGTTTGTTACGGTCACATACTACTTACTGTACTTTCATTAAGGGGGGTCACCTGCTTTTTTTCTCTTTCTCTCTTTTTCTCTCTTTCTCTGGCTTATATCCATTCGGCCCCATTCAGCCAACTGTTTTAAGAATTTTATCCCCATCCAGGTGTTGATTTCTTCCTGGCGAGTGATAGCGAGCCATCATTGTATGGAGAAATCCGGCTTCGCCGGAATAATTTTTCTATCGAAAAACGTACAAATTTAGCTTGCTGTCAAAACAAAATATATATATGCTGGCTCGCTACCACTCGCTAGGAAAATATTGACACCTGGATGGGGGTAAACGTCTTAAAACAGTAGGCTGAATGGGGTCGAATGTATACAACCCAGAGAGAGAGGGAAAGAGAGAGGAAAAAACGAGGTGGGCCTCCCTTAAAGCGTTCATTTTGCGATTCGTACACGGTCGTAAGTTGCCAGTGTATTGGTCTTACATGATGAATTCCGAGGCAGCTTTAAGCGATATTAAAACATTTAATTTTGGTTTGCCTTGATTAAGAAGTTTCCTTTTTAATGCAATTGTATGTTTACTTTGTTTCTTTTATTGTGCAAGATTGATCTATCGCTTCAAGTTATTTCAAGTACTATCCATGATATTCATATCTCCACACTTGTATACTTGCTCTCTCTATCTCTCGCTCCGAGATTCAATAGCGCTCGACCAAAGTTCATTACCAGAGACCCATGTCTTTGCTCAAGAGAAATGGTACAGGCTCCCAGTGTATGCGAAAAACCTTCATGCCTGAGCGTGGCATTGAACTCGGGTCTCCCGAGGTGGGAAACCGAGACGTTCTCCATGCACTACACTACCGAGCCGGTATTATCTTTGGCACTTCACAAAATATTCAACTTATTCATGGCCATTTACTCGTGATAATCATAATTGATGTCTGATTCAGATAAGATAATGAGATCCGAAATTTTCCAAGATGGGATAAAACAATCTAGCATAAACCTTTCGGAGAGGACAACTTGTTAGTTGTTTTTTCATCATTGCACTATAGTAAAATATAAGAAAGAAGAGAACATAACTGTATATTGGTTTATATCGTCTCTGTTGGTGATCATGAATTGATATCAACCCTCTACGCCACGAAATGAGTTAGCTGCCCATGGCCACACCCTGTCTTCAAATGCAACCAAGATGTCACCCTGATTATTTTCTTTTATTATCGTGTCTATGCTTCTGACCCTTGTTCGCTTTCTCCCTCCTCAGAGACCAGTAAATGTTTTACGTCGGGATGTAACAACACCTACCTATTGCTACTTTCTCAATCTTCCACAATATTGTGTGACCTGCCCCAGATCACTGTTTTCTAATTGTAATAAAAATGCTAGCCCCATGTCAGCTCGACTTCAGTCAGTTCAACCCTGCATAATAAAATAGCCTCTATATTAACCTAGTATAGCTTCATCTATTTCAAGCTAACTAAAACTTATACAACCTAGTCTAAAGTAGCCTACATGAACCAAATATAATCTCACTTAACCTTACAGTTGTCTAGAAATGGCAGTAGGATGAGTTGACTGAGGATGGAATGACTGAAAACCAAGGTGACCCACCCAAAGTGTACATATTGATTTAGTTGTGTGCGTGTGACTGATGTTGTTGTTGTTGTTCCTTCCCCAGAGAGCAGCAAGTGCCCTACGCCGGGATGTAACGGGACGGGCCACGCCACCGGACTCTACTCTCACCACCGCTCCCTCTCAGGATGCCCCAGGAAGGATAAGGTCACCCCCGAGAGTAAGTCATCACCTACACCTAAGCAGATTATTCCTGAGCTGAAATATATCACTGCCTGACAACTTGCGTGGTCAACAACATAGCCAAAGTAGTTGACGTTCATATCCTGGGTCGGCAAATATATAAATGTTGAAATATGAATACAAACCAGTTTTCCCAAGTGACAATGATTGCTCCATACCTGCTTCCCATCAATCTAGAACTGAACTGTGGCTCCTGGTGAATAGATATCTAGTATAAATAAGGTTATTATACAAATATGATTCTGTCAGAACATAAAAGTCTAAGAAATAATATAGGAGACAGGATAACATTCAGACCTTTGTGGCTGTTAACTGTAGTAGATCAGGGAATAGAGGTAACGTATTTATATGAGTACGAAATATCATGTTTGTTCAAGTCAACACTTGTCAAATTAGCGTTGTTAGAAAAACAATGTATTTATTTATATATTTTTATTATTATTCATTATGTTTGTATATAATGCCTTTTGCCTCCCTCAATCACATAGAAAAAAAATAAAAAATAAAAAATATGTGCATGGTATACTCCATTAACATAGTGTGTTCCCCAGTCCTAGCTGCGCACGAGACTATCGTAAAGTGCCCGACGCCCGGGTGTTCCGGCCGGGGTCACGTCAACCAGTCCCGACACTGTCACCGATCACTCTCAGGCTGCCCCGTCGCCGCCGCCTCCAAGCAGGCTGCCAGACACGCCCGCCACCGCATGGCACTACTGCAGCAGCCACACCTTCCACTACACCAAACAGGTACCAACACTACACTTAACATTACCTAACATGAACCATTTAATACAAATATAGTGTTAGAACAATTAGTGGTCTGTCACTACATAAATACAGTAGTGTTAGAGCCATTAGTGGTCTGTCACTACATAAATACAGTAGTGTTAGAGCCATTAGTGGTCTGTCACTACATAAATACAGTAGTGTTAGAGCCATTAGTGGTCTGTCACTACATAAATACAGTAGTGTTAGAGCCATTAGTGGTCTGTCACTACATAAATACAGTAGTGTTAGAGCCATTAGTGGTCTGTCACTACATAAATACAGTAGTGTTAGAGCCATTAGTGGTCTGTCACTACATAACTACAGTAGTGTTAGAGCCATTAGTGGTCTGTCACTACATAAATACAGTAGTGTTAGAGCCATTTCTTGCTTGAAATTGTACATAGCCTCGGAGCTCCTTTGTTGGCTATTTATTATGCAAAGGGATTAAATATTGCTTGAGTGCATAATTATTCAATCAGATATCTAAATAATTCTAACATTAGTTGTATATTTTTATAATCATCAATGTTAATAATAGTATTTATTATATTTATTATCATTACCCCAGCTATGGGATATTTGCCTGAGTATATCATACATACATTATTATTATATTTATTATTATTATTATTATTATTATAAATATCTATATTAATGTTTTTTCAGCAGCACCGACGTCTGACCGCCTGTTAGGACCTGTATGTTTCGTAAAGCAGTTGGACTTCAATCAACCTTCACTTCCACTGCTTCCCGGCACATCAGCATCTTCTGTGAGTGCCTCCATCGACCCAACGGCTGCTATTGCCTCATCCTCCGCTACCACACCAACCCGAGCAATATACCCAGGCCTCTCCACGGTCACCAATCATCAACAGGCACTTACATCTTCCTCAAATCTGTTACCTCGACCATTATCTTCTTCCTCATCATCATCTCTTCCACCATTATCCCCTACAGAATCAAAGGCCGCCATAACGTTCGTCAAAACAGAAACATTTGTTGCATACCCCCAACCTTCTACATCAGTGACGGCATATACAGGTATCTCCTCACCAAAAGACTTTGCATCACTTTGTTCTCCTGCACCAGAAGACGACATACATTCTGATCGATCATCTAGTCCTCGTGAAGCCAGCTATATATCTGCTAGAGAAAGTCCTAGCAGCTGTACAGGAGTTTCCTCTCCCATTGCTAGTACCTCTGAGGTGCGGTCGTCTGTCAGCGACCGCTTGATGGAGACTTCAACAGTGACTCAACCTTCAGCTCGCAACCCTCCCGCCCTCCGCCCTCAGGACCCACCCAAGGTCTGCATGGAGGAAGTGGCAGGGGGAGGCAGGCTGGCCCTCACTACTACCAACAACAACAATACCAGCACTGCCAATAATAACAACAGCCACAATAACAGCAGTAATAGTAATAGTAGTAACCATAATAACAGTAACAACAACAACAATAGTGTAAGTGTCACCAGCACCACAACTACCACCAATAATTCTATTGCCCCAAATATTAACACCAGAAATCACAATCACAGTCCACAAAAAGTTCTGGGTTCACTGGACTCAATAAACGTGAAGCATTCTGAAGGATCTGGACTTAGCTGTTTTGGTTATCGAGGTGAGGACGAAGCAGGACTTATCAGACCTGCTCCAATAACTGAAGTACGAGCTAGTGAGGCGCGATTTGACCTGCCTCACTCTTACACCACACTAGACCTGGACCGACAAGCAGCTATCCCTGTATCCCAGTCTCACATGCCGCCCACCCCTACCACCTTCGACACTACGACAACCGGAGTCACAGGTCCCTCCCACCAAGTAGGTCCCATCACAGCTATGACCCCAACACCAGGGTCCTTAGTTGGCCCTGGGAATAACACCATGATCCCACATGGACCTTTCGACTCCTTGAAGCCTCCCGTATCCACCGAATACCCTGTCACGTCTTCACATAACAACTACTACATGAACAAAGCGTGCGGTGCAGAGGTGAAGCTCAATGATACGGCCCCTTGTTCCACCACATGCATGCCACCTGTTCCACCAAACTCTATATATCAGAGGTAAGACTATAATTATACAGTATATATATATAATAATGATAATAATAATAATAATTATAGATATGCATAGAAACAGTAGATGGAGTGTGTGGTAGTGATTGTATGGGTATGGAAAATGTGTAGGCTACTATGGGAGAAGGGATTAGTGCCTGGAGACTGGAGGCATCATAGTCCCCTTGTATATAGGGAAAGGGGAGAGAGGAGAGTGTGGTTATCACAGGGGATAAGTCTCCATAGCATCGTAGGGAAGATGTACTGTAGGATATTGATCGAGAGGGTGAGAGTGGAGTAGAGCGATGGGTAGGTGAGGAACAGGGTGAGACTGGTGAGTTTAGGAAGGGCAGAGGTTGTGTAGACTGTATCTCCTTGAGATATGTTGTGGAGAAAATCAAGGGAAGGGACAAAAGTTGTATGCTGCTTTCATGGGCTTGAAGAAAGCCTATGACAGAATAGTTATAGAAGGTTGGTGGACAGTGTGTGTGAGTTCTTTGATCTGAATGTTGGGCTTAAGAAAGGGTGTGTGATTTCCCCATGCTTGGTCAGTATATTGTTACGGCCCTACAATGCTGAACCCAAGAGATTAAAATTCAAGCAAGGGCAACGATAGCATGCTGTTGCGTTCAGAAGGCCAAAAGGGTCAATGTCTTAAATAATCACCAATAATGAAGAAGGATGATATTAAACGCTTCTAATTTTCGTATTAATTATTATTACTATTAACTAGGGAAAACGAACAGGTTGATAAGCATGATAATTCAGTTGATCAAGGCAAAGTATAATAGTTGGCTAAGCGCCGAGTGAAGGCTTCGAGTAAATGCACTTGTTACAAGGACTGAACACTACACAAAAAGAACATTTGAAGACAACGGTTAATCAACACTTAGCCCACTGAATAGTAAACTGAATCACACTCAATTACGGACCGATATGTGATACCATATAATATCACCAGATAACACGCTCGGACGACGTGTACACTTATGAACACTAGTCAGTGTTCGTTACACAATACACAATACACAATGCACCCAGAGCTCCTCACATACACTAGGGATCGTTACACATACACAATAATGTACCTATGCTGTCTCATCTCCCCTTCAAAGGACCAAACAGTACACTACCTACTTGTCTTAACACACAAACCAGCAGACAACACGTCACGCATGTCCAGGGGTACACCCAGACCAGCGTGAAGGGGAGCACTTCCTCCACACCTCTGCCTCTTCGGGCACTCCAACAGGTACTAACTCTCCACTCTTCCCTCCCTACACACATCTCCTACCTAATCTCTACTTTCGGCAAGAAATATGGTGTCACACTAGTCTATATAGCAGAGTCACACGGAATATCAGATAGAGGCCTCCTGTCGTGGGAAGCATAGATTTTCCCAGGCCTATGGTCCTCGTGTGTACGTGGGTGGAGGTTCCCAGGCTCGTTGTTTTGCGTTACTCGACACCGCTGCTATCTGGGTAGATTAAACTCGGATCGCCTCTCTTTCTGCTACCTCCTTACTGCCGTCTGCCTCCTCTCTCTCACACCCTCCCCCTTAAAAATAAATTTGTGGCAACAAATTTAAGCATTCACAAACATTTTTTACATGCGGGACAGGTGGTCAGCAATGACATTACATTTCCCTGGAATATGAATGATATTGAGGTGGTACTCCTGCAAGAACAAACTCCACCTTGCAAACATTATGAACAAAGTTAATATTCTTGCTGTCACCAGACACAGGATGCTTTACTTTACGATCATCACCTAGCAACAAGACTGCACCCGTCCCCAAATCACTTACATCCACACCCAGTTTGAACTTGGCACACCCCACATGCCCAATACATTCCTTAAGTCTAGGCAAATGGTAAGTGTCACTCTTGGTGATATCATTGACTTTCTTAACATCAATGCAAAACCCTGCTGAGCCACCTGGCTTATCTATGAGAGTGACAGTGGAGGAGCATTCACTCTGGCGTGGCTCTCTGATGTCTCGTTGCAACTCGTCGTCGACCTCCTGGCGCGTCACCTTGGCTCTCTCGGGGTTGACTCGGCACGGCCGTAGCTTGACAGGCTCCACATCCGCCACGCCCACGTCACATTCCATCTCCATTGTCCGGCTTGAAGCATTCCGGGGCACACTCTCCAACATTTCCTCTGCTATACCATTGAGGGGTTCATTTTTGTGCATAGGCAATTCATTGATTACACCATACATCGAATAATTTCCTGCAGCCTCCTTTACTCTCGGCTGCTCTATCTCCTCGTGATTGATAAATGGGCCCACATCGGGCAGATACTTTTCACCTGAGACACCATCATTCTCTCTGACACCATCATTTAGCGAGAATAATTCATCTAGCCCCACCTCATCAGGGCCCTCAAACACACTTTGCACCTTTGCAACATCACTCTTTGCTAGTGAGAACAATTTCCCTAGCCCCCATTCATTAGGGCCATCTAGCACACCTGGTACATCACACTTTGCTGGCGAGAACAGTTTCTCTAATCCCACCTCATTAGGGCCATCCAGCACACCTCGCACACTTGCAACACCACTCTCTTTCACCATTGCCACATTCATCCCATTATTTTTATGAGACATGGGCCGGGTTACAGCACAAGCAGGGAATAAATCTGGCATCTCCTTCTCCAGCTCTCGCGTTGCAGCACAATCAGTAGGCCTGGAAACAATTATGGGAGAATTATTCACCTTCCTCCCCGCCAAATCATTTCCTAACACAAGGTCAATTCCAGGCACTGGCAATTCATTCATCAGTCCCACCGTCACCATACCATTCACGAGCTCACTTCTCAGCTCAACAGTCACGAGAGGCACAGAGATATTGCCCCCCACACCACGAATGAAGATGCTTTTTCCTTCGTTCACAAACTTCTCCAGCACCTTCGTCCTCATGAGTGTTTGTGCAGCACCTGTATCTCTCAAGATTTTCACAGGCTTAACTTCATCACTCTTACGAACAGATCCACACGACACAAAGGCAGCAAATGCATACTCTCTCTTTCTCCTCTCCTTCTCCTCCTCTTCCTCATTCACACAGACTTTTCCCAGGATGGACATCAGAGATACGGATTTGAAGTCTCTCATGTACTCAGCTTTACTGTTATCTGCCATAGGCCTCTCCCACGCACCCTTACGCCTTTGTTTAAGGAAACAGTCACGTTCCACGTGACCAGCTTTATCACAGTAGGAACACGCTACCTCCCTCTTACTTCCGCCAGTGGTATGAGAAGCAGGGGGCTGCCATGGCTTTTCATTCCACTTTTGAGGTGGAATTTTTGGCGCCTGGGTGGTAACACTGTCAGTGGTCGGTGACCTTGGTGACTCAGGGTGGTGGTAGTAATTGCTTCCTCTATCGCCGCCCGCCTTACTGTCTGGACCTACCTTGCGTGTTAGGACATATTCATCAGCGAGTGTGGCAGCCTTCTCGGGATTCAGGGTACCTTTTTCTAGGATATGTGAAGCTACGTCTCCGTCTCCGTGTATTGTTCTACAGAAATCCTCCAAAAGAAAGAGCTCAAACATTTTCTCATAATTACCTTGAATATCCCGAGAATGCAGCCACCTGTTTAGTTCCTTTTTCTTCTCATACATGAACTCCACATGCGTCAAATGACCAGATTTATAGTGATTCCTAAACAGCAAACGGTAAGCTTCAGGCACTAATTCGTAGGCACGTAGAATGGTCCCTTTTACAGTCTCATAATCGCCACTTTGAGACAAGGTAAGAGCAGTGTAGGCGGCAAGAGCCTTTCCCTTTAACCCACTTTGCAACAAGAGAGCCACTTATCCCCAGGCCAGTCCATGTTACTCGCGACTTTCTCAAAAGCCAAAAAATACCCAGTTGGATCTGCCTCGTTAAACGTCGGCGGCACCATGCGAACGTGCTTAGTGACATCAAACACCTTGCCGCCCCCTGGCACGTGCCGTGTCTCGCCAGTCCCGTTATCACACTCGAGTTTCCTCTCCTCCAGTTTCAGCCTCGCCTGTTCTACTTGAAGTCTCGCCCGTTCTGTCTGTTGTGTTTCCTGTTCTGTTTGTTGTTTTGCTTGTTCTATTTCAAGTCTCGCCCGTTCTGTCTGTTGTGTTTCCTGTTCTATTTGAAGTCTCGCCTGTTCTGTCTGTTGTTTGGCTAACTCCAGTTGCATTCTGAGCAACTCTACCGGGTTGTCTGTGTTCTGTACCGATTGTGATTGTTGTGTGTCTGTCACAGTCTGCACCCCATCTGCAACTAACCCATCCCTGGTGGCTTCTAACCCATCCCTGGTGGCGGAAACTAGCCCCAATATCTCTAACACCCACTCCAATAACTCCGCCTTAGTGTCAGAGATTGCGTTATCAATCCCCAACTTGTCTGCCACCAATTTAAGCTCCTGCTTAGACAGACTAGAGACATTTTCATAAGTGGGATCTGAGTGAAGAAACCCTTCTACGTCCTCATCGCTCATAAGAAACATCTTGGTCTGGTTTAATTGATCCGATTAAAGCAAAAACAAAATCGAAGTCATGTACCAGAAACGAGAGATGAGTAGCAATACAGTACACCAACAAATCGTCTGAGTGTGATTCCAGTGAAAATCGAAAATACACAGATTTTAAAAATGCTTAAGTTCGATTCACGGTGAACAGTCGTGAACAAAAAGACAAGTCCCTAGTGTGGGTCCAAGTTCGCTAAATCCTAAGCAAGGTCGCCAAATTCAGTTACGGCCCTACAATGCCGAACCCAAGAGATTCAAATTCAAGCAAGGTCAACGATAGCTGTTGCGTTCAGAAGGCCAAAAGGGTCAATGTCTTAAATAATCACCAATAATGAAGAAGGATGATATTAAACACTTCTAATTTTCGTATTAATTATTATTACTATTAACTAGGGAAAACGAACAGGTTGATAAGCATGATAATTCAGTTGATCAAGGCAAAGTATAATAGTTGGCTAAGCGCCGAGTGAAGGCTTCGAGTAAATGCACTTGTTACAAGGACTGAACACTACACAAAAAGAACATTTGAAGACAACGGTTAATCAACACTTAGCCCACTGAATAGTAAACTGAATCACACTCAATTACGGACCGATATGTGATACCATATAATATCACCAGATAACACGCTCGGACGACGTGTACACTTATGAACACTAGTCAGTGTTCGTTACACAATACACAATACACAATGCACCCAGAGCTCCTCACATACACTAGGGATCGTTACACATACACAATAATGTACCTATGCTGTCTCATCTCCCCTTCAAAGGACCAAACAGTACACTACCTACTTGTCTTAACACACAAACCAGCAGACAACACGTCACGCATGTCCAGGGGTACACCCAGACCAGCGTGAAGGGGAGCACTTCCTCCACACCTCTGCCTCTTCGGGCGCTCCAACAGGTACTAACTCTCCACTCTTCCCTCCCTACACACATCTCCTACCTAATCTCTACTTTCAGCAAGAAATATGGTGTCACACTAGTCTATATAGCAGAGTCACACGGAATATCAGATAGAGGCCTCCTGTCGTGGGAAGCATAGATTTTCCCAGGCCTATGGTCCTCGTGTGTACGTGGGTGGAGGTTCCCAGGCTCGTTGTTTTGCGTTACTCGACACCGCTGCTATCTGGGTAGATTAAACTCGGATCGCCTCTCTTTCTGCTACCTCCTGACTGCCGTCTGCCTCCTCTCTCTCACAATATATATATATATATATATATATATATATATATATATATATATATATATATATATATATATATATATATTTATATATATGAATGGAGTCATGAAAGAAATACAGTGAACAGCAGTAGATGTTGGAGTACCCCTGAGAAGGAAAGAAAGTTGCCTGTGATACTGTTTGCTGATAACACATTTCTGATGAGTGATAATGAGTTGGACTTGCAGGGTATGATAAATATGCTTGTAGATGTGTATGAGAAACGGAACCTGAAGGTCAAATGGGTGTAGAATAAGGTTATTGCTTTTGAGAAGGGTGGATTCACAGAGTGTGAGAAGAGGTTGAATGATCAGGCAATGGAGAATGTCAGCTCATTTAAGTATTTGGACAGTGTGATAAGTAACGATGGTAGTATAGAGGATGAAGTGGAAGAGAGGGTACCACAGGGAAAGAGGGTTGTAGGAACGCTGACAAGGAATAGGGTGGTGAACATGGAAATGAAAAGTCACAGCATGATATTGTGGTAATCCTGACAATGATGTTACGGGAGTAAGGCATTGACATCGCTGGAAAGACACGAATCAAGAATAAGAGGGGTGAAAATAAGTTACTTGACAAGTGCGTGTGAAGCCACATGGAGATATAGACAGGTAAATGGGGAAGTACGAGAGCATTGTGGTATAGATGAGGATGTGCTGGAGAATGTGAAGAGGAACGCCTTGAGGTGATTTGGTCATGTGCAGCGTATGGCAATTGAGAGAATTACTAAGAGTATAAGAGAGTGAAGTGTTAGGGCAGAAAGGAAGACCAGATCAAAAGTGTGGTAGAAGAATGGAGCCGAGAGGTACATAAGAGAAAGGTGTATTGGGTGGGTGGAGGGACGCCGACTGACAGAGGACAGAGGTGCATGGAGGAAATTCATTCGTGTCCACTCCCTCGGGGATTAGGGTGTCTAGTAATAGACAGATAGACGAAACATTTGCTCTTGATTTTTTTTTTTTTTTAATTATTATTTTGATCATTGGGCTTGATAAATTTATCCAGGCTTTGGGCGTCATCCGTAGAGTTCTGCTTCCATGTGGGCAATTGGTATTTTGAATTTAATGTTTATTGCAGTATATATCGATTATAGGATATATAACCTCTATGTTTGTACTTGCCGCATATTCCCAGCCATGTATCATAATCCTCAGTTAAGGTTTTTAAGGATATAGCTAAATGGATGGATGGACTTATCACATGGAACCTAATCGATATATGCAACAAAAAAGGCTTAAGCTTGTTGGCCTATAGATATGTTGTGATCTTTATTTATTCAAAACAATCCTTTGCTGCGAATACATTATGCCTCATCACAGGTAATTTTTGGCCTTTACATTCTATATTTGACAAAGCAGCTCAACAAACTTGAATAATGATATTTGTTGGACAGCAATATTTAATTTTGGATTATTTTGAATCACTTTTTTGTTATTGCACAGTACAATTAACTTACCAAATGAGGCATATCGTGGTAGAGACTCAAAGCGCATGAATTGTCCTTAAGCTTTAACATTTTGACAATGGGGCACGTAATAGTGAAATTATATGAGAGTTCATTGATGTGGTGCCCCTACCCCCAGCCCTGGGTACCGATATGACAGCTCGGCTATCAACCTCAGTGTCAAGACCTCAGCGATGGGACCCAACCCGATGTCCCCTGCCAATGTGATGGATCTGTCAGGGCCCATGGGTACCGGGGGCCCCATGGTGACATCCCCCCACTACCCCGGGCCTGGTGTGTCCCCCTGCTACAGTGGGCCCCAGCTAGTGTCCCCTGGTAGCTCTCACGACTCCCAACACACCAACCAGACGCTAGACCTCTCCCTGACCAGACAGCCGGGATCGCTTAGATACAGGTCTGCATAATTACTTGGTTGCATGTTTCTTTGCACGTAATGACTAATATGTAGTTATAATGTTATGTCAACTAGTAAATTAAATTCACCCTGAACATTCTGTGTTATTGCTTATATTCATATGTAATATATAATTATCGATAAGTCATATGGTGTGATCTACAGTTGCCACAATATGCTCATAATTTTATAAACAGAATTGCTACTCGAATTGCCGCTTGAGAAAATAACTTACTGTATATCAAAATGCCAGTGCTATCCCTTCGAGACAGTGATGATATATTGGGTTAGGCCTTATAATATTCATAACTATGTGTGTTCTGTTTATATATTCCACTTTAGAATTATCTGAATGTTCTTATTTGCATTATCAAAAATTATGTTCAACTTATATTAACATTGATAGTATGAAGAACTAAAAGTATATGTGCATATCGTGAGCTAATGATAGAAGACTTTTCCTTCATGCTGAGATAAAAAAAAATTGACAATAGGGCTTGATATTTTTGCTATAATACTATATAAATAATATGTTAATAAACACTAAGGTCGCCACTGAAATATAGTCATGTCTTGCTTTATTATATTACAAGTGTTCATGAAAAACCGATGATATTTAGATTATTTCCAAAAAAATTATGCGCCCAGATATATTACAATGTTATAGTTGTTAATGGTGAAGTTTAGGTGATTTATATGGTAGGTAGTGACGTTAGTATTATTTATATTAAAATATGGTAAAGTTAGTTCTGGTGATAATTTGAGTATGATTAGAGCAGGGCAGTGGCGACATTAGTGTTATTGTTATTATACCTTGCAGTACCGCTGACGTCTTGTGTATTCGATTTCAGCTACATTTAGGCGATTTTGTAAGTTTAGGAAGGATATATGGTATCTAAAAGGATTAATTAAGATAGTCTGTAATCTTTTATTATGTAAACATCCTTCCTAGCCTGAATAAAATTGTCTAATAGTTGCCAGATTATAATGAAAAGGATGTCACCGGTACTGAATGAGTTAATGAAACCCTCCATCACCTGTATTACCCTTTACCCTAATCAGCGGACCGACCAGCCCCGAGTACAGCCCCCCCTCCCGCCTGGGTACCGGGTATCCAGGGAGCGGCGGCCCCTACCAGCAGCAAGGCACTATAGACGAGCAGACGGAGCCGGTAGACTTCTCCTCCCCCACCGAACCTGTTAACTTCAGCCTGGCGCGGCCCCTGGAGTACGGCGTCACCCCAGACTACTCCAGGGCACCCACAGCATCAGCATGTCCGCCACACGATAACGGATATACCACCACACCGGACAGATCTCATGACTTCAGAAACATGAACGGTGAGGCGTGCTCACTAACAGACACTAATGACTCGGGAGTATTTTGAGATATGAACATAAAAATGTGAAAGAACTGGCATTAAAGCACATTTTGATATATTTCTTATATTATTATTATTATCATTATAATTTATAAATCTAAGTGTAGCATGCACATTCTCTCGAAAGTTATAAAATCATAATCTGTCAACATACGTTCCTCAAATATGCTAGTAGAAACGAAAAAAATCACGTTTTTATGATTTAACAAGTGAACAATTGATATTTCTATATCAAACTGAAAATATTAATCAAGAAAAGTAAATGGATATATCTGTCTGCTGTGTTGGTGTTGGTGTTGTTGTTGTAGTAGCCCCAAGATTCCCTTTTATGGAAATCCCGCGGCGTCCAGGTAGTCTGCCACCTCCCCCGGATGGGTCATGAGATCTCTGAGTGAAGTGATGTTGAAGTTATGTCTGTGCTGGGCAAAAGCTGGGAATTGTAGTTTTTTGTGTTCTGTTTTGTGAGGGGGATGTTGACAGCGGAGACAAGAAGGGTTGGATCTATTTGTGTTTGTAATCTTGTAATGACGGTTGGTGGCCGGACCTGAGGCATGTAAGTGTGACTTGGGTTTCTTTGGGAAACGTGTTTTCCGATAGGTTATTTTGGGGAGGTGGAACATTTAGGATTGTGTTGTCTGGTCTGTTGGGTGGTTTGGTTTGGTAAGATGCGTGTGTATGTTGGTGTTTGGAGGTGCTGGTGGGATGTTGATGTACATTTGGTTAAAAAAATGGGCAGATGATTTATTCAAGTCTCAAGGTGGGGGTGGTTGATGTGTTAGGGAGTGGCATTGGTGAAGTGAGTCGTGGGCTGAAGAGTAGGACCGTGTTCCTATCATGTCTATATGGGTATTCAGGGGAAGGATCTGTGTTTCTGCATGCATGTGATTTGTATTTGTGGTTTGTGTGCATCCTGTTATGATATTGAGGGCTATATTCAGAGTGGTTTGTAGTTTCTTCATGTTTGTGGTTGAGATGCAGGGTGACCAGGCTTGGGCAGCATAGTGCATGGTTGTGCAGATATACGGTTTGTAAAGTACGGACAGTGTTTTTCTTTGTTGGCCAAAGAAAGTACTTGCCTGCGAGGGTTCTTAGGGCGTCTGATGTGTTCTTCGAAATATACGAACTTGTGCTGCAACCCTAGTAGTATTGTATTAACAATATTATTTGTTGATGTTGCGAAAATTAAGTTTGACCAATACATACTGTATATATATATATATATATATATATATATATATATACTGTATATATATACAGTATATAACATATCATATCATATCAGATCACACAGAAATCAGTTGAATATTGAGAATAGGATATTTCTTGTATCAATGGTGCTATATGCAGTGTATTTGTATTAATTTACATTAACTTCATTGGTTATCCTGTTGTGTTGTTATTATTTTTCTGCTCAATACACATTATGCAAATGATATACGGTATAAAGCAAAATATTGGTCAATAACTATTTGTTTATACTATTGCCACAGCTTAAGTGATTCCCAATTCCATTAACTACATATTTCGGCCTTAAAAACACCACATTATTTCTATATTTGAATAACTATCGTGAATTTGGCTTTAACACTTTCGCTGCGGGCATATTTCCGCCTATTTCCGCCATACTAGGGCTCATTCAGGCACTCCTGATTGATTAGGCAAATGTCTGAATAAAATTAAATGTATTCAGCCAAAAACTAAAAGAAAATAGCTTCAAAATGACACCAAAACGAGCTTCGTAGCTCGTGGGGTTCACCCGCAGCGCTACCATAGACATTCTCTAAAATGAGCAATTATCGCTAATGTATCGCTACATTTGCCTTTGGCAGCACTGTATATCTCGTGAGACTTTGACTCAGACGCTCAGTGCTGCGGCCTACTGGCTGGGGGAAGAACATGTGGCCTGTTGCGCTCCCGCTCCCTCGCACTCGATTCTACAGGCTTTAAGAGGCTTTAAAAGCCTGTATATTTATGTAAATTGCCATGGCGTTCGGGGACATCTCCCGCAGGCAATGGGTTAAACGGGTTGCATTAATGCATAGATTATAATACAATAATGTAGGTAAATATAAGGCTAACTAACAATACAGCAAACTTTTACCATATAATAATAGTAATAGAAATTTATGATTTATTGAAATATAAACTGTTTTATCTTCATTCACTAATATCTTCTTTTCAGAAACTCAAAATAATAAAATCGTATATATTACCATGATTAGATAGTCTCTAGCACTCATAAAACAATTAATCTATTTAACAGCCCTCTGGTAGATACGGTACATCTACAATATATCTGCTCTTACTCAAATAATATATATCTTATGTACAATCGTTCATGATACTGTCACTATAACCACAAAGAAATTCCCGCGTCTAATATAATATTCAGTCCCTATACACCATACCACAATTAGCAAACTAATTCGATTTAAACCACTAACATTTGCCACATATTTTCACCAAGTGGCTCTCTAAGCTTATGTATCTATTACCAATCATATCTACTGTTTATGGATCCAGTAATTCTGTATTCCCATATAAAAATATCGCCACGATTTGGCCAAATGCTAAAACCTAAATAATCTATCAATATTGCCGCTGCATATACTAAAAACACTTTCCAATACTTGATCATTTGATAGTCAATTCTTCCCATTAGCACTATAAAATCTCTGTTTATCTCATATCTGCACTTCTTGTTTTCCATAGTGCTTTATCACTACAAACCTCACACCAACAACTAACATCTTTAATAACTGTATACTATATCTCCTGTAACGTCACCTAGTTGTTAGCATCTATATTTATCCATCATACGCAAACCACTATCTTATATAATACTACTGCCATATACTGGTCTATCAGAGTGAGACCTGAGCGATCTCTGCCATACCCATAGCTTACTCTGACTGTTCCTTTTACTTATATATTTTCTAGATCTCAAGTGACGGCGTCTCTTCCGTGGATTGACCTCCCAATCTACCAAGATTGGAAGCCAAAGCGTCACATTTTTCCTTTGCCCCTCAACTTTCTCTTCATAATTGCTGAGGGGCACAGGGCCCTGGGTGGGGCTTTGGTTTCCCGGGCGTTTCCGCACCCTCCTCAGCTCCCCGCCATGGAGTGGCTTCGGTCACCCAGGCTTTATTGTGGTCGGAAGGAAGGGTTCTGTGGGGGCGCTCTGTTATGGCGTTGGCCTTGCTCGGGGCCTTGGGGCTGTTCGGCCAGGCAGCTTGGGGAACAACAACAACAACAACAACTAACTACTGACTGCTGCACTGCTGTGTTACCATAAATGCCTTTAACTCAATAAGCTCACGTGGCTATTCAGTCAGTCAGTCAGTAGCCAGCCCTTACTCCCACAGGGGGTAGGGATGATCAGCAAGAGACACAAGAAAGGAAAAACAGACGTGACAGGAGAAGAACACATTTAACAGTTCACTCACAAAAAGCAAGCACACAAGCATTCAGAAACACCAATCACTCATCAGCCCACATGGCGTAGGGAGGTTGGGACTGGGAATCCCACGAAAGAATTAATTCCTACTTATGGATCAGTACGAGTCTATTAACATCAGTAATATCTGTCAGCCATGATGCTTCAGCTCTTATTAACCACTAACATCTATAGTACATGACCACCATAGCATCACTAACTTCTACCTACTAATACCTCTACTATTAATCTAGTGGATCGTCTTTACTTTAGCATCTTCTTTACATTGTTACACTGTGTTTAACTTTAGTTTCTTCAACCCTATACTAGTCACAAGCTAACCACAAGAAGTTCCACGACTTATACATTGCAGCCATTTAAAATCCATTAACTCCTAACATCTGCAATAAATATTCAATAAGCAATCTATAGCCCCATTACCTACATGCTACTCACTAACATTACACGCATTAACCATCAAAACACCTTTAGCTCCACTGCCCACTAACATAATTATACACTATCTACCCACCAGAACCCATTTAGCTCCACTAACTACTATCACCTTTACTATAGGTAGCGCCAACGAACTTGACAATTTTCTTGACCCCTTAACTTCTCATTAACTCAAAATTAATGAAAGTAATCGAGCTGACATTTCTATCATTAGGGAAGAGCCCACCAGGAAATAGGTGTGGATACTTACAGCCAGTTTGCTCTAGGCCCTTTTGAGTCATGAGAAGTTAAGGGGTCAACAAAATTGTCAAGTTCGTTGGCGCTACCTATACCTATCATCCTAAAGCCTACCTCCAATAACCACTAACATCTCCAATACCTATCCACCACAACACCATTAAGGGGAGGGTTCCCTAGACCTACATCAAACTTAAAACAAATACCCCCAAGACCCTCTTTCGAGATAAAATTTATTATTTTTTTCGGAAAAATTTCGTGACCAAAGGCTGGTTCCTCCTTAATTTCAGGCTCGCTTTTGCTCGCCAGGAAAAATCGACACCTAAATGGCACGGAAGGTCTTAACATTGACAGCAATGGGCCGAAAGGTCTTAAAATCGTCCAACGCCTTAACATCTCAAAACTAATGAGGCTAAGCATGAGGGAGAAGGGGGTAAGAAGAAAACATTAAGTGAAAATCTGCCCTTAATCCACTAACCAATAACATCTCCACAACCAATCTATAATTAACCGTGTACTAACCACTAATATACCCATTTGCTACCTTACGCACCACTAACCAGGAACATCTCCAGATTTTCCTCTACCTCTCCATCACAGCATCTTTTACCGACTAACTATGTACTAACCACTATGAATCCAGGATGCAACACTATTAACTCCAGTAACCGTGCACTATTATATCCACTACCTACCCACCATAACATCATTAATTCCACTAACCACTAACATCTCCACTACCTACCAACCATAACATCATTAATTCCACTAACCACTAACATCTCCACTACCTACCCACCATAACATCATTAATTCCACTAACCACTAACATCTCCACTACCTACCCACCATAACATCATTAATTCCACTAACCACTAACATCTCCACTACCTACCCACCATAACATCATTAATTCCACTAACCACTAACATCTCCACTACCTACCCACCATAACATCATAAATTCCACTAACCACTAACATCTCCACAAGTTACCCACTACAACACTATTAACTCCACTAGCATCTTCTCAACCAATTCACCATTAACCCAACTATACCCATGACTAACCACTAACACCATTAACCCAACTAACCCATGACTAACCTATCCACCATTAACTCAACTAACCCACCACTAATCAATCCACCATTAACCCAACTAACCCACCACTAACCACTAACACCCCTAGGCTACAACACCATGACCACCCGGCCCTACGACGTGACCACCGCCTACAACACGGGCTACATGGGTTACCAGAGCTACCAGGGCGGCTACATGGGGGCGGGGTCCTACGGGACTACCATGGGCGGGGACTACATGACCACCAGCGCCTGCACCACCCCTTACCAGCTCTCACCGTCCCGCTCTCAACCACCGCCCACGCCCATGCCAGACAGGTAAGAACTTCAACGCTGGACAGTATAGTCTTCAGTCACATATACTAGCAGATTGGCATTTTGCAAAGAGGACACCGTTCTTAATCTTATTTTGACTATCATTTCACAATTCCGTTCAGATTGAGAAGAACCTGTAATAGTCAAAAGGTTAATGGATATAGTGTGTACCCCTTCTATTCCTTGAGGGCCTTCCTAGTTTCATTTAACCACTTCTGTACCAGCGACGTCTTCTTCTAGTTTATTCTAGCTACATTTAGACGATTTTGTGCAGCTTAGGAAGGATGTCTAAACATCAAAAGGCAGCAGACTATCTTAATTCATTCATTTTGCTACCATATATCCTTCCTAAGCTTCATAAAATCTTCTAAATGTACCTAGAATATAATTTTATAAAGACGTCGTCGATACAGAAGGGTTAAATCGTATACTGTCAACCAAAATTATTACAAGTGGCACCATCGTACGGGAGGGGTTAAAAATTAAAAATTACATTATGATATATTTTGATGCTACATTAATCCTGCTTAACTTGTAAAGTTATTCCCTATACCATCAGTCCATTTCCCTTTGGAGACGTGACATAAGTAAATAAGGCCACACATTAAAACAAACTTGAATATCAACATATCATCAATCAGTTACCAGTATTGTTTTTCCAATCATCTGTTTTAAAGTTTTTTTCCAAGCAGTTACCTTCAGTAACATTAGCCAGTGCAAAGCCCCTCAGTAATGTATACACCACTAGTAGGTTGGTGCTCAGTTGGCTATGTTCTAGTATGAAATAGACACTTGGTTGTTATTGTTGTTGTTCCCCAAGCTGCCTAGCCGAACAGCCCCAAGACCCCGAGCAAGGCCAAGGCCATAACCGAGCGCCCCCACAGAACCCTCCCTGCCGACCACAATAAAGCCTGGGTGGCCGAAGCCACTCCATGGCGGGGAGCTGAGGAGGGCGCGGAAACGCCCGGGAAACCAAAGCCCCACCCAGGGCCCTGTGCCCCTCAGCAATTATGAAGAGAAAGTTGAGGGGCAAAGGAAAAATGTGACGCTTTGGCCTCCAATGTTGGTAGATTGGGAGGTCAATCCACGGAAGAGACGCCGTCACCTGAGATCTAGAAAATATATAAGTAAAATGAACAGTCAGAGTAAGCTATGGGTATGGCAGAGATCGCTCAGTTGTCACTCTGATAGACCAGCCCATCACCGGTAGACACTTAGTAGATACATAATTATTGTTGTGCAGTAACCGGTATAACTAGTTATGTGTTTGTAAGAAGTTAAAGGAGATGCACTTCCATCACTTAAACCATAATGGGTACCTTTCAAGCTGATATATAAAAACAAAACAAAATATGTATATATATACAGTATATATATATATATATATATATATATATATATATATATATATATATATACAGTATATATATATATAGGTATATATAAATATGTATATATATGTATAAATATGTATATATATACAGTATATATATATATATATATATATATATATATATATATATATATATATATATATATATAAAGCTGAATGATAGTCAAAATAAACAGTTAAAGTAATTGTACATATATTCTTGAAGTAATTTAAGTAAGCTATTGTGTATAAAGTGAGGTGTTGTATTTATATATGATGCTTGTTTCAGTTCATGTTCATAAACCTCGTTAATCAGAGAAGCCCCTCATAATGATAATATATGTGTTTTGTAGTAACAAGAGTGAAATAATGACATAATCCCTTATAATTGAAATATGCAATGACGATATAAACAATACTATGAAGGTAGTTATGCTCCAGCCTACCAGTATGCAATTGTTGCCTAAAGTATTTTATATTGACGCAATTGATTTGTTAGCAGTCTACAGTATGTCAGTTTAAGTAATATTGTATGTACTGTAAATTATACATATATATATATACACACACACACACACACAAACACTATTACGGTATGTAATGAAAAGGAATTTTTAACAATTAAATGCTAATTATTATTTATATTTAAACCAGGAGACATCAGCAATAGTAATTATAGCAATGTATTAGGTGTCATCAAATGATCACAGATTAAAAAATGATGAATACTTTGGGAGAGATAAACTGTTACCTGCAACCCAGTGACTCTCGGTATATTACTCCAAGATATACTGTTTTATGACGCATTAAGGGGGGTCACCGGCTTTGTTTAGCTTTTTCTCCCTCTCTCTCTTTCCCTGGCTTATATCCATTCGGCCCCATTCAGCCAACTGTTTTAAGACGTTTATCCCCATCCAGGTGTCGATTTCTTCCTGGCGAACGATAGCGAACCAGCATTGTATGGAGAAATGCGGCTTCGCCGGAGACATTTTTCTATCGAAAAAATTTACAAATTTAGCTTGCTGTCAAAGCAAAAATATATATATGCTGGCTCGCTACCGCTCGCCAGGAAAATATTGACACCTGAATGGGGGTAAACGTCTTAAAACAGTAGGCTGAATGGGGCCGAATGGATACAAGCCAAAGAGAGAGGGAGAGAAAGATACAAAAAAGCGAGGTGGGTTCCCTTAACCTTGCCATCCCCACAAGCACGTATAAGTTGACTATAATGCCGAGATCATCTATTACTTGGGACATCAAAAGGTTTTAACCCTCTGAGTACCAGCCACGTGTGTTATATTGTATTCTAACTATATTTAGACGATATTATGCAGCTTAGGAAGGATCTGTGGTAGTTAGAAAGGTTTGTTAAGATTTTTTTTTTTTTTTCCTATATTCCAACTACTCCCTCTCGGGCATAGGCTGAGAGCCTGTACATTCCACCGCTCAACACGGTGAAGCCCGTGAGGTCTCGTTCCAGTCTGGGGAGTGAGACATGTGAAGCATCCATTCATGGCTCGAAGCAGCTCCATCTCTGAAGCCGCTGGTTGCTTCGTTCAAGTGCTTCACTGTCTCACCCTCCAGACTCAGACCCTCACTCTCAGAACGCCACCTATTGAGCAGTGAAGTTTGAAGTCTTGTTATTGCTAGAGGTCCTTCCTAAGCTTAATAAAATCGTCTAGTTGTTGCCAGAATATGATAAAAAGGACGTCCCTGGTACTGTATGGGTTAAAGGCATTGCAATAATTATGTAATACCATCGTTCAGTAATTGATAAATTGGATTGTAAATGAAATTCAATAATAATTACATTTACAAGAATGCTGTTCTTAACAACTACAGAACTGTATATCCTTGGCTATGCAATAATTCAAACTTAATTTAGCAATTGCTTTCATTGTATATTGTGTAAAAGACATTATCCTTAATAGAGGGTATCTACTGTATATTTTCATATTCTATGTTTTATTAATTTCACCACAACACCAAACACCTCCAATGAAATTAATGAAAGCATATATGTGATCCACCAGGATTCGAACCTGGGTTATCACACACAGATTTGTAGCCACCTTAACCATTACACCACCAATTTTACTCAGTTAAATACCATATCATACAAGCAAGTCAATGTTTTCACTGTGAAGCCTGCTCAAATTACGTTTTTTTTTCGTTAGGCATGTCAGTGATGTTTTTAGGAAGGCGTATGAAACCAGTTATAAAGCTCTTTTAGACATTGTATTTATTGTAACAAGGATAATATTTCCTTTGTTGCATTTAATATTTGTTTAAGTGGCTTGAGTTATACTATTTAAAGCAGTGAATGAAGAAAGAAAAGTGCATATATAACAGAAGGGTAATTTTACTATAGTAGTTTTTAAAATGCGCCATTGGTAGTTTTAATAAACTTATATGTGTTTTTAGGGAAGGCAAGATAATTAATTAAAGCATATCAGAATTCAAAGTACTTATTACCATGTCTTGAGGAAACACTGTGTTACAGGTGAGATTTGATCAGGGCCCTGTGATTGACTGAAACACTCAGGTATATGAGCAAACCAAGAAACTCATCTTATATTACTTTTATATAATTTTGTGTTCACTGTATCATATATGCTTGTCTTACAGTTATTTCTACTTCAGATATCATTCAGTACAAAGACCTAAGCTTTAAAATTCCTTATATTTACAGACTGTAAGAGATAAGTAAGCAAAACATAAGGATATTTTAACCCCCGAGATCCCTGGCATCGTTTATAATGGGAGAGCCAATGCGTGGGCTCTCATGTAATGATTTATCAGTTTGTGTGTTCGCTGTAAAGGAAAAAAACGGAGGAGAAAACTTAGGTCATGAGCAAGTGCCTTTCAAAATCTGTAAATAGACGCCCAAATTCCTATATTGCTGCTTCCGTCTTTCCGTGTTTGCACAAACAGAACAATAGGGAGTCACACACGTTCATATTGCCACCTGCTAACTTGATACTCGTGTTGAACTCGCACATCACAGTTGGTGAATTATTTGTCATTATTATTGTACACTCGGATACCATAGTCTCTAGCCCACTCATAAATATTAATGGACTGCACCTATTGTTAATTATGGAAGTATATCTCTGGAAATTAATTTATGAATAAAATTTGCTATTCATCAACTACAAAACTTGATATACAAATTATTAAAATGCAAGTTCCACCCAAATATCAATCCAGATAGTTATAATTGCATAGAGAAAAACATAGAGGGTTCACGACGGTACAATCAATACAATTGTTCGATTTTATTATACAGTCATATTTTACTTGTCTGGGATCGAAAGCAAGGTCTGAATGCCAAATGGATACCATGTAAAAGATATGACAGGCATACTTTCGCATTGACTGCTTGCAGCCGACTGATTCAAGCTGGGAGACTCCCTGCCGAACAGTGTTTGGCCTCTTTGGCATTGTTTAGAGTCAGAATATGACGGGAACATGTTCAGGTCAGAGGATGTCTGCCTTTTCCACTCATCTGAGAATGTCTACCGGAGTGTAAGGAATACAAAAGTTGACACAGTTTCCCAAGCAATCACTTACACCAATACAAAATACGTCAGGATACATTTACAGTACTGGGCTGGATGGAGCATTGGATGTAATGTGTGAAATTATAGTGATATTCATGATAGAGAGATAAGATCAAAATAGTAGGGATGTTGTGTGTGAGGTTATGGTGATGTTCTGATGGGTCCTTCAGCAGCAGCGTGCGGCCCTACTCCCGCAGCAGCAGTCGTCGAGATGGTAAGGAGCTGATCCAGTGTCCGACCCCAGGCTGCGATGGTATGGGCCACGTCACCGGGAACTACGCTACGCACCGCAGGTTAGTTCCGTTCTCCAAAGGCAGTGTCACACGAATAATTTTGTGGCGAACTGCCTCGGAGTCACTGAATCTGAGTATGTAATGTGCTGTAGCTATCTAATAAGTTTTACCTTAGTCATGACAATGATTTTATCTGGTAGGCCATACTTATTTAGTCCAATTAACTTTGAATAATTAACAAAACTCACACAATATAATTCAATGATCTGTATAAGAGTACCAGACTCCGATCAAATCCGCCGTACAAATTGCTCCTATGACATGACCTATAGTATCCCAACACCTCTACCCCTCCCCCCGCCGCCACTCACCTCGGAGTGTGAAGGCACTTGCCATCACCCCTCCCTCTTCACAGGATTGTATTTATCATGTAGTATGTGTGGACTCTCCTTATGATAGATAGATGAGAGACTTAGCACCTTCTTAACAGACCTCTGTGGGTCCCAAACGACTATTACTACTATTATGTGTTTTCGTCAGATAGATTTATCCTATTTTACCACTTAAGGTTTGATCAGCTGTGTGCCTTCTCACTGCGGGTGAGTAGGGACGAGAGACTTCCTGATTGTCACACTTGTTGATAATGCAAATGAAGTACTTCCATGAACACGACTTCCGAACTACCTGCCGCACCTTTCTCTAATAATCTCGTGAGGTTCATACCATCCCTGTGCAGTCATTCACATTGACTGCCCCTACCCCTGCCCACCCATCCATCGTGTTCAACCTATTGCACACAGTCTTGGTCCAAAAAATCATCACCTGGCCAAGTCTATCCTCGCTCCACCATCCAGCCTGTCCGGTTGTCCCCGAGCTGACCGTTCGAGTATCCAGCACCAGACGCAAGAGCTGAAGTGTCCGACCCCGGGGTGTGATGGATCGGGCCACGTCACGGGCAACTACTCTTCCCATCGATCCCTCTCCGGCTGCCCCAGAGCCAACAAGCCCAAGCATAAACCAAAGGACACACAGGACTCAGAGCCACTTCGGTGAGTCTAGTTCGGTTTCATTTTACACACCACCAACCTTTATCCCTACAGACCTCTGTTTTTCACGTTCACCCGTACGACCTCTAAATAGTATTGTGGAACTCAGGTAGATAACATTACTTCTGTAGTTCATTCAATTTTATTATCCATATAATGTAATTATCACCTAAATATGAATCAGTACATTAAGTTACCAAAGTTTCACAATTGCATTTTCTTGGTTCGTAGTTTTGTGTGTGTGTGTGTGTTTGCTGTGTTATTGTATCCGCTTTTGTTGGTTGCCTTCTAAGGACCAGACCTGTACCTCCGGCTGACTGTAGAGGCTTGGACCCGTGAAGTACCGGTTACGCCCTCCTGGACCCCTTCTCTTAGATCACTGTTATATTCGTCCCCAAAGCTTAATATAAGCACATCTGTTTAGAAGTTGCCCTTAGCTTGAAATCCCATTATAACGAATTCTAGAAATAAATACACGTATGCATAGCATACTTGAGTTGTATTAGTAATTCATATTTTAAGAGCCCACGATGTGTCCCCTAGCAAACCAATGGCAAATGACACGATTGCTTCTTCAAATGAAAGTAAAATAGATTCTGATCTAATCCACACTAATGTGGATCACTCTCTCCCTTGTTTGAACCTATCTGTTACTACGCTCTCATCTTGTCCTAAATGACAAATGAGATCTATTCCCTACTTGAGCTTCTTTCTAAAGTAAGTGAGATTGTTAATTGATGTCGTGGTCGTGGCACTTTATCAGCCTGCCTTAGAAATACTTAGAGGCTGCTGTTAAATAATACCTTTCTTATAACTGCCACTCTAAGACCATTTGCACGTTTAAAACAAACCTTTGTTGTTGACAAGATTGAGCATGATTGCACAGTCTAGCCCCAAAGCTTCCTGAGTTACTGAGTGTTGTGTTGCGCTGCGACAGTGGTGGTGAGGGAGCCGAGCCTCGTCCAAGCCTCACCGACAGCTGCCGGTACGGCTCTTCCTGTGCCCTTCACTCTGTCTCAAAAGTTGGTGTATGGGAGGCCCAATGTAACTGAAGCCCAGTCATCCATGGATAGACCAATATTGATATCACAAATTGATTGAAATTTAATAAAATAAAACTTAATTTTAACAGTCATAATTTTCAAAATGGTGTAACACCAGATTGTAGAGCACTAGCAATTTAGTGATCAGTCTGCTTGGGAGTGTTGGGATTTCCAGCCTCCCTTTGCAGTGCTGCTCTTGCCCCACTCACCTCACATGACCTCACTCACCGCCATTGTGCTGCCCTTAGCTGTCCAGTCCCTGGATGTGATGGGTCGGGGCACTCCACGGGCAAGTTTCTCAGTCACAGGAGGTAAGAAGGCCTGAGCTTACGGGAGCCAGAACCAAACACCACTTGAGGCCTTCACTTTAACTTGTCTGCCACTAACTTGACCATAACGTCTCACCAGCCGCTTTTCTACCTGAATTATGGCGCCAGCATCACTTGTAATCACGCTAATCAGTATACTTATAGCAGGAAGAGAACCTATTGTTTAATCCTTGAAAGTAATGGTGGCGCACATAGTCGTGGAGTAAGATGGTGTTGGTGCGTCTTATAACCTCAAGTGGAGTTAAACCACTGGATCCCACTCTTACTAGTAACCATGCTAGTCAAGTCCTTTGTATCGGACATAAAACTTTGCATGCCGAGCTGAGAAATTGTAGTCAAAATTGTGGTGATGATACAGAGCGTGTGTCTTAGTGGCGGACTAACTTGCCCTGGTGTGTTCCTCAGTGCCTCGGGTTGTCCCATCGCCAACCGCAGCAAGATGCGCTCCCTGGAGGGGGGCGGGGGGGCGGGGCTGGGCATGGGAATGGGAGTCTCCACGGGTTTAGCCGCCATGGGTGAGCCTCGACAGCCCCTGCTAGCCGCGTCTTACTCCACGGGCGGTCCCACAGGTCCACCCACGGCTGCCCACTCCCTCTTCGCCCGCCCTCTCCTCCACCCACTCCAGCCTCCTCCAGCGAAGAAACTCAGGATGGATGATTCAACCCTAACCTTCAAGACAGGTGCGTCCTGTTTAGTATCCTCCCTGCCCCTTGCTGCTCCTTACTGCATCTAATTGTCCTTTGATCATTGCAGTTCTTAGTTTATCCTATATGCCATCAACTATTGACCAACACTTTCCTTTGGTTCATATGGCTTTGTAGTTTACGACTTCCTGCTGAACAACTTTTATTATTAGTTTTTCTTGGGCCGACTTTCCGCACCTGTGTTTCGCCTGATTTGTTTTATTTGATCATCACTTACTTTTTGCATGTCACTGACAGTTGTTTCACTGTCTAAATCTCACTCATTATTTTCATGTCTTGTACATTTGTTTATATTAGAAAAAAGTGGCATTGAAGCTATTTATTTACTTTTTTCTGACTTATGTCTCACTCCTCGCACTTCTACTGCTTATATCTGCCAAATTAAGAAAATCACTGATATATTCAAGGACTTTCATTCTTGCATTTACTCCAATGCTGTGCTCTTCTTTGTCTTTTTTGTAATAATCGCTATCCTTCTACCTTCAGTACATAAGTTATGTAACTTGGTAGCTTATTGTTAACCTTATAAGGGCCTAGAAATATGTTATTTTGCATTAGGCTAAGCATTCTGCTTAGTACATTATTAACATGTTGCTGTCGTTTTAAGTTCAATTGTGCCTCTCCCAACCTGGCTTTGCAATTGTTTAGGCTCGCTTCATGTTTATCATATTATTCCTAGTGCTAGAAATGTTCCTAAACTTTTTTTTCTTCTTAACAGTCTTTAATTTTTAACGCAACATGGTATCTCATTCCGCTACAGCCTTTCTTCCATACCCCTCATCTCACAGCTGTCTTTTAAGGGGGTCACCGGTTTTTTTATCTCTCCCTCCTTTTCTCTCTTTCCCTGGCTTGTATCCATTCGGCCCCATTCAGCCAACTGTTTTAAGACGTTTATCATCATCCAGATGTCGATTTCTTCCTGGCGAGCGATAGCGAGCCAGCATTGTTTAGAGAAATCCGTCTTCGCCGGAGACATTTTTCTATCGAAAAATGTACAGATTTAGCTTGATATCAAAACAAAAATATATATGTGCTGGCTCGCTACCGCTCGCCAGGAAAATATTGACACCTGGATGGGGGTAAACGTCTTAAAACAGTAGGCTGAATGGGGCCGAATGAATACAAGCCAAAGAGAGAGGGAGAGAAAGAAAAACAAAAGCGAGGTGGGCTCCCTTAAGTATTTCAACAGCCATCATTTACAGTACGTTGTATCTCTTCCCTTCCTGATTGCCGACACTCTTTCTTGTCCTCTTTGTAATTTACCATATCGTATTCCCTCCTTCTAACGTAAGCAACAGTAATATGACCACTGTAATAATATCGCCACCTGTCCAATATAGTAACGCCACTTAGACAAATTTGTGGACCGGGTTTGTATCTTATTATGCAAATATAACCGATTTTATTTATTTCTTCGTGAAATTAGGTTTTCTTTCATTGTTAATATCATTCACATCAATATATATATATATATATATATATATATATATATATATATATATATATATATATATATATATATATAGCCTATATATCAATGGTTATAGTGTATTTATGATGAACAACTTGGTCACGTTTGTTAAGGACAATTGTGCAGTTGGAAACATGTGACATAGAATATAGGCCTAGAAGGATTGATTACATTTGAGCACCATAATGTTTATATCATGGCATTATAGCGAATGACTGGTTTGACCCACATGTAAGAAAATAAGAAAATATATGAAATATATCTCAGAAATACACGTGTCATGAATACATGTTATATACAGTATAAATCTCTCTCTCTCTCTCTCTATATATATATATATATATATATATATATATATATATACAGTATAAGCAAAATGTGTTAAAAGACCAAGGCATATATATTTTTCATAAACTTTTTATTTGTTTTTTCTCCTATGAGCTAGGACGCTAGGTGTTAACATCAAAATATTTTTTTCCTGGACGTACTGACCAATAAAGCTAAATATGAATATAAAATAAGTATTTACAGTAAAAACACCGACATAGGAAGGTGCCTCAAGGCTCGTAGTGAATATCCTTAGATATATAAAGTGTCTGTAAGTAAGTCATACCTACGATGTGCCTTTAAAACTGGTTCATCATGACATTACCAGAAGTAAGCATATTCTTCTGAATAATGGATGTTCTAATAACACCGTAGACACAGAAATTCACAAATTCCTTTCACACAAATTTAACTCGACTCCTGAACAACAACAAACCCCCGACTCAACTACCCATAACCAAATGATACCAGCATACAAGATAGATGAAAAGCTTTATTGAGACATAGTCACACGAAATGTATCTTGTAACAGTCCACACAAGAGTATACATCTAATAGTGTACTACAAGAAACAAAAAACGTCAATAACCTTATCATGAGCAATAATGTAACATGTAAAGCCGGTATCACACGAGCGCTCTTTCCCTCAACATTTATCCTCAACACTGGTCTGGCAGCTTATGAAGTCAACATTTATAATACTTCGGTTACTTAAATTCATCTACAATCAGTCTAGTTTCCAATACCAGTGCAAAATATTCCAAAAAATTTGCCAGAATTTTTTTGATCATAGAATGTTGACTATAAAAGCTCTCGTGTGATACCGGCTTAAGGGGAGGAAGACCGTTTTTCTGGACCCCCTTCTCCCTCATGTTTAGCCCCATTAGTTTTCAGATTTTATGACGTTCGGCCCACTAGTTTGGCGATTTTAACACCTTTCATCCCATTTCTTTGTCAATTTTAAGACCTTTCGTGCCATTTAGGTGTCGATTATTTCCTGGCGAGCGAAAGCGAGCCTGCAATTTTAAGAGGAATCGGCCTTCGGCCGGGACATTTTCTACCGAAAAATTTACAAATTTATCTTGAAGGGGGGTCTAGGGGGTATTTTACTATGCTTGATGGAGGTCTAGGGAGGAAACTAAAACAATATATGAATAAATTAATTAATAGACCAAACAAACGGCCAGCAAGACAAAGAAATGGGGCGAAAGGTGTTAAAATCACCAAACTAGTGGGCCGAACGTCATAAAATCTGAAAACTAATGTGGCTAAACATGAGGGAGAAGTGGGTCCAGAAAAACGGTCTGCCTCCCCTTAACAGATAACACGATAATTTTAAAGTATTGCCAGGAACACTACGCGACCCCAAACAACAGTACCCTTATTACTAAACAGAAACAAACAACAGTACCCTTATTACTGAACAGAAACAAACAACAGTACCCTTATTACTGAACAGAAACAAACAACAGTACCCTTATTACTGAACAGAAACAAACAACAGTACCCTTATCACTGAACAGAAATAAACAACAGTACCCTTATTACTGAACAGAAACAAACAACAGTACCCTTATTACTAAACAGAAACAAACAACAGTACCCTTATTACTGAACAGAAACAAACAACAGTACCCTTATTACTGAACAGAAACAAACAACAGTACCCTTATTACTGAACAGAAACAAACAACAGTACCCTTATTACTGAACAGAAACAAACAACAGTACCCTTATTACTAAACAGAAACAAACAACAGTACCCTTATTACTAAACAGAAACAAACAACAGTACCCTTATTACTAAACATAAACAAACAACAGTACCCTTATTACTGAACAGAAACAAACAACAGTACCCTTATTACTAAACAGAAACAAACAACAGTACCCTTATTACTGAACAGAAACAAACAACAGTACCCTTATTACTGAACAGAAACAAACAACAGTACCCTTATTACTAAACAGAAACAAACAACAGTACCCTTATTACTGAACAGAAACAAACAACAGTACCCTTATCACTGAACAGAAACAAACAACAGTACCCTTATTACTGAACAGAAACAAACAACAGTACCCTTATTACTGAACAGAAACAAACAACAGTACCCTTATCACTGAACAGAAACAAACAACAGTACCCTTATCACTGAACAGAAACAAACAACAGTACCCTTATTACTGAACAGAAACAAACAACAGTACCCTTATTACTGAACAGAAACAAACAACCGAAACTGAACAACAAAACCACAGGCATGGATAGTGTATTGAAGATTTGTAACCAAAACACACAAACAAACACACAAACAACACTTCAACAACGACATACTGAGACGATGAACACACCCAAGAACCACACACACACACACAAACATTGACACATACAGTCGACCATGCAACCTAAGATATAAGAAACAATCGAGCTACCACACCGTATATTTATTTCCATTGATTCTTACAGATTCAAATCGACTGAAGATGTTTAATGGAGCATGAAACGTCTAGTAAATAAAATAAAATTATGAATAATATAAAGGTTGAAATAGTATCTACAGTACACCCGATTAATATAAATAGTATCTACAGTACACCCGATTAATATAAATAGTATCTACAGTACACCCGATTAATATAAATAGTATCTACAGTACACCCGATTAATATAAATAGTATCTACAGTACACCCGATTAATATAAATAGTATCTACAGTACACCCGATTAATATAAATAGTATCTACAGTACACCCGATTAATATAAATAGTATCTACAGTACACCCGATTAATATAAATAGTATCTACAGTACACCCGATTAATATAAATAATCGTGAACTTTGGTAACCTAATATTTCATTTAAGAGATAAAATTTAACAGTGGGAAAATATTAAAAAATATAATAAAAGTTAGTGAAAAAAAATTGTTTGGTCTTTAACAAATTTTGCCTCAATGAAGACATATTACCAATATATTAAGTATATTATACACTCATCTATTAATGTACTAACTATAATTCCGCTAGATCCTTTAACTGTCATACAGAACGAGTATCCTTATAATATGTGCAGCCAAAAGTACAGAAGCAGCGACGCCAAGCGAACGACATTACCCCCTTCTTTATGACGATATTACCCCCTTCTTTATGACGACATTACCCCCTTCTTTATGACGACATTACCCCCTTCTTTATGACGACATTACCCCCTTCTTTATGACGACATTACCCCCTTCTTTATGACGACATTACCCCCTTCTTTATGACGACATTACCCCCTTCTTTATGACGACATTACCCCCTTCTTTATGACGACATTACCCCCTTATTTATGAAAGATTTGCGGGATTTGACCCTATTAGGTGCAGGGCGGGCCAATTTGGAGCCTCCTAGTTTTACTCCATTAGCTTGGAGATTTTAAGACGTTTTATCGCACTAGTTTGGCGATTATATGATGCTCCAAATAAGGTGTCGATTTTTCCTGGGCGAGCGATAGCGAGCCCGCAATTTGGGAGAAACCGGCCTTTGGCCGGGACAATTTTCTACCGAAAAATGTACACATTTAGCTTGAAGGGTGTCTGGGGGAATTTGTTTTAGTTTGAAGGGGTTTGGAGAGGCGTTTTTCCAAGTCTAGCGGGTAAATTAAAACCACATTGTTCGAAAATGGCTAAAACTAATAAAAACCTCAATAATAATTAAACAAAATACCATAATAACCTCCAAGACGTTGCACCAGATAGTGTTAATGCTCTCATAAGTCTACAAATATTTCTGAAAGTTAATTTAGAAGAGTTTCCTTTTGGTAATGATGTAGCTAAAAATGCGGAAGAATGTACATTCAAATTAACAATTGACCACTTGCGAGTTTCAGGCTATAAGGAAGTTGGAGCCGTGAACATCGATATTAAACAGAAATGCAATAATAATGTAGGTTTCTGATGGATAAATGGTATGTTGAATTGGGTTTTATGTATTTATATATGTACTACA
This sequence comes from Paralithodes platypus, assembly GCA_032716605.1. NCBI lineage: Eukaryota > Metazoa > Arthropoda > Malacostraca > Decapoda > Lithodidae > Paralithodes > Paralithodes platypus. Next base: position 26,120,408 of record CM064511.1, on the reverse strand, counting down.
ACCGTAAATTCTGTTAAATATCGATGTCTACAGCTCCAACTTCCTTATAGCCTGAAATTCGCAAGTCGGCAATTGCATGCATCAACCTGTCATGGTGGTTCCGTATAACCATCCCTCCACAATAGGATAGTACCAGGTTTGTTTGTCTCCAACTGTACATCATCCGGGATACACCTCTAGCTTTATTATGATGGTAATGTTGCTTGTCGTGACTGTAATACTGACAAGTGGCGATAGTCTTACTTAAGCCGGTCACTGTTTGTAGTCGTCCCATGTCATTCTACGTTTGGCATCTCTCTCTCTCTCTCTCTCTCTCTCTCTCTCTCTCTCTCTCTCTCTCTCTCTCTCTCTCTCTCTCTCTCTCTCTCTCTCTCCTATCATCCAACGGACTAAACTATCATATTATTTTTTCTGGTCGACCACCATAGTTTTATTTCATAATACATTCTTTTTAACCTCCCATCTTTATTGCTCTCGTTATCACTTTTCTTATCAGGCATTTGATCATTTTAGATGTGGTACTAGTTTAACGCAGTGCAATGCAATTAAATTCTTTAAAAATATGTAATTATATTTTTTCGGCTGCTATTAAATTCCAAAGACAATTTTATATTTAAATAAATCCCCAAGTTGTACGTGATCAGCAAAGTACAGAAAAACAAAATTGAGACTAATCTTGAAACAAAATACCGAATTGAATATATTTTGCTGATTACCTGCAACTCGTGATTAATTTTCAACACAGCATGATAGGTATCTTCGGAAGCAATATGTGTAAGTTTATCTGCCATAGTGTAGTAAGTATTAATTTTCAACACAGCATGATAGGTATCTTCGGAAGCAATATGTGTAAGTTTATCTGCCATAGTGTAGTAAGTATTAATTTGGAATATTAACTACAAAATAATGTCTAATCACTTAAAAAAAAAATTATATTTTACAATATTGATTAATCCTAAGTGAATGCCACAAATTGCTAACAACGTTGCTTAAAAAACTATATCCATAGTAACTAACATAAAAGGATCATACCATACAATTAGTCGAACTTTATCCATACAAACTATATCCATAGTAACTAACATAAAAGGATCATACCATACAATTAGTCGAACTTTATCCATACAAACTATATCCATAGTAACTAACATAAAAGGATCATACCATACAATTAGTCGAACTTTATCCATACAAACTATCCATAGTAACTAACATAAAAGGATCATACCATACAATTAGTCGAACTTTATCCATACAAACTATATCCATAGTAACTAACATAAAAGGATCATACCATACAATTAGTCGAACTTTATCCATACAAACTATATCCATAGTAACTAACATAAAAGGATCATACCATACAATTAGTCGAACTTTATCCATACAAACTATATCCATAGTAACTAACATAAAAGGATCATACCATACAATTAGTCGAACTTTCAGTAAGCTTGCTAACTGATGGCTTGTTTATAAATTTAGGGGGTCACCGTTTTTGTTTGTTTCTTTCTCTCCTTTTCGCTCTTTCCCTGGCTTGTATCCATTCGGCCCCATTCAGCCAACTGTGTTAAGACGTTTATCCCCATCCAGGTGTCGATTTCTTCCTGGCTAACGATAGCCAGCCAGCATTGTATGGAGTAATGCGGCTTCGCCGGAGACATTTTTCTATCGAAAAAATTTACAAATTTAGCTTGCTGTCAAAGCAAAAATATATATATGCTGGCTCGCTACCGCTCGCCAGGAAAATATTGACACCTAAATGGGGGTAAACGTCTTAAAACAGTACGCTGAATGGGGCCGAATGGATACAAGCCAAAGAGAGAGGGAGAGAAAGATAAAAAAAAAAGCGAGGTGGGCTCCCTTAACGAATTACTTCATTGTTGCCTAGTCGCTCAGATCAAGAATTACTTCATTGTTGCCTAGTCGCTCAGATCATTGTTGCCTAGTCGCTCAGATCATTGTTGCCTAGTCGCTCAGATCATTGTTGCCTAGTCGCTCAGATCATTGTTGCCTAGTCGCTCAGATCATTGTTGCCTAGTCGCTCAGATCATTGTTGCCTAGTCGCTCAGATCAAGAAGCTCAAAGTTAGTCACACAGTTATTTTGGCATTGACAAATACTTAAGGGGGGTCGCCGTTCTTGTTTTATCTTTCTCTCCTTTTCTCTCTTTCCCTGGCTTGTATCCATTAGGCCCCATTCAGCCAACTGTTTTAAGACGTTTATCCCCATCCAGGTGTCGATTTCTTCCTGGCGAGCGATAGCGAGCTAGCATTGTATGGAGAAATCCGGCTTCGCCGGAGAAATTTTTCTATCGAAAAATTTACAAATTTAGCTTGCTGTCAAAACAAAAATATATATGTGCTGGCCCGCTACCGCTCGCCAGGAAAATATTGACACCTGAATGGGGGTAAACGTCTTAAAACAGTAGGCTGAATGGGGCCGAATGGATAAAAGCCAAAGAGAAAGAGTGAGAAAGAAAAAAAAAAGCGAGGTGGGTTCCCTTTACATTAATGTTGATTTTTGCTTGTCAGAGTCGTGGAAGTGTGACTGTGTCTGTGTGTTTTGAGTATTTGTTTATGTTTGGAGCGAAAAGTCTGGCGTGTTTCAGGTTGTCTTACCGATTTCCAAATAAAAAAAAAAAATCGTAACCTCTCCGTAAAGTAATCCTTTTTGTAAGTTTTAATGCCTATCATGACAAATTAATCTTTTGTGTAAGTTGTAATGCCTATTATGACACTTTTATAAGTTGTAATGCCTATTATGACACTTTTATAAGTTGTAATGCCTATTATGACACTTTTATATTCAATTTAGGAAAGGCCTGTAGGATTGAAAAACTTCATTTATTTCCAACAATTCTTTCCTAGACTAAAGATAACTAGAATATGATGAAAAGGGCGTCATTGAAGTGAAACCCCTTAAGGGCGTCATTGAAGTGAAACCCCTTAAGGGCGTCATTGAAGTGAAACCCCTTAAGGGCGTCATTGAAGTGAAACCCCTTAAGGACGTCATTGAAGTGAAACCCCTTAAGGGCGTCATTGAAGTGAAACCCCTTAAGGGCGTCATTGAAGTGAAACCCCTTAAGGGCGTCATTGAAGTGAAACCCCTTAAGGGGGGATGGTTCACTTTTTGGGGCATGTATTTATAATTTGTCTAGTTTCCTCCCTAGACCTCCATCAAATTAAAAAAAACAAAATCCATTAGCTCCCCTTTCTAGATTAATTTGTACATTTTTCGGTAGAAAAAATTCCCGGCCCGGCCGAAGGCCGTTTCTTCCGACATTACAGGCTCACTATCGTTCGGCAGGGGAAAAATCGACACCTAAATAGCACGAAAGGTCTAACTATTGACGAAGAAATGGGGCGAAAGGTCTTAAAATCGTCAACATAATGGGCCAAATGTCTAAAAATTTCAAAACTAATGGGGCTAAACACGAGGGAGAAAGTTGTCCAGAAAACTGGCCCATGTCCCCTTAAGTTTATACACTGTATGTTAACCAAGGCTCAAGTTTGCACTACACTCTCATTCTATTCTGTAATATTCATAATCTAATTTACATTTATGTCGTTGTTTAATGACCACCGATTAATTACATCCACGCTGCCGTGAAAAAAAATATCTAGATTGGAAATAACCTCCGTCGTAGTAATAGAGCTAAGAATTATATGAAGACGAAATTGCAGACATTATTTATAGCCATTTCATCGTTCATAATTCTAGTAGATCTCAATAGCACAAATCAAATCATAATCTATTTCATCTGTATCAAATTTAACATTAATAACTGTATTGCACTTCAGTTATGACCATATTTCACTGGCAATAATCCATGCATACTTATAAGTCGATTACCAGTATAGTATAAAAGCAGTTTATGAACACAACAAGGACATTATAGCCATTATTGAACCCTGCACTCAAATTAGTCCAAATTTATATTTGCCTAATAACAATCGAGACGTATTTTAAGTTGTGTGTTATTGTCTGGATATATATATATATATATATATATATATATATATATATATATATATATATATATATATATTATTAATACATACCTTACATTTACATACATTTATTTAACGAACCTTTTTCTATATAGGCCAAATAGCTCTGATATGTCAATCATGGAGCTCACACACTATTACATAGTATGTAATTAAATAATCTTTAAATCACACACATACACACACACACACACACACACACACACACACACACACACACACACACACACACACACACACACACACACACACATACATACCTTTGCACTGACCCTCTTGTTAAGTGTGTACTCTGCCGGCAGAAGGCGAGGACCACATTGGCTTGGCCTCGGAGATCTCGGAGTTGCAGAAAGAGAACGCTTCTATGGAGTCGCACGTGACCAAATTACGCCATGACGTCTCCTCTATGGAGGAGTCACTCAAAGTCGAGCAGAAGGTAAGTAACCCAACACAAACCCATGGACAATATGAGAATTAACGAAACGAGAGTAATGATCAAAGAACGGTTCCATGTAAATTCCACCCACTAAATATCCACCCACAAATATTTCACCTAGTAAATTCTACCCACAAAATGTCATCCATGTAAAATTCCACCCAAGAAAGTTCCACCCACAAGGTGTACCAAAACTAACCTAACCTAACCTAACCTAGAACTAATAATGCTATAGAAGGTTTTCACAGTGCACTAAGATCGTCTATAACAAGCATGCACCCGCATTTGTGGAAGCTTTGAGCTGCACTACAAAAAGAACATGTCCTCAAAAATATTGCACGTCAGACGAGGATATGAAAATCAGAAAAGAAAAAAAATACACATTTGTTGGTGGAACTTTCTTGGGTGGAATTTTACATGGGTGAAATTTTCTTGGGTGGAAATTACTCAGTGAAATGTTCGTGGGTGGAATTTTCTTGGGTGGAATTTTCGACGCACCAAAAAAACAGATGGAGTGGAAATAGGTTTTAGAGAATAGTGTTATTTGTGTCCTAATAGTTTGATACCTTGAATTGCATTAATGTAACCAGGATTGTATGAAAAACTATGTTATGGAGGTATTTGTGTTCAAAATGAAGTAATTGATTTGGAGGGCTTAACGAGAAGTGAATGTTCTGGGCATATTGATAGTGCCTCTCAATATGCCTCTTCTCATGTTCGCTATTTTCTTACGTATATGAATTCCTCTTCCCATTCTGGGATTTAGGGAGAGCTAATGAGTGACTGAGAATCTTACTTAATATGGGTGAAGGCTACTATATTTTCATAGGGATACTTCCATTCACTGTCACTCCTACATCCCCTTAGTATAATGTATCTTGTACCTTAAACTATCACTAGACAAAATTTGAATACACCCGGTTCCATGGAAAGGCTTGACAACAACAAAAATGTGTATATAATTCTATCAAAATTTAACATTCGGCAACCTGATTAATTTTCCTATCTCCTTTACTGTTAATATGGATAACACATAGGCTGGGAACCAATATATATATATATATATATATATATATATATATATAAAGTATATCTCATAAGTTGTGTTTTCCCTGTTCTTGCTCTGTCTTGAGTCGGCTACCCCCAAAATGGGGATTGGGCCTGAGCATATAGATAGATAGATATCTCATAAGTACGCTTGAGCTACATGGCTAGAGGTTATTACCCTCAGCCGAGATTCGACCCACAAACAGTGTCAGGAAAAGAGTCCATGCTTTAGCCAAGGTTTGACACTCTGTGGTGTAGTTAATAAAAAGTATGAACTCTCGTTCTGACAGTCTTGTGATTCGAATCTCGGCTGAGGATAAAAACATTACTATACAGTATATTTATATCAACATTTTGAGTAACTTTATTAGTATAGCAACGTATTATATGCTAAATGCTAGATAAAAATTAAACTGATTTGTGCACTACCATCCTGTAAAACCCTCTCAAACCACTGTCTCTTCTCCTCAACTGCCTTTCTCACCGTATCATTCCACCACTCGCTTCCCTTCCTGATACCTCTGCCTCCTACTTTCCTTTTACCGCATACTTCCTCTGCGCTTGCTTTCACTCCTTCCTTAAACTGTTGCCATTCATCTTCTACTTTTCTCTCTTCCATCCACTTTATATTTAGTCTTTCCTTGTACTTCCTTTCTTTTGTACTTTTCTCTAACTCACTAACTTGTATTACCTCTCTTACTTCACGCTTGTCTTGCATTCTCCTGTAACTCCTAAATCTCAGTTTTCCCTCCACCAGGTAATGATCAGACATACCTCACCTCTCAGCACATTCACATCCAGCAGTCTACACAATTATTCCCTTGTCACCAACACATAATCCATCCATGTCCTCTCTACAATCACTCCCCTCACAAGTCTATGCCATGTGTACTTGTGTATACGTCTTTTTTGAAGAACGTATTACCTACACTCAATCTACACTCTCCACATACACCAATCAGTCCTTCTCCACTCTCGTTTACCCCATCCACTCCAAAACTATCGATGACTCCCTCAACAGGCTCATTTCCTACCCTAGCATTTAGGTCCCCTAAAACTACAACATTTTCATTTTCCTCAAACCCTTGTAGACAATCCCTCAAATCCTCCAAAAATCCCTCCACCTCTTCTAACCCCCTTTTACTTCCTGGTCCATATGCACTCACAAAAACCCACCTTTCCCCCTTAAACCGCATTCGCACCCACATTAGCCTTGATGACACCTCTGTTCACTCTTATATAAACTCTCTCAACTCCTCCTGCACAATTATAGTCACTCCCTCTTTTGCATTGACTCCCTCATCTACTCCAGACTTTCTACCTTTCACATTTCCAAAATCCACTTCTCCTTTCATCTCTGTTTAAGGGGAGGCAGACCGTTTTTCTGGACCTCCTTCCTCCTCATGTTTAGCCCCATTTTTGTTTAAGATTATAAGACATTCGGCCCATTAGTTTGGCGATTTTAACACCTTTCGCCCCATTTCGTTGTCAATGTTAAGACCTTTCGTACCATTTAGGTGTCGATTATTTCCTGGCGAGCGATAGCTAGCCTGAAAATTTAAGAGGAACCGGCCTTCGGCCGGGAAATTTTTCTGCCGAAAAATGTACAAATTTATCTTGAAGGAGGTTCTAGGGGGTGTTTTTCTAAGCTTGATGGAGGTCTAGCGAGAAAACTAAGGAATATATGAATTAATAGAAAAGATAAAAAAAAACGGTCTGTCTCCAATTAATTCAGCGCAAGCACATCATACTTCCTTCATAAATGTAAATATAAAGTTTGCATCCATGAGGTCCTATTTATTTATATAAAGTTTGCATCCATGAGGTCCTATTTATTTATATAAAGTTTGCATCCATGAGGTCCTATTTATTTATATAAAGTTTGCATCCATGAGGTCCTATTTATTTATATAAAGTTTGCATCCATGAGGTCCTATTTATTTTCATATTTAGAATTGTAACCAGTTCAGAAAGGGGAAGAGGCCCAATTTGCTACTGTTACCGGTGACGAGAATTAAAGTTAATTACTGGATTTAGGACGAACAAAGAGCTTATGCAGACTTACTGAGTGCATAGCCATTAAAGGTTTTGTTCTTATTACTGCATGGATTACCAGGTGGCATTTTGGATCAGATTAGATATAGAGGAATAATCTAGATCCTCAGAGGTAGGATATTTGTAATTATTATTGCATAAATGATAACTGAAATGTGTTTAAAATGTTTAATTGACTTCACCAGGACTCTAAAACACGTTCTTAATTACTGAATCAGATGTTTTTGTTTATGTGCCAACCCCACCAGAGGGCATAGGCTTACAACCTATACATTCTATCACTGAGCATGAAGAAGTCAGGGCTTATTATAGATGGCGAGTGAGACAGTTAAGTGTTGCAACCAGCTCATTCGTAATCTTATCTTCAAAGACCTACGGTGCCTGGGTGTCTCTTTGTGGCCCGCTGCAGTTCCAACTTCTCGAAACCGGATCGCCACTGTCTTATCTTCTAATCTCGGACAACTCACTCTCTCTCTCTCTCTCTCTCTCTCTCTCTCTCCTTCACGCCATCTGTTAAGCTTCTTAGTAACTAGGAACTGCCCCCATAGCATATGAAAATATCCAAACAGTGCTAGTGCATTGAAACTAGCAGATCATTATAAATCTGGTACGATAATAAAACCAATCTTTCTAAAATATATGGTTAAAGCGAGTAAACTTAAATAAGCAAGGGACTGGAGTTCTCAGAAAGAGACTCAAGTCTTGACGCAGTTTTTGACTTATAGTGTGCTGGCTTAATAATCCAGAAGGGTTGATAGCCTCTGAAGCCCTATTTTAACTAACTTAAATAGAAAATGATATATGAATGTAGTGAGATTTAGGCTGAGGTTTAATCCAGGGCGAGCTCAATTGACATTATTTTCAATACATTTTGTATATTTGGTTATATATCTGAATTAATATCAAATGAGGGCAAACAAGTCAAGCATGTTCAAATTCCAGTTTAACTGATTAATGATTACTTTCTAGGTATGGTTATGTAATGCAAATACAGTTACGATATCCAGCGCATTATTCAGTATAATAGGCTTGTTTTTAATATAGTAGGTTTAACATAATGCTAATGATAATATTCCGTACTTGTCAGGAGGCGGCTGGTGCTGGTGAGCGAGGGACTCAGCTGACAGAATACTACGAGTCTCTGCGGAACAACGTGATGTCATTGCTGGAGCACGTTAAACTGCCAGGTGGTGGCACCACTACTACCAACGACCGCGTCAGCCATGACAACTTTGATTCATATCTCTCCAAAATTCATTCTCTCTGCACAGACAATTACTGTGATGACAACCGACCACTTTACGACAGTGTTCGCTCTGCTCTCCACGATTTCAGCGTGCCGCCGACGCCCATCTGACATGATTAGGGATACGTGGGGGCGGGGACGGCGCCCCCCATGGCTGGTGCCAGTGTCCCGCCCTCACATTCGTACTTCCCAACCTCTTTCACCACACCTTTCTTTGGAGTGCAACCCGTCAGTACCAGTGGCACCCCTAACTACAGTGGCAACAACAGTGGCTGTGTGAACAACAGCAATAGTGGAGTGCTGGGTGGCAGTAGGTGACGGGAGGCGGCCCCGCCCCAGCCTGGACTCTAAAGGTTTATTATGCCAGGCGTATCACAGCCTGGTAGCGAGCTGGCAGCCAGTCTTGTCATGCCGACCACGAGCTTTAACGTCTGCGATGTTACTGTACATAGTGCGAAAAACAAACTCTTTCTGTAAAGAAATGTTTCCCTCTAGTTGAGTCATTTGTTGGTGTACCTACAGTGTCTAGACAACTAGCTTGCTTCAGTGTCGAGGTTGTAGTTATGTGTGCATAAGATCGACTCTCCGGCAAGCTGAGTGTCTATTGCGTGTCAGGCTGTAGCTGTCTCAGTAGCAAGCTTTGACCAGTGTGTTTTGCTTACATTCTTGCTTTTATAAAGAGTAAGAATTAAATTTATGTCTCAGTTCTGGCCTAATTCATAAAAAGGTAACTTGTTTTGTTTAGCTCTATTGCGTGCCGAGGCTATAGAGCGATTGGTATAATGCCTTTCACTCATATATCTAGTCATAGAATGAAATTACATAAATATAGTTGTGTTTACTGTTTTATGTATATTTAATTACACTTATTAGGTTTATAAAGCCGAACTAGTCATTGAACCAATCCTGGTCTTTGATAATACTCATGAAAGTGCATATTGGCTATCAGGATACAAACTGTCACCTTGATATTTTTAATATACCTGTGAAGTACAGTACTTTCATTATATCAGAGTGCATTTCATCTGAAAGTATTTAGTGTTTTACTGTTATTTTCGATCTTTGTACAGCTACCTAAAGTCTGTGTGTGGGTTCCGATCTGAAGACTCGTGCAGCCTCCCAATATATGTGGTCATTGTTGTCGGACAATCAAAAAAATCATCCCCTGACGAGTATCCATCTATCCTGACAAAAATGCATTATCTTACAAACAAGATTTTCATGGTAAGCTCAAAACGATACCGACACCAACCTCTCCCATGACTCAGTCTCCCTCCAGTACTGAAGTGACACAATTCTCTCCACCATAAACACTCGTGGCTCGACCCAAGAACAAAGATGCCTAATATTAATATTAAATATAGACATGCGGATCTGAACCTATCGTAATACTATAGTTTTGAACTACTTAGGAGATATACGCATTTGTTTTTATGGCTAATAATATTTGACCAAAGATTGTTATAGCACAAAGTTAATGTAGTTAATAACTGGTTTACTAAATTATACTGGAGAGGCTGTTGTGGTGGAGGTGGTATTGGTCAGTGCTGTCAGGTGGGATACAATAGATGCTTCAAAGGTATCTTGTATTGTTTATTACAGGTAATTTTATTGTACCAAAAATATGAACAGTATAACCTCAAAGAGGACAAGGAAAAATGACCTCGTCATTGCCTACCAGTGATTTATTTTTACTCAGTCAACTCTTCTGTATCCAGAGTGTGTGAGATCGGAACGTGAGATTCCCAGTCTGTGTGTGGACTATGAAACGTTCTTGTCTCGTGTGATAGACCCTCAGTAGTGTCCCGGTGTCGTGTATATATATTCATTATATCCCCTCAACCGCGACTTATCTCCCCCCCCCCCATCTCTCTCTCTCTCTCTCTCTCTCTCTCTCTCTCTCTCTCTCTCTCTCTCTCTCTCTCTCTCTCTCTCTCTCTCTCTCTCTCTCTCTCTCTCTCTCTCTCTCTCTCTCTCTCTCTCTCTCCCTCTTTCTTTCTGTCTCCTTCATTTCAGCCATACCACCGCCATCCCTCTTCCCATCACCTCCATCCTAACATCCTCTTAGTCCCTCTGTTATGAACCTTCTGTCAGTGAGTGAAGCTAGAAAAAATATACGAAATCCCATAGATAGATTCGAGTATCTGCTGGATAGAGAAAATGTACCGGTATTCACCATCGAAACTGATGAAATGTGATGTGATGAGCTATGTGTGACGCCACAAAAACAACAAGTGCAAAATGTAATAAAATGTCCAACAAGAAGATGTGAATAAGTGGCATGAGGGAACCTTCAGACTAAAGCTAATACAAATGCATGATACAAAATATGCAACTTAAGAACAAGAAGTGACTATAAAGACTGATAACACCTCTGAATGCCATAGAAACACTGAATTTCTGAACTATGAAGATTGAAGACATTTGAGAAGGTTCCACTAATCTTGCCCTTGGCCTCCGTCACAACATTTTGATGTTTCGAACCCTTCTGGAATTTTGTAGGTGGTGACGAAGCAACCAGATTTTATAATAAGTGTTGTCATTCTATATTGCTGTGACTGGGCGAGGTGCAGTCAAGCTTTCTATCATGAAATATTATGATTTTCACTTATTAGATGTGATTCAATTCTTGGAGATTTCTACAAAATTCAGTAAATAATAATAATGCTCACGACAAAAAATATCTTCCAGTTTCATGATGAAGAGTTACATGTGATATGTGATTATACTTGTTGGTGTATTATAACGTGAATTGTTATGAAGCAGTTACTTGATGTTAAGATATGAGAAATCTTCAAGGCTTCACAGAAGTTTAGCATGGCAGTGGCTATAATTAAATCCCCGTTGATAGTTGTGGACGTGTTGTGCCCACCACAATTTTCATTTTTGTATTTATGTATTTGTTTTTATCATTTAGTATCATATATTGTTCCCCTGTTGTGTTGTCCTCTGAGACTCCTGAATATGTTGGCCTCAGTCTAATACACATAATTTTTCCTTGACTGCTTGGGGCATTTCGCACACTTTCTAATTCCGCTACTAGTCAACTTAATCTGATATAGATTACTGTAACCTATTTCATTAACAAACATGTGAAAATGTATTGGAAATATAGTACACCCTCGCGGCTCTGTATGTGAATTAAGTAAATGAGGTGAAGATCGGTATTGTGATGTGTGCGACCTGGTCCAAGGAGTGAGGGTATTTATAGGTTGTTTGTGTTCTCCTCCTGTGTTGTCCCGTGACTCACCGTTGCCAGCCACAACACTGCCTGGGCAGGGGTGGCGCCCCAGGCCTCATGCCCACCCCTGCCACGGGCACGCATTTTTTTTATAAATGTACCTTATCACTGAATGTATTAAAATGTCATTTTGAAATTAAGGCATTCGTTTCAGTACCTTGTGTGATGGTAAAAGATAAAGTGTGTGTGTATGTGTGGTTTGTTGTATGTGGTTAAATACCTACATTCATGATCAAATAGCTTGCCTGTGTGTCTTTGTTTTTCTATGTACAGTCACGAGCATAAATACTGCGACACCAACCAGATTACATTCGCCCCTTCGTTTCGAAAGGTATTGCTAAACTTTGTATTTATTCCCAAAACAATTTCCTTATTTCAATCTGGCTACCGTCAGGCGAGTTTATTCAGCTTAGTATAAAGCTCTCGCAATGAAGGAGTTGACGTCATATGGTTGATGTCGCAGCATTTATGCTTGTGACTCTACAAGAAGAAGACAAAAGGCAGGTTGCCTGTGAGGAGTGTCTCTCCCAAAGCCAAAAGGAGTGACAGAGCCAGATTCAAGGAATGTTGGGGTCAAAATGCCTGAACACATGAAGCTAGAAGCAGTCTAAGTCATAGGATGTAGGACAGATTGATTGAGGGAGAGAGTTCCAGAGTTCACTTGTCGAGTAGAAGAAAGGGTCAATATACAGGAGGCGCTACAATATTGGTAAAAAATTAAGCTCAATAGCATGTGATTAAGCGATTTTTCTCCAAATTGTTGATGTAGGTGTCATTCCCGGGAAACTAACATAATACATATTATATGGATATTTACGTTTTAAGGGTTTGTTTTCACTTCTTCTTTTTCGTCTTCATCTGGGAGACTTCTTTTTCGTGACTGTCAGTCAACAACTGAGACATCTGGTGGCGAATGCAATGAACTATACTGGTGGCGTCGTAGCCAAAGTAATCACCCTACCTAATTCATGCCAAGAGTACTCGAGTTCACTGACACGTGATGTCTATCGACCAATCAGGTGATGCCATGATTTGGAAAACAGGTGGCCCAGGATATAAGCTGTCAGTTTGACTCTGGCCAGCTTGTGTAGAGGGTGTGAGCCGATCAAAGCTTTTTCCACCGTCTTTAAAAACACTGAGGCTGCTTAAGACCTTTTCGCCTTCCAATAAGTGTAAACTGTCCAAAGTGCAATAACCAGTGTTCCAAATACAGCTGACGAGGACAGCTGGTTTTGAAATGCACATACACTTGTTTTACATGGAAAAATTCGAAACAAAAATCCACCAGCTGTTGACCAAGATGAGTGGTGATCGAGCCTCCAGCGGCCAGCCAGGCAGCCCAGTAACTCCTCTGTTCATTAAGTTAGTTGGTTGGTTGGGACAACATAAAGGAGCCGGACCACAGCTAGCTAGGGAATCTTAATGGGTCATCGCAAAGTAACATAAAGTAAAAGATTTTTTCGCATAGGATTAAACTGGCATGCAAAGGCTAGTTGGTTACCATACTGATGTTTTGGACCGACAGTTAGCCCATCGATCTTTTTAGGCCTAATAGGTCCGGTAGAGCATAGGCTATACATCATTGCTATATGTCATTAAGAGCTGAAATGTATTATAAGGGAGAACAAAAATAACATAAAATACATAGGCCTACTGTAAAACAACAAGTTTTTCAGCCAGTACCCAACCAGCGGGGGTGTGGGGGCGGCAGCCCCCACCAATAATACTAGGTTAGGTAAGGTTGTTAGGTAGGCAATGTTAACCCATTCTTACTAGGTTAGGTTAGGTAAGGTTGTTAGGTTAGGCTAATGTTAACCCCATTCTTACTAGGTTAGGTTAGGTAAGGTTGTTAGGTTAGGCTAATGTTAACTCCATTCTTGTTAGGTTAGGCTAATGTTAACCCCATTCTTACTAGGTTAGGTTAGGTAAGGTTGTTAGGTTAGGCTAATGTTAACTCCATTCTTACTAGGTTAGGTTAGTAAAGGTGTTAGGTTAGGCTAATGTTAACCCCATTCTTACTAGGTTAGGTTAGGTAAGGTTGTTAGGTTAGGCTAATGTTAACCATTCTTACTAGGTTAGGTTAGGTTAGGTAAGGTTGTTAGGTTAGGCTTAACCCCATTCTTACTAGGTTAGGTTAGGTTAGGTAAGGTTGTTAGGTTAGGCTAATGTTAACCCCATTCTTACTAGGTTAGGTTAGGCTAATGTTAACCCCATTCTTACTAGGTTAGGTTAGGTAAGATTGTTAGGTTAGGCTAATGTTAACCCCATTCTTACTTCGTTAGGTTAGGGTAATGTTAACCTTATGAAAACCCAAACAAAGATTTTATTAGGGTTACTGTGTAATTTTAACATTAACATTAGTAAAATCTGAGCCTTGGCTCGTGTTTTCGAAATGTCGGGTTATATGGGTATGGAAATTTACAAAACCCGAGCCAACATGTTAATAAGGTTACTGTGTTATTTTCATTTTTAAATTAGTTAAATCCGAGCCAAGTTTCGTCAAAACTTGGCTCGGGTTTTCAAAAAGTCAGGTTTTATGGGTCTGGAAATTGACAAAACCCGAGCCAATATTTTACCAAGGTTACTGTGTTTTTTTCATTTTTACATTTGTTAAATCCGAGCCAAGTTTCGTCAAAACTTGGCTCGGGTTTTCAAAAAATCAGGTTTTATGGGTCTGGAAATTGAACAAACCCGAGCCAAATTTGGGTTACAAATGTGTATTATCGTGTTCTATAGTGTTCTATACGCTTTTTACCCCTCAATTTCCCTGATCTTCATAGCCCTCCCCACTATCGGGGGGGCGTGTCTTTAGATTGATGGATAATGGGTAAATGCTTAATTCCCATTCAATTTCATCACTAGATTAGACTAAAACACCAAAAACAAAATCAAAATTCCAAAAAAAATACCTGAAAAACACGTTGTTGCGTCTCCTGTATATTAACCGAAGAAAGACTGGGAAACTTTACCAATTCATGGATTGGAAAGCTCGACAGAATAGGAGTGCGACTGTGTTGAAAGGCGGGTGCCTTGCACTCGCCGCAAGGAGTACAAAGGAGTACAAACGAAATCAAGCAACAACAGATCTAGTGACCCTTCTAGGTTGCTTGTCCTCCAAAACACTGAGGATCAAGTGTCCAAACAGTGGTTTAGAGTGGGTAAGGGAACATTGGAAAGGGAATTACTGCCCTGGAACTAATGTCCGTGGCAGGATTAGGAAGTTAGTAGGGGACAGATGGGTTAGTAACTGAGGGGGGGATAAAATAAAGTTATTCATTTACAAATGCAGTCAGTCGCGGGTTTGATGCGAGATATTTGTCTAGGCGGAGTTTAAATGAATCAACGGTGATGCAGTCTATAACGTTTCGGGGAAGCCCATTCCACAAGTTGACAACTCGATTGAAGAAGAAATTCTTAGATTCGTGTGAGTTAAAAGATTTACCAATAATTTTGCAACCGTTTCCCCGCGTGTAATTAGATTGGTCGATAGTGAAGTACTTACTACAGTCCATATTGTCGATGCCTTTGATGATTTTGAACACTTGAATTAAGTCACCTCTTAATCTGCGCTGGGTTAAAGGAAATAGATTTAATTCTCTAAGACGCTCTTCGTATGGTTTGTTCTTTAGGCTAGGTATCATTTTGGTAACTCTACGTTGAACTCGTTCTAGCTTGTTTATATCGTTTTGGTAATAAGGGCACCAGCATTGAACGCAGTATTCCAGAAGAGGGCGGACTAAGGAATTGTAAAGGGTTAGGATAACTTCTTTGGATTTATGCTCAAATGACCTGCCTATAAAGCCAATTATTTTGTTTGCCTTCTTAACAACTTCTGAACATTGTTGACTCGGTTTTAGGTTACTCGATATTGTTACTCCCAGATCGGTTTCTCTGTTTACATTCTTAAGCTGAGTGCCATTCATCGAATAGTTTGCTTTCTCATTTAGGTATCCGATATGTAGTACTTTACATTTATCCGCATTGAAACTCATTTACCAAATTTGGGCCCAACATGACAATGTATCTAGATTGTGTTGCATATCATCAACTTGTTCTTTTGAGAGTACGCTATTTGCAATTTTTGTATCGTCAGCAAATTTTGAGATTGTACAGGTGAGACCCTCATCTATGTCGTTGATGTAAATTAGAAAGAGAATTGGTCCTAGTACCGATCCCTGGGGTACCCCGCTACTTACATTGGTCCATTTAGATGCCTTACCGTTTATGACTACTCTTTGCTTTCTGTCGCTGAGCCAATTTTCTATCCATTTCAACACACCGTCTTGTATTCCATGCGCTTTTAGTTTTAGCAGTAAACGTTTGTGGGGAACTTTGTCAAAGGCCTTTTGAAAATCAAGGTATATAATATCTACAGCTTTACTCTCATCGTAGAGGTTGAGGATATCATGGAAGAAGTCTAAGAGGTTTGTTAAACAGGAACGTTTTTTACGAAAGCCGTGTTGAGTATCTTTAAGTATGTTATTTTCCTCCAAGTGATTTACGAGTCTGTCTCGTATGACCGTTTCTAGCATTTTACATACAACTGAGGTTAAGCTAATTGGACGATAGTTACTGGGTAGGGATTTGCTGCCTTTTTTTAATATCGGTGTTACGTTGGCTAGTTTCCACTGATCAGGCATAGTTCCAGACTGCAAGGATTTATTGAATAGTAATGTCAGTGGTTTGGAGAGCTCATCCTTAGCTTCCTTTAGAACTCTAGGCGAGATTGTATCAGGTGCAGGCGTTTTATTTACCTTGAGTTTATCTAAACAATTCAATACTTCTCTCTCTGTAACGGTGATATTGCTTAGAACATCTGAATTATCAATCTGAATCGGCGATGGTGTAGGGATATCACTGAGGTCTTCTGTTGTAAAAACTGATGCAAAGAAGGTATTGAGGGCATTACTCATTTGTACTTCGCCTTTGGTGTATTCTCCATTTTCATGGACTACCGGTCCAACAGTTGAAGTAACTACTTTTTTCTTTCTGATATAACTATAGAATTCTTTCGGGTTTGTTTTACTTTGATTCGCAATATGTAACTCTAAGGTCTTTTTACTTTGCTTAATTAACTTTTTGGCTTTGCGTCGTAGCTCTACAAATTTCACCCGTTCTTAGTCATTTTGTGAGGATTTTAATCTATCATTAGCAAATTTTTTAGCAAGCAGGCAGTTTGAAATATCTTTATTCCACCATTTGGGCTTATTATTATGGCCTGGACGCCGTATTTTCGATGGTATGCAGTCTTGCACTGCTTTTAGGTAAGTGGTTTCGAATAACTTCCAAGATGTATTTATGTCGTTATTGTTAATTAAAAAGCTCCAGTCAGTTTCTTTAAACATAGCTCTAAGTTTATGGAAGTTTGCTTTCTTGAAATTAGGGACTTTTTCGATGCTACTATTTGGTTCGTTACTAGTAAACTTTAAAGTGAAAGTTATCGTACGATGGTCGCTGTTACTGAATTCATCACCAACATTCAAATTCTCTATTAATTCTTCTTTTGTTGCAAGTACAATGTCAAGAACGTTATTACCACGGGTCGGGTCGGTGTTCGAACAAATTGATAAAGCGAACTCTCTTGCAAGTTCGTATACAAGTCATGTCCGGAGTGTGAAGTAAGAGTATCGCCCCACTTGGTCACAGGTAAATTAAAGTCGCCAAAAATTACGGTATCTTGTGAGTTACTTACATCTGCAATTTGTTCGTAAACTTCTCGGTCAGTTTGCACTGATTGAGCTGGAGGTCTGTATATTAACGCAAGTATTATTTTTGTACCTTTATTATTCTTTATTAGCACAAAAGATGTGTCGACGTTCATAATTTGAGGTTTTGACAAGAGGGTAGGGTTAAGACTTTCTTTGATATAAAGTAAAACGCCACCTCCATTTCGATTTATTTGGCTTTTCTCAAACATTACATAACCGGGAAGTGAATACTCTGCTAAAAAGTCTCTATCTTCTGTATTGAGCCAAGATTCTGTTATGCCAATCACATCATAATTTTCTGTAAACACTAGCTCCTCTAAATCTGAAAATTTATTGCGTATGCTACGAGCGTTTGCATAGAAAACCTTTAAATTTGATATTTTAGAACTCGCGGAACGCTCTTTAATAATATTTTTGGTTCTTGTCGGATCTACATTTATGTTCATGGCTGTCCTCGGTCCTCGCTGTCTTCGGTCCTTATCGCTGGTGGTCCTCGGTTGCCTCTGTTTTTTGCTTGGCGTTAGATGATTTATGTCACTGCTGCTTCTTCTCGGATGGCGTTTTTTGATCTATGGCTGCGGACTGCTTCGTGTAGGAGACGACCCATGCGTGCTGAACCCACAGGGTTTAGATGAGTGCCATCCTTGCGGAACAGAGTAGGCTGGTTGTAGAAGTTGTCCCAGAGGTTGATGAATTCAACTTCTTCCCTCAGACACAAATATTTTAGTCGGCTATTTGTGCTGAAGGCCTTGTCGTAGAATTTGTCAGGTGCGTCGATCTTGGGGAGAATGCCTGAGATGATGATATTCCTTGACTTGTTTTTGTAGTGCTGGATCATCTTGCGATATTTCTCCATCAACTTTTCGGATCTGGTGCTCATGACGTCATTTGAACCAGCATGGACGACAAAAAGGGTATTTTCATTTGCATCCTTTGTGGTATCTTCGAAGGCTTCCACAATGTCGTCCAGTCCAGCTCCTGGGATGCAAAATCTTTTTCGTTGATTTGGGACTCTGTCGCAGAACTCTTCGACCTGTCCTCGTAGGATGGAATCCCCAACGAGCCTGGTCTCTTCTGGTTCGTCTTCCATCTCTACCAATATCTCAAATCTGTTTGACATTGTGACTGGTAGATGAGATCTTTTCTGCGTTGGCCGTGCAAGGGAGGGGGTATGCACTGAGAGAGCTCTGAAGAACACTGATTGTTGTAATAGTGATAGAAGAGTGAAAGAGATGCAACATTGGGGAATGTAGAAATAAATTAAATTAAACTACTAAGAGGAAGTGAGTTGATGAGGCGAAATGCTATTAATTCAACTCTTTCGAGAAGTGCGTTATGGGTAGAACCTCCCCACACATGCGAGCAACACTCGATACATGGGCGCACTGTTCCTCGATACAGAGCACAAAGCTGTGCGGGGGTGAATAACCCACGGCGGCGGTTGAGCACGCTTAACTTTTGGGAAGCTGTTTTAGCATGAGTGGTAATATGATCTTTCCAAGAAAGGTTGGATGAAAAAGATACACCGATAATATGAAGATGAAGGGTTGATTTGTGTATTATTGGAGAGTAATTGATAGTCTTGCGGATAATTGCGACGGGTAAATAGAGGGAGAAATTGGTCTTGGAGGCATTGAAAGTAACAAGATTTTATCTGCCCCAATTAGAAATAATTGACAGATCAGAAGATAGGCGTTCTATGGCCTTGACACGTGAGTTGTTGAGTGATTGCTGGTGATGTGAAAAACTAGTTGAATAGTGTATGGTAGAGTCATCAGCATATGAGTGGATAGGACTAGAGGTACAATTGAGATCATGATAATTCCCCAAGTCTTTGTTTTGAAGAAAGGAACCACCACATAATATAGAGAAGTGGTAGAAAAACACAGTAACTAAATATACAAATGATGGAGTAGTAAAACCACAAGTTAAGTTGGAGAAGCGGATATTACAAACCAATAAATTAGGTGAGACGTAGAGGCAATACTGCTAAATAAAAATACATTTATATTTAAACTAAGAGAAACAAGTAGGGTATAATCCTGATAAGCGGGAGGACCTGTACTTATATCTCAATAATTTGGTAGTGCTATACTTTATTTTTACATTTTACATTCATAAATAGTCCACTAATATACTAGGTTATGTTAGGTTAAGTTTAGGTTAGGTTAGGTTAAAGATATTGTTCAATGTTTCTTAGTAAATAGGCATCTGAAAAACAGTTCCCCCCGCTACACAGGATCTTACCAAAAGTAGCAGCAGAAGTGACTGAAAAAGGCAAGAGCTGGGAACGAAACTGAAAGGTGAATATTTGTACGAATAGAAGGAGTAGAATATATAAACAGGAGTGAAATTTTCGGGCAGAATTTGAATAGTGGGGAAAAATATTTAAGGGGAGGCTGGCCGTTTGTTTGGTCTATTAATTCATTTATTCATATATTTTTTTAGTTTCCTCCCTAGACCTCCATCAAGCTTAGAAAAACACCCCCTAGACCCCCCTTCAAGATAAATTTGTACATTTTTCGGTAGAAAAATGTCCCGGCCCAAGGCCGGTCACTCTTAAAATTGCAGGCTCGCTATTGCTCGCCAGGAAATAATCGACACCTAAATGGCACGAAAGGTCTTAAAATTGACAACGAAATGGGGCGGAAGGTGTTAAAATTGCCAAACTAATGGGCCGAATGTCTTATAATCTCAAAACTAGTGGGGCAAAACATTAGGGAGAAGGGGGTCCAGAAAAACGGTCCATCCCCCCTTAATGAGAGATAGGGATGTAAGCCATACGGTAGAATTAGGTCAAAGTGATAGACCAATTAATCCGGCCTTCCTTATACAATGACGCCTCTCTCACTTGTTATTGTGGTTAACATTAGACGATATTATTCAGTTTTAAGGGGACATGGGCCGGTTCTCTGGACCACTTTCGCCCTAATGTTTAGCCCCATTAGTTTTCAGATGATAAGATGTTTGCCCCATTAGTTAGTCGACTTTAAGACCTTTCGACCCATTTCTTCGTGCTATTTAGGTGTCGATTATTTCCCTGGCGAACGATAGTGAGCCAGTAATGTTGGAAGAATCGGCCTTCGGCCAGGACATTTTTCAACCGAAAAATTTACAAATTAATCTAGAAGGGGGATTTAATGGATTTTTTTTTTTTGGAGGTCCAGGGAGGAAACTAGAAAAATAACGAATACATGCAAAAATCGCCCAAAAAGTGAACCATCCCCCTTTAAAAGACCCTCTATTCATAGGGGATATAGTTTACCTCATTTAACCCTCAGAATCCAATAATTACTTGATAAGCTTGATAAAAATGTCTAATGATAGCATAATATAATGAAAAATATCTTCCTCAAATACTGACAGGGTTAAGTAGAAAATTAAAAACAGGGTTAACAAGGGCAGTGCTTAAAAT
Source organism: Paralithodes platypus (assembly GCA_032716605.1). Taxonomy (NCBI): domain Eukaryota; kingdom Metazoa; phylum Arthropoda; class Malacostraca; order Decapoda; family Lithodidae; genus Paralithodes; species Paralithodes platypus. The sequence continues at coordinate 26,099,248 of CM064511.1, read as the reverse complement.
CATAAACAGTGACACGAGAATAAGTTTGGGTTCAGGGTTACCAAATCAAAACAAAATACTCTGCTAGATCCGTTCTCAAATGTCGCTAGAAGGCCGCTAGATAGTAAATAAGTGCTGATAGTCGCTATAATAATGCCACAATCTCTGGAATATCGCTCAAAATGGCTCAAATCTTCAAGGGCTTGAAAGGGCTCTGAAGAGGCGATTCTTAGCTTAGGGGGCGAAATAGAAATAATGTGCTCGAAAATGGCAAAAACAATCAAATCTTGGCTAATATTAAATCATACACATCATAAAACATACTGTATGTGAAAAGTGTAAATAATTATATACCCTTATACAGATATATTATTAGTAAAAACAAATTTAATAAAAGGATAAAAGGGAAAATCACTTTCAATATATCCAATGATGGTTAGACCTTTTTCATACCATCTTTATACCCATGCTTATTTACAGTGTATTTGTATTAAAATAGTATAATAATTGTTACAAGAACAATGAAATAATACTCCACAAGATTAGGATAAACTTCCAACTCTAGACCAATCCCCCGAGATGCTCAACCTAGGATACAAAATTCCAATCGAAACACTCATAGAACGCAGCAGGCTCCGACAACATTTCTCCATCATCGTCCTGAGAGACATTCTCATTTTCCTTGGCAAAATCCATAGATGACACGAAGTACTTGAGGTCAACGTTCGATATCGAACACAATTCCGACAAATAACTGTTTTCAATTTTCCTCAGACCTGTGTATAGATATTTGGGGCCATGTCCTAGAGAGCTGTTGACTCTAGTGTCCGCCCGTATGCCCATTTTTCCCAAAATACGTCCTATATGAATCTTCGAACCTACCAGTACATTATTTTGTAGACAATACGTTTTGTAACTTTCATGCAATTCTTCAACATGAATACGATCGAATGGTAAAAATGATACTTCGTAGTTTTTGTATAAAAAGACTTGAAAGTTCTTTTTTATATTTACGATAAAGTCCTTCCGGACACTGAACTTAGAAGGCCCCTTTGATTTTGGTTTTCTTGTTTTCTTGGGTGGAGCTGGAAGGACTTTGTTATTTTTGGCCGTAATAACGTCTAGGGATAATTTTTCCCGTGAGGACATTTTTGGCTGGATGCAGTGCAGTACTCCTTATGCAAGTTTTAGCTTGATCTCCCAATTTGGAGATTATTCTTACAACATTAACTCTCGAGCCAGGCCTTTTTGAGCACAATAATCTTTATAACCGACATAAAAGTTGTCAGTAAGGACAACATTAAATTTTATTCCAGTTAGTTTATAGCGAAAATCCAAATAACCTTTTACTGACTCCATATATTCTTGTTTTACAGTAGTCATATTACCAATTTCAATCAGGAACTATTTTGATCACTGTTATTCAAGAGTTTTTTGCAGACGTCCACATAGGCTGACTTCGTTGCAAAGAGTGAGGCTCTTTGAGGAAATGTGAAGCGATATTGCCTATCTTGTCCACTATCATTACTGAATGAAAAAGTAGTGTCCCTTTGTTTTTAGTGTGTTGTATTCTCAATAAATAAATTCAATTTACTACATATCTGTCCTCCAGCATGTAAAATATGAACAATTACTAGAAATAATAAAATAAAATAGCACTAGAAATTCATATGAAATAATGGAGTTACCTATAATAATATATTTTCTTTGACAACAACTCATAAAAAACGATTATTTGTTATGGGTAGCTACAGTAGATAATATTTGTATACTGTTCCGATGTAGAATTTTAGTAATACATTTATAAGAAAAAGCAACCCATTTTTTAGTATTTATATAATATATATATTTATATATTTAAATTTACATACATAAATTTAACATTCTATCTTAGAAGCACCGGTTAATTGCACTTTCATCCAATATGGAATTAGAGCTGATAAATAAATAGCCAATTAGTTTTATTTTGACGATTATTTTGTTAGGAATTGAGAATTTTTAAAGATAGCTTTCATATTTTCAAAATGCACCCTGATAGTGGAGAAAGCTTTAAAAATCAGGGAAATGTAAGGTTTAACAATATCAATATCAATACAATAACTCCATTTAATTAAGTAATAAACCCACACAATTTAGGCATCCGAGGCAAGTCAATTTTTAACAAAAGTTGGCTTGAACACCAGGTTAGGTTAGGTTAGGATATTAAGTGGGGGACAGGGGGTGGCAGCCCCTTGTTAAGAGACTACGTTAAGTTAGGTTAGCTAAGTTAGGTTACTGAGCGGGGTCTGTGGGTGGCAGCCCCAAGTAAGAAAACTAGGTTAGGTTAGGTTGGTTAGGTAAGTTAAGTTGGGTTAGCCAGCGGGGGTCTAGGTTAGGTTAGGTTAGTTATGTTTGCTAAAAGTTTTATTATGTTAACAAAAAATAAATAAAATGGGAAATCCGGGTCAAGTTTTGCCAAAATTTGGCTTCGAATATTTGTCATGCTTTTAAAAAGTTATAATATATATCTTGCTACAATTTTGTTTTTTTAAACTCACACTTGTCCTGGTCTTCATAGCCTGCCTCACTAATGGGGTGCGTTTTTAAAGATTGTTGCTTTCTCAAAAATTAGTCAATTCCTAACAAAACAACAGTGAAAATAAAATAAATCGCATAAAAAGCCATTGAAAGTAGAATTCGTGAATTCTAAATTCATATTGATTGAAAGTGCAAATATACCGAAGCGCCATTTAGCCTACTGAAGGTGGTGAATCAGGTGAGTGTTTTGCAATTTTTGTTTCGCAATTTTATTCACGATCTTTCTTCGGTGAATTACCTCTATCTGGTGCGAGGTAAGTCTTTTTGGACTCTTTCTGTTTCACTCCATTAGTTTGGAGATTTTAATAAATTGCCCCTCATGTTTTTGGCAATTAATAGATCATTCACCCCAGCTGTCGATATATTTCTAGGCAAGCGAAAGCGAGCTTTAACCGGGACATTTGTCTATCAAAAAGTGAACATATTTAACTTGAAGGCGATCTGGGTGGCGATTTTATTACTTTGTAGGGGGTCTTGGTCGGCCGGAAAAGGTAGAGGAAGTTGAACTAGGGGCAAACTAAAAATGCTCAAAAATGGCAAAAACAGTCAAAACTCTCAATAATTTTAGAGATAATCATAATAGCCCTCAAAATGTCGCACCACATAGTATAAACCTTCGGATCCAGAAACTTAAAGGCCCCGAATTTTAAGATCCAGGAAACAATAGATATTTAATTAATGCTCTCAGAATTCGGACACCTTTTTAACTTTAGTCAGGCCATCCTTAGACGATTTTATGCAGCTTTGGAAGGCCCTCTAAGAATCAAAGAGGTAAGGCATACCGTATCTAAATTAACCCTCTCGTTCCCAAAATTCCTTCCTAGACTAAATATAAGGAATGCGTCTTCAAATACAGAAGGGGTTAAGTATAATCAAACATGTTTTTACTTTAGTACAGTCTCGGTTTTGCTGACGATTTCTTGTTTCTTCTCTGGTGTTTTTCTTTGTGATTCGTTCAATTTCATGTCTTATGATTGATTACAGTCGCAAATCACTTGTTACCTAATTTATAGTAACTTACCTAACTTAACCTAATTTAACCTAACCTTAAAATAATACGACGGAAACGGCATGCATACAGACATTTTGCGCTCTATGAAGAAAGTATGATAGAGAGTCAAATTCAAGGTGCGTTAAAATAAACAAAATTGGTTACACAGAGCTTGAAGCAGTCTGAGTCAAAGAATGAGAAAAAGACAGATTGAGGGAGAGAGTTCCAGAGTTTACTTGTTGAGTGGATGAAAGACTGGGAAAATCAGTTCACTCTTGGGCTAGAGAGTTGGAAAGACTAGGGATGTGAATGTGTTGAAAGGCCGGGTCCACCTTCACTCTGCAAGGGAGGAGGTATACACTGAAAACAGTTCTGTAGAACACTGATTATTGTAATAGCGGCAGAAGAGTGAAAGATACAACCTTGCGGCATGTAGAGAGAGATTCTAGAGAATTAGTAAGATAAGTGCAGTATGGCATACACCTGCGAACAGTACTCGATACATGGGTGCACAGTGCCCCTGTACAGAGCAAAAAGCTGTGCAGGGGTGAATAACTCATGGAGATAGTTAAGCACTCCTATTTTCTGGGAAGCTGTTTTAGCAAGAGTGGTAATAAGATTTTTTCAAGAAAGGTCAAAAGAAAAAGAAACACCAAGAATAATTAGAGAAGATGAAGGGTTACTCTGTGTATTGTTGAAGAGTAAGGGATAGTCGTGTAGAAGATTGTGATGGGTAGTTGGATGGAGAAATTGAGTTTTGGAAGCATTGAAAGCAACAAGATTCTCTCTACTCCAATTGTATATACTGTAGTTGATAGATCACATGATAGGTGTGCTATGGCCTCATCATGTGAGTTTTGAAATAATTGCATGGTGGGTCGTTGTGTAAATTTAGTTGAATAGTGTAAGGTAGAGTCATCGGCATAGGAATGGATAGGACTGGAGGTACAGTTGGAAGTTAGGATAGAGAAAGTAGAAGCAGACAGAGAAGGGGTTGCTGTTAGTTGCTTGAGACACCTGAGTCTCGGTGAGAAAATTAAGATCAGGTTTGTTGGAGGAGTGATGGTTTCAACAGAGTAGAAGTTAGAGGAAATGCCGTGAATATTGCAAAACAAAATTAAATACCCTGTTCATACTGTTTTATACCTGTGATTGCTTTCAGTGTATAATAATAACCCTGCATATATTGCCTTACCAACGTCTCCACCTTTTCCTGTTTTCCTCTTCTCTCTCCTTAATATACATTTACCTTACGTTGTAAAAAAATAAAGGTATACAAAGGGTATGAAAGAGGTATATAAATTAATTTGGTATATTGAGAATGAATAACCTTTCTATCCTTGTATCAGATAGGTTTATTATCATCAATATACCTTTAAATGGGTAGATTATTATGGACACTGTAGTACCCTTTTCATAGCCATATTACTTCGTTAGTGTAGTTATTTCTGATGCCCATTTAAACCCATGGATGTACAGTATACTTATTTTCCAAATCATCAATTACCAATTATCTTTTCAAAACTGTGCAGCGTACACTGTTAATAAATGTTGGTACGAAAGAGGTAAACAGAGTGTCCATTAAAATCTACTCATTTGAAGGTATATTGGTCGTAATAAACCCATCTAATACAATGATAGAAAAGTAAATAACTATCAATATATTCAAAGATTATATATTCCTTTTTTCATACCTATTTTGTTCTCGTGATTTTTAAGTGTAGTGCAATGATCCACAATATCATCGGTTGAGAACATTATTAAGATGATTAACAACAAATGATTGTAATTTCAACAACACAATTAATGGCCTAATAATTATAATATACAATTTATATTGATAGGCCTACATGAATAAGTTCCGTTATTATTATTATATTGTTATTATTATTATTATTATGATAATTATTATTTGTATTATTATTATTATTATTATTATTATCATTTGCCTTATAGTTCCAGCACCAACACTCTGAGGAACTTTCTGTGACTGGAAACCAGGCACATACAAGAAAATATTGTAGAGTAATAAAACAGTTATAGTTATGGTTCATGCTAAGGCAATGAGGAAACAAGGATATTAAGAATAAAATTAAGATAGCGTGGATTAAAGTGAAATTAACTCATGTACAAAAATACATAATTTACCTCGAGGTTCCTAGAACTTGTAAAATGAAGAATTACAACAATAGTATATAAACAAAAATCAAATGGAAAAGCTACTTGTAATGGCATGTAACTTAAACAAGTAAAACAGGAGATAGGGCAGAAAGTAAAATTTATGTACACGCTTGAGAAAGAATGTCAGTAAAATTAAAATTGAGAAAATATCACACCGGCCTAAAAAAAAAAAAAAAAAAAAAAAAAAAAAAAAAAAAAAAAAGCAGACGTGCCTTTTCGCCCAAAATCAAAACGGCATACCTAACTCTGCGATAGGTCACCATCATCAATACTAGTCACTATCATCATTAATTTCATCAGCACTATTACAATTATAATCATCACTACTAGTCTCACCATCATCACTACTACTTTCATCATCACTACTACTCTCATCATCACTACAACTTTCACCATCATCACTACTACTTACCAACATCACTAATACTGTCACCATTATATTACAATCATCATTACTACTGTCACCATCATCAATACTTAATATTACATCAACGTTATGGCCATCATCACTACTACTAGTACTGTCACCATCATATCTACTACTGTTATCATCACTACCATCATCATCACTACTGTCATCATTATCAGTAAATCTACAACCATCATCACTGTTATTATCACCATCATCACTACTATCAACATATCCCCACTATTACTACCATCACTTCTAATGTCAACTAAACTAACTTAACCTAACAAATGCAGGCGAGTTTTTCTCACCCCCTGAACGATGGCATTCTGTGTCAGTGTGCCCCTACGGGGCACACACACAGAACGCCATAATCATTGCTTGGGAATAGGTACGGGGTGGGGGGTGGGGGATGGGGGGGGGCAAAACAATTTGTTTTACCTAAAATCATAACTATTTCACAAATTTAAAAAAATAATAATAATTACCGTCGCATTCACGCAGCGAATATGTTTGTGTGAAGTTAGGTGAAAATCCATCGAACGGTCTAAGAGGAGTTTTCGGACAGACAGACAGACATTTCGGCCGGCATGTACCACTATACGGGGGGCGATACCACTCTGCTTACGCAGAGTTGATAAAGTAGACGTGCCGTTTCGCTCAAAATCAAAATGGCATACCCAACTCTGCGAAGGGTTACCATCATCACTAATATTACCACCATTATTACTACTACTATCATCATCACTACAATTGTCACCATCATCAGTAATACTACCATCATCACTAATATTACCACCATCATCACTACTACTATCATCATCACTACAATTGTCACCTACTAATGTCAACTAAACTAACTTAACCTAACAAATGCGGGCGAGTTTTTTTTCGCCCCTGAACGATGGCGTTCTGTGTGAGTGTGCCTCTACGGGGCACACACACACAGAACGCCATCATCATTGCTTGGGAATAGGTACAGGGGGGGGGGGGAACCATATTTTGGACCTAAAATCATAACTATTGCACAAATTCAAAACTTCTTTTTTTAATTACCGTTGCATTCACGCACCGAATGTTTGTGTGAAGTTTGGTGAAAATCCGTCGAACGGTCTAGGAGGAGTTATCGGACAGACAGACAGACAGACATTTGGGTCGGCATGTACCACTATACGGGGGGCGATACCACTTTGCTTACGCAGAGTTGATAATAATAAAGTAGACGTGCCGTTTTGCCCAAAATCAAAACGGCATACCCAACTCTGCGAAGGGTTACCATCATTACTAATATTACCACCATCATCACTACTACTATCATCATCACTACAATTATCACCATCATCACTACTATTACCATCATCACTAATATTACCACCATCATCACTACTACTACTCTCACCATCACCATCATCCCCACTGTTACTACCATCACTTTTAATGTCATCTAAACTAACTTAACCTAACTTAACTTAGCAAATGCGGGGCGACTTGTTTTCGGGTCGTCATCTCCAGTAACCATCACCAACATCACCAATACTTTCAACATCATCACTACTACTATCCTCATCATCTACTACCATCATCACTGCTACTATCACCACCAACTATCACAACTAGTTTCACAATCACGACTGTTGGCTTGGGGAGGGGGGGGGGGGGCCTGGTGGTTGTGGGAAGGGGGGGGAGGGGGGGAACCATATTTTGGACCTAAAATCATAACTATTGCACATTCAACAAATATTTTTTTAATTACCGTCGCATTCACTCACCGTTTTTCGTTGGAAGTTTGTGTGAAAATCCGTCGAACGGTCTAGGACGAGTTTTCGGAAAGACAGACATACGTCTCACTATTATCATCACATCTGAGACATGTGTATGTTGTGTGTATGATGTGTGCCCCTATGGGGCACACACATACACATGGAATAGGTACAGGGTGGGCGGTGGGGGTCCTGAAAAGGGGGTGGGGGGGGGCTAGTTGAGGGGGGGGGCTGTTGGGGGGGGGGGGGGGCAAAAGAAAATGTTTGGACCTAAGATCATAACTATTGCGCAAATTCAAAAACACTTTTTTTAATTACCGTCTCATTCACGCACCGAAGGTTCGTGTGAAGTTTGGTGAAAATCCGTCAAACGGTCTAGGAGGAGTTCTCGGACAGACGGATAGACAGACATTTCGGTTTGCATGTACCACTATACGGGGGGCGATACCACTCTGCTTACGCAGAGTTGATAAAGTTTGGGGTAAGGAGATCAGATGTGTATACATACACATACTGTACACACTAGTGCAGGGTAACTGGTGAAATTATCCTCGAGAATTGTAAGATGAGAAATAAAGTACCGGTAGTTACATAGTTTATCATATGAATTCTATGACGACTCAGGGGGCCTGAAAGAGTGATAGAGGGGCAGCATATGATATATATACTGGAATAGAGTGCGAAGAGTCTGGAGCAAGACAGGGCTTGCCAAAGGTAACTGTATCCTAGCCTGATACGAGCAACAACTACGGCGAATGAGTCGGGTGTTTGCCATAGTCATGAGTCACTCCACAATGTTGATGATAATGTTTGATACAGCTACTCTCAGGACACTCATTGTCGATCAGAACTACTGTAGTTCTTCAAGAGCAGTATAATGCAAAGTTCGTTGACAAGCGCCTTAGAGAGAGGGAGGCAAGGAGCCTTGAAAGTAAGGTGGCAAATATTCCTACCCAGTTTGTCAATCTGATCCCTTCATTTGAATTCCTACATGAGCTGGGGTTTTCAAGGGCATACAGAAGTGAAGGGCTTGAGCTTGACGTAGACAGGAATGAATGTGTGTCGAAAGAGGGACGAAGGGGCTAAAGCTCGGTTCACACATGCACGAATTAACGTCACGTCCGTCCCCGACCAAGAAAATAGGCAGGACGGCATCAATCTGGAGGCCCCATGTGGCCACGATGGCCACTAGGGCCGTTCCAACGTTTTTTTGCCACCGTTCTCATCCCGTTAATCGTCGTCTAAACGCCGCCAGGCTGCGTCTAGACGACGACTGCTCCCGTGTGTGTCCTGTGGGTGTTCCCGACATAACACGTTTTCTGGCAGTTGCCCCGACCCACACGGACCATTTTATGCTGCACAAAAAGGACGCCGCCTAGGCACGGCGAATTAAGGGGTCGGGGACGGACGGGACGTTAATTTGTGCATGTGTGAACCGAGCTTAACAGAGAACAAGAAGGGCAGATTGAGTTGCACACAACTACAACAGATAAAACATTTGGCCCAAATTCTGAACAGTGGTTTATAAATCTAAACTATATACTATTTTATTGACTATTAGCCACATCTTTGAAGGTAGTGTGAGTGAGCATTAATAAACTGAAGGAAGGATTTCTGCCTGACAGTACCCTTAAATCCTTGAATATATCTGGCTGCAGTCAGAGAAATTCAGTGTCAGACCTGTAAGACTTAAATGTAGTCACAGCCACCTCCACTGCAGCTTCCACAGCCTGGAGACGACTGTCATGCACTCATGCTTGAAGGTGATGCCTCCAAATTTGCTTGTGACTTATTTTCAAGACATGCTGTTCATAAACTCATGAACCAGGGAGGTGTAGCAGGCCTGAGATGAGGTGACAGTGTATAGTGGATGCCAGCATGGCTATGACGGATATTGATTATATGCCTCATATGTAGATGTTGGACGTGAAAGACAGATGGAGTAAATGGCAAGAATGGCATTATGGTCAGAGATAAGAAGCGGGACACCCTCAAATAAATTATCTCCTAGAACCAAATCCAGGTGTCCTCCACAGATATGGATGGGGTGTGAGGTAGAGGGGAGAAGAACATTATGACTTATGACAAAATTGTACAGTTTGTGATGAATTTATGTCTCGGTAGGTTATAAGACTGAACTAGGTCACTGAATAATAATACAAAACGGGAGAAACACTTACAACACATAAATCCCACAAGTACAGTAGTTGCCTAATGCCAGGTGAGGTGGAAAGGAACAAAGGAAGCAATGCGGCTGTTAAAACTATGTATACAATATGTATACTTTCTCCTGCTCTTTCTTCCTCAATGCAGTAGTTCAACCCACTACTTGAAAGGGCTCAACATATTTAGCCTGATATGGTGGCAGATGAGGAGCTGATCCAGTATTTAATGGTTTACCTTTTAATCAGTGACACGTAACACATTTTTTCAACACTCTCCGAACTACTTGTCAGACTTTTGTAATCGACCAAGTGAGACGCAATTTGGATACATGGGGAATTACATATTGAGCTACTTCTTTATGTATATGTGATACTATTAAGTCCGTAACATGATGTTTAATCGGCATCAAAATGGGGCTATTTGCGCTATTTTGTACATCTGACCACATCAAGCGTCCCTCACACCAAATCAGTCAGTTATCCAGATGAAAATTCATTTGAATAACTAGATTTGGAATTTTGCTTTTCTCAGAGCAAAGAAATTATCCTTTTTCTTGAGGAAAGGCTTCTACTTGAACCCATTATAGTAGTTACTTCTGCTGCTTTAAATTCAATAGTACTAATGCTGTGACCCGTATTGCAGTCCACCTTTGATTTTCGACATGATGTTGGCTATGAAGCGTAACACCCAAGCTACTATTCTGATCAGTTTGTTATAGTCACTTAACCCCCCCAGACAGAAATAGTTAACTTACTGACGAGGAGGCGGGTGACACGGTATTATCCCCACAACTGTCAAAATCTCACTGAGGGACCGTTAGAAGTCGGAGGAACGTGGGGTTGCCACCATTCGACAGATTTTGATCTAACTTACCTAACTTACTGAGCTCAATATGATGCTAGAGCATCATATAACTTATTAGAGAGATATTAAGATAAGTTCATATGACACTCTAGCGTCATACGAGTATTTTGGCCAAACCGCCATATGACGCTCTAGCGTCATATGAGACGGAGAGTGTTAATCTTGCCCATTTTATTGGTGGATTCTATAATTCATGTGTTAGAGGTGCCATCGTCACTGTTTCCAATGTCAGGAGTTCCTCATCTGCAGCTTCCCATATCGTCTATTCTTTCTCATAAAGCAGACATGCCGGTCCCTGCCACCATAGTATGGACTTTACTAGCTAGGTTGCTGTAACACCCCTAGTGATTAGGTCACTAGGGTTTTCATTAGTATGTACATAGTGGTATATAGCATTAGGTTGTAGGAACCAAACTTCATCGACCCTATTCCGCACATACACTGGTAAAGACTTCTTGCTGTGAACCCAGCTTAGTGCTATTTGACTATTGCACCATACATGAATTGCAATTTGGAACAATTCTTTCTTGTATGAAGTGCGTACATCCCCTACCAAATGAGCTAAAAGCATCATGGCAGTCAGTTCCAGTCTGGGGGTAGTCACCTTTTTTACCAGAGCTACTTTAGTTCATGCCGTGACTATTTGAGCCCCAAAATGAAGTAACATCATTAATAGCTACCCCGTATGCAGTGGTCCATGCATCACATAATGCATGTAGTGATACATCTCCATATGCAGCCCCCTTACGTGGTATTTGTACAGTAATTAGGATGTCATAGACCTTCGACATTGCAACGTGATATTGTAGGTCAGGAGGCAACTGATCATCCTATTCTGTGTTGCGTCTCCATGTTTCGTGCATGAAAATGCAAGACCAAATGGATAAAAAAATATAGCGATACTTTGCTCAACAGACTTCTTTTGGTGTGCATCTCCGTCTGGTGAGCAAATGATTTATGTGGGTATGTTAACACATCTTACCTTGGTTGCCAGATCATCCCCATATTACTGGTATTACTTTGATCACGAGTTGCTGTACCATCCACCTGGGGATGACTCAGGTGAGCATCACTGTTTGTAACCCACTCGCATAAAAAAAATGAGCCGTTGTGAACATCCTACGGGCTTATACCTTTTGATACCTTTTGATGTGTTCGCCGCTCTTCTAGCGGCACCAAGGAGCGCGATGCCCCTCGTTATGGGTGGTGATTTGGTGCAGTAGACTGTTTCAAGCGACAGCTCGCTCCCTTGCGAGGATGGGCTCATCTGGCACTTTTTGCAGTTCGACATCTAGGGCTCTCTTGAAGTTGTCTAACGAGATGTCCCTCATGTCTCTTACTCGCCGTGGGAGTTTGTTGAAGAGACGTGGGCCTCTGTGTGATAACCAGCCCTCTCGCAGAGAGCCCATAGCACCCCTGTTATTCATCCGGGGGATTTCGCATTCCCAGCCTCTCCTATCACTGAATTTCATGACTATCGGAGTATGTAGGTTTGGTACTAGACCCTCTGCGATTTTCCACGTGTATATTATTAGGTAACGTTCTCTTCTACGTTCCAGTGAGTACAGATTCAGTGCTCTTAAACGCTCCCAATAGTGTAGATGTTTTATCGAACATATATGCGAAGTGAAATTTCTTTGTACACTCTCTACGTCATTTATTTCACCTGCTTTGTATGGGGATGTTAATACGCTACAGTATTCAAGCCGCGGTAGCACTAGAGATTTGAAGAGCGTTATCATAGGCAATTCACCGCGTGTTTTAAAAGTACACAGAATCCAACCCGTTAGACGTTTCGCAGCCGCCACTTTGACCTGGTTATGTACTTTGAAACCCATATTTTCAGACATTAATACCCCAAGGTCTTTCACACTGACTTTCTGTTCTATTATGTGGTTAGATTCTGTTAAGTAATTTGTAATTTCTTTAACACCATTATTATCTCCGTACCGTATTAATTGGAATTTTTCCTCATTGAATTGCATGTTGTTTTCCCTGGTCCACTGGAACACTACATTCATGTCTTCCTGCAGTCGGCCCGTGTCCTCTTGTGTGTTTACTATCTTGCTTAATTTTGTGTCATCAGCAAAAGACGACACCGTACTGTGTCTGGTGTTGGTATCTATGTCGCAAATTAGTATGAGGAACAGAAGGGGCGCTAGCACTGTTCCTTGGGGCACTGAGCTTTTGACATCCGAAGGCTCAGAAGTGACTTGGTTTACTGCTACCGATTGTTTTCGGTTTACGAGGAAATTGTATATCCACCGTCCGATTTTCCCAGTTATACCTTTTGCTTTCAGTTTGTGGGCTATTATACCATGGTCACATTTATCAAATGCCTTAGCAAAATCGGTGTAAATGACATCCACGTTTTTCATTTCTTCTAGCGCTTTAAGAATTTTGTCATAGTGTTCCAAAAGTTGTGAGAGACATGATCTTCCCGCTCTGAACCCATGTTGACTGGTGTTGTGTAGTTCATTTGTCTCCATGAATGTTGTAATTTTGCTTCGCAGGACTCGCTCGAAAACTTTAATGATGTGAGAGGTTAGAGCTACCGGGCGGTAGTTTTTTGGTAGTGCTTTACTCCCTCCTTTATGCAGTGGGGCAATTATTGCGTTTTTCAAGCTATCTGGTATGTCACCAGTGTCTAGACTCCTTCTCCACATTATAGCCAGGGGTTTTGAGAGGTTTTCCTTAAATTTTTTCATTAGGATCGAATTCCATGAGTCCGGGCCTGGTGCCGAGTGGGATTTCATGTTGGAAATGGCCTCTTCTATGTCTTTTGGACCGAAATCAATATCCAGCATCTGAGGGGTTTCCGTGGGGGAGGTTTCCATGAAAAATATATTTTGGTCTCTGATGACTTTTGTTTCATCAGGCTCACTGAATGCCATTTCATACTGCCTGCTTAAGAGTTCGCTCATTTCCTTTTTGTCCCCTGTGAAAGAGCCGTCCCCTTTGCTCAGTGGGCCGATGTTTGATGTTGTTTTAGCCTTTTGTTTGGCGTATGAAAAGAAGTATTTGGAATTTTCCTTTATACCTGCAATAGCTTTCCTCTCCTCTTCCATATGTTGTAGTTCATATGATATTCTTAGCCTTTGTTCAATTTCCACAATTTCTCAATCTATTTCGACCTTTTGCCTATCCTGTAGATTTTGATGTGTGCGTCTTTGTGTGAGTAATTTTCTTCTTCTGTACAGCCTCCTCCTTTTCCGATCTTGTTTGATTCTTCGTTTTGTTTGTCTTGCAGGTATATGGTGGCTACAGATTTGGGTCATGGTTTCTGTTATTAAGACTAGACATTCTGCTGGTGTCAGGTTATCCATTAAATCTTCCCAGTCTATTTCCTCCATTTCTTGATTTACCTCTTCCCACCTAATGTTTTTGTTATTGAAGTTAAATTTACTGAAGGGGCCAGTTTTTGTTCTCGATTCTGAGGTTGTCTGTACACTTTCTAAGGTTGTTTTGATCTCAATTAATTTATGATCTGAGTATGTTGTGTCCGATATGTTAATGCTGTGTACTAGAGAGTCGTTGTTAGTGAAGACCAGGTCTAAGATATTGTTTTCCCGTGTGGGTTCAGCAATATGTTGGGTAAGACTAAAAAAATCACAAAGTTCAAAAAGCTCTCTCGTATTAGTATTTGCTTCTCCGGTGTTATTTGCCACTAACTGGTTTTCTAGTTGTCTCCATTTAATGTTTGGTAGGTTAAAGTCTCCAAGCCATATAATATTTGGTGTTGGGTTCCCCAGGGTTTCCACTTCTCATTTTATTTTGTTGAGCTGGGTTTTGAATTCTTCTCGGGATGAGTCTGGAGGCCTGTATGTAACAATAACTGCTAAATTTAGGGATTCTATTTTAACTCCAAGTATTTCCACCACTTCATTACTGTTATTTAGGAATTCAGTACATATCAGTGAGTCATGTATGTACAAGGCTACACCTCCATGTGATCTATGCGTTCTGTCTGCCCTATGTAGGTTGTAACCAGGAATCCATACCTCACTATCTTCCTGATCTTTAATGTGAGTTTCTGTGAGAGCCGCAAATATAGCGTTTCCTTCTTCTAGCAGGCCCCTAATAAATGGTACTTTGTTCGTGGTTCTATTTTTTAGGCCTTGGATATTTGCAAACAAGATTGGGGAGGGATTGTTTGGAGTACTATGTGTACCTAATAGTCTTCGGGATGTATTGGCCACTCTTGGGAGGCCAGGAGGTGCTCGAAGTGTTCTATGTGTTCTTCCATCTCCCTCAGTCTCTTCATCTTCATCTGCCCTTTCCCTCCTTGCCTTTTTCCTCTGTCTCGTCCTCGCATAGCTAGAGATTTTTTGGGGCTACCATTCGTGTTAGGTCTAGCATATCTCCAATTCCCTTTAATATTTCTGTCATTATCACTAGACCCATGCAGATGTATATGCCGCAGATAAGTCTGTCAGTGTCCTCATCGGCTGCTTCCATGTGTTTTTTTATTGTGGTGTTGAGCAGAAACTGTGAGCATGTGGTTCTAAATAACACCTCCCTGAACTGGACTATGAGAATCATTAACAAAGTTGAACCAAAGGAAGCTGGTAACATTCCTGTTTTATTCACTATGCTGTACCATCAAAAACGTCTTTTCTATATCACTTGTACAGGGGTATTGTACCTACCTAAATGTTAGCAGCTGTTGGGACAAATATGACACCAACGATGACCCAGTTAAGAGACAGTGGTTCAAACTGGGACCCCGACCCACACGTGCCGAGCAATCGAAGACAACCCAGATTGGAATTGCAACACTATTCTTTTTTACCCCATGATGGGTGAAGTAATGTACCTTTCCTTTGATGGTTGGTTCGTTATCATCTAGTCTTTCAATGAATCCTCGTTCCAGATAGGTCTTGAATACTTTATCATAGGCATCATAGGTCTCAGGCTCTTGGGAGTAGTTTGCCTTGTAAAGCCCACAATGGGCCCAAAGCTAGGCAATAGTTAATAGGCAGGTGTATCTCTTGATTTTTCCAAGGTAGGCTAACCTTGTATTGTTTGTCTGTGGTTATGTAACTCACAGTATCTTCAAATGTTTTCATCGCAATTTTCGAGTCATATTCAATCTCTACTGGATTGATGCCATTTTGGTCCAGTTTCCAAATTTTTCCTAGTCGAATTCAGTATATACTTTAGGATCACTAGGAGCTTCCTCAATTTGCCAGCCTTTCTGCTACGGTTTCATTTACATACTATTTCGACTAGGTTATCTGACCCTACAAGGGATTTGGGCTCTTGAAAAGAGGCTTCAATCCTGTCGCAATTCTTGACTTTCAGTGCGCTGGCTTAATGAATCAGAAGGGTTGATAGCCTCTCAAGTCCTATTTTAACTAATTAACTGACAGTGAAGTCTGGACTCTTCCACTCATACAGTAACCGAATTTTGTGGGGATCAAAACCACTTCACACTCCTTCTTATATTCAGGATGTACTATATTGTAATAGTAATTGGCCCAAAGTAGAATATGTACTTCTGACAAATCACCCACAGGATCGGATACTTTTATTCCTCTCTGGCTTAGTGCTTATACCGATTTCTTCACTCCTGACACAGATATGTAGTCCGGTAGAGTGCCTACCACAATGCACTTTAACCCTTCTTTGGCGTGGCCCGGCTATAGTCGGAGTAGAGAACCATGGTCTAAAGAGCGGGGCCCGGCTTTAGTCGCATGCGATGTTGAGCACATAATCGGCTCTGAGAAAGAGTCCGAGCGGTGGGAGGAGCGCGGGTGGGCCCTGACCGTTCGGCATGGACGTTGTCCCGCCACTGACAGTTTCAACACATCCCACCACATCCCTGGTCCCGCAATACAGGGTAAAAACTGACGAAATTACTGTATTTTAGGGGTTTTCCCTTCGTGTTGCACGATCGTTGCAAGAAAACCTGTGGTCGTACAAGGATGGTTCAGGTGTCATTGGAAAGCTCAATTATCGCCCTTTCACGGATACATAATTGTATTACGCTCTGGCTCTTCTTTATGCATGAAAAAGAGCATGGAATGAAGCCTACTTGGTAGGTAGTAGATGTTACAAAACTAGCCATTCGTTGAGTGTTAAATGTTGTTTCTGTTTGCGGCAGATTAAAGAAATTTGCTCAACATCATATGTAAAGTCAGTGAAAATGGGTTAGCCTAAAAGAGACCGGATGCGGAAATAACTTGAGCCGACCTTGCCAAGTGAGATATCTTTCTTGGTGACACTGGTAAGGTGTTCGCCTCATAGCCCAAGGGTCCAGGGTTCAATCCCAGGCCCTGGCATATTTTTGTGAGGCTATTCCTGCATCTAACAAAGTTTAGGTGTATTGGATTTTTTTTTCAGATGGTTGAGAGTAAGATCGGAGCTCCATAAATCCTCTTTCGGGTATGGTGTAAAAACCGATTCCTACAGGACAAGGAAGGGGGTAGGAGAGTACAGGGGGTGTAGTGAGAACTCGCTTGGGTTGGGTTGTGGAGTTGCCGGCCGCTCAAGCTGTAAAGTCAGTGAAAGTAGGCTAGCCTAAACAGACCTCGGATGCGGAAATACCCTGAGCCGAACAGGCCAAGTGGGATATCTCTATTGGTCTAACTGGTAAGGTGTCTGCCTCACACCCAAGGGTCGAGAGTTCATGCCCCCACCAGGGCATGATATTTTCGTGAGGTTATTTCCGCATTTAATGAAGTTTAGGTGTGTTGGTAAAATTGTTCAGATGGTTGAGAGTAAGATCGGACCTCCATCAATCCTCTTTCGGGTATGGTGTAAAAACTTATTCCCACAGGACAAGGAAGAGGATAGGAGAGAGCAGGGAGTGTTGTGAGACTCGATTGGGTTGGGTTGTGGAGTTGCCAGCCGCCCAAGCGAGTTGCCAACTGGGCAGTTAGTAGGTGCGTGTATGCATCGCTCAGTGAAGTTGACTCACCATTCCCGTTCATCTCTCTGACGGACTCTCGGTCGATTTGGCTCAAGCTTGTTGCTCTCTGTTCGTTCCTCTCTGTTCGGAGCTTTCGCTTCCCGGAAGGTGAAGTAGTGTAAAGTCAGTGAAAATAGTTTAGCTTAAAACAGACCGGATGCGGAAATAACTTGAGCCGACCTTGCCAAGTGAGATATCTTTCTTGGTGACACTGGTAAGGTGTTCGCCTCATAGCCCAAGGGTCCCGGGTTCAATCCCAGGCCCTGGCATATTTTTGTGAGGCTATTCCCGCATCTAACGAAGTTTAATTAGGTGTATTGGTAAAATTGTTCAGATGGTTGAGAGTAAGATCGGAGCTCCATAAATCCTCTTTCGGGTATGGTGTAAAAACCGATTCCTACACATAGTCTTGTCTATCGCTGATTCCTGTGAATCCTTGTAACAGAAAGGTTTCTGTCCCAACAATGGTATGCTTCAGATTCTTCAGGGTTATCCTTTTGATAAAAGACCTTTGTGATCCTTGATCAAATAGTACACAACAGGATACGACTCTACCATTACCTTCCATGATTATCTGTACTGTGGGTAGGAAAGTGGTATCCTTCTTGGTTCCCAAAGTAAAGTCTGTAGTATCCTCGCCACTGTTGTCTTCATTATTATTTGCTGGAAAAGGACATGACTTGTCATAATGACGTCCCTTACAGTGGCTACAGGGTCTCAGATATGTTGCAGTACACTTGCCATTTTCCCATGAGCTTTACCCAGACAACTCATGCACAATTTGAGCTTCCTTGCCTGTGCTACGCAACTCTTGTTGTTCTGTGTTGGTGGTGTAATGGTTTCAATGCTTATGTTCTGGGTGTGGTGTCCCGAGTTCGAATCCCGGGAGGATCATATGCTTTCATTAATTTATTCAAGTGCATTGGGGTTTGTAATGGAGGATTAATGTTAAGAACGGGGTGTTCCTTAATTTATCACTGGAAAACCATTTGTGTTTAGGCTACTGCTAGAACACAGCCTACAAGACATCAATGGTTTCCCACAGCCATACTCATTGTCCCCTTCATGCCATCACTACACCTGAATTTTCTACCAATTTCTAACTGCATATTGCTAATTTCTTTACTCAGAGAGGTTTTAAACTCGCCCAACTCGATGAATCTGAACTTATCCAAGATATCCAAAGAGCGCATCTGTCTTATTATTATGACTATCATTTCATCAATAGTCAGCCCAAGCGAACTAATGGATCTAGTGTGGCATTCCATTTCATCACAAAACTGGTTAAGTTCCTCTACCTTAGCCGTCCGGCTGGCTCAGTTGATAGCGTGCCTGCTTCCCATCTTACAGGTCTCTCGTTCAATCCCCGCTCAGATTGAAAAGTTTTTCTGAGATATAGCCGGCGGTTACTGTCTTCCCATGAGCAAGGGAGATGGGTAATGGTCTCTGGTTGATTAAAGAAGTGTGAAGCGCTTGAGAATCCTTGAAGGAGGAGATACTAGCGCTATATAAGTAACCAGACGATTATTATTATTATTACCGAGGTTCATCTAAACCCAATAGTACAAAGACATGGGCTACCTTCAGCTGCTTTTTGTCACCATAAGTCACTTGCAATAGTACCTTAACCCTCAGGCTGCAGTTATATTTGCGCTATTTAGGGCATATTCAGGCACTCCTGAATGATTAATGAAGTATCTGCATTAAATTAACTGTATTCTGCCGAAAACTAGGCGAAAGTAGCTTCAAAATGGCACCAGAACGAGCTTCGTAGGTGGCGGGGTTCACCGGTAGCGTTGCCATAGACATTCGGGAAAACTCGCTAATTATTAGCTCTCGCTCGCTCGGCAACACTGTCGAAATAGCCGCGCGAGATCAGTCTCCCTCAGTGAGTGGCTGGCTGCTCTGAGGGTCGGACGGAGGTCCCTCATGCTCCCGCCCACTGACATTCGATTTCTACGGCTTTTACAGGCTTTTAAAGCCTGGAAATTGCTGTAAATTGCCTATGCGTTCCAAAACGTCTCCCGCAGAGAAAAGGTTAAATAATAAAATTTACGTACATTTTCTCAAGTGGAATTATGGACTGTGGACTTTAAATCATCCCAAAAATCAAACTATTCAGTTAAACTACCTCCATATCTCAGCAGGCTAAGTTTTGGAAGATTCATGGAGAGCTTAGGATCAGCAGTACGTCTGCATGCGCTGTCGTTAGTCTCAGCGACCGGTTTTTTCGCCACTACGGTGGCTCGCAGTGCGCTCTTAGCCTTTTTACCCGGGGGCTGCGTCAGGCGCGTTTATTACAGTATCACCAGTGCAACAGATTTAGTTTCAGTTCAGACAACAAAAAAAATTATCTACCATATAAAGCAATATTATTGCACCATATGAACATATTTGTCGTGAATGAATATAAACACCATATGAGGAGGTGCACTTTATTGACAACGTTTCACAGATAGCTTCTTCAGGTCACTAACAGACACTAGGTCCTTGGACGCCTTAAGTATCCGTCATGACAGGTGGGGGAGGGGGAATGAGTAGGGGGGTATGGGTAATGGGTAGTAGACAGCAGTATGCACAAATACAAAAAAAAAAAAAATTTATGGGCTAACAACGGAACACAATAAGTAGATACAATTTGTTATGCGACGTTGTAATTTAACGTGCTTGATAGTGATTCCACTTTTTCCACCTTAGGAAAGAATGGGGAATCTGAAGACTCTAACTGGAGCGTAACGAGTTTCAAGGTTATAAATCATGCAACAATAATAATCAATGACACAGAATACACAATTTAGTTTCACACATTTTATTCCTTAAGTGGCTAGGGTACAAATCAGATAATAGGTCGGAAGCCCTTCTAGGGTAAGGGATCCTTCAATGAATATTTAACATAAATCATAAACATGGAAATAGTCCTAGGATAACCAATGACCTGGGAGAAAATAGATTATGTTATACAATAGTACAAATAAATATTGATCGAATGTTTTATCGTAAACACAGAATAAGTGTACACAGAGAGATCTAGTCTCAAACAATAAATAGTACCTGAGAGGGAATTTAGCGGGGGCGAGGTAGCTACGTGCTGAGTGTAAATATTAGTTACTGCGACGACATACATACAGCACTGATATTATAGAAATTAAGGTACTATTTTATTTAAGTTTAACCTTTATGTTAAGGCAGGGTTTACAGGAGATTTAACTCAAATAACTCGAAGAGTCAAGGTAATGAATATAAGTTCATAAATGGTTTAAATAAATACAACAGTTATGTATGCGTGACTGAAAATATCCTCGCCGGGCGGATGATTTAATGCGACGTTAAATACAGAGTTAGAATTAACTCAAACTGAACAATACGCAAATGAAGTGTGATAATTAATAATAGTCAAATAAAGAGACTGAATGGTAAAACGCTCTGTGAACAACTCATCTATATCTTACGTACCCTGCTGATGACATAGCATAGAGATAAGATCTGAATAAGAGTTCACTATAGTTTTACGTGTAAAGGTGCATGTATAATTTCCCGAATAAATATTTATATTACTCCTCATAAGAATACAGGAGCCTGTACTCGAAGAATTATATATCTATTTATCCCTCTGATAGGAGTGTAGTGTTCTCTCAAAATCGAGTTACGAATATCTAGGAGAAGTGAAGAATGGAAAATCTTCAGAAGTTACGTTAATGTGAATATCTTATTAACCCTTACTGTAATCTTCAAAACACTTTACAAAACTATAAGGCACTTAAAGGATTTGAGTAGAAAGGGAAGGAGCCCGTAGAGAGTCTGGTGCACACATGGTGTAGAGGTCAGTTGGCCCTCCTGTTTGACCAAGGGGAAGGTCACAGTATCACACGGGCCAGGTAGGTGATACTCTCTTTCTTTCTTCTACGCCCTCTCTTCGGGGTCACAATTCAACACACTTGTTTGCACTAATAATAAGAGTCTCCAAGGATCCAAGGTTAGCCCGGACAGATTTCTTATTCTCTATTCTATGTGATTTGCAGTTAACTAGGTTCGTCCAAGGGAGAGCTAGTCATCTGTTAAATCAAGGCTGCTTGTCAAGAGTTTAAGGGGATAATGGCTAGCCCCTACGGATTCTTTATCCGAACTGTGTAGGTTACCAGTTAAGTGTGTTCGCCCTAGGGAGAAGCACTCGACTGTATAACCAAGCCAGTTTTGCCTAACTCTCTCTGGTTCAGTTGAGATCCTATTCACTTTTTAGTTTGGGTTAAGTGGCTGTCTTTTCAGGGCAGCAGGGACATGGCGGGCAGAGGTTTTTTAGTTATTGTGAGTTAATGATTTACACTAAACATATGAGGGTTATTTCTCCGGACTGGCTTGGATGTCCTTCGTTTATTTATATTCACTTTAGGCTTGGAGACGGGCTACTGGGTTAATGAAAAAAGGATTTCTGATAGTGGGGGAAGTAGATAATTTTTTTGTTATATGCAGGTGTCTCTAGAGTTTAGGTGATCTTGGTTTTCTACTTTTTTATTCACTTAGCTGCCATCGTTAAGTTCGCTTTGGAAGTTCGCTTTGGGCAAAACACATAGGAGGATACTGGGGGTTTTGATGGCGAATTTTAATAAACATCTCTTCAGAATATAGTAGGTCTGACTCGGGGTTGGTAGGTCCTGGTGGGGGTAGGTATGTTCTGGTGCAGGGGTAGGTATGTCCTGGTAAGGGGGTTATGGGTGCATTCATTATCCTGGAAAGGGGGAGCTCCACGTTTTCTTTCACGTGAAGGGGCTTTGTCGCGTTCTCTTTGACATGACCTGGTTTAAGCGGTGTCTGTGATGGAAGGGATTTGGTGGTCTTCGGTCTGCATGAGATGTTGGCAATACGGCACTGGTTGATTTGGCTGTTGTCTGGATACAGGAGCAGGTTCTTGGTGGTGTTAGGTTCTTGTTGGCTCGTCCCCGGTATTTCAACATCCCCTTCGAGAAAAAAGTCCCGCCCACGGGCTTGGAGTAAGTATATCTTCGATGTTTTAGTGCGGACGTAAGGGGTGAGTCGTTGCAAAAAACAATACCATACTCGTGCTTGGACGTTGTTGGGGGCGTTGACATCTCAGAATACAGTGAGGTGAAGGGGTTTATTGGAAGTCCCGGTGAGGTGGACTAGTTGCGCCGGAGTATGTATCTTCACGTCTTTCTCGTTCATCCTGAGGGAGAGGCTGTTTACTCGCATGGTGAGGGTTGTTGCTGGAGTCGTGTCAGGGTCAAGAGTGAGTTTTGTTGGTAAATTCTGGGCACTAGTAACCTCTCCTAATGTAGGGAGAGGCAGAGTGAGGTCAGGATCAGGTGGTGTAGCTGGCTGGTGAGAAGTTTGAGGGGGGGGGGGGGGGGGGTTGGGCTAGGTGGTATGTGTGAAGGGTGGGTGGAGGGAGGGGCCACATGGGGGCTGCTTGGAGCTGGAGGGTTGACAGGTGTGGTGGTGACAGGTGCAGGGCTGGCAGGTGTGGTGGTGACAGGTGTAGGCTGGGCCAGATAGGGGCGTCGAAGAGGCAGGTTGGGCTGGTGGTGTGGTTTTTGGGGTGGTCTGGCTGTGGTGGGGTTGACCTTCCGGGTTTTTGGTATGTGGATGGCAGGGGACCCTCTTTTGGTCGGGACAATAAGTCGACCAGCTCTCGTACGTGGTGGCTGTGAGATAAGAGGAACAGAAGTGGTTAGGGGAGGGGAGTTACACAATCGTTCTGTTTTAGGTAATGAAAGGGCGGGTTGGGGGAGGGGGGAGGGCTTAGCTGGTAGATAAGAGGAAGTAGTTAATTTAGCTTTAGAAGAGGGGGAGCAAAAGGAGAAGAAGAAGATTTAGTAGTTTTAGAGGTAGCTGATTTCTGAGTCGGACTTGGTTCCGAGAGGGAAGTTTTGGAGGAGGTGTGGGAGGGGAGTTTATAGTAGGGGGAATGAGGGAAAGCGAAGAAGAGGTAGGTGACGAAGGAAAAATTGGAATTTCGACATCAGCATAAGTGGGGGGGGGGATGATGGGGGAGTTCTTTCTGAGTGAAGGTGGGGTTTGGTGGATAGTAAGAGCAGGGATAGTAGTAGAGGAGGTGGAGGAGATAAGGGTGGAGGGCGCTGAGGTAGCGCGGTCAGGTGAGCTTGATGTGGTGGGGTGATTGAGATACTGAGGAATAGTGGGAGGTGGAAGTGGAGAGATAGGGGGTGAGGGTTCGAGGGTAGGGACAGGTGTAGGAGGTAGAACAGGTAACTTGGGGATACAGGGAGGGGAGGGGGGGGAGTAAGGTCTCTGTTTTGGGAGGAGAAAGGCTTTGATTATTCACAACAGGGCATGCGTTATTATTATCAGGGCTAGCTAGAATAGACAAGTTTTCATCTAGAGGCTGAAATCTACGTACAAAACGGTTACGGTATGTGTGTGCTTCCCAGTGGTAATTGATGGTTATTTAATAGCAATTGGGTACTGTGAGAACTTCAAAAGGTCCTTTGTATCTTGGCTTTAATTTGGACGGTACGGGAAGGTTGGCTACCATGACAAGGTCGCCGACATGGTGAGTGTTGACCTTTGGGTGTTTCATCAGGCTGGAGGTCTTGCAGATACTGGAGTTGTCATAATCGATTTTTTAGGTGGACTAGGGATTGGTTTAAATTGGATGAGGGCTCGTACAGAACAGCGAGATGTCGTAATGGCAAGAGCAGGTTTGGTTCTCCAAAAATCCGTTTGTGGGGAGAGATGCCGTCTTTGCTTTGCGTGGTCAGGTGTTAATGCCCCATTGCACTAGGTGTACCTGGATGGGCCAGTTGGTTGTATTCATTTGCTGCAACCGAGTTCTGAATTGGTTAGCAATGGTGCGGTGACTTCTCTCACATACTGAATTCCCTTGAGGCCAGTAAGGAGAAGAATGGCTGATCTTAAAACCGAGCATTTAGGAGATTTGGGTCCAGACGTGTCCAGTGAATTCAGGGGCGTTGTCGGAATGGACGGCTTGTAGTAATTCGAAGTACAGGAACACGTGTTGCAACATGGCTTCGGCTACTGCAAAGGCGGTGTGTTCTTTAGCGGGCCACGCTATGACATACTTCGAATAAGTGTCGACGAAGGTAATTATGTATTTAAATCCATTTACACCTTCCATGGGGCCCATAACATCAACGGCGAGTAATTGCCATTGCTTAGATGATATGATTTTTCTTGAGGGTCCTTGGGTTCGGGTTTTGTCTTTACCAAGGGCACAGGCTCGGCATGCCTCAGTTACTTTCTTGGCTGTTAGGTAAGTGGAGGGGGTCCAATAAATTTCTTGAAAGGTGGAAACAAGTTTCTTTTGGCCTAAATGAATGCCATTATAGTAGTGCAGGGATTGCATGGTGGAGAGAGCTGTGGAGGGGCTGATGACTATTTTCCCTTCGGTGGTGTATAGGTTATCTCTTTTTCTGTGCAAATGTGAGAAAATATGCCTAGGTATCCAATCTGGCTTTTGTTGTAGTTGAAATTGCTGTAATAAAAACTGTTGACTTTGATCGGTAGAATCTTGGTGGTGAATGGCACGGATAGGGGTGGGGTCAGGTTCGGGGAGAGGGTTGGTAGGTTCGTGAGGGGGATAGGTAGCGGTAGGTAGTGGAGAAGGATAGGTAGGGTTAGGTGTTAGAGGCAGTCTAGACAGGGCGCCGGCGTTAGTGTGCAATTTCCCAGGCCTATAAGCTATCTCGAAGTTGTACTCTTCGAGTGACTCTCGCCATCTCACTGTCAAGGCATTTTTTATATTGGATTTCCGGAGCCATTGGAGGGCATGGTGATCCGTAATAATGGTGACCTTGACACCGGCTAGATAGGCTTTGAAGTGTTGGAGGGCCCATATGATAACTAAACACTCACTTTTTGTCACAGGATAGTTAATCTCGGCTGGATTGAAGGTCCTACTGGCACAAGCAATTATGTGCTCTCTCCCTTCTCTTGTCTGGGCTAATACTGCACCAATGCCGAATTGTGACACGTCTGTATAGAGGCGGAAAGGTTGAGCATAATCTGGGTAGGAAACGACTGGGGCTGCTATGAGGAGATCTTTAAGGGTATTGAAGGCTTGTAGGCGATTTGTGGTCCAAAGGAATGGTTCTTCCTTTCTAGTGAGATCATGGAGGGGTTTAGCTATGGTGGCAATATCTTTAACAAAGCGACGATAGTATGAAGCTAGTCCTAAAAAAGCTCGGACTCCTTTTACGTTATTGGGGGGTGTTATATCACTTATGGCTTTGAATTTGGCGGGGTCAGGCGAAATGCCTTCTTCAGATACAATGTGGCCGAGGAATTGTACTTCTTACTGTGCCATTGTGCATTTGGATGGTTTGAGTTTCAGGTTGGCATCTCTGATTCGCTGAAAGACTTGGCGTAAACGTTGCAGATGCTCTTCCCAGGTTTTCCCGAATACGATAATGTCGTCGAGATAAGCTAGGGAAGTCTCCCAAGTTAAGCCTTGCAAAACGGATTCCATGAGCCTTGAAAAGGTGGCGGGTCCGTTGCAAAGTCCGAAAGGTAGGACGGCAAATTCAAAGAGTTTCCCTTGACTGGTCGAGAAGGCCATTTTCTGTTGGTGTTCCAGAAGTAAGGGCACTTGCCAATATCCGGCTTGGAGGTCTAAAGTTGTGAACCATTTGGCGCCTAGGAGGGAGTCTAAAGAGTCGTCAATTCTAGGGAGGGGAGTTGCATCTTTAATGGTGACGTCATTTAATTGCCTATAGTCAATGCAAAATCTGGTAGATCCGTCTTTTATTCTAACTAGGACTACGGGGGAAGACCAAGGGCTGGTGGATGGCTTAATTACTTCGGTATCTAACATTTCTTGAACTTGTTTATCTTCCTCTTGTCGTTGAATGGGATTCTTCCTGCGGATGGGTTGACGGAATGGGGGGCCTACAGTGTTAATGGGGTGATGGAGCAAGGTGGTTTTTCCTACGTCGCGGCCGGTAGTGGCAAAGATGTCTTGGAACGAAGTCATCAAGTCTTGTAGGCCTTGTCTTTGTTGCGGTTTAAGTTGGGAAGGGATCTCAGGGAATCTAGGGGGGGGGGGGGGGATTCTTTATCTTCGGGCAGGGATAACTCTTCGTCATGATTTTCTACCTCTCCTATAGCGAATCCTTTTGGAAATGTAAGGGGGTGATCTGAGATGTTGGCTATCTTTATGGTGCGGTAAGGCAATCTCTATCAAAGGGGCTTTGGAGGTTCGGAGTGATGATTACATCACCTGATAAAGTAGGTAGGAGAGGAATCCACTGTTCATGATGGGGGGGGGGGGTAGCGTAGTAGATTGAGAAATGATAGCTTGGGTGGTTTTGATGGTGCGAACGGTTTGAGTTACGCTAGATTCTGGGGAACTGTCTGAGGTTACGTTGGGTTCGCGGTTCTGGTTCATTTGATTTGTATTTTTTTGTTGGGGATTGGGCACAGTTGATGGTGGCATGAAGGAAGGTGAGCAAATCGAAACCAAGGTATCCATCATACTTGACTTCTTTGGAGAGGAATATCATGAAAGGGTGGTGTCGAGCGTGGTTGGTAGCTACGTAAAGGGGAGAGGTATCACCACTGTTAGGAATTATGCCATCATTGGCGTCAATCAAAAAATGGTGGAGGGTTGCAGAAGCCCAAGAGTGGCCTGATGATCATGAAAAAATTAAGAGAATAAACATGAACGGGAAGCTCCCGTGTCTATTAAAAGTTTGGCTTTCACCCCTTGAATGGTGAGGTGATTATAGATGGGGGGTTGATCTGGTGTTGTTCCGTCACGAGCCCCCACCAGTTTAAGTTTGACTACTGGTGGGCGGGGGCGGATTAAAAATCCAGTTTATCTTGAGGTCCTGGTACGGTCTCTACTTCTACTGTACTGTTTCCTCGGTCACTTCTTCCTCTGTCATCTATACCCGCAGTTCTGTCCTTGTTTATGGTGGCAACACATCTAGGTTTGATCCATGGGATCTGGCCCCAGAATTGAGGGAGTTTAGGACGGCACTTTACTAGTTCACCGAACGACCTTTTCAGTGATAAAAGAGGGCATTTGGGGTTGCACGGTCTCCAATCGGAGGGTCGGATCCTTGCCCAATCTTCCATCTTTTCAGCGGGGCGGGGGTAGGACGTGTGGGAAGAAGTAGGTGAAGGAATTTGGGGTTGGGTGGTGGCGCGACTGATTGCGGCGATCTTGTCTTGTTCCTTGTTTTTCTTTAAAGCCAAGATACACCGGATTATTGGTATATCCTCGTCGTAACCCTTAGGTTCTGTGATTGCGAAATGGTCTCTGACTGACGTGGGCAATATTCTCAGTAGGGCATTGAACACACTCTCTTTACGGGTTGATGCGCTTTCCTCCGGGAAAGCAGTGAGTACTAATTGGTTTAACTGACTAATGGTTTGGTCAAGGTTCCCAGAAAACTTTACGCTGCGGAATTGCTGATTCGCAATAATTTTACCGAGAGAAGGGTTAATAGCTCCTTTCGTATATCTTTCAAACTGAGTCCAGGTCAGTTCTGGGGTATCACGCACATAACCTGAGACGAGGGACATGTGTCGGCCTAACTTCATTACCACCGTGTGGATTTTAGAGATATCATCGTCCTTGAACACAATATCAAGGACTGGTTTAACAACCTCAAGATAAGTAGCAATGTCGTGATCTTCTTGCCTGAATGGAATAATGTCGAGCGATTTACCTGCCATTGTGATTTGTGGTCTTGGTTATATTGAGATAATTTATAAATTGAAGCTGATACGTCGAGTTGAGACACCGCTGCCGCCAGTGTTATGCGACGTTGTAATTTACCGTGCTTGATAGTGATTCCGCTTTTTCCACCTTAGGAAAGAATGGGGAATCTGAACACTCTCACTGGAGTGTAACGAGCTTCAAGGTTATAAATCATGCAACAATAATAATCAATGACACAGAATACACAATTTAGTTTCACACATTTTATTCCTTAAGTGGCTAGGGTACAAATCAGATAATAGGTCGGAAGCCCTTCTAGGGTAATGGATCCTTCAATGAATATTAAACATAAATCATAAACTAACTAATGACCTGGAAGAAAATAGATTATGTTATACAATAGTACAAATAAATACTGATCAAATGTTCTATCGTAAACAGAATAGGTGTACACAGGGAGATCTAATCTCAAACAATAAATAGTACCTGAGAGGGAATTTAGCGGGGGGGGGGGGGGGGGGGGGGGTAACTACGCGCTGAGTGTAAATATTAGTTACTGCGACGACATACATACAGCACTGATATTATAGAAATTACAGTACTTTTTTATTTAAGTCTGACCTTTATATTAACGCAAACTTTACAGGAGAATTAACTCAAATAACTCGAAGAGTCAAGGTAATGAATATAAGTTCATAAATGGTTTAAATAAATACAACAGTTATGTATGCGTGACTGAAAATATCCTTGCCGGGCAGATGATTTAATGCGACGTTAAATACAGAGTTAGAATTAACTCAAACTGAACAATACGCAAATGAAGCGTGATAATTAATAATAGTCAAATAAAGAGACTGAATGGTAAAACGCTCTGTGAACAACTCATCTATATCTTACGTACCCTGCTGATGACATAGCATAGAGATAAGATCTGAATAAGAGTTCACTATAGTTTTACGTGTAAAGGTGCATGTATAATTTCCCGAATAAATATTTATATTACTCCTCATAAGAATACAGGAGCCTGTACTCGAAGAATTATATATCTATTTATCCCACTGATAGGAGTGTAGTGTTCTCTCAAAATCGAGTTACGAATATCTAGAAGTGAAGAATGGAAAATCTTCAGAAGTTATATTAATGTGAATCTTAGCATATCTTATTAACCGTTACTGTTATCTTCAAAACACTTTACAGAACAGTAAGGCACTTAAAGGATTTGAGTAGAAAGGGAAGGAGCCCGTAGAGAGTCTGGTGCACACGTGGTGTAGAGGTCAGTTAGCCCTCCTGTTTGACCAAGGGGAAGGTCATGGTATCACACGGGCCAGGTAGGTGATACTCTCTTTCTTCATTCTTTGTCTTCTCTTCAGGGTTACAATTCAACACACTTGTTTGCACTAATAATAAGAGTCTCCAAGGATCCAAGGTTAGCCCAGACAGATTTCTTATTCTCTATTCTATGTGATTTGCAGTTAACTAGGTTCGTCCAAGGAAGAGCTAGTCGTCTGTTAAATCAAGGCTGCTTGTCAAAATGTTAAGGGGATAATGGCTAGCTGCTACGGATTCTTTATCCGAACTGTGTAGGTTACCAGTTAAGGGTGTTCGCCCTAGGGAGAAGCACTCGACTGTATAACCAAGTCAGTTTTGCCTAACTCTCTCTGGTTCAGTTGAGATCCTATTCACTTTTTAGTTTGGGTTAAGTGGCTGTCTTTTCAGGGCAGCAGATACATGGTGGGGAGAGATTTTTTATTTATTGTGAGCTTATGATTTACACTAAAAATATGAGGGTTATTTCTCCGGACTGGCTTGGATGTCCTTCGTTTATTTATATTCACTTTAGGCTTGGAGACGGGCTACTGGGCTAATGAAAAAAGGATTTCTGATAGTGGGGGAAGTAGATTTTTTTTTTGTTATATGAAGGTGTCTTTAGAGTTTAGGTGATCTTGGTTTTCTACTTTTTTATTCACTTAGCTGCCATCGTTAAGTTCGCTTTGGGCAAAACATATATAGGAGGATACTGGGGGTTTTGATGGCGAATTTTCATAAACATCTCTTCAGAATATAGTAGGTCTGACTCGGGGTAGGGTAGGTCCTGGTGGGGGTAGGTATGTTCTGGTGCGGGGGTAGGTATGTCCTGGTAAGGGGGTATGGGTGCGTTCATTATCCTGGAAACGGGGAGCTCCACGTTTTCTTTCACGTGAAGGGGTATCGTCGCATTCTCTATGACATGACCTGGTTTAAGCGGTGTCTGTGATGGAAGGGATTTGGTGGTCTTCGGTCTGCATGAGATGTTGGCAATACGGCACTCTTTTTATTTTTCTATGTGAATGAGGGAGACAAAAGGCATAACTGCCTGCAGCGAGTGCCTCCCCCAGATTTCAAAGAGTGACAGGGCCGAAATCAAGGGACGTTCGAGCTAAAATGCCTGGACACACGGAGTTTGAAGCAATTTAATTCATAGGAAGAGGGAAAGACTGATTATGGGAGAGAGTTCCAGAGCTCAGCAGTTGAATAGAAGAAAGTCTGAGAATAGCGTTTCACTCTTGGGTTGGACAGTTGCACATAGTAGGGGTGGGATTGTGTTGCAAGGCGGGTACTACGTACCCTACATAGAGGAGGTGTCGTGAATCCTGGTATAGATACCGTAGTTTGAATTTCCCGGGTTCACGACAGGTGGTTCCTTTTTGTTTATACGCATTACTTTATTTATCTTTGTGGATAAATATTACTGTGGTTGCACCAATTATATCTTAGTTTATTTTCCCTTATTATTTAATCATGGGGGACGATATAAAACCCTTAAATATATTTTATATTGTCACGACAGAAGGGAATCTCAGACACACTTCACACAGACTTGTTCCCGCCAACTACAGACCGCCAGCTGCTGCCACATAACACCAGAACTTCCCTGATATTTGCCTACCGACACATTCATCACCCAATCTACACTCTTTGCATCACAGCTAAGTTCCTTTAATACTAGAAGTACTTCATAGATATTACTGGGACTACCACAGATAGCCGACATATACATAATAACAAAGTAAGTCAACCGCCGACCCGGTAAATTTTTTATAGCCTAGGCCAATTCATCTTTCCAGGTTTAGTTATTTAATTTATATCCGTTTCTCCTCTACCCCCTAGGAATAATAAACAGGATATAATTGGTGCCGTGTGACCAGAATTCTGGGCCATCTGTTATATTGATAAGAATTGGGGGGTATTAGGCCTGACTTGTCTGCCTTTGTGTAGAACTGGGCGATCCAATGGACAAATGTTGAGGGGCGCACCGGGGGAAGCTGCAAGGGCATGGGGGGGCGTCGGCCAAGAGATTGAGCCATCGTCCAGTGGTTACCCTGTGCCCTTGAGAAAGGTGGCCCTCTTCGGCCATTCGTATGTCCGGGATTTTCCGCTGGACCGTCCAGTGCAGTGCCCTGCTTTTTTTTTTTAAGCAGATATATAGACCAGGGGCAAGGGTGGACACTGTCAGGCAGACCTCAGCCTGGATTAGATGCGCCAGGGAGCCGGAAGGTATTAGATAGGCTACTGGGCAGAGCGCGTGCCTTCTTTGAGAAGGACAGGGCCGAGGAGGAGCAGTCGACGCAATAGGCTAGATCTCAAGACTATGACGACGGCTGCGGCTGTTCCTCCTTCAGAGGAGTCTTGGTCCTTCTTTCTCTTTCTTTTCCTTTCTTTTCAGGCATTAACTTTGTAATTTGTTAAAATTTAATATAGTAAAGTAAATATTGTAAAGTAGATTAATATGATATATGTAAAAAAAAAAAAAAAAAATTGTCATTTGTAAACTCCCAGGGGGCACGCGATCTGCATACTTCAATTTGCTTGGTTGCTGTCATCATCAATGTAAGTAGGTTAGACTAGGTTTAGAATAGATTAGAATAGGTTAGCCTACAGTGACGATTAGTATTGTTGTTCCTTAAGCTTTAGTTACCGTAAATCTTTTAAGAATGGAGGAGAAAATAAAGTCATTGCGGCGGTTCAGGGCCGCCAAGAAGGGAGGGATTACTAAGCTTACCTCTAATCTGTCTGATTTTATTGAACATGCTGCTACACTGCATAATGTAAGGGCTGTGAAAATCACTGTAGAAAAGGCCCTAGCTGATATCGAGTCGTATAACGTAGAGTTGTATAGCTTATATTCAGATGATCAGTTAGAAGAGGAGATGGTGAAAGATATGCAGTATGGTAATCAAGTAAACAGTCAGTTAGCTGAGTTAGATAGTGCTCTCCAGACAACCACTAATGGTGGGTCTCATGATAGCGCAGCAAGTAGGAAACAGAAGAGTATTAAGCTACCCTCCCTGAAGTTGCCAGTTTTTGACGGGGATCCAACACAGTGGGTGGGTTTCTGGGAGCTCTTTGATTGTAGTGTTCACTCCCAAACAGACTTAACTGACATTCAGAAATTTACGTATCTAAAGGGACAACTTAGTGGTGAGGCTCTACAAATTGTTGGTGGGTTTAGTTTGGTCGCTGCAAGTTATGAACCAGCGTTCAAGATTCTAAAAAACAGTTATGGTCAAAAGGATCGCATCAAATCAGCTCACATAGCGAAACTGTGCAATCTCCCGCATCCTAGCCAGGAGGTCAGTGCTCTGAAAGATTTTTCCGCATCATTTGAGTGTGCATTAGAGTCATTATGCTCTATGGATGTAACAGTAAGTGAAATGTGTGCAGAACTGTTGCATAATAAACTTCCTAGTGCACTCTCTGAGGTGATTAAGCGTGAATTAAAAGACAACTGGCTGGATGTGGATGAATATGTGCGTGTGTTTAAGACTGAAGTGTGCAATCTAGAAAGTAGTCATAATCCACTAGAACAGTTTGGGGCGACCGCCACAGCAGCATATGCGGTGTATCAGAAACCTGATAACCAAGCAGCAGCACCAGCAGGTGCAACAGCAACAGCAGCAACAACAGCAGGTGCAGCAGCAACAGCAGCAACAACAGCAGATGCAGCAGCAACAATAGCAGGTGCAGCAGGTGCAGCAGCAACAACAGCAGGTGCAGCAGCAGCAACAGCATCAACAAAAGCAACAACACCAGCGACAACTACAACAGCAACAACAACAACAATCCAAACGAACCCAGCAGCAGCAGCGACCACAACAGCAACAACACCGAACACAACAGCAATCTTTATCGTCGGCAACGAGAGAAGATTATAAGTTTGACTCCTGTAATAGTCCATGAGCCAGGCCAGATATCGGTACCACCTGGGGTGACTAAACACGAATGGTACTAAAATGTTTATAGAGTGACTGTAAGTACATTAAGATATGATAGCCTTCTCGCACTGGTAGCTTAGTCTAATTTTTTTGATGCAATAGGGGCGCTACCCAAAAATAAAGATTTTTAGCGTGACGCTCGGCGTTTTCCTCATTTTCTTTAAAATCCATCACACAATCATCGCGAAACTTTGAACACCTATGTAGAATTATATTCTCTACCAGAGTTGTTCCTAGGTATTTTTCAAATTTCCTCATATTTCGGAATATACTCTATATTTTGGGTATTTTCCTCTAAATCTAGAATAAATCCTTAAATATGGGGAACATTGAAAAATATATTCTAACAGCTCTTGTAGCTTATTTGATTCTCTACAAGAATTATTCCGATGTGTATTTCAAGTTTCTCCATATTTAGGGGTTTATTTCATATTTGGGGATTTTTTGTTATATTTTGGGGATAATTTATTATTGGAAGGAGCAAACATATGTAGAGTGGTTTCCATGTAATGTGTTTGTTTGTTCATGGTTTAATGGTGATATTTTTTGCAGGTGTGTGTCGACTGTTTGACGGCAGGATGGAACCATCTGCGAGGAAGAGAGCACGGATCGACTGTATCATCCACTGCTCTGATGATGACAGCGATGCTCTGGTGTCACCACAGGATTTGGACTCCTGGAACACATTGCTCAGGGCTGCAGAAATCAGGCAGCATGATCCAGTCCTGGAAGCAGCCAAGGGCCTTGAAGAAGGAGGAATACCACACATACATTATCACCGTAAATGTCGTAGTCTCTTTACAATGAAGAAGTCACTGGATTCTATCCTTGCCAAGGGTGTCAAGATAGAATCAGCAAGCGTCGACCCCAGGAGGAGGGCATCAAGGGATGCCCCTAGTACTAGCAGGGTGTATGCCAAAGTATGTATCTTCTGCGAGAAGTCAAGCAAGTACATAAAAACAACAAAGACAAGGGAGCCACTCATACAGTGTGTTGAGCTACGAGCAGATGAGAAGATTCGCAGAGCAGCAATAAGGAAACTCAACCAGAGAATCCTTGGTTTAGTTAGCAGAGACCTTGTTGCTGCAGAGGGTCACTACCACAAGTCGTGCTACAAACTCTTCACAAAAGATGATTTCCCAGCGGCCGCCAGGTCGGGTGCAGGTGAAAATCAGGAAGAAAGCGAGGAAGCACGCTACGAAGAGGTTGAGACAGAAGCCCTCGAGGAACTCTGCTTGTATATAAGGACCAAATTATTCCCCAACCCAGAGGTACTGCCTATGACAAACCTCACATCTAGGCTTGAGAGATCCATGATGTCCCGTGGTATTATCCAACTGAAACCAGCGACAAAGAAACATGTTCGCCGAAAGATTGAAACCGAGTTTGGAGAATCACTACGCTTTGTCCCAGATGAGAAAGGAAAGCTTCTAATCTATCCACGCAGCCTCTCAATGGACGACCTTGCCCGGCAAGCACACAAAATGGCAAAAGACCTGCAAGAAGCAAGAGCAGCTAACTCTGAAGATGTCTTAACCAAAGCAGGAATGCAGCTGAGGAATGAGATCAATAAACAAGATGTGAGTCAGCCATGGCCTCCCGATACAGATCAGAATGTCATTCCTGCAGCAGTCACTCAATTCCTGCACACCCTGCTGACAGGAGAGTGTGAGTGTGAAACTCCCTCTGAAAGAGCTCAACGTCTTGCCACTTCCTTTGGCAGTGACTTGGTCTTTGCTGTTACCAGTGGCAAGACAAAACCACCCAAGCACGTACTGCTGACCAATGCTGTAAAGTCTTTGACAGGAAACACAGAACTGATCCGAACTCTGAATCGTCTTGGTCACTGTGTGTCTTACTCAATGTTTGAGGAGATCGATACAGCCCTTTGTATCCAGAAGCTGGAATGCTCAAAGGATGACATTCCACTGCCAGCAAACATCTACCCTGGTGTGTTCACAACCCTGGCCTGGGATAACATTGACCGACTTGAAGAGACCCTAAGTGGAGCAGGTACTTCTCATAGAGTCAATGGCATTGCTGTCCAGTCCAAGGTTGCAGGCTCTGTGCCAGAGAAAGTCCTGCCAGAGATTACCAAGTCCAAGATAAGAAGCATCACTCAGACATCATCAATGCTGCCAATATACAATGTTGGGCGGCGGGCAGGGCCACCTAGGATTGAGACTGCGTATGTCGACACTACCAAGGAAGTCCAGGATTCAAAGACAAAGAACCATATCTGGCTTCTTACTCGAATGTCAGACCATGAGGACCAGTCCATCAGCAGTTGGACTGGGTTCAACATCAAAATGCGCAGAGACATTGCAGTGGTTCAGGACACTGTAAGCTACCTGCCCACTATCAATGCTCCCGCAACAGAAATGTCCACCATTAATGAAATCTTGGAACAAACGCATGCTATCATGCAGTCCTTACAGCTTAACAAGATTGTGTGCGTGTTTGATCAAGCACTCTATGCCAAAGCTGCCGAAGTTATCTGGAAACAAGAGAAGTTCAAGAACATTATCATCAGGATGGGCGTCTTCCACACAATCTGTAATCTCATCTCCACCATAGGAAAGAGGTTTCAAGATGCAGGTCTTAGAGATCTGTGTGTGGAATCAGGTATCATCGCAGAAGGATCAGTGTCAGGAGTGATGAACGGCAAGAGGTACAACAGAGCAGTGAGACTACACAAGCTCGTGTATGAAGCACTGATGAGGCTTGCATGGAAAGGCTTCCTTTCATGGCTAGAAGAAACCCATTCAAGGGACATACACCATCTAGATGAAACACTGAAGGACATCAACAGCTTTCACAGCAATGTGTCTCAGGGACTCTTTCAAGAGCTGATGGAGAGTGAATCATGCACACATATCATGAAGCTTTTCCAAGTTTATCTTGAGACCCTCAGAGATGAACACAACCTCTCAGCATTCTGGATGTCATACCTGGACATGGTTGAGATCATGCTGGACTTAATTCGAGCCTCCAGAGAAGGCAACTGGATGCTCCACCTAGGAGCAATCCGACAGATGATACCGTGGTGTTTTGCCTATGACAAAGTGAACTATGCCCGGTTCCTAACCTACTACTATGCCTTGATGTCTCGACTGCCCATTGAACACCCAGAGGTCCATGAACACTTCATGCAAGGTGGCTTTTCGGTCCAGATCGGTAGCAAGAATCCCTTTGGACGGATCCCTGTGGACCAGACAATCGAAGAGACGATCAACAAAGACACCCAGACACCAGGGGGCACAAAAGGCTTCAGCCTGAAAGGCGGAGCTGTCGCCAGGTACTACCTGACATCGGAGTATCGCAGCAGGTACTTAAGGCAGCTCAGGACTATGGTAGTAGGCCAAAAGTATACTGACTTCAGCCACCCAGACCTACAGATGCCCAGGATTAGAAGAGATGAGGCCGATGTCCAATCTTTAGTGGATGCGAGGCTCACCAGCACCAGATGCTGTTATGCAGCTACTGTCTTGCAAGTGTGTGCGGTCATGCGAACTCCCTAAGTGTACTTGCCTCAGCAATGGTCTAAAATGCACGGACATGTGCAGGTTACAGACATGTCAGAACAAGGCTATTGAAGAAGAGCCGGTGGCACAACAGTCAGATTCCGAGTCTGACGTAGATGATATTTAGGAGTAGTAATTTGCCATAATAGTATGTACAAGCCCATGGCATGCTTAGTGTGTATTTACAGGACTTGTATTAAATGTGACAATTACTATATGCATTTTGTTGACATTTAGGCATTCCTGTCCCCAAATTTGACATTTTAAAAAATTTCGGAATTTTCGGTAGGGTATGTCTATTCAAGAAGTGATAACGACCATTAAGCTACCAATGTGCAAGGGCTATCATATCAAAACATAAACTAGAGACATGTAGCAAGCTAAAAACACCTAAGAGAATTAGTCACCCCGGGTGGTACCGATATCCCAAAATTCGGGTCTTGGCTCATGGACTATAAGGAGATAAAGAAAATCTAATATTTAGTAGTGGCCCCGTAATCATTGACGAACATGCCTATTACATAAGGCATCCTCTTCAAACACTAATCCGCCGTAGTTTGAATCTACCGCGCAGAGCATTTAAAATCTGAGGAGCTTTCATCATGAGCGCACGCAACCTCACTCATGGCTTCAGTCATTATGAATTGGGTTCTCACTACGAAAAAACTTCGTAAAAAATAAAAAGAAAAAGAAAATAAGAATAACTATCCAATAAGCTTTCCATCATATCGTGGATGTACTTGTGTGGATCTTTGACCAGACGCTGATTCAGGCGTCATACTTCCTTCACTGACATATCAAGTAAACCAAAATCCTTAATACATCAACGAATGGGAAGGGGATGGTCGGGAGGGCCCCAGTCGTCAATGATTACGGGGCCACTACTAAATATTAGGTTTTCTTTATCTCCTTACAGGAGTCAAACCTATAATTTATTAGTGGCCCCTCCATCATTGACGAACATGCCTGATTTCTAAGACTGGAGGGGGACATTCGTAATCATATCATAACTCTAGAAAAGCAGATAATCAAACAACCACATAGTATTCTTACTTTTGTAAAAAAGATATATTC
This sequence comes from Paralithodes platypus, assembly GCA_032716605.1. NCBI lineage: Eukaryota > Metazoa > Arthropoda > Malacostraca > Decapoda > Lithodidae > Paralithodes > Paralithodes platypus. Next base: position 26,060,898 of record CM064511.1, on the reverse strand, counting down.
GGGTGCATAAACTTTATACAGCCTAAATCTTCAAAAAGGGGTACAAGCAGGAGCGTGTTTCAAAGAAGCCTGCTTGAAAAAGGGTTAACTCTGAGACTCTGTGCACAGATCTGCTAGCTAAGAAGGCACCCCACTTAAAGTAAGTGGTGAAAACTAAAAACTTATAAGTTTACATGTGCACATATAAACCCCATTAACTAGTGGATATATTCCTAAAAATATAACCAAACATAAATGAATTCTTGTACATTCGTAGAAGTACTGAACTCGTGTACTTATGCAGAAGTAATTACTTCAAAGGTAAAAGTCGTAGTTGCAACTACCGAGATTTCTCAAAAATCTATTGCTTCACAGCCAAAGCTACTTACAACAAGAATTGTTGTAACACTATTATTGGCCTGTAGCACAATTTCCTGCAATGAATACTACAGAGAAATTTTATAATACAATGCCTACAACCTGTATCACAGCTCGTATGTTCCGAACACATACTCCGGAGGGATCTAGGGTGTCCTATGTCACACTGACTGCACCCTCCCCCCCCCCCCTTTTTCTTGAAATTAAACAAAACGTGACTAAAAGGGCCACCTAGACCCTCTGCCGTAAAGCTATACATGGCAAGGAAGGTTTGTCCAGAGCTACTGAAAGGAATCGAGGCAAAAACTCCTGATTAGAGGCCCACAACTGTGTGGACTTAATAACTTCCACCGAAAGATTATTAAGGAAACGTAAAGAGGCTGTCCCCTTGCGTAAATCGTGGGTCTTACCCACAACGCCGGGATTCTTCTCTTTAAAGTCCTCGACCAAGAGAGAAGCCAGTGTACGCTCCATCAAGCGTTCACCCGGACTTGCGACCCATAAAGCACCCTGGTGATTTAGAGGTGCCACTCTTAAATATTTGGTTAGAGCTTGCACTGGGCCAAAAAAGATGGTGCACCTTTCCCCTTTTTAACGCCGGCACCGTGAACTCTGAAAACACGTGTTCACTGTGCTCAATCTTGGCTATGAATCCTGGGGAAGGTGCAATGTGAATACCCTCATGAAGCCTATCAAACCTGAGGCAATTAGGTGCGTTGCTCATCGCCGCCAGCTCAGATACTCTGTTCCCGGTAGCCAAAGCCATAAGGAATACTGCCCTTTTGTAAAATCTGCAGTCTTTGGTACATACGGGAACGAGAATAACGACGATGCTTTGTCCAGAGACCGACCATGTAGGCCTGAGCTGACGGGGAGGTGGGCGGAGTTTAAAACCTGCCCACATAAATCACTTTCAGATAAATGTTTCTGCATGAACAGATAAATTAAATAATTAACAACCAACGCCACCGAGGGCACAGTTTGTTTTTGTTCTAAGAATCCGAGACGTAAAAGCTTGCCAATGCGATTGAAACTGTCGCTTTGTAGACTGGGTATATTGATTCGTGAATATCTTGGTCACGTCGCTACCATATGGTGCTAGCCACTTGGCCTTCTGAACGTCCATAATGAACAAGTCCGTGAGGTTTCTAGGCTGCCAATTGTGGGGGGTGGCAGCCAAGCAGAGGGGACTCCGCCGGCACCAAAAACCTGAAGAGAGAACCAAGAATGGCGTTCTGGAGGGATTTGGTGGGAATAATAAGTCATGGTTATAAGAACCTGGAATGTCCTTAATATGAACATCCAAAACATTTCCGTAACATTGCTACCCCTGACTCATCCGGCCCGTATAAAAGAGGCATAGCTCCTGTTTTTTAACTGGCGCCTTGTCTAAAGGAGGGGGAGATATGTCTGATAAGACTCGCACAGTGGAAGTAGTGAGAGCTCCTGTGCCTGGCACATTGGAAATTGGATCTGACACACGAGGATGGTTAGGTATTTTAGCTAAAGCAAAGGATGTAGCCAGAGGTCGCACAATCGTCGACATCGTGGGATCTCCCGTATCAAAAGGAGTTTCCGGCGTAGGGCCAAAGAACCTATTAAGTGCATTCAATAGTAGTCCATCAATCTCTTCCGCCGGTACATACCTAGCCGATGACGAACTCCGTGGAGATTCGACAGTACCCTGAGAGTCGCCTAGAAGGTGACTGGACTCTTCAACCTCCATCTCTGAGACCAGAGATCGTTGTTCTTCATCCGTTAAGTCTGGCCTATCATGGGAAGATCCCGCCGAAGCTGGGACCTCCACATTTTGCCATGTTAAAACTGGGATAGAAGATGGTACATCGGCATCCCGGTGGACGTCAGCACTAGTTGAGTCACAAAGGGATGTGTGCTGTCCTGCCAGGACTGTGAGTATCGCCATACACCTTGGCTGTGGCTGTCCCTCGCTTGCGAGCTCGGTATACTCTCTGAATGGGAGCCCTCGTCCGAGTCCCGTAAAGGTTTATGATAATTAAAAGCTCCCATAGCTCATTAACACATTGAAAGCAGAGCTGGTGAGCAAAATCATAAAGTATACTAATTAATTTAATATATATTTAATTGTATTAAAATAAATTACTTATAAATAAACACAATATTATCATAATATAATCATAGAAAATATTATAGGTCTGACTCCTGTAAGGAGATAAAGAAAACCTAATATTTAGTAGTGGCCCCGTAATCATTGACGAACATGCCTATTACATAAGGCATCCTCTTCAAACACTAATCCGCCGTAGTTTTGAATCTACCGCGCAGAGCATTTAAAAACTGAGGAGCCTTCATCATGAGCGCACGCGACCTCACTCATGGCTTCAGTCATTATGAATTGGGTTCTCACTACGAAAAAACTTCGTAAAAAATAAAAACAAAAAGAAAATAAGAATAACTATCCAATAAGCTTTCCATCATATCGTGGATGTACTTGTGTGGATTTCTGACCAGACGCTGATTCAGGCGTCATTCTTCCTTCACTGACATATCAAGTAAACCAAAATCCTTAATACATCAACGAATGGGAAGGGGACGGTCGGGAGGGCCCCAGTCGTCAATGATTACGGGGCCACTACTAAATATTAGGTTTTCTTTATCTCCTTACAGGAGTCAAACCTATAATTTATTAGTGGCCCCTCCATCATTGACGAACATGCCTGATTTCTAAGACTGGAGGGGGACATTCGTAATCATATCATAACTCTAGAAAAGCAGATAATAAAAACAACCACATAGTATTCTTACTTTGAAAATATATTTAATTAACGGCGTAGCCGAACAAATACAAGAAAAAGGGGGTTCAGGCAGGTGCGTGCTTCAAAGAAGCCTGCCTGACAAAAAATTGGTAACCCTGAAGATTCTGAACACAGATCTGTAGTTACAAAGGCACCCCACTCAACGAGTGGTGACAAAAAATAACAAGTTATAAGTTTACATGTGCACATAATAAACCCCAACATAAACTTGGAGATAAATTGCAAAGGAACTCCAATAATCTAAAACTAAATTGCTTTCGCAGCTAAACTACTCTAACAACACCGTTGTTTTGTACTTAACATTGTACTAGCACAATTTCTCACTGAGAAATTTTCATAACACATTTTAACCTTAAATTGTATCACAGCTCTCATACTCCGGCGGGGTCTAGGGTGTCCTGTGTCACTGACTGCACCCCCCCCCCCCCCCTTTCCCATGAAAGTAAACAAAAGTGACTGCAGGGCCGCCTAGACCCTCTGCCTTAAAGCTATACATGGTAAGGAAGGTTTGTCTAGAGCAACTGACAAGTATCTAGACAGAAACGTATGATTAGACGCCCACAACTGCGTGGACGCTATGTCTTCAACTGAACAATTTTTCAGGAAACGTAAAGAGGCTGCCCATTTGCGTAAATCGTGGGCCCGACCCACAACGCCGGGATTACTTTCTTTAATGACTTCTACCAGAAGAGAGGCTAATCGCCGTTTAAGTAAGCGTTTACCCGTACTTGCTACCCATAAAGCACCTTGGGGGTTGTGAGGAGCTACTCTCAAATATTTGGTTAGAGCTTGTACTGGACATAAATTATGATGCACCTTTCCCCTTTTTAACGCCGGCACCGTGAACTCAGAAAACACGTGTGCACTATGCTCATTCTTGGCTACAAAACCTGGGGAGGGTGCAATGGAAATACATTCATTAAGTCTACCAAACCTAAGACAATTAGGTGTGTTGCTCATCGCCGCCAGCTCAGACACTCTGTTTCCGGTGGCTAAAGCCAAAAGGAAAACCGCCTTTTTTAAGATTAATGCAAAGTCTGCAGTATTTTGGTACAGACGAGAGTGAAGCAAAGACAAAGCTTTGTCCAGAGACCAAGTAGGCATGAGCTGACGGGGAGGTGGGCGGAGTTTAAAACATGCTCTCATAAAACCTGTTTCCTCCGCCACCGGTATGGAGAGACCTGTAAGGTCTAAAAAGGGCACTCTAATCGCAGTTAAGTGATTTTTTAATGTTACCACAGATAAACGTTTCTGCTCAAACAGATAATTTAAATAATTAAAAACTAATGCCACTGAGGGTACAGTTTGTTCTGTCCTAACGATCCAAGAAGTAAAGGCTTGCCAATGTGATTGATACTGTCGTTTTGTAGACTGAGTATATTGATTAAGTAATTTATTTGTCACATCTCTACCGTATGGTGCTAGCCACTTGGCCTCCTGAATGTCCATAATGCAAAAGTCAGCGAGGTCGCGAGGTTGCCAATCGCGTCTAAGTGGAAATACCCGACCGGGAGCGATACCGGGTCCGGGCACCACATTTTCAATTGCTGGTACCACAACTGCGCCGGCCACAGTGGCGCGATTAGCGAGACTAAGCCTCGATAATCTCGTAGTTTGTTCACTACGTGGCACATTAGTGACGCATCTGGCGGCGGAAACAGATAGATGGAGCTCCATCTGTTCCAGTCTGTCACTAGGGCGTCTGGCCCCCCTGCCGGCGTTTTCGCCCGGCGGGTGAGGTATAGATGGAGTTTGTGAGTCTCCTCGGACGCAAAAAGATCCACTTGTGGATGGGAGAGCTCTGCAATCATTAGGTTGAAAATGGGTTGCTTGAGCTCCCATTCTACTGTCGTGCTCTGTCGCCGGGATAGAGCGTCTGCCCAGACGTTCGCTACGCCTGGGAGATAAGAAGCGTGCAGATAAATATCTAGACTGTTGGCTAGAGCAAAAATCTCTTCTGACACGTTTAGCAACTTCCTTGACCTCGTTGACCCTTGTTTCTGAATACAGTGGACTGCATTCAGATTGTCCATTCTGAAGGCCACCGACTTGTCCCGTAACGCCGGGCCGTGAGCCTGAAGGAAATATAAGGGGACTAGTAATTCTTTGACATTGATGTGCGAGATTTCTAAGTGGGACCAAAGCCCCTGACCCTGGTGCCCCTGATTTGACCGAAATCCCCAACCTATTGTGCCTGACGCATCCGTGTCTACCCATACCGTTGGTGGAGGAGAGGTCCATGACATTATTGAGTGCAATGTTTCCCTCTTCGCCCAGACCGCTAGCAAGGTGTGGATTAATTTCGGGATGGGCCATAATTTTCCCGCCGGTGAGAGCGGGAAATATTTGTTGCCTTCCAATATTAATCGTTTTACTTTCAACCGGCCCAACTTGACAGTTAGTTGAATCCAGTTGAGAGAGCCGACCAGAGACTCCCAGACCCTCCGTGTCGTAGTCAGACTGTGAAGAAACCTGAACAGTTTCCTGCGAAACCTGTTGCGATTGTCCACACTCTGACTCAGAGTGAGAGCGGCGGTGTCCCAGACCAGCCCTATCCACTGAATTACTCGTGAGGGAACAAGGTTTGACTTTACCAGATTTACCTTGAAGCCTAGAGTTTTGACATGATTCAAAATGATATTGACATGTTTTATGCATAATTGTTGTGTCTCTGCCACCACCAGCCAGTCGTCCAGATACCACAACACTCTGATCCCTTGTTTTAACAATGGCATCAGGGCTTGCCGGACTAGTTTTGTGAATAATCGAGGTGCTAGGTTCAAACCGAACGGCATCCTCTGAAAAACAAAATTTTGGTGCCTGATCCGTAAGGCCAAAAACCTTTGAAATCTTTTGTTGACCGATACGTGCCAATAGGCGTCTGTCAGGTCTAGTGAACACATCCAACCTCCCGGCGGAAGTGTTAGCCTGATTTGGTGTACTGTTAACATTCTGAAAGATTCGTTGTGAATGTGAAGATTCAGATAAGACAGGTCTACGACCGGCCTCATCTGAACACTGTCCCTTTTGGGAACCAAAAATAGTTTGGACGTGAATACAGGGTAATTTGGGGGGACCGGGATGATGACATTCTTGGCAATCATTTCCTGGGCTAGTGACTCCACCTCTAAAGAAACAAAATTCGCCGTTGTCGGCTGACGTAATCGAGGTCGCCGGAGCCACTGCCAAGTGAGACCTTTGCGTGCCACCATCCGTGCCCAAGTGTTTAACGGCCATGCTTGGTGACACGTTCGGAACGACCCAGTTAGCAGACAAGGGTTCGCCGGCTGTACTACCCTCGGTTCCTCCGGCCTTAAGGTAGGCGCCGGGAGTGAGAGAGACTTTAGTTTTTTGATGGTGGGGTTGGTGCTGGCCGCTTCGCCGGCTGGCTGGTGTTGGTCGAAGACTGGCCCTGACCTGGTTTATTTTGGCCGCGTCCTCTCTGACCTGAAAACCTATTCTGTCTATGCCTGTACTGACCCTGGGGGAGTGGGAGGACTTAGGCGGAAGAAATGGTTTAGATCCCCCTGGCTGGGCTTTAGTAGTAGGCCTGGGTTTGGGGAAGTTAAATGCAGGTTTCTTAGAAGGGGTGGGACTGTGCTTAACGGCCTGTGCCATATTGAACACCGTTCGCCATACTTCAGGGGACATTAAAGAAGGGGTAAGTACTGGTGACATCACCACCTGGTTAGCAATGCGCTCAGGTAGCTGGCGAACTAACGACATCCTAAGATCTTGTCGTGCTCGCACCGCCTCAAGCAAGGCGGTGCGTATGTCACCTAAGGATTGGATTGACGACTGAAGAATCAGTCGCCGGGATAACTCAACCGATCTTCGAGCATCCGCGTCTACGATTGCCTGAGTAGATCGTAGTAAAGACTTAGCCACCTGCTGAGATACTATGTACTGTGAAAACAGGCAAAAAGCTTTTCCTCGTAGCCTAAATTCTCTGTCTAGGTGAGTAGGGGTAGGGGTAGTGAACGGGTCCTTCAGTTCACAAAGATTAATCTTAGGGGCAGCTAGGAATGCAAACAAAGCCGCCGGGACTCCGCCGGCAGAACCCACCGGCATGGAAAACCATGAATGTGAGTCCTGAGGGATCTGGTGGGAAGATTTAGAAGTGAAAGTGGTTGCAAAGTTTTGAGCCTCTACCTCCCAATCCACCCAAGGTCCTGGACCCAACTGTCCCACCTTCAAAACTGGATTAGCTGCGTCGTCTGTGACGGTCCGTAAATCTAGTTCAGGAGTAAGAGCTGACAGAGTCTTAATATCATTAAACCCATCCAGCTTAGACCAGTCTGAAAATAGTTTTAAAGCTGAGGCAGGGGGTAAAGCAGGCTTAGAAGCATACACAAAATAATCCTGGTGATAATAACTAGGTATAGCCTTAATGTTTACGTCCAGAACATTACCTAAGGCATCCATGGCCCTTAATTTCTTTGACTTGTTGCCCTGGATAAACCACTCACGCGGTACCGGGAGTTCCCCTGACAAGGTAGGTTGGGCAAGCTCTGGTTTAGAGGGGTTCAAAAGAACCCATGACTCGTCTGGCCCATAAAGGAGGGGCATAGCTACCTTTCTAAGAGGTGCTTTGTCTAGAGGGGGTGGATTAACATCCGTTATGACCCTGACATTTGAAGTTGTCAATGCCGCCGTGGCAGGCTTAGTGCTCCTTGCAGGTGACAGAGTAGGAGGGTTAGGAATCTTAGATAAATCAATTGACGTCATCAGAGGCCGTACCGTAGAGCTTGTCGAGGGAGCCCCCAAGTCCATTGTGGGGTTTTCTTGTTGCTGACCAAAAAATTTAGATAAAGCATGAGTAAGCAACCCATCAATTTCTTGTGCTGTAACAAACTGGTTAGATGAAGAACTTATAGGAGAATCATTATTATCTCTTGCGGCGTCCAAGCCTGAGCCTGACCCTTGTCCTTCCATATCCGAAATTATTGAAACTTCGTCTTTTTCCTCCCGATCCTCCTGAGAAGACCCCGCCGAGGCAGGGGTACCTTGTTTCCAAGATAAGTCTGGGATAGAGGATGGGGTCGCCGCGTCCCTGTGGACGTCGGCTACTGTGTGACTCGTATGAGTCGGACGTGGGTGGTCAGACCGTGGTTGGGCAAACCGCCAAACACCAAGGCCCTGGCCTACGCTCTCTTGAGAGTCTGAAACATTCTCAATTATTGACCCTCCTGAACTTTCCATTTCCAGGGTTAAAATATTAATTGGCAACTCCTCTTTAGGGACAGGTGCTGCACTGGACTCAGAGGCCCTAACACAAACTTTGTCAGGTGTAGAGGTACGATGAGATGCACTAGACTTAGGGGAATGTCGAGAGGACTTCCGATGTGAATCCGTTTTTGAGGATTTATGGCTGCGGTGTGACCGCGAACTAGTCTTAGATCTGGAAGAATCTCCGCCGTGACCACTGGTGGAATCTTCCGTCTTACTCTTCTTACTCTCCGGCGAAGAGGCCCGACTAGAAGACTGTTGTCTGAGAGGTGACCTTGACCTAGATCTCGCCTGTGACGAGGAGGCGGATGCCGGGGGTGTAGGCTCTCTCGGGCGTTTAGTTGTAGTCGCAGACGTTACAGAACCCTGACTAGTCTCCATCGGCTTAACACTCGTGACTCTAGAGGAACGTTTAGGGGGAGGGTGTTCTGACAGCAATCTATCCCAAAGTGGGACGTTGTCACATTGAAGTGACTTATGCGCGACAATGGTAGTGTAGGCCGACATTTGTTGTCGAACCTCTCTCAACGCTACCGCCGCGGTCTTATCGTTATCACAAAGGACTTTAACAGCTAATTGAGAACAAAAGGAACAATTATGCATCACCCAGAGACCCCTTGAACGGTCTAGACATTTAACACACCTTATGCAAAGGGTGTGTGCAAAAATAGGGATACCAGCACAAGTAGGGGTAATGCACAGGGCAAAAACTGGGGCCACGGTAGCCATGACAGAGACTGGTGGGTGAAAACTACCGCCGGGTCTGTATTGGTCCGCAGGAGCTCAGCTCTGGAAAAAACAAGAAAATTTCCAGGAATTAATCCTCATAAGGGTAATCCAACATGATCGCACACCAGTGTTAATAACCCGCCGGGTAACGAGATGCAAAGACACAACTAACACATCTCGCCACGCGGCGGGGTGTAAAGTCTAAACAAATCTTTTGCTAAAGAAAGTGAAGAATACCCTCTGATATAATGGTCCAGCATGGCACTTATAGTCTCTCGGAGGAGGTGACTGTCTCAAGATTCAATTTTGTAACAAAGCAACCCCCCAAAAAGACGCCGGCCCTTGAATTATTATAGTAGAATAGCCCAGGGCAGGATGATACGAGATCTAATGTTTAACGAATTGTCCCAAAAGATCGCCGTAAGATCGAAGGCGGCGATACCTGATAGTATCACTAAATTAAATAGGTTAAAATGAATTTTGTAAAATTCCTTAATTCCTCCACCTAGGAGCACCCGCCGGGTGTGAGAATCAATATATAACCTAATTGAACCTTCAATCGCCGTAAATAGTAAAGGCAGCGATACACAGAGTATCACTATAATGGAGCGGTTAACTAACTGGAAGACCTAAGTCGTTCATCTCACCCTACCCAGGTGCACCCGCCGGGTGAGAAGTTTTAAAAGTTAACCCCATAAGTTCCTGTCCCCGCTTCTTTGTAAAAGATCGCCGGGGAGGAAAGCCTAAACAACAGCTAGGTTTTTTCATGTGGTTGTCGTAAAACCAGGTAGAAAAAACTCCTAAAACGTATGTCCACAAGGACGCCGTTTTATATGGATGGGTACAGCCATCCCGCCGGGAATCAAAGGAGGCCTGAAACCAGGCACCCACAGAGACACAGTCCTGGAGAGCCACAGACACCCCACCCGCCGGGGATACAAGCCAGTGTCAACAACCACGTGTGGCCCAACACTGCTCTCGGCCAGGATTTTTTCACGGTGAAACCGAGAAAAAACCCGCCGTAGGGAAACCCACCCTGAACAGATACCATCTGAACAACACACGACACGAGGATAGCCACGCACGGCTAACCCAAGGTCACAACATAATCCGTGGAATTAGCCAATACACAACTAAACCAGGAAACAATTATAGTCCGAGGAATTAGCCAATACACAACTAAAACCCGGATACACATGACACAGTAGGGCATATTTATAAAATAAATAATAACACTAGTACATGTGGCAAAGCTACGAGCGGCTGGCTAGGCCTAGGCAGACGGCATAAAAAACAGTTGAAATATACACACACACTGGAAATATCACAACAGGAACCACCGCCAACACACCACCGAGCAATAACTTCCAACCCAGGGAAGACTGACTCGGGACCCAGAAAAAACTTCACTAAGTGAAGAAAAATACGCTGGGAACGTCAGAAAACACAGCTTACCTCATCAGAAAGATAAAAGGCAGCAATAATTAACGCGTAGTGAAAGCCGCCTGCATCACAAACTAACTCAACTGTGAAAAAGTTCACATGTCCACAACGTGACCACGAGGGTACATCCGAAATAGATGCCCCATACACTCGACCCAAAATACACTGCACTGCGGGCAACCAGCCCAGGACACTCCTGCTACGCCTATCCTAACCTTACTCGATACATCCTGGAGTAAACAAATGAGAAAAAACTCACTAGGGACGCAACGAATGCGGAACCAGCGGAGCATGGGGAGGCACGTCCGGGCGGGCTGAGCGCAGAGCAGAGAAGGAAGAATGACGCCTGAATCAGCTTCTGGTCAGAAATCCACACAAGTACATCCACGATATGATGGAAAGCTTATTGGATAGTTATTCTTATTTTCTTTTTGTTTTTATTTTTTACGAAGTTTTTTCGTAGTGAGAACCCAATTCATAATGACTGAAGCCATGAGTGAGGTCGCGTGCGCTCATGATGAAGGCTCCTCAGTTTTTAAATGCTCTGCGCGGTAGATTCGAAACTACGGCGGATTAGTGTTTGAAGAGGATGCCTTATGTAATAGGCATGTTCGTCAATGATGGAGGGGCCACTAATAAATATATGTTTATTATGATTCAGCTATTAAATTATTTCATTAACAAACAAAATAAGATAGGGATACCTGAGCTTAACGGCGTTGAACATACAGCAATGAGAGGTTCAAGTGCCGACACGACAGAGACTGGGGGAAAACTACCCCGCCCCCGGGAACTACCTGGTCACCTGGTGCAACACCGGTACTCCGCCCTGGAAAGAGAAATTTCCGGGGATTAATGTTCATAGGGGTACACCCAAAAAATGGTACAAAATATGTGCCACAAAACCGCCGGTCAACGAACCGTAGCACTCCACCACTACTTTTAAAGTCTTTCAAGTATCCCTATACACTTGAAACACTAGTAAGATTCCGGCATCTTTTTATCCCATAAAAAGTCTAAGCCAATCTTAATCTCTAATCCGGCTTCTCCCAGAAGCCCTCATAGATCGTCGTCTTGAAGGCCGTGATACCCTATTGTATCAATCAATTGTTTGGCAAATTATCGCGAATTGCAAATCAGTTAATATAACCACCCAAAGGTACAACCGCCGGGTTTTATATGCAATGTCAAACCAATTGTACCTGCCCCAGACCTCTTTGTAAAAAGGTCGCCGGGAGGGAAAGACTAAACAAACAAACAGCATTGATTCAATGGCTTATTAAAGATTTCAGCATATCTTTTACCTGTCCAAAAGAATTAAGCATAACTTCTGAATCCTCATAAAGATGAAGCTTATCTTTGTTAAAGATGAAGTCTTTCAAGTATCCCTATACACTTGAAACACTAGTAAGATTCCGGCATCTTTTTATCCCATAAAAAGTCTAAGCCTATCTTAATCTCTAATCCGGCTTCTCCCAGAAGCCCTCATAGATCGCCGTCTTTAAGGCCGTGATACCCTATTGTATCAATCAATTGTTTGGCAAATTATCGCGAATCGCAAATCCGTTAATATAACCACCCGAAGGTACAACCGCCGGGTTTTATATGCAATGTCAAACCAATTATACCTGCCCCAGACATCTTTGTAAAAAGGTCGCCAGGAGGGAAAGACCAAACAAACAGACAGCATTGTTTCAATGGCTTTGAAAAGCAGAGAAAACCATGTCCAACAGGTGTCAGCATGATCACCTAGATAACTGTGTAGAGCCCCCCTCGACGGGAATAACCCAGGAAGCCTGATCCCAGGCTCGACCATAGAAAACGCAGTTTCTGATGAGCCCTCAAGCGACCAAACTCGTCGGGGTAACTTACCTATTTTAGCCATCCTGACTAAAACTCGGTAAACAAAAACGGTGTTCTCGGAGCAACGAGAAAAACGCCGGAAAGGTAACCCACACTAAACGAGACATTACAGGAGGGCGTAATGCATAAAGCAATGAATAACACAGGAAGCCTGATCCCAGGCTCGACCACAGAAAACGCAGTTTCAGATGAGCCCTCAAGCGACCAAACTCGTCGGGGTAACTTACCTATTTTAGCCATCCTGCCTAAAACTCGGTAAACAAAAACGGTGTTCTCGGAGCAACGAGAAAAACGCCGGAAAGGTAACCCACACCAAACGAGACATTTTAACACATTTTATACAAAGGGTGTGCGCAAAAATAGGGATACCTGAACAGGAGGGCGTAATGCATAAAGCAAAAACCGGGGCAAAGGTAGCCATGACAGAGACTGGTAGGAAACTTACTCCAGGTTCTGCATAGACCCGCCGGGACCCAGCTCTGGAAAAAAAGAAAATTTCCAGGAATTAATGCTCATAAGGTTAACCCAATCATGTTCGCACACAAGTGTTAAATAACCCGCCGGGTAACGAGACGTAATACTCAACGACTTCAGCTCGCTACGCGGTGGGGTTTCCTAAGTAAAAGATATCAGAATATCTTAATTTGTCCAAAAGATTTATGAATACCCTCTGACATAATATATAAAGACCAGCATGGCGTTTATAACAGATTAAGTCTTTCCGGTGGTGTTTGTTTCAAGATTCAATTTTGGAAAACAAAAAAAACTAAAAAAGACGCCGGCCCCCGAATTATCTCGTAGATGAAAAACTGGGAAGCCTGACAAATATACGAGATCTAACTTCTCCCGAAGTATCTTTTTAGATCGCCGTATGTTGAAGGCGGCGATACAAAACATATCCCTCAATTGTCTGGTTAACTAACTGAATTGTAAATTCGTTATTCCCACCCTTCCAAGGAGCACCCGCCGGGTGTGAATATTAGTTTAAAAAACGTTAACCCCAATTGTGCCCTAAAGCGCCGTATGTTGAAGGAGGCGATACACAATGCATCCCTCAATTGTCTGGTCAACTAAACTGAATTTTGCAAATTCGGTCATCCCACCCTTCCAGGTTACACCCGCCGGGCGATTTAAAGTTTAAAAGTTAACCCCAATTGTTCCTATCCCCACTTCTTTGTAAAAGATCGCCGGGGAGGAAATACAACAACAGCATAGTTTTATATTGGCTAGTAAGATTCAAGCATCTTTTTATCCCATAAAAAGTCTAAGCCTATCTTAATCTCTAATCCGGCTTCTCCCAGAAGCCCTCATAGATCGCCGTCTTGAAGGCCGTGATACCCTATTGTATCAATCAATTGTTTGGCAAATTATCGCGAATCGCAAATCCGTTAATATAACCACCCGAAGGTACAACCGCCGGGTTTTATATGCAATGTCAAACCAATTATACCTGCCCCAGACCTCTTTGTAAAAAGGTCGCCGGGAGGGAAAGACCAAACAAACAGACAGCATTGTTTCAATGGCTTTGAAAAGCAGAGAAAACCATGTCCAACAGGTGTCAGCATGATCACCTAGATAACTGTGTGGAGCCCCCCTCGACGGGAATAACCCAGGAAGCCTGATCCCAGGCTCGACCATAGAAAACACAGTTTCTGATGAGCCCTCAAGCGACCAAACTCGTCAGGGTAACTTACCTATTTTAGCCATCCTGACTAAAACTCGGTAAACAAAACCGGTGTTCTCGGAGCAACGAGAAAAACGCCGGAAAGGTAACCCACACTAAACGAGACATTACAGGAGGGCGTAATGCATAAAGCAATGAATAACACAGGAAGCCTGATCCCAGGCTCGACCACAGAAAACGCAGTTTCAGATGAGCCCTCAAGCGACCAAACTCGTCGGGGTAACTTACCTATTTTAGCCATCCTGACTAAAACTCGGTAAACAAAAACGGTGTTCTCGGAGCAACGAGAAAAAACGCCGGAAAGGTAACCCACACCAAACGAGATATTTTAACACATTTTATACAAAGGGTGTGCGCAAAAATAGGGATACCTGAACAGGAGGGCGTAATGCATAAAGCAAAAACCGGGGCAAAGGTAGCCATGACAGAGACTGGTGGGAAACTTACTCCAGGTTCTGCATAGACCCGCCGGGACCCAGCTCTGGAAAAAAAGAAAATTTCCAGGAATTAATGCTCATAAGGTTAACCCAATCATGTTCGCACACAAGTGTTAAATAACCCGCCGGGTAACGAGACGTAATACTCAACGACTTCAGCTCGCTACGCGGTGGGGTTTCCTAAGTAAAAGATATCAGAATATCTTAATTTGTCCAAAAGATTTATGAATACCCTCTGACATAATATATAAAGACCAGCATGGCGTTTATAACAGATTAAGTCTTTCCGGTGGTGTTTGTTTCAAGATTCAATTTTGGAAAACAAAAATAAAAAAGACGCCGGCCCCCGAATTATCTCGTAGATGAAAAACTGCGAAGCCTGACAAATATACGAGATCTAACTTCTCCCGAAGTATCTTTTTAGATCGCCGTATGTTGAAGGCGGCGATACAAAACGTATCCCTCAATTGTCTGGTTAACTAACTGAATTGTAAATTCGTTATTCCCACCCTTCCAAGGAGCACCCGCCGGGTGTGAATATTAGTTTAAAAAACGTTAACCCCAATTGTGCCCTAAAGCGCCGTATGTTGAAGGAGGCGATACACAATGCATCCCTCAATTGTCTGGTCAACTAAACTGAATTTTGCAAATTCGGTCATCCCACCCTTCCAGGTTACACCCGCCGGGCGATTTAAAGTTTAAAAGTTAACCCCAATTGTTCCTATCCCCACTTCTTTGTAAAAGATCGCCGGGGAGGAAATACAACAACAGCATAGTTTTATATTGGCTAGTAAGATTCAAGCATCTTTTTATCCCATAAAAAGTCTAAGCCTATCTTAATCTCTAATCCGGCTTCTCCCAGAAGCCCTCATAGATCGCCGTCTTGAAGGCCGTGATACCCTATTGTATCAATCAATTGTTTGGCAAATTATCGCGAATCGCAAATCCGTTAATATA
Source organism: Paralithodes platypus (assembly GCA_032716605.1). Lineage (NCBI taxonomy): Eukaryota > Metazoa > Arthropoda > Malacostraca > Decapoda > Lithodidae > Paralithodes > Paralithodes platypus. Next base: position 26,045,404 of record CM064511.1, on the reverse strand, counting down.
ACCACCCGAAGGTACAACCGCCGGGTTTTATATGCAATGTCAAACCAATTATACCTGCCCCAGACCTCTTTGTAAAAAGGTCGCCGGGAGGGAAAGACCAAACAAACAGACAGCATTGTTTCAATGGCTTTGAAAAGCAGAGAAAACCATGTCCAACAGGTGTCAGCATGATCACCTAGATAACTGTGTGGAGCCCCCCTCGACGGGAATAACCCAGGAAGCCTGATCCCAGGCTCGACCATAGAAAACGCAGTTTCTGATGAGCCCTCAAGTGACCAAACTCGTCGGGGTAACTTACCTATTTTAGCCATCCTGACTAAAACTCGGTAAACAAAAACGGTGTTCTCGGAGCAACGAGAAAAACGCCGGAAAGGTAACCCACACCAAACGAGATATTTTAACACATTTTATACAAAGGGTGTGCGCAAAAATAGGGATACCTGAACAGGAGGGCGTAATGCATAAAGCATAAACCGGGGCAAAGGTAGCCATGACAGAGACTGGTGGGAAACTTACTCCAGGTTCTGCATAGACCCGCCGGGACCCAGCTCTGGAAAAAAAGAAAATTTCCAGGAATTAATGCTCATAAGGTTAACCCAATCATGTTCGCACACAAGTGTTAAATAACCCGCCGGGTAACGAGACGTAATACTCAACGACTTCAGCTCGCTACGCGGTGGGGTTTCCTAAGTAAAAGATATCAGAATATCTTAATTTGTCCAAAAGATTTATGAATACCCTCTGACATAATATATAAAGACCAGCATGGCGTTTATAACAGATTAAGTCTTTCCGGTGGTGTTTGTTTCAAGATTCAATTTTGGAAAACAAGAAAAACTAAAAAAGACGCCGGCCCCCGAATTATCTCGTAGATGAAAAACTGCGAAGCCTGACAAATATACGAGATCTAACTTCTCCCGAAGTATCTTTTTAGATCGCCGTATGTTGAAGGCGGCGATACAAAACGTATCCCTCAATTGTCTGGTTAACTAACTGAATTGTAAATTCGTTATTCCCACCCTTCCAAGGAGCACCCGCCGGGTGTGAATATTAGTTTAAAAAACGTTAACCCCAATTGTGCCCTAAAGCGCCGTATGTTGAAGGAGGCGATACACAATGCATCCCTCAATTGTCTGGTCAACTAAACTGAATTTTGCAAATTCGGTCATCCCACCCTTCCAGGTTACACCCGCCGGGCGATTTAAAGTTTAAAAGTTAACCCCAATTGTTCCTATCCCCACTTCTTTGTAAAAGATCGCCGGGGAGGAAATACAACAACAGCATAGTTTTATATTGGCTAGTAAGATTCAAGCATCTTTTTATCCCATAAAAAGTCTAAGCCTATCTTAATCTCTAATCCGGCTTCTCCCAGAAGCCCTCATAGATCGCCGTCTTGAAGGCCGTGATACCCTATTGTATCAATCAATTGTTTGGCAAATTATCGCGAATCGCAAATCCGTTAATATAACCACCCGAAGGTACAACCGCCGGGTTTTATATGCAATGTCAAACCAATTATACCTGCCCCAGACCTCTTTGTAAAAAGGTCGCCGGGAGGGAAAGACCAAACAAACAGACAGCATTGTTTCAATGGCTTTGAAAAGCAGAGAAAACCATGTCCAACAGGTGTCAGCATGATCACCTAGATAACTGTGTGGAGCCCCCCTCGACGGGAATAACCCAGGAAGCCTGATCCCAGGCTCGACCATAGAAAACACAGTTTCTGATGAGCCCTCAAGCGACCAAACTCGTCAGGGTAACTTACCTATTTTAGCCATCCTGACTAAAACTCGGTAAACAAAACCGGTGTTCTCGGAGCAACGAGAAAAACGCCGGAAAGGTAACCCACACTAAACGAGACATTACAGGAGGGCGTAATGCATAAAGCAATGAATAACACAGGAAGCCTGATCCCAGGCTCGACCACAGAAAACGCAGTTTCAGATGAGCCCTCAAGCGACCAAACTCGTCGGGGTAACTTACCTATTTTAGCCATCCTGACTAAAACTCGGTAAACAAAAACGGTGTTCTCGGAGCAACGAGAAAAACGCCGGAAAGGTAACCCACACCAAACGAGATATTTTAACACATTTTATACAAAGGGTGTGCGCAAAAATAGGGATACCTGAACAGGAGGGCGTAATGCATAAAGCAAAAACCGGGGCAAAGGTAGCCATGACAGAGACTGGTGGGAAACTTACTCCAGGTTCTGCATAGACCCGCCGGGACCCAGCTCTGGAAAAAAAGAAAATTTCCAGGAATTAATGCTCATAAGGTTAACCCAATCATGTTCGCACACAAGTGTTAAATAACCCGCCGGGTAACGAGACGTAATACTCAACGACTTCAGCTCGCTACGCGGTGGGGTTTCCTAAGTAAAAGATATCAGAATATCTTAATTTGTCCAAAAGATTTATGAATACCCTCTGACATAATATATAAAGACCAGCATGGCGTTTATAACAGATTAAGTCTTTCCGGTGGTGTTTGTTTCAAGATTCAATTTTGGAAAACAAGAAAAACTAAAAAAGACGCCGGCCCCCGAATTATCTCGTAGATGAAAAACTGCGAAGCCTGACAAATATACGAGATCTAACTTCTCCCGAAGTATCTTTTTAGATCGCCGTATGTTGAAGGCGGCGATACAAAACGTATCCCTCAATTGTCTGGTTAACTAACTGAATTGTAAATTCGTTATTCCCACCCTTCCAAGGAGCACCCGCCGGGTGTGAATATTAGTTTAAAAAACGTTAACCCCAATTGTGCCCTAAAGCGCCGTATGTTGAAGGAGGCGATACACAATGCATCCCTCAATTGTCTGGTCAACTAAACTGAATTTTGCAAATTCGGTCATCCCACCCTTCCAGGTTACACCCGCCGGGCGATTTAAAGTTTAAAAGTTAACCCCAATTGTTCCTATCCCCACTTCTTTGTAAAAGATCGCCGGGGAGGAAATACAACAACAGCATAGTTTTATTGGCTAGTAAGATTCAAGCATCTTTTTATCCCATAAAAAGTCTAAGCCTATCTTAATCTCTAATCCGGCTTCTCCCAGAAGCCCTCATAGATCGCCGTCTTGAAGGCCGTGATACCCTATTGTATCAATCAATTGTTTGGCAAATTATCGCGAATCGCAAATCCGTTAATATAACCACCCGAAGGTACAACCGCCGGGTTATATGCAATGTCAAACCAATTATACCTGCCCCAGACCTCTTTGTAAAAAGGTCGCCGGGAGGGAAAGACCAAACAAACAGACAGCATTGTTTCAATGGCTTTGAAAAGCAGAGAAAACCATGTCCAACAGGTGTCAGCATGATCACCTAGATAACTGTGTGGAGCCCCCCTCGACGGGAATAACCCAGGAAGCCTGATCCCAGGCTCGACCATAGAAAACGCAGTTTCTGATGAGCCCTCAAGTGACCAAACTCGTCGGGGTAACTTACCTATTTTAGCCATCCCTGACTAAAACTCGGTAAACAAAAACGGTGTTCTCGGAGCAACGAGAAAAACGCCGGAAAGGTAACCCACACCAAACGAGACATTTTAACATATTTTATACAAAGGGTGTGCGCAAAAATAGGGATACCTGAACAGGAGGGCGTAATGCATAAAGCAAAAACCGGTGCAAAGGTAGCCATGACAGAGACTGGTGGGAAACTTACTCCAGGTTTTGCATAGACCCGCCGGGACCCAGCTCTGGAAAAAAAGAAAATTTCCAGGAATTAATGCTCATAAGGTTAACCCAATCGTGTTCGCACACAAGTGTTAAATAACCCGCCGGGTAACGAGACGTAATACTCAACGACTACAGCTCGCTACGCGGTGGGGTTTCCTAAGTAAAAGATATCAGAATATCTTAATTTGTCCAAAAGATTTATGAATACCCTCTGACATAATATATAAAGACCAGCATGGCGTTTATAACAGATTAAGTCTTTCCGGTGGTGTTTGTTTCAAGATTCAATTTTGGAAAAAAAACTAAAAAACTAAAAAAGACGCCGGCCCCCGAATTATCTCGTAGATCAAAAACTGGGATGCCTGACAAATATACGAGATCTAACTTCTCCCGAAGTATCTTTTTAGATCGCCGTATGTTGAATGCGGCGATACAAAACGTATCCCTCAATTGTCCGGTTAACTAACTGAATTGTAATTCGTTATTCCCACCCTTCCAAGGAGCACCCGCCGGGTGTGAATATTAGTTTTAAAACGTTAACCCCAATTGTGCCCTAAAGCGCCGTATGTTGAAGGAGGCGATACACAATGCATCCCTCAATTGTCTGGTCAACTAAACTGAATTTTGCAAATTCGGTCATCCCACCCTTCCAGGTTGCACCCGCCGGGTGATTTAAAGTTTAAAAGTTAACCCCAATTGTTCCTATCCCCACTTCTTTGTAAAAGATCGCCGGGGAGGAAATACAACAACAGCATAGTTTTATATTGGCTTTGCAAAACCGAAAAAACTACAAACAACACGTGTCCGTATGAACACTGTTAGATGGGTACAGCCAACCCGCCGGGAATCATAAGGAGCCTGAAACAGGCACCCCAGAGACGCAGTCCTGGGGAGCCACAGACACCCACTCGCCGGGGAAACAAGCCTGTTTTAAACCCTGCGTGGCCAAAACTCGGCAACCAGCCGGGGTTATCAAGGTGAAACCGAGAAAAACCCGCTGGAAAAAACCCACCCCGTCCAGATACCATCTGAACGCAACACCGGACCGAGGCGTAGCCAAAACACAACTAACGCCGGGCCCAACATAGTCCGTGGAATTAGCCAATACACAACTAACCCAGGACACATAAATAGTCCGTGAAATTAGCCAATACACAACTAAACCAGGACACACATGACACAGTAGTACATATTTAGAAAATAAATCAATAACACTTGTATATGTGGAAAAGCTACGAGAGGCTGGCTAGGCCTAGGCAGACGGATAACAGTAACATGTCGAAACATAAACAAAAAGCACTGAATTATATCACAACAGGAACCACCGCCAACACACCACTGTAGCAAATACTTCCGGCAAAGGGAAGAACTGACTCGGGACCCAGAAAAAACTTCACTAAGTGAAGGAAAATACGCTGGGAACGTCAGCAAAAATACGCTACCTCATCAGAAAGATAAAAGGAAGCAATAACGCGTAATGAAACCCGCCTACATCACAAAGCTAGCTAACTGTGAAAAAGTTCACCTGTCCACAACAGGACCACGAGGGTACATCCGAAATAGATGCCCCAAACACACGACCCAAAATACACTGCACTGCGGGCAACCAGCCCAGGACACTCCTGCTACGTATATCCTAACCTTACTCGATACATCCCGGAGTAAACAAATGGGAAACAACTCACTAGGGACGCAGCAAATGCGGAACCAGAGGAACGTGGAGAGACACGTCCGGGCCGGTTGACCGCAGAGCAGAGAAGGAAGTATGACGCCTGAATCAGCGTCTGGTCAAAGATCCACACAAGTACATCCACGATATGATGGAAAGCTTATTGGATAGTTATTCTTATTTTCTTTTTGTTTTTATTTTTTACGAAGTTTTTTCGTAGTGAGAACCCAATTCATAATGACTGAAGCCATGAGTGAGGTCGCGTGCGCTCATGATGAAGGCTCCTCAGATTTTAAATGCTCTGCGCGGTAGATTCAAACTACGGCGGATTAGTGTTTGAAGAGGATGCCTTATGTAATAGGCATGTTCGTCAATGATGGAGGGGCCACTAATAAATAATACAGTGCCACCTACACCATCCTCAAATTTACCTACACAAACTGAACCAAATGAAGGAGCCAATGCAAGGGAAAAACCATGGACTATGGTCAAATGGGTGAATGGCAAGCCTCGCTACTCTAGGGAAGGTGAGCAGGTTCACCCTAGACCGAGAAACCAGCTAGGAATTAAAGGTAGGGGCAAGGATACTGGCCTCAATACCATCAAAAGGCCCCGACTAGCTAGGGTGTTTGCCACAGGATTCAACCCTAGTGTTACTGCTGAGAATCTCAAGATATACTTGGCTGATAATCTACATATAAATATAGAGGTAAGACAGCTGACCACCCTCTCCAGGTCCACTACCTGTGCCTCCTTTTGTATAACTAGCGAATGTCCAGATCCAGATGTTTTCATGAATCCTGACCTGTGGCCAGAAGATGCATATGTCAACTGGTACAGAGAACCAAGACAATATCCCAATGAGGACAGTGCAGAGGCTTCTGGGACTTGGAGGCATCGCACACCACTATCCAACTCGCAGTAATGGAGGAGATACCAACAACAGCAGCAAGTATAAAAGTAACTTCATACAATTGCAGAGGACTCCCCAAAACAAAGAAGAATCTCCTGTTGCGACCTGACATCGTATCTACATTAAGGACCAGTGACATAGTCTGCCTTCAGGAAACCTGGTACACAAAACAGGACTTAGGTAATTTGAACATATTAGATACAGATTTCCATGGGTACGGGGTCTCCACTACGGACACACGTGATGGTATTGTGGCAGGTCACTCCCCAGGGGGAGTTGCAATAATGTGGAGATCGTGCCTAGATAGTGTAATTAAAACCATTGAGACAAATTTAAGCTGGTGTGCGGGAATACAGCTGGAAGTGGGACACAGAAAATTTGCAATATTTTGTGTTTACTTACCGTATCAGTGTGCAGAAAATGAAGAACTTTATTTGGAAAAGTTAGGGGAGCTAGGTGGCCTAATTTCTGAATTAGAGATAACGTTTTACTCAGTGGTAGGTGATTGGAATGCTACCCCTCACGAGTTGGGTGGTTCCATGTTTGCTAAACTATAGGTTTGACTCCTGTAAGGAGATAAAGAAAACCTAATATTTAGTAGTGGCCCCGTAATCATTGACGAACATGCCTATTACATAAGGCATCCTCTTCAAACACTAATCCGCCGTAGTTTGAATCTACCGCGCAGAGCATTTAAAATCTGAGGAGCCTTCATCATGAGCACACGCAACCTCACTCATGGCTTCAGTCATTATGAATTGGGTTCTCACTACGAAAAAACTTCGTAAAAAAGAAAAAAGAAAAAGAAAATAAGAATAACTATCCAATAAGCTTTCCATCATATCGTGGATGTACTTGTGTGGATCTTTGACCAGACGCTGATTCAGGCGTCATTCTTCCTTCACTGACATATCAAGTAAACCAAAATCCTTAATACATCAACGAATGGGAAGGGGATGGTCGGGAGGGCCCCAGTCGTCAATGATTACGGAGCCACTACTAAATATTAGGTTTTCTTTATCTCCTTACAGGAGTCAAACCTATAATTTATTAGTGGCCCCTCCATCATTGACGAACATGCCTGATTTCTAAGACTGGAGGGGGACATTCGTAATCATATCATAACTCTAGAAAAGCAGATAATCAAACAACCACATAGTATTCTCACTTTTGTAAAAAAAAGAGATATTCGGGTGCATAAACTTTATACAGCCTAAATCTTCAAAAAGGGGTACAAGCAGGAGCGTGCTTCAAAGAAGCCTGCTTGAAAAAGGGTTAACTCTGAGACTCTGTGCACAGATCTGCTAGTTAAGAAGGCACCCCACTTAAAGTAAGTGGTGAAAACTAAAAACTTATAAGTTTACATGTGCACATATAAACCCCATTAACTAGTGGATATATTCCTAAAAATATAACCAAACATAAATGAATTCTTGTACATTCGTAGAAGTACTGAACTCGTGTACTTATGCAGAAGTAATTACTTCAAAAGTAAAAGTCGTAGTTGCAACTACCGAGATTTCTCAAAAATCTATTGCTTCACAGCCAAAGCTACTTACAACAAGAATTGTTGTAACACTACTATTGGCCTTTAGCACAATTTCCTGCAATGAATACTACAGAGAAATTTTATAATATAATGCCTACAACCAGTATCACAGCTCGTATGTTCCGACCACATACTCCGGAGGGGTCTAGGGTGTCCTATGTCACACTGACTGCACCCTCCCCCCCCCCCCCCCTTTTTCTTGAAATTAAACAAAACGTGACTAAAAGGGCCACCTAGACCCTCTGCCGTAAAGCTATACATGGCAAGGAAGGTTTGTCCAGAGCTACTGAAAGGAATCGAGGCAAAAACTCCTGATTAGAGGCCCACAACCGTGTGGACGTAATAACTTCCACCGAAAGATTATTAAGGAAACGTAAAGAGGCTGTCCCCTTGCGTAAATCGTGGGTCTTACCCACAACGCCGGGATTCTTCTCTTTAAAGTCCTCGACCAAGAGAGAAGCCAGTGTACGCTCCATCAAGCGTTCATCCGGACTTGCGACCCATAAAGCACCCTGGTGATTTAGAGGTGCCACTCTTAAATATTTGGTTAGAGCTTGCACTGGGCAAAAAAGATGGTGCACCTTTCCCCTGTTTAACGCCAGCACCGTGAACTCTGAAAACACGTGTTCACTGTGCTCAATCTCGGCTATGAATCCTGGGGAAGGTGCAATGTGAATACACTCATGAAGCCCATCAAACCTGAGGCAATTAGGTGCGTTGCTCATCGCCGCCAGCTCAGATACTCTGTTCCCGGTAGCCAAAGCCATAAGGAATACTGCCCTTTTGTAAAATCTGCAGTCTTTGGTACATACGGGAACGAGAATAACGACGATGCTTTGTCCAGAGACCATGTAGGCCTGAGCTGACGGGGAGGTGGGCGGAGTTTAAAACCTGCCCACATAAATCACTTTCAGATAAATGTTTCTGCATGAACAGATAAATTAAATAATAAACAACCAACGCCACCGAGGGCACAGTTTGTTTTGTTCTAAGAATCCGAGACGGAAAAGCTTGCCAATGCGATTGAAATTGTCGCTTTGTAGACTGGGTATATTGATTCGTGAATATCTTGGTCACGTCGCTACCATATGGTGCTAGCCACTTGGCCTCCTGAATGTCCAAAATGAACAAGTCCACGAGGTTTCTAGGTTGCCAATTGTGTTCTAAGTGGAACAACCCGACCAGGAGTGACACTGGGTGCGGGCACCACGTGTTCAAATGCTGGTACCACACTGCGCCGGCCACAGGGGCGCGGTTAGCGAGACTACGCCTCGCTAATCCTGTAGTTTGTTGACTACGTGGCACATTAGAGACGCGTCTGGCGGCGGAATATAGATAAATGGAACTCAACCTGTTCCCGTCCGTCATCAGAGCGTCAGGTCCGCCCGCCGGCGTTATCGTCCGGCGGGTGAGGTACGACTGTGAGTATCGCCATACACCTTGGCTGTGGCTGTCCCTCGCTTGCGAGCTCGGTATACCCCCTGAATGGGAGCCCTCGTCCGAGTCCCGTAAAGGTTTATGATAATTAAAAGCTCCCATAGCTCATTAACACATTGAAAGCAGAGCTGGTGAGCAAAATCATAAAGTATACTAATTAATTTAATTTATATTTAATTGTATTAAAATAAATTACTATAAATAAACACAATATTATCATAATATAATCATAGAAAATATATATGTTTATTAAGATTCAGCTACTAAATTATTTCATTAACAAATAAAAATAAGATAGGGCTACCTGAGCTTAACGGCGTTGAACATACAGCAATGAGAGGTTCAAGTGCCGACACGACAGAGACTGGGGGAAAACTACCCCGCCCCCGGGAACTACCTGGTCACCTGGTGCAACACCCGTACTCCGCCCTGGAAAGAGAAAGTTCCGGGGATTAATGCTCATAGGGTTACACCCAAAAAATGGTACAAAATATGTGCCTCAAAACCGCCGGTCAACGAACCGTAGCACTCCACCACTACTGTTCGTTGTCCTTTAGTTTTCATATTAAAGATTGCAGCCTATCTTTACCTGTCCAGAAGATTTAAGCATATCTTCTGAATCCTCATAAAGATGAAGCATATCTTTATTAAAGATGAAGTCTTTCAAGTATCCCTTTACACTTGAAACACTAGTAAGATTCCGGCATCTTTTTATCCCATAAAAAGTCTAAGCCTATCTTAATCTCTAATCTGGCTTCTCCCAGAAGCCCTCATAGATCGCCGTCTTGAAGGCCGTGATACCCTATTGTATCAATCAATTGTTTGGCAAATTATCGCGAATTGCAAATCAGTTAATATAACCACCCAAAGGTACAACCGCCGGGTTTTATATGCAATGTCAAACCAATTGTACCTGCCCCAGACCTCTTTGTAAAAAGGTCGCCGGGAGGGAAAGACTAAACAAACAAACGGCATTGTTTCAATGGCTTATTAAAGATTTCAGCATATCTTTTACCTGTCCAAAAGAATTAAGCATAATTTCTTAATCCTCATAAAGATGAAGCATTTCTTTATTAAAGATGAAGTCTTTCAAGTATCCCTTGACACTTGAAACACTAGTAAGATTCAGGCATCTTTTTATCCCATAAAAAGTCTAAGCCTATCTTAATCTCTAATCCGGCTTCTCCCAGTTAGCCCTCATAGATCGCCGTCTTTAAGGCCGTGATACCCTATTGTATCAATCAATTGTTTGGCAAATTATCGCGAATCGCAAATCCGTTAATATAACCACCCGAAGGTACAACCGCCGGGTTTTATATGCAATGTCAAACCAGTTATACCTGCCCCAGATCTCTTTGTAAAAAGGTCGCCGGGAGGTAAAGACCAAACAAACAGACAGCATTGTTTCAATGGCTTTGAAAAGCAAAGAAAACCAAGTCCAACAGGTGTCAGCCTGATCACCTAGAAAACTGTGTGGAGCCCCCCTCGACGGGAATAACCCAGGAAGCCTGATCCCAGGCTCGACCATAGAAAACGCAGTTTCTGATGAGCCCTCAAGCGACCAAACACGTCGGGGTAACTTACCTATTTTAGCCATCCTGACTAAAACTCGGTAAACAAAAACGGTGTTCTCGGAGCAACGAAAAAAACGCCGGAAAGGTAACCCACACTAAACGAGACATTACAGGAGGGCGTAATGCATAAAGCAATGAATAACACAGGAAGCCTGATCCCAGGCTCGACCACAGAAAACGCAGTTTCTTATGAGCCCTCAAGCGACCAAACTCGTCGGGGTAACTTACCTATTTTGAGCCATCCTGACTAAAACTCGGTAAACAAAAACGGTGTTCTCGGAGCAACGAGAAAAAACGCCGGAAAGGTAACCCACACCAAACGAGACATTTTAACACATTTTATACAAAGGGTGTGCGCAAAAATAGGGATACCTGAACAGGAGGGCGTAATGCATAAAGCAAAAACCGGGGCAAAGGTAGCCATGACAGAGACTGGTGGGATACTTACTCCAGGTTCTGCATAGACCCGCCGGGACCCAGCTCTGGAAAAAAATAAAATTTCCAGGAATTAATGCTCATAAGGTTAACCCAAACATGTTCGCACACAAGTGTTAAATAACCCGCCGGGTAACGAGACGTAATACTCAACGACTACAGCTCGCTACGCGGTGGGGTTTCCTAAGTAAAAGATTTCAGAATATCTTAATATGTCTAAAAGATTTATGAATACCCTCTGACATAATATATAAAGACCAGCCTAGCGTTTATAACTGATTAAGTCTTTCCGGTGGTGTTTGTTTCAAGATTCAATTTTGGAGAAGAAAAAAAACTAAAAAAGACGCCGGCCCCCGAATTATCTCGTAGATCAAAAACTGGGAAGCCTGACAAATATACGAGATCTAACTTCTCCCGAAGTATCTTTTTAGATCGCCGTATGTTGAAGGCGGCGATACAAAACGTATCCCTCAATTGTCTGGTTAACTAACTGAATTGTAAATTCGTTATTCCCACCCTTCCAAGGAGCACCCGCCGGGTGTGAATATTAGTTTAAAAAACGTTAACCCCAATTGTGCCCTAAAGCGCCGTATGTTGAAGGAGGCGATACACAATGCATCCCTCCATTATCTGGTCAACTAAACTGAATTTTGCAAATTCGGTCATCCCACCCTTCCAGGTTGCACCCGCCGGGTGATTTAAAGTTTAAAAGTTAACCCCAATTGTTCCTATCCCCACTTCTTTGTAAAAGATTGCCGGGGAGGAAATACAACAACAGCATAGTTTTATATTGGCTTTGCAAAACCGAAAAAACTACAAACAACACGTGTCCGTATGAACACTGTTAGATGGGTACAGCCAATCCGCCGGGAATCATAAGGAGCCTGAAACAGGCACCCCAGAGACGCAGTACTGGGGAGCCACAGACACCCACTCGCCGGGGAAACAAGTCTGTTTTAAACCACGCGTGGCCAAAACTCGGCAACCAGCCGGGGTTATCAAGGTGAAACCGAGAAAAACCTGCCGGAAAAACCCCACCCCGTCCAGATACCATCTGAACGCAACACCGGACCGAGGCGTAGCCAAAACACAACTAACGCCGGGCCCAACATAGTCCGTGGAATTAGCCAATACACAACTAACCCAGGACACATAAATAGTCCGTGGAATTAGCCAATACACAACTAAACCAGGACACACATGACACAGTAGTACATATTTAGAAAATAAATCAATAACACTTGTATATGTGGAAAAGCTACGAGAGGCTGTCTAGGCCTAGGCAGACGGATAACAGTAACATGTCGGAATATAAACAAAAAGCACTGAATTATATCACAACAGGAACCACCGCCAACACACCACTGTAGCAAATACTTCCGGCAAAGGGAAGAACTGACTCGGGACCCAGAAAAAACTTCACTAAGTGAAGAAAAATACGCTGGGAACGTCAGCAAAAATACGCTACCTCATCAGAAAGATAAAAGGAAGCAATAACGCGTAATGAAACCCGCCTGCATCACAAAGCTAGCTAACTGTGAAAAAGTTCACCTGTCCACAACAGGACCACGAGGATACATCCGAAATAGATGCCCCAAACACACGACCCAAAATACACTGCACTGCGGGCAACCAGCCCAAGACACTCCTACTACGCATATCCTAACCTTACTCGATACATCCTGGAGTAAACAAATGAGAAAAAACTCACTAGGAACGCAGCAAATGCGGAACCAGCGGAACGTGGAGAGACACGTCCGGGCCGGTTGACCGCAGAGCAGAGAAGGAAGAATGACGCCTGAATCAGCGTCTGGTCAAAGATCCACACAAGTACATCCACGATATGATGGAAAGCTTATTGGATAGTTATTCTTATTTTCTTTTTGTTTTTTATTTTTTACGAAGTTTTTTCGTAGTGAGAACCCAATTCATAATGACTGAAGCCATGAGTGAGGTCGCGTGCCATCATGATGAAGGCTCCTCAGATTTGAAATGCTCTGCGCGGTAGATTCAAACTACGGCGGATTAGTGTTTGAAGAGGATGCCTTATGTAATAGGCATGTTCGTCAATGATTACGGGGCCACTAATAAATATATGTTAAGGTTTTATGATGAGCAAGGTTTAATTTTGTCCTCCAAAAACCTGCTTCCAGAAAATAGCTATACATATGTTAGTGAAGCATGGGAGACCAGGTCGTGGCTTGATCATGCAATCTCTAGCTCTGACTTTCATGACTCTCTCTCAGAAATGGCCATAAGATACGACATTACGGATGACGACCACATACCTATAGAATTAACAATCCAAATTAATAAGGCACCGGAAATAACAGAAACTAGCAATAGCATCAAGGCAAAAGTTCCATGGAATGTAATCTCAAATGAAGAGTGCCAAATGTACTGTGATAAAACTAAAGACTTATTAAATAGGGTGCAATATGATGGTAATGGTGTAGCACAATGCAGGGATCCAAAATGTAGTGATGCACAACACAGAAAGGACATTATTAAATTTTACAATAGTATAATAGATTCTTTATCAAAAGCGGGGGAAAGTATTTTTAATAGCCATAAATATTAGTCCTCATTCAATAAGCCAGGTTGGCAAGACTATGTGGGTGACCTGTATCAGGCCTCCAGAGATGCTAGGTCTCATTGGCTTGAAGTAGGTCAGCCAAGACAGGGGCCTATATTTGAACTTCACAAAAGAGCAAAGGGTAGGACCAAATATGCCATTAGATTTATTAAGCAAAATGAAAACCAATTAAGGAAGGAAGCCCTTGCAAAGAGTCTGGCAGAAAAGGATACTAACTGTTTTTGGAAGGACATCAGATCCATGCAAAATTGTAACACACCATTACCTGTCAGTGTTGAGGGGGTTACGGGTGAAGAGAACATTGCTGACTTATGGAAAACTCATTTTAAGGAACTACTTAACAGTGTAAACCAAAGGTTTACTAATGATGCAATTCAATATGTGAAAGATAGTAATTATGAAGACATTAAAGTGACTGAAAGTGATCTTGAGAATGCCATAAGAAAACTTAACCTAAACAAAGCTTGTGGGCTGGATGGTATATATGCAGAACATCTTAAATATGCAAATAAGTTGTTAATAGATAAACTTAGTTCTTGCATCACCAGTCTATTTACGCATGGTGTCCTGCCGGAGTCTATGATATCCGTAATACTTGTTCCTGTCATTAAAGATAAATCAGGTAAAATTACAGCTAAAGACAACTACCGCCCAGTAGCACTTGCTAGTGTGGTGAGTAAGGTAGTTGAAATGATGTTGCTAGAAAGAATGTCTGCATATATTGTCACCAGCAGCAATCAGTTTGGCTTTAAGAAAAATCACGGCACAGACCAATGCATATATGTGCTGAAAGAAGTGATTGATACATACAACAAACTAAATAGCTCAATTTTCTCTTGTTTTCTTGATGCAAGTAAGGCTTTTGATAGGGTGTGTCACAAAACCTTATTTGAAAAATTAGTTAACAGGGGAGTGCCTAGCTATATTGTTAGGATACTTATTTTCTGGTATGCTAATCAAAAAATGTGTGTAAGATGGGGCAACATCCTGTCAGGCTCTTTCGCCGTAACCAATGGTGTTAGGCAGGGGGGGATATTGTCTCCGTATCTTTTCAACGTCTACATGGATGATCTTAGTCTGGAGCTGAACAAGACTCGCACTGGGTGCTGCATTGGCAGCACCATTGTAAATCATCTCATGTATGCTGATGACCTAGCCTTAATCGCGCCCTCTGGAGCAGGACTGGATAAATTATTAAGAGTATGTGAAAAATTGGAATCGAACATTCAGTCAAATTTAATCCTATAAAGAGCAATATCATAATATTTAAATCTAACCTTCTATTGAAATCAAAGCTACCTAAATTCCATTTGTATGAAGAAATTATAGAAGAAGTAAGTAAAGTAAAGTATCTAGGACACTATATTTCAAGTGATCGCTCAGATGATGAGGATATGGGTCGTCAGCGAAGGCAACTTTACATGCAGGGAAATTCAATATTAAGAAAATTTCATATGTGCACATGGGATACAAAAATAACATTGTTCAACTCCTACTGCTCACCAATGTATACAGCGCAACTATGGTGGAACTATAAGAAAATGACAGTGAATAGACTAAGTATCTCATATCACAATATCATGAAAATGTTTCTGGGGCTCTCAAAATATGAGAGTACAAGTACGCTATGTGCCTATATGAACTTACACTGTTACCAATCACTCATTAGAAAGCTAACATATAAATTCATTCAGCGCCTTAACACTTCTGAGAACAGTATCATTAAAATGCTACAAACTCCAAGCATAGTGTACACCTCTAGGATCCAGGCACACTGGAGGAAGTTGCTCTATATTTAACCTTAAGTAATGATTTCAGGTCTGCTACTCTACAGAATTAGCATACCGGTACTGAACCTCATAGTGCAGTACAGTACCGATATTCCTATACTGTACTGTAGCAACATACTGTACCGGAAGCTAAATGATGTGAGGCATGGTACTGTACACAATTAGGACAGTGGTTTTGGTAACACAGTAGTTTGAAGACCACTTTTTGGTTGAGGCAGTGCTGTGAACTACATGATAGCAAGCTGGGTATTATTTAATTTCTTTTTATTTTATGTAGCCTATGTACAGTAGCTTATATATATTTATGTTACTGTAAGGTATATATGGACCCCAGTATGGTCCCCTCTGTACTGTGTGATTCTGAAATAAAGTATTATTATTATTATTATTATATTATGGATGTAAGTTGTGTTTAAAGACAGGACATTTTTGGGCAAAGTGTGCTAAATACAAGAACAGTCCCGCCAAGGCCAATAGAGCAAGGCAGTTGAAATTGTGCGTCGGGTGCCTGTCGTCAGAACATGGAAGCCAGGGGTGTACTAACCCTAAAATTAGGCCGTGCCGATTCTGCCAACAGAAACATTTTAATTATTTGTGTCCGACGCCACGCCTTGAACAAACTGGACAACCAGTGGCCCCTGAACCAACAGTGACCATGGCTGTGGCTTCGGGCCGTAATGCAGTGTTGTTACCTACCATTCAGATTCCCTTGACCGACAGAAACGGTCATACCAGTAAAGTAAGAGCTTTGTTGGACCAATGTTCGCAACATACCTTCATCTTGCGCTCTGCTTTATCGCAGCTTGATTACATTAGGGTCAGTAAGGAACAGCTACGGCTCCAGGGATTTACTGGCTCACTTGGTAGTACTGAGTATGAAATAGTAGAGTTAACCTATCATCACAGAAGAAGGGTGCGTAAATTGAGGGCCGTTGTGGTGGAGGAGTTACCAGTTTACAAACCAGGGAGAGGATTATGGATGGAGGTAAATGCTATCAAGGCTCGGGGTTACAATTTAGCCGATCCAGGTATCACTGATGGAGATATGATAGGGTTACTGATTGGGGCGGACTTTTATTACCACTTTGTACATTCAGGATATGTCAGGGAAGGAAGTATAGTTATGTTACCCTCAATTTATGGTTATGCACTGAGTGGCACTTATCAGTCAGATATAGAAGAGACCCATTTCTTAAGTTAGCAGTAAACCCTTTAGTGGAGATACAGGAAGATATTGGCAGGAAATCTCCAGAATTAAAGGATCTGACAGCTCTATGGGACTTGGACCATATTGGTATAAGTCCTAATGAGACTGGTAAGGGTGGGGAGAGAGTCTTAAATAGATTTTCTGAAACGGTACAGTATTCCGAAGCACAGGGACAGTATATAGTGGAACTGCCGTGGAGAGATAACATAGATAAATTACCTGATAACTTTAAGTTAGCCCTGGGCAGAATGAGAGGAATGCAGCATAAATTTATAAAAGATCCCAACTACTGTCAACAGTATACAAAGGTTCTGGATGATCAGATAGAAAGGGGGTTTATTGAAAGGGTAGAAAACAGGAATCAAGCTGGTCATCCCATTCACTACTTAGCTCACCATGGTATTACTAAAGATAGTGTTACTACGCCTGTACGGATAGTGTTTGACTGTTCGGCTAGGATGGACGAGAGGGCGTTCAGTCCGAATGACTGTCTTCATACAGGTCCATCGCTAGTGGCTGACCTCACCCAGGTACTTCTACGCATTAGATGCCATCAATTTGCCTGGGTGAGTGATATTGAGAAAGCATTTCTCATGGTGGGATTGAGTGAGAAGGATAGGGATGCTACTAGGTTTCTATGGCCCGTTGATCCCTTGGATGTTGCAAGTCCTTACATTGTCTACTGGTTCCATGCAGTTCTGTTCGGGGCCACCTGTTCCCAGTTCCTCCTTAATGCTACCATTCAAAAACACTTGTCTATGATACAGGAGAACAGTGAGGTAATTAATAAGCTAAAAAGGGGGTTGTATATTGATAACTTGCAGGGGACTGGTGATGATGTAAGTGATTTGCAACAACAATGTTGGGATGCCCGTAGAATATTTTCCAGCGCTAACCTGTCTTTACGTGAGTGGGTCACAAATAATGAGAGCTTGCGGGAACCATTGCACCTAAAGGGTATAGCTTCCGCCAAACAAGACGGGGTTAAGGTACTTGGCGTTGCGTGGCTAACTGATAAGGATATGTTACAGGTTAATTGCCGTGGAAGTAGCCCTGCATTGGTTACAAAACGCGAGGCTCTAAGTCTAACCGTGAGTGTGTTCGATCCTCTAGGAGTGTTGCTACCGGTAACCATCCGGGCGCGGAGGTTCGTACAGGACTTGTGGAGATTAGAGTGTGGGTGGGATGTACCCATTCCAGATGACATGAGAGCTAACTGGCAGGGTATTTATGACGATATGATAGATAGTACAGGTATCATGTTTCCCCGTCAGGTCACTAATTCTAAGAGGGTTACGCTGCACCTATTTAGTGATGCTAGCTCAGTAGCATATGGTGTAGCGGCCTATGCGGTTGGTGATGAGGTGAGTAGGTTAGTAATGGCCAAAGCTAAGGTGGCGCCTATTAAGTCCCTCACCATACCTAAGATGGAATTGACTGCTGTTCTTCTCGCAGCTCGTCTCGCATGTTATATATGTGAGGCCTACGCAGACGAGCTGATTATATAGAATATGTACCTCTGGTCAGACAGCCAGATAACCCTATGCTGGTTGTCTAGTAAGAAGATTTTGCCTATCTATGTTCAGAATAGAGTTGATGAGATAAAGTCATTAGTCCCCGGTGCTCATTTTCATTATGTGTCCACAGAGGACAACCCCAGTGACTTAGTCACCAGAGGGATTTCATAGGTGTCCTTAGTTGCTTCTTCGCTTTGGTGGGGAGGGCCCACATGGCTACCTCACCAAATGCTATGGCCTGATCATGGCCCAATAGGAGGGGACACCACTGTGGGTTGTAACATGAGTCAAGAAGGAACCCTGTCATTGCCGGTACTGGTTGCCCCTACTGCCATATTGAATTGGGACCGGTATGGCTCATATATGAAGTCATGGCATGTAATGGCATGGGTCCTTAGGTTTATTAGGACTCTTGGAGAAAAGACACAAGGGAACTATCAGGCAAAACCGGCATACTTGACGGTGCCGGAATTAAGAGCAGCAGAGTCAGCCATGATTAAGGTAGCTCAGAGAGAAGCTTACTCTGAGGAACTCCACTATTTGTCAAAAGGACAGGGCACACCAAGCAATATAGTGAAGCAGTTAGGCCTCTATATGGAAGGAGGCATGATACGCTTTAGAGGTAGGCTACACTTGTCAGCTTTACATGATAACGCCAAGTACCCTATCCTTATCCCTAATAAACATCGTATAGCCACTCTCCTTAGTAATTACTGCCACAAAGTGTGTAACCATAGTGGTGTTAGTTATGTTGTAAATTACATAAGGCAAAGATGGTGGATCCCCAAGATTAGACAGGTAGTAAAGAAAGCCTTAAGGGGATGTATCATCTGCAAGAGATTGCAAGGTACATCATACCGTGCTGTACAGGCCCCTCCATTGCCGGAGTTTAGGGTTCAGGAAGTTAGTCCTTTCCAGGTAATGGGGGTTGACTACACAGATGCCTTGCCAGTAAAAGAGAAGGGGGGTACTGTAAGTAAATTATATGTAGTCTTATTCACCTGTGCAGTTACTAGAGCGGTCCATGTAGAGACGGTGTCTAACCTCTCCTGCGAATCAATTGTGCATGCGTTCCGTAGGTTTAGTAGCAGGAGGGGTTACCCTGAGATTATGATGAGTGATAATGCCACCACATTTGTTAGCGGAGCCAGTACATTATGGGAGTTGATAGATGATGCAAGGTTAAAAGGTACTCTAGCGGAATTCAAGTGCGAGTGGCAGTTTATACCGGCCAGGGCGCCATGGTTTGGTGCCATATGGGAACGGGGTCATTGGCATCCTAAAGGCTGGCTTGAAGAAGGTACTGGGTCGAGCATTGGTTACCTCAGACGAACTGAATACGGTATTACTGGAGCTCGAGGCCACAGTCAATGATCGCCCGCTTGGCTACACGTACAGTGATCTTGAAGACCCTCTACCCATCACTCCTTCACAACTGGTTCATGGGAGGCAGATCAGAAGCTTCCCAAGGCGAGAAGTCACGGATGAAGATCTCATGGACACGACGTGGCGTAACAACGATTCCGTCAATCAACGCTTCCAATATGTAGCAAAACTCTCACATGACCTGTGGGAAAGGTGGAGCACTGATTATTTAATATCACTCAGGGAGCAACATCGTCACTTAATGGTAAAAAGAGGGATAGCATCGCCGCAAGTTGGGGACGTCATTCTAGTACATGGTGACGGCCCCCGACATTTTTGGCGTATAGGTCGGATAATGAAACTTCTTCGTGGTCCTGACCACAAATGTAGGGTAGTTCAAGTAAAAACAGGAGCCGGTTTGACCACCAGATCGGTGGTTAAGCTATACCCACTAGAGATAGATTTAGAGGTAGTGGATGGCGACAGCAAGCCGAACTCTGATAATATCCTTCCTGCTACTGGAGCGGACCGAGGTGATACCCCTCAAAGGCCGTCACGTCGGGCTGCTTTGTGTTCCTCCCAATTGTGGCGATCCATGATCGGGACGGGACAATTGTAAATACTTTGTATAGCTGGTGGCGGAGTATGTCGTGAATCCTGGTATAGATACCGTAGTTTGAATTTTCCGGGTTCACGACAGCTGGTTCTTTTTTGTTTATACGCATTACTTTATTTATCTTTGTGGGTAAATATTACTGTGGTTGCACCAATTATATCTTAGTTTATTTTCCCTTATTATTTAATCACGGGGGACGATATAAAACCCTTAAATATATTATATATTGTCACGACAGAAGGGAATCTCAGACACACTTCACACAGACTTGTTCCCGCTAACTACAGACCGCCAGCTGCTGCCACATAACACCAGAACTTCCCTGATATTTGCCTACCGACACGTCCATCACCCAATCTACACTCTTTGCATCACAGCTAAGTTCCTTTAATACTAGAAGTACTTCATAGATATTACTGGGACTACCACAGATAGCCGACATATACATAATAACAAAGTAAGTCAACCGCCGACCCGGTAAAATTTGTATAGCCTAGGCCAATTCATCTTTCCAGGTTTAGTTATTTAATTTATATCCGTTTCTCCTCTACCCCCTAGGAATAATAAACAGGATATGAGGTGGTATACACTGGGAAAGCTCCGAGGAACACTGATTATTGTAGTAGCGAGAGATATGCAACATTGCGGCGAAGAGGGAGAGATTGCAGAGAGTTGGTGAGTGGACGGGAGTTAATGATACGAAAGGCTTTTGTTATGCCCTGTTTTTCTACAGGTTTAACTTGGGTAATGTGAGTTCTAAATTGACTGGGTATATAAGGCTGCATGCACAATACAAGATATGAGGAATAGAGAACACAAAGAAACACATGGTAGCAAGTTACATGATCACGTTTATTGATATACCACTTCAGAATACTTGTGTAAGACAATATTATAGAATTGAACAACACTAGCATAAGTGGATCTGGATGGAGCCTAGTCTCCCACTTCCAACGTTCAGGTATTAATCTTCTGATCACTGGCTTTGATTCCACAGGTTTATATACCGAAGACCATCAATGTTACTTATAGATTCATATTCACTGTTAGATTTATTACTGGTAGCTCTGGTGCACAAGTAGTAGTTCACAGACTAGATTAGACACGCGTATTTTAGAGCACGGGAATTCTAGTAACCTCAGGGGGTACTGATCTAAGTTTTATATCCTTGTCTCAGAAATACATAGAACGCAAATCAGTGGGCGAACGTTAGATATCACTAGAGTTTTAATATCTGAATAAGGTAATTACGAGAGTCAAGGTCGCCTGTTAATTAAAGAGCACTGATCGCTTAGTACGTCCCAAATGGAATGGTTAAGTATGAATTACACTGGGCAAGGTCTTAGCCACTTCGTAGAAATATTAATTAGTGAATCTCTAAACAGCACAGTAATATGTAGTACTGCTAAAGGGAATCTTGGGTAGCATCTGATGGGTCTGGTCCTGGTTATCTTGCGTCCATGATGTTGGGGGCTAACGACTGGTTCCGCGGCCGTCCAGGGGGCCCATATGTGTGAAGTTCTTAAATACGTGGGCAGGTCCTTCTATCCAAATCTGCCACGGAGTCTGCCGGCTCTGGGATCTCACTCCGGAACAACACAAGGGCAGAGCTAGAAGTTAACTGCAGGGTAGTGACCCCTGGTTGGTGTCTAGCTTTCAACTGATTTGACTGGGGGCGGGAGTTAGATTTATAGGCTCGGTTCTGGACCCTGTAGACAGTAGGGATCCCGAGTCTTATGGACTTATTTGAGCTCTCAATAGATATGGAGACTAGGTAAGATGGTATTTACTGTTGTGGCACATGGCTATAGGAAAACCTTTATATTTTCATATAACTGAGCCTTAGTAAGAGGTACTATTTTGGCTATACTGGACGTATTTAGGGGAGAGAGACTGGATCTACTTTGCGAGGAGGATGGGGAAAGCTGTGATAGGAGCGTCTCTCTAGATTGTTCAATCTTCATTCTATGGTATAGCTGAGGTGCTAATTTAGTGATCAGAGCATGCAAGAAAGGTAAATGGTTTATTGTGAGTTAATAGAGGTTAGTAAAGGTGTTAGTCATGCATGGTTAGTTCATTGATAGGAAGAATTCCTGTGCTACCTGGCAATGACTCGAAAGTCAAAACAGGGGCCAGGTATACCTCCGCGGGGGTGGGGGTCTCCCTCCTCGGGTAGGCAAAAAGGGGGAGCTGGGCGCCCTCTCTCTGTGATAGTCGTCCGGCGGCTGTGGCTAGGGGCTTGCCATATCACCAGTGTTTGTAATAACCCTCTGTGTATGAGACAGATGTGGGTGTCCTTAATACCAAAACCGAAGGTGCCTTAGCTAGCTGGTTTTACTCGGTTGGTTGTTAATTGTAGGGTTTGCTGGATGTGGTGGAGACTGGGTTGCTAACTCTGCCACATTTATCTGGAAGTATGGCAATAGAAGTTAGTTACTGGCGGAGCGGCTAGCCTCGCACCGACGACCATTGGGTGCAGGGTTGTGAATGTGTTGTAAGAGAATAGATGGCATGCAAGGGGCTAGTAAAGTTCTAATGTTGTTCTGGCCTACTAAGTGAAGGTAGGCTGGATAGGAGTATATATATAAAAGGTTGGAGAGCGTTAGCAACGGACAATTCAAGGATCTTCAAGAGGTATGAGAGAGACTAGGTCGGACAAGAGTCGAGAAGCGCGGGTGTCTTAATGAGAGGGGGGGGAGAGTTCAAGGGCTACAGGGAAATTTTTGCCCCTAAGGTCCCTGGGCATGGGGGTGGCATTAGGCTACAATTGATATGGAAGTTTGAAAAGGCAGTAGAATACGTTAGCCAAATGCTACCGGGGAATGCAACTATGGGGTGGTATATGAGTCTGGAAAAGATAGAGTTATGTGATCAGTCCGAGGGTTATGGATATTATTAGTTGGCCCTGGGAACTGCATTTTCTATTAAATATAAATATACCAACAACAGCGGCAGTTCGTAGGGGTACTTAGTTATTGTTTCGGGGTACTTATGACAGATACTGGTAACCAGGTTATCTTATACAATCTCTGGTTGGGGTAAGAGGTGTAAGACACGAAGTAAATTGGCGTAGTGTGGACTGTGGATACGAAGGAGGCAAGGGGAAGACGTATGACAATTGTGGAAAGTAAATGGAAAAAGGTGAACACAATGGCGGATAAAAATACTTAACCTAAGGATTGCATACATCGAGGAACGATGACATTATAGTCGTCGTCCTAATAAGGTGATGAAACCTGGTTGATCTGTACTTGACACAAGGACAGTGCCGCTATGTCGCATCAATGCTGGTGGCAGTTAATATTATAGACTTAGTTACTAGAGGAACAATGCAAGGGGCGACTGAGCACGGGTTACATATATCTATACTCGTCATGGAAAATGATATACGAGGTCTAGGGACAAGCGTGGGTGTTTTAACTTCTAAGATATATAACATCTACTTCTCGGATGTAAGAACATACATAGATATAATTATGGCTGTCTGATGTGTTGGCATTGGCTCAACGTCGGGACAGGGCATGGGTGTTTTTAATATGAATGTATATTCCTGTTCATCATTTTTGTAGCAAGGACAGTGCCACTATGTCGTATCAATGCTGGTGGCAGTTAATATTATAGACTTTGTTACTAGAGGAAAAATGCAAGGGGCGACTGAGCACGGGTTACATATATCTATACTCGTCATGGAAAATGATATACGAGGTCTAGGGACAAGCGTGGGTGTTTTAACTTCTAAGATATATAACATCTACTTCTCGGATGTAAGAACATACATAGATATAATTATGGCTGTCTGATGTGTTGGCATTGGCTCAACGTCGGGACAGGGCATGGGTGTTTTTAATATGAATGTATATTCCTGTTCATCATCTTTGTAGTTAAGAGTGTAGGACACGAGAGGGTTAGTGTACGTGAGGTGTGGAAATAGTCAGTTTAGAAAAGGTAAATGGGTGCGTCCTGGAGCTGTTTAGCCCTGCGGGCTTTGGCCTGTCTGAAATGGCTGGCTCGGTCAGCTGGTCCTTTCGTTCTGTGGACCTTTCCTTTGGTGTTTCTGTGTGGTGTTCGTTCGTGGCTTCTGTGGTGGGCTTCTCGTTCTGGGGCATTTTACTTCCCTCTCCTTCATTATAGGCTCGTCCTCGAGCCTCAAGGGTGAAGTAAAAAGAAGCATAGTCAGAAAAGTGTAGGTTAACAAGAAAAGTAGTATGACTAAGGGAAAAAAATAATATATACAGTATATGGAAAAGTAAATTTAAGAAAGGACACATAATTAAGAACACAGGAAATTAAGAAGAGGTAAAGTGTTTAACAATGTATAAAGCAAATTTAAAAGATAGTCAGAAAAGTGTAGGTAACAAGAAAAGTAGTATGACTAAGGGAAAAAAATAATATATACAGTATATGGAAAACATGTAAATTTATAGAATCATGCCCAATCGCTTAGGAATTGAAAACATTCAAAACAATTTAGTACAATAATATCCTCATCATCATCGGGGGGGGGGGGGGGGGGGTATTTAGGGTCGCCGTTAGTCTGGGTGACGGTCTGGTAATAGTTCTGGTGGTTCACTTTCACTTTGGAAGGGCGGGGTGGATATACCGTTAGTTCTTGTCGTTAGGAATGTGGGTCTGGGGGCGAGCTGGCCCGGGGCCAGTTTTGGAGGGGGAGTCTAAGTGGTTTCGGTCGGGGGTAGTGATAGGGGGGTTTTAAAGATGAAACGGGCAGGTCGAGTCGGGGTTGTTGTTGCGGAAGAGGTTGGTGCTGGGGAGGGGTTGAATTGTGTAGAGAGTTGTGGTCGTGAGTGGGGTTTGGGGAAGGGTGAGTAAGGCTGAAGGTTGAGAGTTTACTATGATCGGGTGGTTTGGAGGTTTGGTGTGTGGGGATTTGATAGGGAGATGGTGGGGGGGTCTGGGCAGGCAGGGTTGTGGTTTGAGAGGGGTTGAATTTAGACTGATTTTATTTCCGGGAGAGACATGGATGGGATTTCGAGGAGTGGTTGAAGTTGAGAGGTTGATTATGTTGTTTGGGGCGAGAGAGAGAGTATTTTGGGGTTTAGCCAAGGTGGAAAAAGTTTTGTGGTTGGATTGGGATGGGAGTGGTATTTTGTCGAGCGGGATTTTTTTTTTGGGGGGGGGGGAATTTGGGCGGGTAAACGTGAAGAGGGGGAGGTTGAAAGTTTAGCTGGGCTCATGATGGTGGGTGACGACTGGTGAGCAGGTGTTCGGTACGAGGGGGGGGGGTCACTTGGTGGGGGTCACGCGTGAGGGGGGATTAACGGCGCGCGTGGGAGGATCAGAGTGGTGGGGTGTCGGTGGCAGTGACGGTTTGCTTAGAGGTGGGGTTGGTGGGTTTGTCATGAGGGGGTGAGTCAAGTGTGGGGTTTTGAAGTTTATTAGGGGTGTGAATTGTGGGGGGGTGGAAGGGAGCTACTGACGGAAAACTGTCACAAGGGAGATTTTGATGGTGGGGGAATAGCTGAGTATTTCTGGGGGAAGGGGGGGAACATGGTTGGGTCCCTAGGTCGTCACGCGTGAGGGGAGGATTAACGGCGCGTGTGGGAGGATCAGAGTGGTGGGGTGTGTCGGTGGCAGTGACGGTTTGTTTAGAGGTTATGTGGGGTTGGTGGGTTTGTCTGTCATGAGGGGGTGAGTCAAGTGTGGGGTTTTGAAGTTTATTAGGGGTGTGAATTGTGGGGGGGTGGAAGGGAGCTACTGACGGAAAACTGTCACAAGGGAGATTTTGTTGGTGGGGGAATAGCTGAGTATTTCTGGGGGAAGGGGGGGAACATAGTTGGGTCCCTAGGTCGTCACGCGTGAGGGGAGGATTAACGGTGCGTGTGGGAGGGTCAGGGTGGTGAGAGGTGAGCGAGTTAGGAAACGGGATTTGTTGGGGGGACTGCGGCGGGTTGGTGGGGCAAGAGTTAGGTGTAGAACAGGGGTTATTGGTAGAGGACTGATGTATTGATTTGGGGTTGTTAACAGGACGAATTTGGGGCATTTTCTTGGTGTCAGTCTCTGTCTGGTTAAAGGTCATGTGGGACTGGGGAGGATTAGTGGGGGCAGAGTTAGGCATAGGACATGGGTTATTGAGGGAGGAGTGATGTACTGATTTGGGATTGTTAACAGGACGAGTTTGGGGAATTTTCTTGGTGGCAGTCTCGGTCTGGTTAGAGGTTATCTGGGACTGGTGAGTTTGTTTGACATGAGAGGGCGAGTCAAGTGTGGGGTTTCGAAGTTTTCTAGGGGTGTGAATTGTGTGGGGGTGGAAGGGGGCTACTGACTGAAAACTGTCACAAGCTACCGACGGAAAACTGTCACAAGGGAAATTTTGTTGGTGGGGGGATAGCTGAATATTTCTGGGGTCATGGGGAAAATATGTTGTGGTAGGCCTACATAGGTAGGCATAGCTAGTATACGGGGTGGGTGGGGGGGGCTGGGGAGGGTTGGTGGGGGAAGAGTTAGGTGTAGAACAGGGGTTATTGGTAGAGGACTGATGTATTGATTTGGGGTTGTTAACAGGACGAATTTTGGGAATCTTCTTGGTGGCAGTCACGGTCTGGTTAGCGGTTATCTGGGGTTGGTGGGTTTGTTGACATTAACAGGACGAGTTTGGGGAATTTTCTTGGTGGCAGTCTCGGTCTGGTTAGAGGTTATCTGGGACTGGTGAGTTTGTTTGACATGAGAGGGCGAGTCGAGTGTGGGGTTTCGAAGTTTTCTAGGGGTGTGAACTGTGTGGGGGTGGAAGGGAGCTACTGACTGAAAACTGTCACAAGCTACCGACGGAAAACTGTCACAAGGGAAATTTTGTTGGTGGGGGGATAGCTGAACATTTCTGGGGTCATGGGGAAAATATGTTGTGGTAGGCCTACATAGGTAGGCATAGCTAGAATACGGGGCTTGTTGGGGGGGCTGCGGAGGGTTGGTGGGGGAGAGTTAGGTGTAGAACAGGGGTTATTGGTAGAGGACTGATGTATTGATTTGGGGTTGTTAACAGGACGAATTTTGGGAATCTTCTTGGTGGCAGTCACGGTCTGGTTAGCGGTTATCTGGGGTTGGTGGGTTTGTTTGACATGCCTAGAAAAAGGATGGGGTTTATGGGGTAACACAATTGATGGAAGATGATCGTTGGTGGATGGCTGGGCAGGGGAAAATTTAGGGATGGTCAGAGAGGATAGAGGCAAGGAAGAGTGCACTGGGGTTGGACTTTCACCGGAAGTCATTTTGGAAGGGTGCACGGAGTCTTGGATAGGGGCTGAAGGGTTGGATAGGGGATTCATCGAACTGCGTAGGCATTCTTCTCTGATGGAGAGCATATGTTCTTCGAATAAGCCATACGGGTCGAGATGGGCGGTGATGTGGGGTGGGAGGATGTTTAACAAAGCGGTGAATAAGAGTTCATTTTGTTGGTCGTAATCTTCATAGCTATACGTGGTCCTCACGTATCTGTAGAATTGTATGAGGGTCACATTTATATCCCCTTCATACTTGATCTCGTCGACTTTTATTATTTTGGGGGCGACGGGGGAACCCAAAAGTGGATCTAAGGTCCGGATCACGAAGGATCGAAACTGGTTCCAGGTAAACTCTGGCGTATTCTGTGTCACCATTTGGTGAATAAATTCTTTAAAGGTAGGCTTATCAACAAGTTGGGAAACGGCTTCTCCCAACTGTATAATATGCAAAATTGCCATGGCGATTTTTTCGCGGTCATTATGAAGTACCACATCGTACACTGGCTTTATTATGTCTAAGTAACTGGTGATATCATACGTGTTTACATCATACTTGGGAATGTGTGCGAGTGGCTGAAGATTTCGCGATGTTGCCATGCTTCTACTGTTCCAAACTTGCAGTGTAATGCAACCTTTTATCCGAATCAAGAACCACCGCTGCCGCCAATGTTATGCCCTGTTTTTCTACAGGTTTAACTTGGGTAATGTGAGTTCTAAATTGACTGGGTATATAAGGCTGCATGCACAATACAAGATATGAGGAATAGAGAACACAAAGAAACACATGGTAGCAAGTTACATGATCACGTTTATTGATATACCACTTCAGAATACTTGTGTAAGACAATATTATAGAATTGAACAACACTAGCATAAGTGGATCTGGATGGAGCCTAGTCTCCCACTTCCAACGTTCAGGTATTAATCTTCTGATCACTGGCTTTGATTCCACAGGTTTATATACCGAAGACCATCAATGTTACTTATAGATTCATATTCACTGTTAGATTTATTACTGGTAGCTCTGGTGCACAAGTAGTAGTTCACAGACTAGATTAGACACGCGTATTTTAGAGCACAGGAATTCTAGTAACCTCAGGGGGTACTGATCTAAGTTTTATATCCTTGTCTCAGAAATACATAGAACGCAAATCAGTGGGCGAACGTTAGATATCACTAGAGTTTTAATATCTGAATAAGGTAATTACGAGAGTCAAGGTCGCCTGTTAATTAAAGAGCACTGATCGCTTAGTACGTCCCAAATGGAATGGTTAAGTATGAATTACACTGGGCAAGGTCTTAGCCACTTCGTAGAAATATTAATTAGTGAATCTAAACAGCACAGTAATATGTAGTACTGCTAAAGGGAATCTTGGGTAGCATCTGATGGGTCTGGTCCTGGTTATCTTGCGTCCATGATGTTGGGGGCTAACGACTGGTTCCGCGGCCGTCCAGGGGGCCCATATGTGTGAAGTTCTTAAATACGTGGGCAGGTCCTTCTATCCAAATCTGCCACGGAGTCTGCCGGCTCTGGGATCTCACTCCGGAACAACACTAGGGCAGAGCTAGAAGTTAACTGCAGGGTAGTGACCCCTGGTTGGTGTCTAGCTTTCAACTGATTTGACTGGGGGCGGGAGTTAGATTTATAGGCTCGGTTCTGGACCCTGTAGACAGTAGGGATCTCGAGTCTTATGGACTTATTTGAGCTCTCAATAGATATGGAGACTAGGTAAGATGGTATTTACTGTTGTGGCACATGGCTATAGGAAAACCTTTATATTTTCATATAACTGAGCCTTAGTAAGAGGTACTATTTTGGCTATACTGGACGTATTTAGGGGAGAGAGACTGGATCTACTTTGCGAGGAGGATGGGGACAGCTGTGATAGGAGCGTCTCTCTAGATTGTTCAATCTTCATTCTATGGTATAGCTGAGGTGATAATTTAGTGATCAGAGCATGCAAGAAAGGTAAATGGTTTATTGTGAGTTAATAGAGGTTAGTAAAGGTGTTAGTCATGCATGGTTAGTTCATTGATAGGAAGAATTCCTGTGCTACCTGGCAATGACTCGAAAGTCAAAACAGGGGCCAGGTATACCTCCGCGGGGGTGGGGGTCTCCCTCCTCGGGTGGGCGAAAAGGGGGAGCTGGGCGCCCTCTCTCTGTGATAGTCGTCCGGCGGCTGTGGCTAGGGGCTTGCCATATCACCAGTGTTTGTAATAACCCTCTGTGTATGAGACAGATGTGGGTGTCCTTAATACCAAAACCGAAGGTGCCTTAGCTAGTTGGTTTTACTCGGCTGGTTGTTAATTGTAGGGTTTGCTGGATGTGGTGGAGACTGGGTTGCTAACTCTGCCACATTTATCTGGAAGTATGGCAATAGAAGTTAGTTACTGGCGGGGCGGCTAGCCTCGCACCGACGACCATTGGGTGCAGGGTTATGAATGTGTTGTAAGAGAATAGATGGCATGCAAGGGGCTAGTAAAGTTCTAATGTTGTTCTGGCCTACTAAGTGAAGGTAGGCTGGATAGGAGTATATATATAAAAGGTTGGAGAGCGTTAGCAACGGACAATTCAAGGATCTTCAAGAGGTATGAGAGAGAGACTAGGTCGGACAAGAGTCGAGAAGCGCGGGTGTCTTAATGAGAGGGGGGGGAGAGTTCAAGGGCTACAGGGAAATTTTTGCCCCTAAGGTCCCTGGGCGTGGGGGTGGCATTAGGCTACAATTGATATGGAAGTTTGAAAAGGCAGTAGAATACGTTAGCCAAATGCTACCGGGGAATGCAACTATGGGGTGGTATATGAGTCTGGAAAAGATAGAGTTATGTGATCAGTCCGAGGGTTATGGATATTATTAGTTGGCCCTGGGAACTGCGTTTTCTATTAAATATAAATATACCAACAACAGCGGCAGTTCGTAGGGGTACTTAGTTATTGTTTCGGGGTACTTATGACAGATACTGGTAACCAGGTTATCTTATACAATCTCTGGTTGGGGTAAGAGGTGTAAGACACGAAGTAAATTGGCGTAGTGTGGACTGTGGATACGAAGGAGGCAAGGGGAAGACGTATGACAATTGTGGAAAGTAAATGGAAAAAGGTGAACACAATGGCGGATAAAAATACTTAACCTAAGGATTGCATACATCGAGGAACGATGACATTATAGTCGTCGTCCTAATAAGGTGATGAAACCTGGTTGATCTGTACTTGGCACAATACGACACAAGGACAGTGCCGCTATGTCGCATCAATGCTGGTGGCAGTTAATATTATAGACTTAGTTGCTAGAGGAACAATGCAAGGGGCGACTGAGCACGGGTTACATATATCTATACTCGTCATGGAAAATGATATACGAGGTCTAGGGACAAGCGTGGGTGTTTTAACTTCTAAGATATATAACATCTACTTCTCGGATGTAAGAACATACATAGATATAATTATGGCTGTCTGATGTGTTGGCATTGGCTCAACGTCGGGACAGGGCATGGGTGTTTTTAATATGAATGTATATTCCTGTTCATCATCTTTGTAGCAAGGACAGTGCCGCTATGTCGTATCAATGCTGGTGGCAGTTAATATTATAGACTTAGTTACTAGAGGAAAAATGCAAGAGGCGACTGAGCACGGGTTACATATCTATACTCGTCATGGAAAATGATATACGAGGTCTAGGGACAAGCGTGGGTGTTTTAACTTCTAAGATATATAACATCTACTTCTCGGATGTAAGAACATACATAGATATAATTATGGCTGTCTGATGTGTTGGCATTGGCTCAACGTCGGGACAGGGCATGGGTGTTTTAATATGAATGTATATTCCTGTTCATCATCTTTGTAGTTAAGAGTGTAGGACACGAGAGGGTTAGTGTACGTGAGGTGTGGAAAATGGTCAGTTTAGAAAAGGTAAATGGGTGCGTCCTGGAGCTGTTTAGCTCTGCGGGCTTGGGCCTGTCTGAAATGGCTGGCTCGGTCAGCTGGTCCTTTCGTTCTGTGGACCTTTCCTTTGGTGTTTCTGTGTGGTGTTCGTTCGTGGCTTCTGTGGTGGGCTTCTCGTTCTGGGGCATTTTAGCTTTCCTTTCTACTTTGTCTAGGAGTGCGGTGTGAGAGGATCCTCCCCACACATGTGAACAATACTCAATACAAGGACGCACTGTGCCCCTGTTCAGAGCAAGAAGCTGCGCAGGGGTATAGAATCCCTTGAGGCGGTTGAGTACACCCAGTTTCTGGGAGGCTGCCTTAGCGGGACTGGTAATATGGTCTTTCCAAGTGAGAGCAGAAGAAAAAGAGACACCGAGAACATTGAGAGAAGATGAAGGGTTGATTTTTGTATTGTTGAAGAATAAGGGATAGTCCTCTGGAGGTTCCTGACGGGTAGTAAGATGGATAAATTGAGTTTTGGAAGCATTAAATACAACAAGGTTTTCTCTACCCCAATTGGAAATAGTAGCTAGATCAAAAGATAAGCATTTTATGGCTTCATTAAGTTTGTTTTTGAGGGACTGCTGGCTGGGGCGTTCTGGAAAACTAATTGAGTGGTGTAAGGTAGAGTCGTCTGCATATGAATGGATGGGACTGGAAGTACAGTTGAGAAGATCATTTATGAAAATTAGAAAGAGAATAGGAGATAGGACAGAACCCTGAGGAACACCGGAGTTGATAGGATGAGGAAATGAGCGATGGCCGTCCACAACCGCAGCTATGGAACGGCCGTAAAGGTAATTAGAGACAAGGGCACAGATAGAGGGACAGAAACTGAAGGAGGGCAGTTTGGAAATTAAAGATTTGTGCCAGACTCTATCGAAGGCCTTCGATATGTCTAGTGCAACAGAAAAAGTCTCACCAAAGTCCCGAAAGTTGGATGACCAAGAGCTAGTAAGATATGAAAGAAGATCACCAGTAGAGCAACCCTTAAGGAAGCCATACTGGCGATCTGAGAGCAGATTATGAGAAGAGAAATGCTTAAGAAATTTGGAAGCAAGAAGAGTTTCAAAAACTTTAGAGATACAAGAGATGAGAGCAATTGGACGATAGTTGGAGAGTTGAGAGCGGTCACCCTTCTTTGGGACAGGTTGAATGAGAGCAAACTTCCAGCAAGAAAGAAAGACGTTAGATTGTTTTTTTGTATTGATATTTGTATTGCCAAAAGGTACATACACAATAAGAATGATGGTACATATAGTAATTAATGTGGCAAGTGCAGCTAGCTAAGAAGTAGTTCATGTTAGCTAGCTATACTGTATAGGCATAATAAAATATATGAAGCTAAACAGCACATAATTGCTTAACAATTATTAGACATAATAAACAATATTCAAGCTATAATAATTTGTAGTGGTTCTTACCAAATTATACAATTGATATGTGACCTACTCAGTACTCATGCTAAAATATATTAAAGATAAGGTAAGTATACATGTAAACAAAACTTTTGCTTTCAGAGACTGCAATTAAGTACTAGTACAGTATTGATTAAGGAAGCTTTGTTTTATTTTAGTTTTAAATGCAAATAAAGATTCGGAGTGTCTAACAGATTCGTTCAATGTGTTCCACAATTTCAGGCCCCTGTAATCTAGGCTACGTTGTCCATGTGTTGTTCTGTAATAAGGTAGTCGTAATGACGCCTCGACTCCTTGTGTGTTAAAATTGTGCGTCATTAAGTCAAAATTGCCATCCATGAGTAATTGTTGATTTAGATCTTTATATACAAAGCGGACTGCTTGTGAAAAAAGAATATAATTTAATTTCAATAAACCAAGATTTTTATACATAGGTCCAGTGTGGGCATTATATGGTTGATAGGTAATAATTCGTAATATCCTTTTCTGAGCTAGAAATATGGCGTCTAAATAAGTTTTATTGGCTCCTCCCCAGATAGTAGCACAATAAATAATATGAGGATAAATTAAAGCAAAATAAATTTGTTTAGTGAGTTGATGTTGAACGAATCTCTTATATTATAAACTATTCCAGTAATTTTAGATATTTTCAATTTGATGTCATATATGTGTGTTTTCCAGGTCATTGCGCTGTCGATGGTAACACCAAGAAATTTAGCTTCCTTAACCTGCTCAATAATGTGTTCATCGATTTTAATGACAATATTGGGAATTTGATTCGAGCTAAAATGAGTCACTAAATAATGAGTTTTTAATCAAGATTGAGCGTTAAACTGTTTGATTTAATCCAATTAGAGGAGAGACAGAGACGAAAGAGTTTGCCTAGGCAGGGGGTCAGCACGGAAGCACAGTTTTTAAGTACAACAGGAGGAACACCGTCCGGACCATACGCCTTCTTAGTATTAAGCCCAGAGAGGATAGAAAGTACATCTTTAGAAGAGATTAGGATATTAGGCATAAGTAGGAGAGAGGGGAGTGGAGATGGAGGAATAGCACCGGAATCTCCAAGGTAGAGTTTCTGGCAAAAGTTTGAACGAAGAGTTCAGCTTTGTCAGAGGAAGAAGTGATGGTTGTGCCATCAGAGTGGAAAAGGGGAGGGAAAGACGAGGAAGAAAAGTTGTTGGAGAGGTATTTGGCTAGATGCCAGAAAGCTTGGGAAGAGCTAGAGTTGGATAGTTCAGTGCATTTATTATTGATGAAAGAGTGCTTGGCAAGTCGAAGAACACATTTGGCTTGATTCTGGGCAGAAACATAGGAAGAATGAGATTCTTGAATTTTAAGGCGTCGGTACCTTTGAATGCTTCCTCCTTGTTGTGGACAGCATTAGAACAAGCGCGAGTAAACCAAGATTTTTTTGCATTAGACTGAGAGAAAGAAATTGGAATGTACGCTTCCATGCCCGAGAGGATAACCTCGGTAATGCGTTCAGCACTCTCCGAGGGTCCCCGGCCACGGAAGCAGAAGTCATTCCATGGGAAATCAAAGAAGTACTGCCGGAGAGCCTCCCAGTCGGCAGCGCCAAAGTGCCACAAGCGCCGCCAACTGGGAAGATCGGATGGCCGTACTGAAGAGATAGGACAGGTGACGGAGATAAGTTTATGGTCGGAGGAGCCCAAAGGAGAGTAGAGGTTGACAGTATAAGAAGAAGGGTTGGAAGTCAGAAATAACCCAAGAATGTTGGGCCGATCTCCGAAGCGATCCGGGATACGGGTGGATTGCTGGACCAGCTGCTCTAGGTCATTTATGATAGAAAAGACGTAGGCTTGTTCACCAGGTTGGTCAGTAGAGTGAGAGGAGAGCCATTGGCGGTGGTGAACGTTGAAATCTCCCAAGATGGAGATTTCAGAGAAGTGAGAGATAGATAGAATGTGTTCCACTTTAGAGTTTAGATAGTCAAAGAATTTGGGAAAGTCGGTAGGGTTAGGGGAAAGATAGACAGCACAGAAATATTTAGTATGAGAATGATAGGATAGTTTGAGCCATAAAGTTGAGAATTCAGAGGAGTCGAAATCGGAAACACAAGAGCAAGTGAGTTTGTTGTGCACGTATGCACAACATCCGCCTTTGGCTTTGAAACTAGGATAGAGAAAGTAGGAGGATACAGAAAAGGGGCTGCTGGAAGTTGTCTCAGATATCTGGGTTTTGGTGAGGAAAAGAAGATCAGGTTTGGAGGAGGAGAGATGGTGTTCGACAGAGTGAAAATTAGAGGAAAGGCCGCGAATATTGCAAAAATTTATAGTAAGAGTGACAGGCCATGATCCAGAGCATTTAGAGGGGTCGTCGGGGGAAGGTCGGGCATGTGTGGGGGTATTTATGGTCCCCCCCCCCCCCCCCCCCTGGGGACTCCGAGGCTGGGCCTGTGTTCATAATTGTTTAACAATTTTTGAAGGAGGAAGTGTGGTGTACATGTTAAGTGTAGTGAAGTAGATAGGAGGAGGAGGTGTTTGTGAGAGCATGCCGGACTACTCTCAGTGTAAGTGAGGCACAAAGGGAATCAGTAAGAGAGGCCAAGCAAATGAAACAGGAGTTCCAGCGATTCCTTATCAAATGCTTACAGCCCCCCCTTGGGGCTCCTAGCCCTGTTTGATTGGTGACTACAATCTACCCCCATTCCCTCTATTAGTTGGCCTTGTACGACACGCAGTAGGACGCGTAGGGCATATTCTTTTTTTCCTCCACCATAAGATGGAGGCCCCCTTACCCCCAGGGGGGGGATTGATTTGGCTGTTGTCTGGATACGGGAGCAGGTTCTTGGTGGTGTTTGGTTCTTGTTGGCTCGCCCCCGGTATTTCAACATCCCCTTCGAGAAAAAAGTCCCGCCCACGGGCTTGGAGTAAGTATGTCTTCGATGTTTTAGTGCGGACGTAAGGGGCGAGTCGTTGCAAAAAACAATACCATACTCGTGCTTGGACGTTGTTGGGGGCGTTGACATCTCGGAATACAGTGAGGTGAAGGGGTTTATTGGAAGTCCCGGTGAGGTGGACTAGTTGTGCCGGAGTATGTATCTTCACGTCTTTCTCGTTCATCCTGAGGGAGAGGCTGTTCACTCGCATGTTTAGGGTTGTTGCTGGAGTCGTGTCAGGGTCAAGAGTGAGTTTTGTTGGTAAATTCTAATCACTAGTAACCTCTCCTGATGTAGGGAGAGGCCGAGTGAGGTCAGGATCAGGTGGTGTAGCTAGCTGGTGAGAAGTTTGAGTTGGGGGGGGGGGGGGGGGGGGGGGGGGGGGGGGGGGGGGGGGGGGGTGGGTTGAGTTAGGTAGTATGTGTGAAGGGTGGGTGGAGGCAGGGGCTGCTTGGAGCTGGAGGGTTGACAGGTGTGGTGGTGACAGGTGCAGGGCTGGCAGGCATGGTGGTGACAGATGTAGGCTGGGCCAGAGAGGCAGGTTGGGCTGGTGGTGTGGTTTTTGGGGTTGTCCGGGTAGGTGGTGGTCTGGCTGTGGTGGGGTTGACCTTCCGGGTTTTTGGTACGTGGATGGCAGGGGACCATCTTTTGGTCGGTACAATAAGTCGACCAGCTCTCGTACGTGGTGGCTGTGAGATAAGAGGAACAGAAGTCGTTTTGTTTTAGGTAATGAAAGGGGGGGTTGGGGGAGGGGGGAGGGCTTAGCTGGTAGATAAGAGGAAGTAGTTAATTTAGCTTTAGAAGAGGGAGGAGCAAAAGAAGAAGATGAAGAAGATTTAGCTTTAGAAGAGGGGGGAGCAAAAGGAGAAGAAGAAGATTTAGTAGTTTTAGAGGTAGCTGATTTCTGAGTCGGACTTGGTATCCGAGAGGGAAGTTTTGGAGGAGGTCTGGGAGGGGAGTTTATAGTAGGGGGAATGAGGGAGAGCAAAGAGGAGGTAGGTGACGAAGGAAAAATTGGAATTTCGACATCAGCGTAAGTGGGGGTGATGATGGGGGGTTCTTTCTGAGTGAAGGTGGGGTTTGGTGGATAGTAAGAGCAGGGATAGTAGTGGAGGAGATAAGGGTGGGGGGCGCTGAGGTAGCGCGGTCAGGTGAGCTTGATGTGGTGGGGTGATTGAGATACTGAGGAATAGTGGGAGGTGGAGAGATAGGGGGTGAGGGTTCGAGGGTAGGGACAGGTGTAGGAGGTAGAACAGGTAGCTTGGGGATACGGGGGGGAGGGGGGGGGAGTAGTTCGGTCTCTGTTTTGGGGGGAGAAAGGCTTTGATTATTCACAACAGATCATTCATTCATTATCATTATCGGGGCTAGCTAGAATAGACAAGTTTTCATCTAGAGGCTGAAATCTACGTACGAAACGGTTACGGTATGTGTGTTCTTCCCAGTGGTAATTGATGGTTATTTAATAGCAATTGGGTACTGTGAGAACTTCAAAAGGTCCTTTGTATCTTGGCTTTAATTTGGACGGTACGGTAAGGTTGGCTACCATGACAAGGTCGCCGACATGGTGAGTGTTGACCTTGGGTGTTTCATCAGGCTGGAGGTCTTGCAGATACTGGAGTTGTCGTAATCGATTTTTGAGGTGGACTAGGGAATGGTTTAAATTGGATGAGGGCTCGTATGGAACAGCGAGATGTCGTAATGGCAAGAGCTGGGATGATTCTCTAAAAATCCGTTCGTGGGGAGAGATGCCGTCTTTGCGTGGACAAGTGTTAATGCCCCATTGCATTAGGCATACCTGGATGGGCCAGTTGGTTGTATTCATTTGCTGCAACCGAGTTCTGAATTGGTTAGCAATGGTGCGGTGACTTCTCTCGCATACTGAATTCCCTTGGAGCCAGTAAGGAGAAGAATGGCTGATCTTAAAACCGAACATTTGGGAGATTTGGGTCCAGACGTGTCTGGTGAATTCAAGAGCGTTGTCGGAATGGATGACTTGTGGTAATCCGAAGTAAGGGAACACGTATTGCAACATGGCTTCAGCTACTGCAAAGGCGGTGTGTTCTTTAGCGGGACACGCTATGACATACTTCGAATAGGTGTCGACGAAGGTAATTATGTATTTAAATCCGCTTACACCTTCCATGGGGCCCATAAAATCAATGGCAAGTAATTGCCATGGCTTAGATGCTACAATTTGTCCTGAGGGTCCTTGGGTTTGGGTTTTGTCTTTACCAAGGGCACAGGCTCAGCATGCCTCAGTTACTTTTTTGGCTGTTAGGTAAGTGGACGGGGTCCAGTAAATGTCTTGAAAGGTGGAAACAAGTTTCTTTTGGCCTAAATGAATGCCATTATGGTAGTGCAGGGATTGCATGGTGGAGAGAGCTGTGGAGGGGATGATGACTATTTTCCCTTCGGTGGTGTATAGGTTATCTCCTTTTCTGTGCAAATGTGAGAAAATATGCCTAGGTATCCAATCTGGCTTTTGTTGTTGTTGAAATTGCTGTAATAAAAACTGTTGACTTTGATCGGTAGAATCTTGGTGATGAATGGCACGGATAGGGGTGGGGTCAGGTTCGGGGGGAGGGTGGGATAGGTAGCGGTAGGTGGTGGAGAAGGATAGGTAGGGTTAGGTGTTAGAGGCAGTCTAGACAGGGCGCCGGCGTTAGTGTGCAATTTCCCAGGCCTATAAGCTATCTCGAAGTTGTACTCTTCGAGTGACTCTCGCCATCTCACTGTCAAAAAATGTTTTATATTGGATTCCGGAGCCATTGGAGGGCGTGGTGATCCGTAATAATGGTGACCTTGACACCGGCTAGATAGGCTTTGAAGTGTTGGAGGGCCCATATGATAACTAAACACTCACTTTTTGTCACGGGATAGTTAATCTCGGATGGATTGAAGGTCCTACTGGCACAAGCAATTATGTGCTCTCTCCCTTCTCTTGTCTGGGCTAATACTGCACCAATGCCGAATTGTGACACGTCTGAATAGAGGCGGAAAGGTTGAGCATAATCTGAGAAGGAAACGATTTGGGCTGCTATGAGGAGATCTTTAAGGGTATTGAAGGCTTGTAGGCGATTTGTGGTCCAAGGGAATGGTTCTTCCTTTCTAGTGAGATCATGGAGGGGTTTTGCTATGGTGGCAAAATCTTTAACAAAGCGACGATAGCATGAAGCTAGTCCTAAAAAAAGCTCGGACTCCTTTTACGTTATTGGGGGGTGTTATATCACTTGTGGCTTTGAATTTGGCGGGGTCAGGCGAAATGCCTTCTTCAGATACAATGTGGCCGAGGAATTGTACTTCTTACTGAGCCATGGTGCATTTGGATGGTTTGAGTTTGAGGTTGGCATCTCTGATTCGCTGAAAGACTTGGCGTAAACGTTGCAGATGCTCTGCCCAGGTTTTCCCAAATACGATAATGTCGTCGAGATAAGCTAGGCAAGTCTACCAAATTAAGCCTTGCAAAACGGATTCCATGAGCCTTGAAAAGGTGGCGGGTCCGTTGCAAAGTCCGAAAGGTAGGACGGCAAATTCAAAGAGTTTCCTTTGACTGGTCGAGAAGGCCGTTTTCTGTTAGTGTTCTGGAAGTAAGGGCACTTGCCAATATCCGGCTTGGAGGTCTAAAGTTGTGAACCATTTGGCGCCTAGGAGGGAGTCTAAAGAGTCGTCAATTCTAGGGAGGGGAGTTGCATCTTTAATGGTGACGTCATTTAATTGCCTATAGTCAATGCAAAATCTGGTGGATCCGTCTTTTTTTCTAACTAGGACTACGGGGGAAGACCAAGGGCTGGTGGATGGCT
Organism: Paralithodes platypus; assembly: GCA_032716605.1. NCBI lineage: Eukaryota > Metazoa > Arthropoda > Malacostraca > Decapoda > Lithodidae > Paralithodes > Paralithodes platypus. The sequence goes on along the minus strand of CM064511.1, from coordinate 26,005,777 downwards.
TAATTACTTCGGTATCTAACATTTCTTGAACTTGTTTATTTCCTCTTGTCGTTGAATGGGATTCTTCCTGCGGATGGGTTGACGGATTGGGGGGCCTACAGTGTGAATGGGGTGATGGAGCAAAGGTGGTTTTTCCTACGTTGCGGCCAGAAGTGGCAAAGATGTCTTGGAACGAAGTCATCAAATCTTGTAGGCCTTGTCTTTGTTGCGGTTTAAGTTGGGAAGGGATCTCAGGGAATCTAGGAGGGGGGGGGGGGGGATTCTTTATCTTCGGGCAAGGACAACTCTTCGTCATGATTTTCTAGCTCTCCTATAGCTAATCCTTTTGGCAATGTAAGGGGGTGATCTGAGATGTTGGCTATCTTTATGCAATTTAACTTATCAGGCATGATACCAGCCTAACAGACCTCGATTCAACCCGAATCCCCTTCGCAGGATCTACAATAAGAACAAGGCCTACAACGTCAACAAAAGTAAGAACCCCACCTTAGTGATTATAAATCCTTATGATTTTCCTGCATGTAACCGAAAATGTGCCCTTCATGACATTTGCGATTCCGCCAAATACCGATCAAACCAACGTCGCATTTCAGTAAATGAGGAGGAGTTTGTTGAGGAAGAGGAAGTCGAAGAATTTGAACATGAAGATATTGCTCACCTCATGAGCACTGATAATGCAGAAGAAGTCCTGGAAGAATCAAAAATGGACCTCCAGAATTTTTAGAATCTCCCCCGCCCACGATGGCTTCGGCGGGGGACGCCCTAAATGATCGATCTCCCCCTATTTATCACCTTGCTAAAATCAAAGACATTCCCGTCAGATTATTGATTGACACAGGCGCGTCGAGATCATGCACATTCCACTCCTTCTATGATAGACATCACCGGAAATTCGGTGCTTTACAACCCACCAAATCCAAACTCATTAGCGCCGGAGACGCTCCCTTGCACATTCAGGGTGAAACAAATCCATTGCCCGTACCCCTTCCCCCCATGCCAATTGCTACCATTCATTCATTGTTTTCCACTCCGATTGCCAACATTATGATGGTTATCTCGGACTTCACCTCCTTCACAAATTTCAGGCCCAAGTCGACTGTGGCCAACGGTTGATATCTTTAAAAAAAAATCCAAACTCTAAACTCAAATCCTCCCCAGAGTCAGTAAACTCGCCTATCAAGACGCCCAAATCCCAGTCACAAATAAATTCCCTGAATCACAAACAAATGCCTAAGTCAGCTAGTCCCCAGACGAATCCAACCCCCCAAATACCCCCTCCAGAAATGAAAAAAAAACCCACTAACGGTCATGTCAGCCACCTCGTACCAGACCTCAAAGTAAAACTTCCAACTCTAGAAAGAATCCCAACCAACCATCCATAAAATCTAATGCCTTAGCCACTCCTCCCCCTACTTCCAGAGAAACAAAAGAAAACTTTCCCCCTAGTCTTCCCCAGCAAAACCTCTACCATTGCATAAATCCACAAAAATCCGTACATCCTTCTCAAATATGTTGCGAAGTAAACTTTAAGGAAACTCAAAACCCAGTGTACCCTTCCTTGCCTCTATCACCTCTGACCCCCCCATCCTATGTCTCGGGGGTACAAGGTCCTCCCCGCTACAGAGGACAAGAGTGAGAGACTTGGACTTTGAAATGGTCGTGGCGGAGGGACGAATTGTGGAACAACTAGGTTGATTGTAGGGAGGTACTGGTACAATAAGATAAACTACAATGTAACTAGAATAAGATAGATTGTACACCACTTTGTAACTGTCACCTTAATAAAAAAAAAAAAAAACAAAAAAAAATTACATGTTACCGAACCCTCACAAATGTTTTCGTTACCCTATAAAAATCAATTTTCTCTGCCTGACCTATCCCCCCAGCAAACCGATTTCCATCCCGAAGAAATGCCTGAGTTACCCATACCCCCTCCATTTTCTATGCATGCCCATGAGTCACAGAAAACAAATTTTTCCGCACCCACTATTATAAGTCCAGCCATCCTGCAGTTTAAATGTAATATTCCTCCCCACCACCAAAAGTGGATACCAATTCGACCAATTCCCAAAAAATCTATGATCTTGACCCCCACTAACACTCCCGCGAGCCAAGACCGATGCATCATCCAACCTGCAATCGTCTCCTCCCAGCATAACAACATTTTGATCGCAAATATTTCAGAAGTCCTTACTCTACCAAAAGGCTTAATCATTGGCGATCTTGAAACTTTTGATGACCTTGCTATCCCCCCAACTCCCCCGATAGTTTAATATTTACCCCACATCCCTGACTCACTATCCTGCACGAAACAACAACAAATGTATACGTTACTGCACGAGTTTGGCGACGTATTTGCCCAGACTCCCACTGAAATCGGTAGAACCACAATGGAGCAACACGCAATTAACACCACCGGACTCCCCCTGCGCCAACCCTCCTGCAGGAAGAACCCCCTCCAACGTCAAGAGGAAGACCAGCAGGTGCAAGAGATGTTGGATGCCGGAATTGCTACCCCCTCCGTCAATCCCTGGTCCTCTCCAGTGGTACTGGTGAAGAAGAAGGATGGTTCCACTCGTTTCTGTGTGGACTACCGCAGGTTAAATGACGCAACAATTAAGGACGCTACCCCATTGCACCGGATCGATGACTCCCTCGATTTCCTCCACGGATCCAAATGGTTCACTACTTTGGACCTCCAAGCAGGGTACTGGCAGGTTCCTATTAAACCTGAAGACCAACAAAAGACAGCATTCTCAACTAGCGGGGGACACTTGTATGAATTCAATGTATTACCATTTGCCTTATGCAACGGTCCTGCCACGTTCTCCCGCCTAATGGAATCTGTGTTGAAAGGGTTAACTTGGGAAACCTGTCTCGCCTACCTGGACGACGTCATCATATATTCCGGAACATGGCCCGAGCACGTTCGTCGATTACGACAAGTCTTGCAGAGAATACGAGAGGCAGGGTTTAAAGCTCAAACCCTCCAAATGCGAGATAGCCAGAAATACAGTAGGATTGCTCGGACATGTAATATCTGAGCAAGGCATCTCTCCTGACCCCCAGAAGTTATCCGCCATCAAAAACCAACAACGCCTCACCACAGTCAAAGGAGTATGTTAATTTTTAGGACTAGCTACATATTACAGACGTTTCGTCCCACATTTTGCTGAAATCGCCAGGCCTTTACACCAACTCACTCACAAAGACACCAAGTTTTCCTGGACCCCAGAACGTCATGCAGCTTTTGAAACACTTAGAGAAACTAGTGCAAGCCCCCACCGTAGCCTTCCCCGACTACAAACAGCCGTTCTGTCTCTACACTGACGTCTCCCTGTACGTCATTGGAGCCGTCCTCGCCCAAGTCCAAGAACAAAAGGAACACGTGATTGCCTACTCTAGCTCTACTCTAAATGTGGCTCAACAGAACTATGCCGCCACCAAACGAGAATGTCTCGGAGTCATTTGGGCCCTCAACCATTTCCGCTCTTTCGTACTAGGGGCCAAATTGGACATCATTACCGACCACCAGTCCTTGCAATGGCTCCGGAAATGCGAAACAAATTCCGCCCTACTAGTGCGATGGAGAGAAACACTAGAGGAATATGACTTCATCATCCATTACCGGCCAGGAAAGCTACACACTAACGCCGATGCCCTCTCACGTCTACCCGTACCAGAACACCTCCCTACCAATCTAGCAGCCCTACAGAAAACTGATTTCACCAATACTTACCAAACATCCACCCACCCCATCACTTACCCTCCTACAGTCATGGGAAAGAAGACTCAGACCGAAATGGATTCCCAAACATATATTCTCTGCACTAACACGTTGGGGAGACCAACTCACCACAGAATCCGGACACATCGTCATCGAACCGGCCATTGCCCAGGAATATTATTATGTGAAATAACAGAAAAGCATTCTCACCACCACAGCCAACATACCGAGATCCCCACCCCTACCTCCACCACCATCACCAACACCACCACCACAGCCACCATACCGAGACCTCCACCTTTACCTGCACCACCACCACCACCATCTCCACCAACAATATTGCCACACCACCACCACAGCCAACATACCAAGTGAAATAACAGAGAAACAGTTACCCAAGCATTCACCACCACCAAGCCGTTTTCTCTCTCATATCCTACATCAAAGAAAACGACCAAGGGCAGACATAATAATAATAATAATAATAATAATAATAATAATAATAATAATACTTTATTTCAGACTCACGCAGTACAGAGGGGACCATACTGGGGTCCATTATAGGTTTGACTCCTGTAAGGAGATAAAGAAAACCTAATATTTAGTAGTGGCCCCGTAATCATTGACGAACATGCCTATTACATAAGGCATCCTCTTCAAACACTAATCCGCCGTAGTTTTGAATCTACCGCGCAGAGCATTTAAAAAACTGAGGAGCCTTCATCATGAGCGCACGCGACCTCACTCATGGCTTCAGTCATTATGAATTGGGTTCTCACTACGAAAAAACTTCGTAAAAAATAAAAACAAAAAGAAAATAAGAATAACTATCCAATAAGCTTTCCATCATATCGTGGATGTACTTGTGTGGATTTCTGACCAGACGCTGATTCAGGCGTCATTCTTCCTTCACTGACATATCAAGTAAACCAAAATCCTTAATACATCAACGAATGGGAAGGGAACGGTCGGGAGGGCCCCAGTCGTCAATGATTACGGGGCCACTACTAAATATTAGGTTTTCTTTATCTCCTTACAGGAGTCAAACCTATAGTTTATTAGTGGCCCCTCCATCATTGACGAACATGCCTGATTTCTAAGACTGGAGGGGGACATTCGTAATCATATCATAACTCTAGAAAAGCAGATAATAAAAACAACCACATAGTATTCTTACTTTGAAAATATATTTAAATACGGCGTAGCCGAACAAATACAAGAAAAAGGGGGTTCAGGCAGGTGCGTGCTTCAAAGAAGCCTGCTTGACAAAAAATGGGTAACTCTGAAGATTCTGAACACAGATCTGTAGTTACAAAGGCACCCCACTCAACGAGTGGTGACAAAAAAATAACAAGTTATAAGTTTACATGTGCACATAATAAACCCCAACATAAACTTGGAGATAAATTGCAAAGGAACTCCATTATTCTAAAAATAAATTGCTTTCGCAGCTAAACTACTCTAACAACACCGTTGTTTTGTACTTAACATTGTACTAGCACAATTTCTCACTGAGAAATTTTCATAACACATTTTAACCTTAAATTGTATCACAGCTCTCATACTCCGGCGGGGTCTAGGGTGTCCTGTGTCAACTGACTGCACCCCCCCCCCCCCCCCTTTCCCGTGAAAGTAAACAAAAGTGACTGCAGGGCCACCTAGACCCTCTGCCTTAAAGCTATACATGGTAAGGAAGGTTTGTCTAGAGCAACTGACAAGTATCTAGACAGAAACGTATGATTAGACGCCCACAACTGCGTGGACGCTATGTCTTCAACTGAAAAAATTTTCAGGAAACGTAAAGAGGCTGCCCATTTGCGTAAATCGTGGGCCCGACCCACAACGCCGGGATTACTTTCTTTAATGACTTCTACCAGAAGAGAGGCTAATCGCCGTTTAAGTAAGCGTTTACCCGTACTTGCTACCCATAAAGCACCTTGGGGGTTGTGAGGAGCTACTCTCAAATATTTGGTTAGAGCTTGTACTGGACATAAATTATGATGCACCTTTCCCCTTTTTAACGCCGGCACCGTGAACTCAGAAAACACGTGTGCACTATGCTCATTCTTGGCTACAAAACCTGGGGAGGGTGCAATGGAAATACATTCATTAAGTCTACCAAACCTAAGACAATTAGGTGTGTTGCTCATCGCCGCCAGCTCAGACACTCTGTTTCCGGTGGCTAAAGCCAAAAGGAAAACCGCCTTTTTTAAGAGTAATGCAAAGTCTGCAGTATTTTGGTACAGACGAGAGTGAAGCAAAGACAAAGCTTTGTCCAGAGACCAAGTAGGCATGAGCTGACGGGGAGGTGGACGGAGTTTAAAACATGCTCTCATAAAACCTGTTTCCTCCGCTACCGGTATGGAAAGACCTGTAAGGTCGAAAAAGGGCACTCTAATCGCAGTTAAGTGATTTTTTAATGTTACCACAGATAAACGTTTCTGCTCAAACAGATAATTTAAATAATTAAAAACTAATGCCACTGAGGGTACAGTTTGTTCTGTCCTAACGATCCAAGAAGTAAAGGCTTGCCAATGTGATTGATACTGTCGTTTTGTAGACTGAGTATATTGATTAAGTAATTTATTTGTCACATCTCTACCGTATGGTGCTAGCCACTTGGCCTCCTGAATGTCCATAATGCAAAAGTCAGCGAGGTCGCGAGGTTGCCAATCGCGTCTAAGTGGAAATACCCGACCGGGAGCGATACCGGGTCCGGGCACCACATTTTCAATTGCTGGTACCACAACTGCGCCGGCCACAGCGGCGCGATTAGCGAGACTAAGCCTCGATAATCTCGTAGTTTGTTCACTACGTGGCACATTAGTGACGCATCTGGCGGCGGAAACAGATAGATGGAGCTCCATCTGTTCCAGTCTGTCACTAGGGCGTCTGGCCCCCCTGCCGGCGTTTTCGCCCGGCGGGTGAGGTATAGAGGGAGTTTGTGAGTCTCCTTGGACGCAAAAAGATCCACTTGTGGATGGGAGAGCTCTGCAATCATTAGGTTGAAAATGGGTTGCTTGAGCTCCCATTCTACTGTCGTGCTCTGTCGCCGGGATAGAGCGTCTGCCCAGACGTTCGCTACGCCTGGGAGATAAGAAGCGTGCAGATAAATATCTAGACTGTTGGCTAGAGCAAAAATCTCTTCTGACACGTTTAGCAACTTCCTTGACCTCGTTGACCCTTGTTTCTGAATACAGTGGACTGCATTGACTGAAGGAAATATAAGGGGACTAGTAATTCTTTGACATTGATGTGCGAGATTTCTAAGTGGGACCAAAGCCCCTGACCCTGGTGCCCCTGATTTGACTGAAATCCCCAACCTATTGTGCCTGACGCATCCGTGTCTACCCATACCGTTGGTGGAGGAGAGGTCCATGACATTATTGAGTGCAATGTTTCCCTCTTCGCCCAGACCGCTAGTAAGGTGTGGATTAATTTCGGGATGGGCCATAATTTTCCCGCCGGTAAGAGCGAGAAATATTTGTTGCCTTCCAATATTAATCGTTTTACTTTCAACCGGCCCAACTTGACAGTTAGTTGAATCCAGTTGAGAGAGCCGACCAGAGACTCCCAGACCCTTCGAGTCGTAGTCAGACTGTGAAGAAACCTGAACAGTTTCCTGCGAAACCTGTTGCGATTGTCCACACTCTGACTCAGAGTGAGAGCGGCGGTGTCCCAGACCAGCCCTATCCACTGATCCAGGGAACAAGGTTTGACTTTACCAGATTTACCTTGAAGCCTAGAGTTTTGACATGATTTAAAATGATATTGACATGTTTTATGCATAATTGTTGTGTCTCTGCCACCACCAGCCAGTCGTCCAGATACCACAACACTCTGATCCCTTGTTTTAACAATGGCATCAGGGCTTGCCGGACTAGTTTTGTGAATAATCGAGGTGCCAGGTTCAAACCGAACGGCATCCTCTGAAAAACAAAATTTTGGTGCCTGATTCGTAAGGCCAAAAACCTTTGAAATCTTTTGTTGACCGATACGTGCCAATAGGCGTCTGTCAGGTCTAGTGAACACATCCAACCCCCCGGCGGAAGTGTTAGCCTGATTTGGTGTACTGTTAACATTCTGAAAGATTCGTTGTGAATGTGAAGATTCAGATAAGACAGGTCTACGACCGGCCTCATCTGAACACTGTCCCCTTTGGGAACCAAAATAGTTTGGACGTGAATACAGGGTAATTTGGGGGGACCGGGATGATGACATTCTTGGCAATCATTTCCTGGGCTAGTGACTCCACCTCTAAAGAAACAAAATTCGCCGTTGTCGGCTGACGTAATCGAGGTCGCCGGAGCCACTGCCAAGTGATGCCTTTGCGTGCCACCATCCGTGCCCAAGTGTTTAACGGCCATGCTTGGTGACACGTTCGGAACGACCCAGTTAGCAGACAAGGGTTCGCCGGCTGTACTACCCTCGGTTCCTCCGGCCTTAAGGTAGGCGCCGGGAGTGAGAGAGACTTTAGTTTTTTGATGGTGGGGTTGGTGCTGGCCGCTTCGCCGGCTGGCTGGTGTTGGCCGAAGACTGGCCCTGACCTGGTTTATTTTGGCCGCGTCCTCTCTGACCTGAAAACCTATTCTGTCTATGTCTGTACTGACCCTGGGGGAGTGGGAGGACTTAGGCGGAAGAAAAGGTTTAGATCCCCCTGGCTGGGCTTTAGTAGTAGGCCTGGGTTTGGGGAAGTTAAATGCAGGTTTCTTAGAAGGGGCGGGACTGTGCTTAACGGCCTGTGCCATATTGAACACCGTTCGCCATACTTCAGGGGACATTAAAGATGGAGTAAGTACTGGTGACATCACCACCTGGTTAGCAATGCGATCAGGTAGCTTGCGAACTAACGACATCCTAAGATCTTGTCGTGCTCGCACCGCCTCAAGCAAGGCGGTGCGTATGTCACCTAAGGATTGGATTGACGACTGAAGAATCAGTCGCCGGGATAACTCAACCGATCTTCGAGCATCCGCGTCTGCGATTGCCTGAGTAGACCGTAGTAAAGACTTAGCCACCTGCTGAGATACTATGTACTGTGAAAACAGGCGAAAAGCTTTTCCTCGTAGCCTAAATTCTCTGTCTAGGTGAGTAGGGGTAGGAGTAGTGAACGGGTCCTTCAGTTCACAAAGATTAATCTTAGGGGCAGCTAGGAATGCAAACAAAGCCGCCGGGACTCCGCCGGCAGAACCCACCGGCATGGAAAACCATGAATGTGTGTCCTGAGGGATCTGGTGGGAAGATTTAGAAGTGAAAGTGGTTGCAAAGTTTTGAGCCTCTACCTCCCAATCCACCCAAGGTCCCGGACCCAACTGTCCCACCTTCAAAACTGGATCAGCTGCGTCGTCTGTGACGGTCTGTAAATCTAGTTCAGGAGTAAGAGCTGACAGAGTCTTAATATCATTAAACCCATCCAGCTTAGACCAGTCTGAAAAAAGTTTTAAAGCTGAGGCAGGGGGTAAAGCAGGCTTAGAAGCATACACAAAATAATCCTGGTGATAATAACTAGGTATAGCCTTAATGTTTACGTCCAGAACATTACCCAAGGCATCCATGGCCCTTAATTTCTTTGACTTGTTGCCCTGGATAAACCACTCACGCAGTACCGGGAGTTCCCCTGACAAGGTAGGTTGGGCAAGCTCTGGTTTAGAGGGGTTCAAAAGAACCCATGACTCGTCTGGCCCATAAAGCAGGGGCATAGCTACCTTTCTAAGAGGCGCTTTGTCTAGAGGGGGTGGATTAACATCCGTTATGACCCTGACATTTGAAGTTGTCAATGCCGCCGTGGCAGGCTTAGTGCTCCTTGCAGGTGACAGAGTAGGAGGGTTAGGAATCTTAGATAAATCAATTGACGTCATCAGAGGCCGTACCGTAGAGCTTGTCGAGGGAGCCCCCAAGTCCATTGTGGGGTTTTCTTGTTGTTGACCAAAAAATTTAGATAAAGCATGAGTAAGCAACCCATCAATTTCTTGTGCTGTAACAAACTGATTTGATGAAGAACTTACAGGAGAATCATTATTATCTCGAGCGGCGTCCAAGCCTGAGCCTGACCCCTGTCCTTCCATATCCGAAATTATTGAAACTTCGTCTTTTTCCTCCCGATCCTCCTGAGAAGACCCCGCCGAGGCAGGGGTACCTTGTTTCCAAGATAAGTCTGGGATAGAGGATGGGATCGCCGCGTCCCTGTGGACGTCGGCTACTGTGTGACTCGTATGAGTCGGACGTGGGTGGTCAGACCCTGGTTGGGCAAACCGCCAAACACCGAGGCCCTGGCCTACGCTCTCTTGAGAGTCTGAAACATTCTCAATTATTGACCCTCCTGAACTTTCCATTTCCAGGGTTAAAATATTAATTGGCAAATCCTCTTTAGGGACAGGCGCTGCACTGGACTCAGAGGCCCTAACACAAACTCTGTCAGGTGTAGAGGTACGATAAGATGCACTAGACTTTGGGGAATGTCGAGAGGACTTCCGATGTTAATCCTTTTTTGAGGATTTATGGCTGCGGTGTGACCGCGAACTAGTCTTAGATCTGGAAGAATCTCCGCCGTGACCACTGGTGGAACCTTCCGTCTTACTCTTCTTACTCTCCGGCGAAGAGGCACGACTAGAGGACTGTTGTCTGAGAGGTGACCTTGACCTAGATCTCGCCCGCGACGAGGAGGCGGATGCCGGGGGTGTAGGCTCTCTCGGGCGTTTAGTTGTAGTCGCAGACGATACAGAACCCTGACTAGTCTCCGTCGGCTTAACACTCGTGACTCTAGAGGAACGTTTAGGGTGAGGGTGTTCTGACAGCAATCTATCCCAAAGTGGGACGTTGTCACATTGAAGTGACTTATGCGCGACAATGGTAGTGTAGGCCGACATCTGTTGTCGAACCTCTCTCAACGCTACCGCCGCGGTCTTATCATTATCACAAAGGACTTTAACAGCTAATTGAGAGCAAAAGGAACAATTATGCATAACCCAGAGACCCCTTGAACGGTCTAGACATTTAACACACCTTATGCAAAGGGTGTGTGCAAAAATAGGGATACCAGCACAAGTAGGGGTAATGCACAGGGCAAAAACTGGGGCCACGGTAGCCATGACAGAGACTGGTGGGTGAAAACTACCGCCGGGTCTGTATTGGTCCGCCGGAGCTCAGCTCTGGAAAAAACAAGAAAATTTCCAGGAATTAATGCTCATAAGGTTAATCCAACATGATCGCACACCAGTGTTACTAACCCGCCGGATAACGAGATGCAAAGACACAACTAACACATCTCGCCACGCGGCGGGGTGTAAAGTCTAAACAAATCTTTTGCTAAAGAAAGTGAAGAATACCCTCTGATATAATGGTCCAGCATGGCACTTATAGTCTCTCGGAGGAGGTGACTGTCTCAAGATTCAATTTTGTAACAAAGCAACCCCCCAAAAAGACGCCGGCCCTTGAATTATTTTAGTAGAATAGCCCAGGGCAGGATGATACGAGATCTGATGTTTAACGAATTGTCACAAAAGATCGCCGTAAGTTAGAAGGCGGCGATACCTAATTGTATCACTAAATTAATAGGTTAAATTGAATTTTGTAAATTCCTTAGTTCCTCCACCTAGGAGCACCCGCCGGGTGTGATAATCGATATTTAACCTAATTGAACCTTCAATCGCCGTAATAGTAAAGGCAGCGATACACAGAGTATCACTATAATGGATCGGTTAACTAAACTGAAAGACCTAAGTCGTTCATCTCACCCTACCCAGGTGCACCCGCCGGGTGAGAAGTTTAAAAGTTAACCCCATAAGTTCCTGTCCCCACTTCTTTGTAAAAGATCGCCGGGGAGGAAAGCCTAAACAACAGCTAGGTTTTTCATGTGGTTGTCGTAAAACCAGGTAGAAAAAACTCCTAAAACGTATGTCCACAAGAACGCCGTTTTATATGGATGGGTACAGCCATCCCGCCGGGAATCAAAGGAGGCCTGAAACCAGGCACCCACAGACGCAGTCCTGGAGAGCCACAGACACCCCCCCCGCCGGGGATACAAGCCAGTGTTAACAACCACGAGTGGCCCAACACTGCTCTCGGCTCACGGTGAAACCGAGAAAAAACCCGCCGGAAGGAAACCCACCCTGAACAGACACCATCTGAACAACACACGACACGAGGATAGCCACGCACGACTAACCCAAGGTCACACCATAATCCGTGGAATTAGCCAATACACAACTAAACCAGGAAACAATTATAGTCCGAGGAATTAGCCAATACACAACTAAAACCCGGATACACATGACACAGTAGGGCATATTTATAAATAATAAATAATAACACTAGTACATGTGGCAAAGCTACGAGCGGCTGGCTAGGCCTAGGCAGACGGCATAATAACAGTTGAAATAAACACACACATTGGAAATATCACAACAGGAACCACCGCCAACACACCACCGTAGCAATAACTTCCAACCCAGGGAAGACTGACTCGGGACCCAGAAAAAACTTCACTAAGTGAAGAAAAATACGCTGGGAACGTCAGAAAACAAAGCTTACCTCATCAGAAAGATAAAAGGCAGCACTAATTAGCGCGTAGTGAAAGCCGCCTGCATCACAAACTAACTCGACTGTGAAAAAATTCACATGTCCACAACGTGACCACGAGGGTACATCCGAAATAGATGCCCCATACACTCGACCCAAAATACACTGCACTGCGGGCAACCAGCCCAGGACACTCCTGCTACGCCTATCCTAACCTTACTCGATACATCCTGGAGTAAACAAATGAGAAAAAACTCACTAGGGACGCAGCGAATGCGGAACCAGCGGAGCGTGGGGAGGCACGTCCGGGCGGGCTGAACGCAGAGCAGAGAAGGAAGAATGACGCCTGAATCAGCGTCTGGTCAGAAATCCACACAAGTACATCCACGATATGATGGAAAGCTTATTGGATAGTTATTCTTATTTTCTTTTTGTTTTTATTTTTTACGAAGTTTTTTCGTAGTGAGAACCCAATTCATAATGACTGAAGCCATGAGTGAGGTCGCGTGCGCTCATGATGAAGGCTCCTCAGTTTTTAAATGCTCTGCGCGGTAGATTCAAAACTACGGCGGATTAGTGTTTGAAGAGGATGCCTTATGTAATAGGCATGTTCGTCAATGATGGAGGGGCCACTAATAAATATATACCTTACAGTAACATAACTATATATAAGCTACTGTACATAGGCTACATAAAATAAAAATAAATTAAATAATACCCAGCTTGCTATCATGTAGTTCACAGCACTGCCTCAACCAAAAACAGTGGTCATCAAACTACTGTGTTACCAAAACCACTGTCCTAATTGTGTACAGTACCATGCCTCACATCATTTAGCTTCCGGTACAGTATATTGCTACAGTACAGTATAGGAATACCAGTACTGTACTGCACTATGAGGTTCAGTACCGGTATGCTAATTCTGTAGAGTAACAGACATGAAATCATTACTTAAGGTTAAATATAGAGCAACTTCCTCCAGTGTGCCTGGATCCTAGAGGTGTACACTATGCTTGGAGTTTGCAGCATTTTAATGATACTGTTCTCAGAAGTGTTAAGGCGCTGAATGAATTTATATGTTAGCTTTCTAATGAGTGATTGGTAACAGTGTAAGTTCATATAGGCACATAGCGTACTTGTACTCTCATATTTTGAGAGCCCCAGAAACATTTTCATGATATTGTGATATGAGATACTTAGTCTATTCACTGTCATTTTCTTATAGTTCCTCCATAGTTGTGCTGTATACATTGGAGAGCAGTAGGAGTTGAACAATGTTATTTTCGTATCCCATATGCACATATGAAATTTTCTTAATATTGAATTTCCCTGCATGTAAAGTTGCCTTCGGTGACGACCCATATCCTCATCATCTGAGCGATCACTTGAAATATAGTGTCCTAGATACTTTACTTTACTTACTTCTTCTATAATTTCTTCATACAAATGGAATTTAGGTAGCTTTGATTTCAATAGAAGGTTAGATTTAAATATTATGATATTGCTCTTTATAGGATTAAATTTGACTGAATGTTCTATTCCAAATTCAGACAATTATATATACCTCCACAGACAAAGGAAAACATGTGATCAGTTCTCGCCGATATTACACTTCTCCTGCAACATCCCAAACCTACAAACTTGCAACCACTGTCCACTCCATCTACCTCCAGCCTGTAAAACACATAAGCAGCCCCAGACCAAACCAGAAGGCAAATGTAACTATATCACACCACCCCAGAGTTAAAAAGGACACAACCGCTCCCAGCCAACACGAGTTACTACCATCGAGATGACACGCCCTCCAACACCAGGAAAAAACTTATTCATCAACATAACCAATTCCAAAGTCCAACAAAAGAAGAAAAGCGAAGAAGAGAAATCAACCAAGAAAATGGCACTATAAAGTAAGTAAGTATATCACCCCTCTCCAAGCCACAAGGAGCTAACCGCCCTACAATACCCTACCCCTAGGCGCCCTTCTGATGCTCAGCCACACCACCGTGCCAAGACGCTGAGAAAAGAGGTGACCTCAGCAGGAAATTCTAAGATCGATACTCAGCCAGAGAGCTGTCCTTGCTATCCACAGACGTAAGGCAGTTTCGAAACCTGAGGGCTCGATATGACAAATTGTTCTCGCTACCCACAGACGTGAGACTGTTCTAATATTGAGGCAAACCCTATTAATTGTTTTGAGTGGGTATCAACAAGGCTCGTTATTAGACTCCTTCACAGAGGCTATCTAATATCGTTCCCTTACCCCAGCTGGTACTATTGTGGATAAAGTACGCTACCCCACAGGGCAAGTAGTTTTATCTGACATAGACCCAAAAGCTTAAAATACCCATCCACCCTCAGTTCTCTAAAGTTCTGCATCAAAGTTCTTATAAGACCAGAGTAGACAGGAGTTCTCTCCTGCGTTAACTCGATTCTATTGTACTAAGGCCACAGTCTATAGTATATAGTATTCAAGGTCTTACACCAGAGAGCTTGTGGTAAACTGTGGGAACCCAGTCACGTCAGGACAACCCCACGGCCAACGGATCTACCCAAGATTGGATTACTAATTCTACACCCATTGGATTATTTATTCTACACATCGAAAGTGAGGTTATTATACCGTAAAAGTTATAGAAAATCTAACTGTGGAAAGTATACATACTTGGTGTATTATCAGAGAGAAAGTATAAAGATCAAAAGTGAAAGTAGTTAAAATGTATTTACCGAGTACTGTATATGATAAGAAGTATTCTGGAAACATCGGATACTACGCATGTATACAAAAAGCGAGAGAAAGGAAGTTCTAGTGAAACCCAAAGAAATCAGGGAAGTACTGATAATAATTCTGTTAAAGTTAATAACAAATAAATTCAATAAGTATGCATAAGCTTCACAGTGATTTAACATCAGACAAATAATTACGTTCAGCTCCCAAATCCAGAACAACTCTACGCAGGTAAATACCAAAAGTTCATATATATATTTACTACATAGCCTTTCTAAGCACAACTGTAAATCCTCGATTGAAAGGAGTGCTGTTCTTATCTCTGAAATAAATGCAGGACAAGTGTAATCTCTCAAGCGGCTCGCTTGGTGTAGTGACTAGCGTCTCGGACTTCCACCCAGAAGGCCCGGGTTCGCGCCCACGCTCGGCGCATTAAAGATTTTTCACAAGCACTGAGTCGTTACCATCCCTCATGAGCAAAGGGATTGGGTAGTAGTACAGGACCCCAATGGAAATACGCCTAATCGGCCTTATTGAGCTATCCTTAGCTAGCTTAGCATGCGCTAGCTTTAAGAACTATTATTATTATTATTATTATTATTATTTCAGTTAGAAAGCGGTCCCTAATACTTACTTAGATATTACATAGAATAATCCAGTCTCGCGAGGCAGACGTAGTGGAGCCTCGTTCGTGCACTGTTATTGTTTTGTTCTTGACCATTGTTGTTCTAGCTTTTACGTATGCGATATTCTTGTGAAATAAACGGAATATGAATACACGTCTTGTGATAATTATCCTCTTGTCTTTCTGTGTCTGTGGTAAAACAATAAAACTTCTCCAGTTAGGAAGAGCTCACTTGATCAAAACCAATTAAACCCCAGTAAAAACCTGGCATAACATTGGCGGCAGCTGGTGGTTCTTGATTCGGGAAGGAAGTTGTTTGACACAGTAATCAGGAAAGAGATAGAGAGCTCATACGTCATCATGGATCCAAAATTCCCCATACCGACGTATGACGCGGAAACTCAGGATATTCGCACGTACCTAGAGATGGTCAGCCCGCTAATTAGCCTGGCATACCCGACCGACGTAAGGAAGGCCTATGGTTTATTAATTCACCTAGGGAAGGCCGTGCCCCTGGTAGCCGAACATGTACACCCAGATTTGACATGGGACAACTTTCGGAGTATTGTGATCAACGCTGTTCAGCCATCACTAGGCCCCGTTGCAGCCAAAATTAACGAAATCAAGTACAGAGGGAACCTAAACAGTACCTTGAGAATAGTGAGCCGACAGGTAAAACGTGCTTACCCTCTGTACATTTATGAGCAACAACAGCAACAGGTGTTCTGTGTGCTCTTAAGGATCCTTCCCTCAAATATTAGGGAATACTTTGATATCCACGATCCCGTGGGATTTACAAAGGACATCACCACTATTCGCAAGCTGTTGGCCAACCGGCCTAAATCTTCCACAATAGAAGCCATCAGAAGCCCCCCCACGCACCCTCAAGTGTACCGAAGACCCGGACAAACCAAAAAACGAAGGAAAAGATTGCAGTACTCATCCCAAGGCCGCCCCCAACCCCTCTCGCCCACCCACAAGGAAATCTGCGAAGCTACCCTAACCACCATCATCCTGGTCGATCTTACCAGAACAACCAACAGGAAAACCGAGGCCCTCAACACTTTTTTTAAATTCAGGATCTTCGCCCGTACCTAGAGATAGCCTCGGCAATGGCACCTGTACCCTGGAACACTCACCCTCAAGAGCCCATTAGGTTAAATTACCCATTCAGTTGGGAAGCTTGCAATCCCGCTTACCCGATCCCTGACACCTGGGACCCAGCTAAGACAATGGACATTGAGTGCCAGTGTGAGGAGTGCTATCTCCAGGAAATTTACCAAATTTAAGCCATCGATGAAGACCAAGAGGAAGAAGAAATAGAGGAGATGGAAGACCCTCCTCGAGATTTTTTTGAGCCTCCCCCGCCCATTTATATGGCCTCGGCGAGGGAGCCTGAGCCGTGGACACCTCCACCCATCTAACACCCGGCTAAAGAAAAGGACATCGAGTACCACGATGAAGAATACTGTCCCCCGGAAATGTACCAAATTCAAGCCATCGATGAAGACCAAGAGGAAGAAGAAATAGAAGAGATGAAGACCATGAAGACCAAGAGGAAGAAAAAGTAGAAGAGATGGAAGACCCTCCTCGAGATTTTTTTGAGCCTCCCTCGCCCATTTATATGGCCTCGGCGAGGGAGCCTGTGCCGTGGAAACCTCCACCCATCTACCACACCCAGCTAAGAAAAGGGACGTCGAGTACCACGATGAAGAATAATGTCCCCCGGAAATTTACCAAATTAAAGCCATCGATGAAGACCAAGAGGAAGAAGAAATAGAGGAGATGGAAGACCCTCCTCGATATTTTTTTGAGCCTCCCCCACCCAGTTCTATGGCCTCGGCGAGGGAGCCTGTGCCCGGAAAAACTCCACCCATCTACCACCTAGCTAAGATTGAAGACGTTCCAGAAGACTCCCCTAGAAGGATTCCGAAAATCAAAATAGCGATCAGGAACAAAAGCCATAACCATCAGGCTAAAGCCACTCCTAAAGCCAAATCACCAAAAAAGAAAAAAGTCAACATCCAACCACAGCCACCTCAGAAGCCTCCACATCCTTGACCACCTACCTCCACCGGTTTTGATGGTAAAGCCTGTTCTACATCTTCACCACCAGCCTCCATGTCTACCACATCACCTTCAGCACCTCCGAAACCACATGAACCTCCTCCATCCAACCCTTCTTCACCTGCCCCATCCGACGAGGATAATCTCTCCTCCTATGATACAGTCGGGCTAAAACACCCACCTGCACACAACATTCGTCGATCGGCCCCTGTTCCTTTCGTCTCCGATCAATCATCCGTGTTCGCTCCATTCTTGAAGATAGCAAGCAATACTCACGTAATTCCAGGACCCTCTTCCATCATCACTGTCATCCATCAAAACCCAGTCAATAAAAAGGGTTCCCTGGCTCCCGCAAGAGTTAAGAAAACCAACACCTCAACCAAAACTAAGCCTGCAACAACCCACATTCCCAGAACTGGTCCTTACATCAAGAAAATCATCGGGACCCAAACAAATGACGGAGGGATGAAGGGTGCGGGCGTAGCCCTCTCTCTATGTATCATCCTTCTCAACATCCAGAGGGGCTGTGCTGATATACAGGTGCAGAGGAGACCGGTAGTGTACCAGGTCAACACTAAACAAGTATTGAGGGACCTCGTCACACAGAAATCACACACGAGTGAAATTTCTGTCATCATTCCTGCCTGGTCTATTTCATATATCGGGAAGACGCCGCGGCTTGGCAGATACTCTGGCACAACCTCGCTACAACACCTATTGTGCTACACTCTAATTAGCTGCGGAGATGTAGAGACCAACCCCGGCCCTAGTTCAACGTTGAAGAAACCTCGCCACCAAACAAGTAAGGCAGACACCGACATTTCAACAGTCCCTAGCAGTAAAATTCGTTATAACAAACTGGGCCAGCAGGCACCCAAGTCTCCCGTCACGCTCCAACTCACAACCAAGACCGCAGGGCAACCGCCAGCACAGTGCCAACATTCTACCTACTCAACATTACCCTCAACTGTATCATCACTACCACAGATATCGGTGACCCAAGTAACACAACATGCAACCAGAACACCCAAACAAACAGGAAGCTCTAGCAAACACATCGACAATGAAGTAACAGCAACGAACAAGAAAGACAACAAGAGAAACCCCCCACCCCCCACAACACGACGCCGCTGTACAACAAATCAACCAAACCTACTACAACACAACCCAACACTATTGGCGACCCAGGTAGCTCAACATGCAACCAGAACAGCAAAAAAAGAAGGGATCAGTCGCAACAACATCAACAATAAAGCAGCAACAACGGCCAAGAACAAGGACATAAAACAACAAATACAGGTAGGGGGGGGGAGGGAGGCAAGGGGGAGCCACAACCTGTCCTCATCTCACGCGCTCACACACCATCAGCCGCTCACGGCGCACAGCTGATCACCACACCGCCAGACGTACGATGAACAGTAACAGGAAAATATGTATAGTGTGCGATATTGGATTCAACAAAAGGAGTACAACGTCACAATGTAGTAGTTGTAATGAAACAGTACACGATCGATGTACTTACGTTACTAGCAGAAAAGAAGTGGAATGCGATAAATGTAGGGAAGTAGCTATTAAGGGTCCTAAAATCATTTGTGAAATATGTGAATCACTCCTAACAAGAAAGCAAAGGATCATAAACTGTGTTAAGTGTAAAACTGTAGCTCACATGAAGTGCATCTCTAAGAAGACCAACAGTGAAGAACGGGAATTCCTATGCAACATATGTGCCTTGCATTCATTACCGAATATTAATGTAAATGAACCAATTAGTATTAACAACTCAGAATCCAGCCAGGACACATTCAAAATCAAAGATGAATACAGAGTGTTCACCAACAAAGGGCTCCATCTTATCCACATTAACGCCAGATCAATGTACCATAAATTGTCAGAATTAAACTTGTTAGCTAATAAGGCCAAAGCTTCAATAATTGCAATCACAGAAACCTGGCTGGATTCAAGTATAAACGATGGTGAAATAAACATTCAAGGTTTCAATATGGTTAGGAATGATCGCAATAGGCATGGGGGAGGAGTATTTATTAGTGGCCCCTCCATCATTGACGAACATGCCTATTACATAAGGCATCCTCTTCAAACACTAATCCGCCGTAGTTTGAATCTACCGCGCAGAGCATTTAAAAAACTGAGGAGCCTTCATCATGAGCGCACGCGACCTCACTCATGGCTTCAGTCATTATGAATTGGGTTCTCACTACGAAAAAACTTCGTAAAAAATAAAAACAAAAAGAAAATAAGAATAACTATCCAATAAGCTTTCCATCATATCGTGGATGTACTTGTGTGGATTTCTGACCAGACGCTGATTCAGGCGTCATTCCTCCTTCTTTGCTCTGCGCTCAGCCTGCCCGGACGTTCCTTTCAGGCTCCGCTGGTTCCGCATTCGTGGCGTCCCTAGTGAGTTTTTTCTCATTTGTTTACTCTGGGATGTATCGAGTAAGGTTAGGATAGGCGTAGCAGGAGTGTCCTGGGCTGGTTGCCCGCAGTGCAATGTATTTTGGGTCGTATGTATGGGGCATCTATTTCGGATGTACCCTCGTGGTCCTGTTGTGGACACGTGAACTTTTCACAGTTTGGTTTAGTTGGTGATGCAGGCGGCTTTCATTACGCGTTAATTATTGCTGCCTTTTATCCTTCTGATGAGGTAAGCTGTGTGTTTGCTGACGTTCCCAGCGTATTTTTCTTCACTTAGTGAAGTTTTTTCTGGGTCCGTGTCAGGCTTCCCGGGGTTGGGAAGTTATCGCTTCGGTGGTGTGTTGGCGGTGGTTCCTGTTGTGATATTCCAGTGTGTGTTTATATTTCAACTATTTTCATGCCGTCTACCTAGGCCTAGCCAGCCGCTCGTAGCTTTGCCACATGTCTAGTGTTATTATTTATTTTATAAATATGCCCTACTGTGTCATGTGTATCCGGGTTTTAGTTGTGTATTGGCTAATTCCTCGGACTATATTTGTTTCCTGGTTTAGTTGTGTATTGGCTAATTCCACGGATTATGTTGTGACCTTGGTTAGTCGTGCGTGTCTCTCCTCGTGTCGTATTGTTCAGATGGTGTCTGTTCAGGGTGGGGTTTGCCTTCCGGCGGGTTTTTCTCGGTTTCACCGTGAAAAAACCTGACCGATGAGCAGTGTTAGGCCACACGTGGTTGTTAACACTGGCTGGTTCCCCGGCGAGGGGAGGTGTCTGTGGCTCTCCAGGACTGCGTATCTGTGGGTGCCTGGTTTCAGGCCTCCTTTATAATTCCCGGCGGGATGGCTGTACCCATCCTTACATATATTTAGTTATATATAAAGAAACGACGTTCGTGAGAACACTCGTTTTTTATAGGTTTTTCTACCTGGTTTACGACAAACCACGGGGAAAACCTAGCTGTTGTTTAGGCGTTCCTCCCCGGCGATCTTTTACAAAGTAGTGGGGTCAGGAACTTGTGGGGTTAACTTTTAGACTTCTCACCCGGCGGGTGCACCTTAGCAGGGTGGGATAAAACGACTTAGGTCTCTTATAGTTAACCAATCCATGTGAGTGATACTCTGTGTATCGCCGCCTTTACTCTTACGGCATTTGAAGGATCAGTGAGGTTTAACCAAATCGATTTCCACACCCGGCGGGTGTCCCTAAGTATAGGAACTAAGGAATTTATAAACAAATTCAATTTCGATTAACCTTAATTGGGTGATACTTTCAGTATCGCCGCCTTCTAATTTTACGACGATCGTTTGGGACAATTCGTTAAAAAATCAGATCTCGTATATTCCTGCCCTGGGCTATTCTACTAAAATATTTCAAGGGCCGGCGTCTTTATGAGGGGGGGCTTTGTTACAAAATTGAATCTTGAGACAGTCACCACCTCCTACAGACTATTAGTGCCATACTGGACCATTATATCAGAGGGTATTCTTCATGTTCTTAGCTAAGAAGACTTGTTTAGCCTCTTTATACCCAGCCGCGTGGCGAGATGTGTTAGCTGTGTCTTTGCATCCCGTTACCCGGCGGGTTATTAACACTTGTATGCGAACACTTGGGTTAACCTTATGAGCATTAATTCCTGGAAATTTTCTTTATTTTTCCAGAGCTGAGCTCCGGCGGACCAATACAGACCCGGCGGTAGTTCCTCTCACCAGTCTCTGTCATGGCTAATGTCACCCCAGTTTTTGCCCTGTGCATTACCCCTACTTGCGCGGGTATCCCAATTTTTGCACATACCCTTTGCATAAGGTGTGTTAGATGTCTAGACCGTTCAAGGGGTCTCTGGGTTACACGTAATTGTTCTTTTTGCTCCCAATTAACCAATAAAGTCCTGTGTGACAATGACAAGACCGCGGCGGTAGCGTTGAGAGAGGTCAGACAACAAATGTCGGCCTACACTACCATTGTCGCACATAAGTCACTTCAATGTGACAACGTCCCACTTTGGGATAAGTTGCTGTCAGAGCACCCTCCCCCTAAACGTACCTCTAGAGTAAGGGGTTTTAAGCCGACAGAGACTAGCCAGGATTCTGTATCGTCTGTGGAGACGTTTAAACGCCCGAGAGAGCCTACTCCCCCGGCAGCCACCTCCTCGTCGCAGGCGAGATCGAGGTCAAGGTCTCCCCTCAGACAACGGTCTTCAAGTCGGGCCTCTTCCCCGGCTAGTAAGAAGTGCAAGACTGAAGCTTCCCCCAGGGACCATGGTGGTGATTCTTCCAAACCTAGGTCCAGTTCGCGGTCACACCGTAGCCACAAATCCTCCAAAAAGGATTCCCATAAGAAGTCCTCTCGACATTCTTCTAAGTCTAGTGCATCTCATCGTACCTCTACACCTGACAATGTTTCTTTTACAGCCTCAGAGTATAGTGAAGCGCCTGTCCCTAAACAAGATTTACCTATTGATATTTTAACCCTAGAAATGGAGAGTTCAGGATATTCAATAATTGAGAATGTTTCAGACTCTCAAGAGAGCGTAGGCCAGAGCCTCGGTGTTTGGCGTTTTGCTCAGCCAGGGTCTGTCCATCCACGTCCGACTCATACGAGTCACACAGTAGCCGATGTCCACAGGGACGCGGCGACCCCATCCTCTATCCCTGATTTATCTTGGAAACAAGGTGCCCCTGCCTCGGCGGGGTCTTCTCAGGAGGATCGGGAGGAACAAGATGAAGTGTCATTAATTTCAGATAGGGAAGGACAAGGGTCAGGCTCAGGCCTGGACGCCGCCCATGATAATACTAATTCACCTGAAAGTTCTGCACCTAACCAGTTTGTTACAGCACAAGAAATTGATGGGTTACTTACTCATGCTCTATCAAAATTCTTTAATCAACAACGAGAAAACCCCACAATGGACTTGGGGGCTCCCTTGACAGGTTCTGCGGTACGGCCTCTGATAACGTCAATCGATTTATCTAAGATTCCTAACCCTCCTACTCTGTCACCGGCAGGGAGCTCTAAGCCAGCTACGGCGGCATTCACTACGTCAAATGTCAGGGTCATTACGGATGTTAATCCACCCCCTCTAGACAAAGCGCCTCTTAGAAAGGTAGCTATGCCCCTGCTTTATGGGCCAGACGAGTCATGGGTCCCTTTGAACCCCTCTAAGCCAGAGCTTGCCCAGCCTACCTTGTCAGGGGAACTCCCGGTACCACGTGAGTGGTTTATCCAGGGAAATAAGTCTAAGAAATTAAGGGCATTGGATGCCTTGGGTAATGTTTTGGATGTAAATATCAAGGCTATACCTAGTTATTATTATCAGGATTATTTTGTTTATGCATCTAAGCCTGCTTTACCCCCTGCCTCAGCTTCAAAACTTTTTTCAGACTGGTCTAAGCTGGATGGGTTTAATGATATTAAGGCTCTGTTGGCTATTACTCCTGAACTAGATTTACAGACCGTCACAGACGAGACAGCTAATCCAGTGTTGAAGGTGGGACAGTTAGGACCAGGACCTTGGGTGGATTGGGAGGTAGAGGCTCAGAACTTTGCAACCACTTTCACTTCTAAATCTTCCCACCAGATCCCTCAGGATACACATTCATGGTTCTCAATGCCGGTAGGTTCTGCCGGCGGAGTTCCGTCAGCTTTATTTTCCTTTTTAGCTGCCCCTAAGATTAATCTTTGTGAACTAAAGGAACCATTCATTACCCCTACCCCTTCTCACCTAGACAGAGAATTTAGGCTAAGGGGAAAAGCTTTCCGCCTGTTTTCACAGTACATAGTTTCTCAACAGGTGGCTAAGTCTTTACTCAGGTCTACTCAGGCAATCGCAGACGCGGATGCTCGAAGATCAGTTGAATTATCCCGGCGTCTGATTCTTCAGTCGTCAATTCAATCCTTAGGTGACATACGCACAGCCTTACTTGAGGCGGTGCGAGCACGACAGGATCTTAGAATGTCATTAGTTCGCAAGCTGCCTGATCGCATTGCTAACCAGGTGGTTATGTCCCCAGTACTTACACCTTCTTTAATGTCCCCTGATGTATGGCGAACAGTGTTTAACATGGCACAGGCCGTGAAGCACAGTCCCGCACAGGCTAAGAAACCCGCATTTAACTTCCCCAAACCTAAGCCTCCTACTAAAGCTCAGCCAGGGGGTTCTAAGCCGTTTCTTCCGCCTAAGTCCTCCCAATCCCCCCTGGGTCAGTTCAGGCATAGACAGAGAGGGTTTTCAGGACAGAGGGGACGCGGCCAGTATAAGCCGGGTCAGGGCCAGTCTTCGGCCCACACCAGCCAGCCGGCGAAGCGGCCAACACCACCAAACCCACCATCAAAAAACTAAAGTCTTTCTCACTCCCAGTGCCTACCTTAGAGCCGGAGGAACCGAGGGAAGTACAGCCGGCGAACCCTTGTCTGCTAACTGGGTCGTTCCGAACGTGTCACCAAGCATGGCCGTTAAAAACCTGGGCACGGATGGTGGCACGCAAAGGCATCACTTGGCAGTGGCTCCGGCGACCTCGCTTACGTCAGCCGACAACGGCAAATTGTGTTTCATTAGAGGTGGAGCTGCTGGTCCAGGAGATGATTGCCAAGAATGTCATCATCCCGGTACCCCCAGATTACCCTGTATTCACGTCAAAACTGTTTTTGGTTCCCAAACGGGACAGTGTTCAGATGAGGCCGGTCGTAGACCTGTCGTATCTGAATCTTCACATTTACAACGAGTCTTTCAGAATGTTAACAGTTCATCAAATCAGGCTAACACTTCCGCCGGGTGGCTGGATGTGTTCCCTAGACCTGACAGACGCCTATTGGCACGTGTCGGTCAACAAAAGATTTCAAAGGTTTCTGGCCTTGAGGATCAGGCACCAAAATTTTGTTTTTCAGAGGATGCCGTTCGGTTTGAACCTAGCACCTCGATTATTCACAAAACTAGTCAGGCAAGCCCTGATGCCATTGTTAAAACAGGGAATCAGAGTGTTGTGGTATCTAGACGACTGGCTGGTGGTGGCAGAGACACAACAATTATGCATAAAACATGTCAATATCATTTTAAATCATGTCAAAACTCTAGGCTTCAAGGTAAATCTGGTAAAGTCAAACCTTGTTCCCTCAAGAGTAATTCAGTGGATAGGGCTGGTCTGGGACACCGCCGCTCTCACTCTGAGTCAGAGTGTGGACAATCGCAACAGGTTTCGCAGGAAACTGTTCAGGTTTCTTCACAGTCTGACTACGACACGAAGAGTCTGGGAGTCTCTGGTCGGCTCTCTCAACTGGATTCAACTAACTGTCAAGTTGGGCCGGTTGAAAGTAAAACGATTAATATTGGAGGGCAACAAATATTTCCCACTCTTACCGGCGGGAAAATTATGGCCCATACCAAAATTAATCCACACCTTACTAGCGGTCTGGGCGAAGAGGGAAACATTGCACTCAATCATGTCATGGACCTCTCCTCCTCCAACGGTATGGGTAGACACGGATGCGTCAGGCACCATAGGGTGGGGATTTCAGTCAAATCAGGGGCACCAGGGTCAGGGACTTTGGTCCCACTTAGAAATCGCTCACATAAATGTCAAAGAGTTACTAGTCCCATTGTATTTCCTTCAGGCTCACGGCCCGGCGTTACGGGGCAAGTCAGTGGCCTTCAGAATGGACAATCTGAATGCAGTTCACTGTATTCAGAAACAAGGGTCAACGAGGTCAAGGAAGTTGCTACTCGTGTCGGAAGAGATTTTTGTTCTAGCCACCAGTCTAGATATTTATCTTCACGCATCTTATCTCCCAGGCGTAGCGAACGTCTGGGCAGACGCTCTGTCCCGGAGACAGAGCACGACAGTAGAATGGGAGCTCAAGCAACCCATTTTCGACCTAATGATTGCGGAGCTCTCCCATCCACAAGTGGATCTTTTTGCGTCCGAGGAGACTCACAAGCTCCCTCTATACCTCACCCGCCGGACGATAACGCCGGCAGGGGGGCCAGACGCCCTAGTGACAGACTGGAACAGATGGAGCTCCATCTATCTGTTTCCACCGCCAGATGCGTCACTAATGTGCCACGTAGTGAACAAACTACGAGTTTATCGAGGCTTAGTCTCGCTAATCGCGCCCCTGTGGCCGGCGCAGGTGTGGTGCCAGCAGTTAATAATGTGGTGCCCGGACCCGGTATCGCTCCCGGTCGGGTACTTCCACTTAGACACGATTGGCAACCTAGAGACCTCGCTGACTTTTGCATTATGGACATTCAGGAGGCCAAGTGGCTAGCACCATACGGTAGGGATGTGACCAATAAATTGCTCAATCAATATACTCAGTCTACTAAGCGACAATATCAATCTCATTGGAAAGCTTTTACTTCTTGGATTGTTAGAACGGAACAAACTGTACCCTCAGTGGCATTGGTTTTTAATTACTTGAACTATCTGTTTGAGCAGAAACGTTTATCTGTGGTTACTTTGAAGAATCACTTAACTGCGATTAGAGTGCCCTTTTTCGACCTTACAGGTCTATCCATACCGGTGGCGGAGGAAACAGGATTTATGAGAGCGTGTTTTAAACTCCGCCCACCTCCCCGTCAGCTCATGCCTACTTGGTCTCTGGACAAAGCTTTGTCTTTACTTCATTCTCGTCTGTATCAAAATACTGCAGACTTTGCTTTAATCTTAAAGAAGGCAGTTTTCCTTTTGGCTTTGGCCACCGGAAACAGAGTGTCTGAGCTGGCGGCGATGAGCAACACACCTAATTGTCTTAGGTTTGGTAGACTTAATGATTCAATTTCCATTGCACCCTCCCCGGCGTTTGTAGCCAAGAATGAGCATAGTGCACACGTGTTTTCTGAATTCACGGTGCCGGCGTTAAAAAGGGGAAAGGTGCATCATAATTTATGTCCAGTGCAAGCTCTAACCAAATATTTAAGAATAGCTCCTCATAACCCCCAAGGTGCTTTATGGGTAGCGAGTACGGGTAAACGCTTACTTAAACGGCGATTAGCCTCTCTTCTAGTAGAAGTCATTAAAGAGAGTAATCCCGGCGTTGTGGGTAGGGCCCACGATTTACGCAAGTGGGCGGCCTCTTTACGTTTCCTGAAAAACTTTTCAGTTGAAGATATTGCGTCCACACAGTTGTGGGCGTCTAATCATACGTTTCTCTCTAGATACTTGTCAGTTGCTCTAGACAAACCTTCCTTACCATGTATAGCTTTAAGGCAGAGGGTCTAGGTGGCCCTGCAGTCACTTATGTTTATTTTCAAGGAAGGGGGGGGGGGGGGGTGCAGTCAGTTGACATAGGACACCCTAGACCCCGCCGGAGTATGAGAACTGTGATACAATTTAAGGTTGAAATGTGATATGAAAATTTCTCTGAGAGAATTTGTGCTAGTACAAAGTTTAGTACAAAACAACGGTGTTGTTATAGTAGTTTTAGCTGCGAAAGCAATGTAACATTAGTTCAATGGAGTTCATTAGCAATTGATCTCCACATGTATTTTGGGGTTTATGATGTGCACATATAAACTTATAACTTATTATTTGTCACCACTCGTTGAGTGGGGTGCCTTTTGTAACTACAGATCTGTGTTCAGAATCTTCAGGGTTACCTATTTTTGTCAGGCAGGCTTCTTTGAAGCACGCACCTGCCTGAACCCCCTTTTTCTTGTATATTTCCGGCCTACGCCGTATTAAATACATTTTTCAAAAGTAAGAATACTATGTGGTTGTTTTTATTATCTGCTTTTCTAGAGTTATGATATGATTACGAATGTCCCCCTCCAGTCTTAGATATCAGGCATGTTCGTCAATGATGGAGGGGCCACTAATAAATTATAGGTTTGACTCCTGTAAGGAGATTAGGAAAACCTAATATTTAGTAGTGGCCCCGTAATCATTGACGACTGGGGCCCTCCCGACCGTCCCCTTCCCATTCGTTGATGTATTAAGGATTTTGGTTTACTTGATATGTCAGTGAAGGAGGAATGACGCCTGAATCAGCGTCTGGTCAGAAATCCACACAAGTACATCCACGATATGATGGAAAGCTTATTGGATAGTTATTCTTATTTTCTTTTTGTTTTTATTTTTTACGAAGTTTTTTCGTAGTGAGAACCCAATTCATAATGACTGAAGCCATGAGTGAGGTCGCGTGCGCTCATGATGAAGGCTCCTCAGTTTTTTAAATGCTCTGCGCGGTAGATTCAAACTACGGCGGATTAGTGTTTGAAGAGGATGCCTTATGTAATAGGCATGTTCGTCAATGATTACGGGGCCACTACTAAATATTAGGTTTTCCTAATCTCCTTACAGGAGTCAAACCTATAATGTCTGTATGTAAAAAACAACCTCACACACACAACTAGGACCGACCTCCATGTAGAAAATCACGAAGCTCTGTGGATCGATCTACACCTGCCGAGGACAAGACCCATCACAATTGGGGTATGCTATAGGCCACCAGACGACACACAATTCTTGACCAAATTTGAACGAACGTTGTCATCGCTAGACCCTCGGAATGAATCCATCATACTAGGGTATTTTAACCTGTGTTACAAACAACGAAATGATAGGCTTGTACGAGAATATAGGCATATACTGATAATGCACAATCACAAACAACTCATCACAACCCCCACACGTATCTCTGAGAACACTGCCACAATAATAGACCACATAAACTGTAACAGAGAGGAAAAAATATCCCAATCAGGGGTTATACAGACTGGGATAAGTGATCACTTCGTCACATATTGCACACGAAAAACCACAAAAATTACCCTAGAGAATCACAAGGTATCAAAACAAGGTCACTCAGAAACTACAATAAAGAAACATTTCTGGACATTTTATGGAATACAGACTGGTCTCCAGTGTTTGGAAGTACAAACGTTAATGACGCATGGGTTGGCTTCAGAACCATCATCACAAACATTCTAGACGAAATAGCTCCTCTGAAAGACATACGAATTAAAGCAAGGTCAGACCCATGGATCAACAATGACA
Source organism: Paralithodes platypus (assembly GCA_032716605.1). NCBI lineage: Eukaryota > Metazoa > Arthropoda > Malacostraca > Decapoda > Lithodidae > Paralithodes > Paralithodes platypus. Next base: position 25,976,699 of record CM064511.1, on the reverse strand, counting down.
TACTACACCATCTGGAACACAGAGACAATCTGTTAAAAAGGCTAGCGAAACATAGACAGGATCAAGGTCTGAAACATGAGTTCAACAGGGCCAGGAATAAACTAAGTAGGAAAATAAAATCAGCGAAAACTAATTATTTTCACAATAAGGCAGAGGAATATCAGAATAACCCAAATAAACTATGGAGGCACCTAAAAACAACAGGCTACAGCAACAAGACAAGGGATTCGTCTAACACTAATATTGCTCTCACCATTAATGATCAGATTTGCCACGATAAACGACAAATTTCAACCTACTTCAACTCCTTCTTCACCTCCATAGCAAACACACTTGCACAGAACCTACCTCAACCTCTCAATAAATACACGACAACAACGGCCACCTTTTGAAATTTCTACAGAGATAAAGACATACACCCGAACACATTTGGATTGCAAAATGTTACACCAAAATACACTTTTGACGAGCTGTCTAACCTAAATGTACATAAAAGCACAGGACCAGACAAAATTCCTGCCAAATTTCTACGAGATGGAGCCATTGGTATAGCAGGCCCCCTAACCCACATCATCAACTTGTCAATTAACACCAACACTGTACCTGCTGAACTGAAGGAAGCTATTGTAACCCCTCTATTCAAGAAAGGAAATAAACTAGAAGTTGGTAACTACAGACCAGTTAGCATATTATGTATTGTATCTAAAATCCTTGAAAGAGCGGTTTACACCCAAATTGAACACCACCTCAAACAAAATGATCTATTCTATAAGTTTCAATCAGGTTTCAGATGCATGTACTCGACAGACTCCTGTCTCATCCACTTAACGGATCACATTCGTAAAGAAATTTCTAAAGGTAACTACACTGGTATGGTTCTTCTTGATCTACAAAAAGAGTTTGACACAGTAGACCATGATATCCTATGTAATAAACTACAAGCAATGGGCATAGGGTCTGTGAACTGGTTTAAATCTTATCTTAGTGGTAGAACCCAAAGAGTCAAAATTGACGATAATATATCTGATCGTATGCCAATTAACTGTGGGGTCCCGCAGGGAAGCATCCTTGGTCCCTTACTCTTTCTCTGTTATGTGAACGACATGGAACTGAGCGTCTCATGTAAATTATTACTGTATGCAGGCGACAGCGTGCTCCTGGTTTCAGGAAAAGACCCAATAAGTATTGTCGCTTCACTTTCCAAACAACTAGAATCATGTAGTGAATGGCTAGTGGACAATAGACTATCTCTTCACCTGGGCAAGACGGAAGCCATCTTATGTGGAACAAAACGAAAACTGAAAGACATTGTGGGCTTCTCGGTCAACTGTAATGATATTCCTATAACAACAGTGTCACAAGTTAAATATCTCGGACTGAAACTGGACGCGAGTTTGTCAGGTGAAACAATTTTGGAATCTATCCTGAGTAAGTGTAGAGCACGTATAAAATACCTGTATAGACAGGTGGGATGCTTGCCCGCGGCGACCAAAAAGACCCTCTGCCAAGCGCTTGTTCAATGTCATTTTGACTATTCTGTGTCATCCTGGTACTCTGCATCATCTAAATCAGCACAGCACAAACTTCAGGTCACTCAAAATAAAATGGTTAGGTTCATGCTGAACCTAGGATCCAGATCACATGTTGGCCAGGAACAACTTCAGTCACTAGGTATGCTCAATGTCGCTGACAGGGCCAAACAAATCAGGCTCACTAATGCCTTCAAAATTTTCTATGACAGAGCTCCAGAGTACCTAAAGAATGATTTTGTTAAAGCAAATGAGAGGAGTGGGCATAATACAAGAAACATGATGTTTAATTTTAAGGGCCCGAGAATCCAAGGACAAGGTAAGCAAACATTCTTCTTCACCGCCATCAAAGACTGGAACGACCTACCCCAGTCAGTCCGTGAAAAGAGAACACTGTATTCCTTCAGACGTAGCCTGAAGGAACACCTGAACCGGACAGCTGCGAGAAGGGAGCACCAAGCTTATGTCTACTACTAAATGCGACATAAGTGATAGACAAACCAAACTGAAATGATTACTGATTACGGATTACTGATATTTACTATAGGATGTAAGGTATCTTAAAATAACCCCCTAGAAATACTTTCTCTAAAGTATCTAAAATGCCCCAGAACGAGAAGCCCACCACAGAAGCCACGGACGAACACCACACAGAAACACCCAAAGGAAAGGTCCACAGAACGAAAGGACCAGCTGACCGAGCCAGCCAATTCAGACAGGCCCAAGCCCGCAGGGCTAAGCAGCTCCAGGCCACACCCAGATACCCCTTCTAAACTGACCATTTTTCCACACCTCACGTACACTAACCCCCTCGTGTCCTACACTCCTAACTACAAAGATGATGAACAGGAATATACATTCATATTAAAAACACCCATGCCCTGTCCCGACGTTGAGCCAATGCCAACACATCAGACAGCCATAATTATATCTATGTATGTTCTTACATCCGAGAAGTAGATGTTATATATCTTAGAAGTTAAAACACCCACGCTTGTCCCTAGACCTCGTATATCAATTTCCATGACGAGTATAGATATATGTAACCCGTGCTCAGTCGCCCCTTGCATTGTTCCTCTAGAAACTAAATCTATAATATTAACTGCCACCAGCATTGATGCGACATAGCGGCACTGTCCTTGTGTCGTATTGTGCCAAGTACAGATCAACCAGGTTTCATCACCTTATTAGGACGACGACTATAATGTCATCGTTCATCGATGTATGCAATCCTTAGTTTAAGTATTAATATTAACATTCCCTAACATCTTGTCTTGCCAGACTAAGCTTCTGAAGACCCATCGCCCCATAAATCTATGTATTCAATCCTTAGGTTAAGTATTTTTATCCGCCATTGTGTTCACCTTTTTCCATTTACTTTCCCACAATTGTCATACGTCTTCCCCTTGCCTCCTTCGTATCCACAGTCCACACTACGCCAATTTACTTCGTGTCTTACACCTCTTACCCCAACCAGAGATTGTATAAGATAACCTGGTTACCAGTATCTGTCATAAGTACCCCGAAACAATAACTAAGTACCCCTACGAACTGCCGCTGTTGTTGGTATTTATATTTAATAGAAAACGCAGTTCCCAGGGCCAACTAATAATATCCATAACCCTCGGACTGATCACATAACTCTATCTTTTCCAGACTCATATACCACCCCATAGTTGCATTCCCCGGTAGCATTTGGCTAACGTATTCTACTGCCTTTTCAAACTTCCATATCAATTGTAGCCTAATGCCACCCCCACGCCCAGGGACCTTAGGGGCAAAATTTCCCTGTAGCCCTTGAACTCTCCCCCCCCTCTCATTAAGACACCCGCGCTTCTCGACTCTTGTCCGACCTAGCCTCTCTCTCATACCTCTTGAAGATCCTTGAATTGTCCGTTGCTAACGCTCTTCAACCTTTTATATATATTCCTGTATCCAGCCTACCTTCACTTAGTAGGCCAGAACAACATTAGAACTTTACTAGCCCCTTGCATGCCATCTATTCTCTTACAACACATTCACAACCCTGCACCCAATGGTCGTCAGTGCGAGGCTAGCCGCCCCGCCAGTAACTAACTTCTATTGCCATACTTCCAGATAAATGTGGCAGAGTTAGCAACCCAGTCTCCACCACATCCAGCAAACCCTACAATTAACAACCAGCCGAGTAAAACCAGCTAGCTAAGGCACCTTCGGTTTTGGTATTAAAGACACTCACATCTGTCTCATACACAGAGGGTTATTACAGACACTGGTGATATGGCAAGCCCCTAGCCACAGCCGCCGGACGACTATCACAGAGAGAGGGCGCCCAGCTCCCCCTTTTTGCCCACCCGAGGAGGGAGACCCCCACCCCCGCGGAGGTATACCTGGCCCCTGTTTTGACTTTCGAGTCATTGCCAGGTAGCACAGGAATTCTTCCTATCAATGAACTAACCATGCCTGACTAACACCTTTACTAACCTCTATTTACTCACAATAAACCATTTACCTTTCTTGCATGCTCTGGTCACTAAATTAGCACCTCAGCTATACCATAGAATGAAGATTGCACAATCTAAGAGAGACGCTCCTATCACAGCTGTCCCCATCCTCCTCGCAAAGTAGATCCAGTCTCCCTCCCCTAAATACTTCCAGTATAGCCAAAATAGTACCTCTTACTAAGGCTCAGTTATATGAAAATATAAAGGCTTCCTATAGCCCTGTGCCACAACAGTAAATACCATCTTACCTAGTCCCCATATCTATTGAGAGCTCAATTAAGTCCATAAGACTCGAGATCCCTACTGTCTACAGGGTCCAGAACCGAGCCTATAAATCTAACTCCCGCCCCCAGTCAAATCAGTTGAAAGCTAGACACCAACCAGTGGTCACTACCCTGCAGTTTACCTCTAGCTCTGCCCTTGTGTTGTTCCGGAGTTGAGAGATTCCAGATCCGGCAGACTCCGTGGCAGAGAAGACTGATAGAAGCATCTGTCCATGTACAAGTCCTAACGTGCACCTTATAACCTTCACACAAATTCGTGGGTATATAAGTGTGTAGCCAGCAACGATCGTCAAGAGATCCGACTTGAGAACTTCCTACATTTTGGACCATCTGGACGGCCGAGGAACCAGTCGTTAGCCCCCAACATCACCGGAAGCAAGATAACCAGGACCAGATCTACCCATACTATTCAAGATTCATGTTGCTAGTACTAAGTGTTATAGTACTAGCTTGATACTCACTTATTAACTTTCTATAAAGTGGCTAAGACCTTGCCCAGTGTAATTCATATTTAACCATTCCATTTGGGACGTACTAAGCGATCAGTGCTCTTTAAATTAACAGGCGACCTTGACTCTCGTAATTACCTTATTCAGATATTAAAACTCTAGTGATATCTAACGTTCGCCCACTGATTTGTGTTCTACGTATTTCTGCCATAAGAATATAAAACTTAGTTCAGTACCCCCATGAGGTTACTAGAGATTCCGTGTTCTACAATATACGCGTGTCTAATCCTAACTGTGAGTTGCTACTTGGGGACGCGACCAGCCAGCAAGAGGTCAAATCCGTGACATTAAATTATACGAATATATTGAGGTCTTCCAGTAAAATAAAAACTTGCTAATTAAACCCGTGATCAGAAGAATATACCTGAACGTTGGAAGTTGGAGACTAGGCTCCATCCAGATCCGCTAATGCTAGCAGTTCCCTTCTATTATTTGTTTTGTGCGAAAATAACTATCTTTCTATGCTCTTTATTTATTTACTTCAATAAACGTGAACTTGTGTCGTGTTACCGTGTGTTTATTTTGTGTTCTCTATTCCTCATACCTTGTATTGTGCATGCAGCCTTATATACCCAGTCATTCAGAACTCACATTACCCAAGTTAAACCTGTAGAAAAACAGGGCATAACAGTATCTATTTCTTTATCCTCCCCATTTTCCCCAGCTAACCTAATCCCACAAGGACCCCAATGGAAATACGCCTAACGGCCTTATTGGGCTATCCTTAGTTGGAATTATGCAAGGCTGGTACATGTCATATATGTAACAAACTATGTGGTACCAACTCTGTAAATTGCTAACTGAATAAATATTATTATTATTATTATTATTATAACTAGGAATATTAAGTCCCTACATCAACTAGAAGCAGCCCTCGGGACATATACGGAGATACCTTGCATAACTCTTTATGCTACCCTGAGCAAACCAGCAGATGGAAGCTCAATGACATGGTGGGAATATATCGATAAATGGAAATTTGTTTCCACCAAGAAAATGACTGGTGTGACCAGCTCCAGCCACGAGGTTGTGGATTTGATGGGGAAGAAGGAAGTGAAATAACATAAAAGCATTCTCACCACCACAGCCAACATACCGAGATCCCCACCCCTACCTCCACCACCACCACCACAGCCACCATACCGAGACCTCCACCTTTACCTCCACCACCATCTCCACCAACAATATTGCCACACCACCACCACAGCCAACATACCAAGTGAAATAACAGAGAAACAGTTACCTAAGCATTCACCACCACCAAGCCGATTTCTCTCTCATATCCTACATCAAAGAAAACGACGGAGAAAACGACCAAGGGCAGACAATTATATATACCTCCACAGACAAAGGAATACATGTGATCAGTTCTCGCCGATATTACACTTCTCCTGCAACATCCCAAATCTACAAACTTGCAACCACTGTCCACTGCATCTACCTCCAGCCTATAAAACACATAAGCAGCCCCAGACCAAACCAGAAGACAAATGTAACTATATCACCCCACCCCAGAGTTAAAAAGGACACAACCGCCCCCAGCCAACACGAGTTACTACTGTGACGCCTCCCGGCGCTAGCAGAATGGTTGCGTGGGGCATTGCAGCTCACTAGCGCTCGCCAGGATGGGGGGATGGGCTACAGTTGTCCTAGAATGATCTGCTTTATGTTATTAGTGTCGTGTTGCCACAGACAGTCTAGAAATGGTCTTTGGAGTTGGAGGTGGATGGTGTGGCACGTGAATTGGATGTCGGGATTGTGGAGAAACTGCCAGTGGAGGGCGTCGACCTTCTTCTCGGCAACGACTTTGCAATGCCCGCTTCTGAGGTTCTACCCTTAGTCGTTGCCGAGAGGCCGGCCGACGTGAGTAGGGAAGAGCAAGAGTGGGTCGAGCGGTGCCAGACACAACCCATGGCGTGTGTTGTCACCCGAGCTCGGGCAGCTAAAGTGTCAGAGCCTAGTCCTCCGTCTTCAGACCAGCGGAGGAACGATCAACAGGAGGAGGCTAAAGCTGGAGTTGGTTTTAAGAGTTTTGACTCGGCGGCTCTCCTGGGTGATTCAGTATTAGCACCATTACTTAATTCTGGAGTAGCCCCTGGGCCTGTCATCGAGAGTGACGAGGCTGGGCATGATGAGTCTCCACGACAGCAACGTTATGTACATCGAGAGAGACAGAGGGAGCAGCCCAGTATCGGGGAAGGTCATGCATTGCTCCGGGAGCAGTTAGATCGCTTGGCACCCTCAGATATACGTCGGTTGCAACTAGAGGACCCTGAGCTCCAAACGTGTGCTAATGGAGCTGTAGAGGTCGACGAGGACGGTGATGCGCAGCCAGGATATTTTGTTTATTTAGAAGGCATCCTCTATAGGCGTTTTCAAGACCCTAAACGTAGTTGGCAAGAGGTGTCCGGAGTAGTGGACCAGTTGGTGGTGCCACGGGTGTGCCGGGATAGCCTACTGAGGTTGGCGCATGACATACCACTGGCAGGACATCTAGGGGTGAGAAAAACGGTGGCGGCTTTAGAAAAATTGTTTTGGTGGCCGGGGTTGAAGGGGCAGGTGGTAACCTGGATAGCAAGGTGTCATACGTGCCAGAGGGTTGGAAAACCTAACCAAACAATTCCGAGAGCCCCGTTGCACCCCATTCCTGTCAGTGGACCGCCCTTCAGTAAGGTCATCATTGATATGGTCGGACCCCTACCCCCTACTAGTGCCGGTAATAAATTTCTAGTAACTATCATGGATGTGGCCACTCGTTATCCTGATGCATATCCAATGAGAAATGGCACGGCGAAAACTGTTGTCCGGAACCTGCTCTGGTATTGCTCGCGGTATGGTTACCCGCAAGAGGTGCAATCGGACCAAGGCTCTAATGTTACATCTAATCTGTTCAAACAAACTATGATTCAGCATGGCATCAGCACTGTCGTCTCTTCTGCGTATCACCCGGAGAGTCAAGGGGTGTTGGAGAGGTGGCACGCCACGCTGAAAAGCATGCTTCGATGTTATTGCGCAGAGAACGGAAAGGATTGGGACCTTGGTCTGCCGTATGTTTTGTTCGCGGCAAGAGAAGTACCTGGAGAGAGTCTCGGTTTCAGTCCGAATGAGCTTGTTTTCGGGCATCAGGTGAGGGGTCCTCTCCACATGGTGAAGGAGATGTGGGAGGGCACTAGGCATGTTGTTCTGCGAGATGAGTTGCGGCCTCTTGTTCCTGAGCGACGGGAGGAGTTGTTCACTAGGCTGTGGCAGTCCGTCCGCATGGTTGTTGCTTCTCCAGGCCTGATGTACGGGGTAGAATCCGACATGGAGGCTGGAGACAGTGCAAGGCTTGAGTTGGTTCCCTGCCGTGTGAATCCTGCTCGACAGCCTGTTGTGAAGGCGGAGCTGGACGGCGTGTGGAGAGGGGGTCTGAGGGATGAGGGATATCGTGAGTGGTCGTTGCCAGTGGCTTTGCAACCTGAGTTTGGTGGCAGAGTCCGTGTGTTTGTTGATTGCAAGAGTGTGGAAGCATTATCCCTGACAGACGCCTATCCATTACCCAGAGTTGACGACACCATAGACCGCTTCGGGGCTGCCTCGCTCATCACGAAGGTAGAACTAGTGAAGGGTTATTGGCAGGCCCCATTGCCGGGAAGAGCGAAGAGAAGTGCCAGTTTTGCGATGAGCTGGGCAGTTTGTCAGTGCCAGGTGTTGTTGTGCTGCCGGAACACAAGTTGGATGTGTGGCATGCTAAGGGCACTGATAATGTTTTGGCTTTGTTTGCAGGAGAACCCTCGCTGTTCAGTCAGTGTCTGTCGCGGGTGGAGGATCCGGGGTAGGCTATCACAGTATGTTGGTATAGCCTCCTGTCTTGGCTCGCGGTGTATTTTTGCGCTGGTGCTTGTTGGCTCGCGTGTGTAGCATCAGCGTAGGGTCGCAGGGCAGGAGTTGTTGGCTTTGATTAGACGAAAATTAGGCTACATCTATAGTAGCCGCCAAAAACAACATTAAAATAAAATATGAAAAATTAAATAAAAACTCTTTCTTTTTAATAATTAATTTTAAGATAATATTGTAGCTGAGTACTGAGTGCAGATGATTTTCTCTCAGTAGGCTGTGCCTCTTAAAGCTCGCTCTGGGAGCACAATGTTATGAATTAATGTATTATGTTTGGGAAGGGTGATAAGATTTTTTTTATATATAAAATGTTGTTGTTTTTTTTTTTGAGGAGACTGAGCTTTCATTCCATGAGTGGCAGAGTGGCTACGAGTGGCAGATTCTAGCGACATTCTGCCTGTTCAGATATGGGCTCATGGTTGAGTGTCCCATATCTTGGGGGGGGTGTGACGCCTCCCGGCGCTAGCAGAATGGTTGCGTGGGGCATTGCAGCTCGCTAGCGCTCGCCAGGATGGGGGGATGGGCTACAGTTGTCCTAGAATGATCTGCTTTATGTTATTAGTGTCGTGTTGCCACAGACAGTCTAGAAATGGTCTTTGTTTTGGTCTGTGACCGCGCCTTGTATTTTATATTCGCTATAATATAAATGTTGCTTGTGTGAGAGGCGAGCGAGAGAGGGTGACGGGGTACACCTGGCAGTGGGGCGAGCTATCACGCGGCCCGCTTGGGCGCTGACGGCGTTGGCGGCCGGGTGGTCAACTAGTCGCTTCCCGTCGCGGCCTCATGTTTTTTACCAAGCTCAGAGCTGGCCTGACACGCGTATCGTCTACATCCTTTGCAATTCTGTCCCCCATACTCGCCACTTTGCATACTATTTCTCTCTCTCGACTTCTCCTTTCTCATTCTCTAATCTTTATTAAACTCAACATCCCTTCTGGTTTCAGCATAGACGTTCACCGTCGGCCAGTCGTATTGTACGCGAAGCTCTCAGATATTTCTATGTATTAGGCTTTAATGAGGTTTGGAGAGACGGACTTTTCCGTGTGTGTCCTCTCTCGGGAAGGTTGTAGACCGGTATATGTCTCCCTGGCAGGGTGTTGAGTGATTCTGCTTAGTTATTTAAAGCTAGACTAGGGGTAAGGTTACTGTGTCGTTGTCTCCGATGTGTGCAATGTTAGCTAAGCCCTGCACGACATCGACAGGTACTGTGGGAGCCTAGGTTGTCTTCGGGTGGGTTTACTTTGCGAGCACAGCACTGTGGTGTGAGAGGGCCATAGCCTATCCCTCACAACATAGTGCTGCCTCTTTTTGTTGACTTCTGAGGGATCGCCAGGATAGAACTAGGTACTAGAGACCTAGATTTATCAAGAGAGCATTCCCGTCATATAACGTAATCTTCATTATACCACCTTCGGACAACGTTAGGCTACGAGCCGCATGCTCGCCCATTGTTGCCCTGCCTTGATACCCCAGCTAGACTTTATTAACCGAGCAGACACTGGTTAGAGATAAGCTCCCATTATTATATGTATGCCACATTATTATTCACTGCACTTTTGAGCCGAGGTTGTTGTTGAGTTGCACAACCCTAGTAGGCTGTTGCGTTGTGTCATGAAGCATTTCTTTAGTTGTCGAGCATTACTACCTTTGCGCAGTCTTTATTATTCGCCTGCCTATTATTACTATATGTCCTAGTATTTATTGTGACCCGTATTCTGCATTATAATTGTTCAAGATTCTTTACGAACATCTTCCCAGCATCAGACTTATTTCAGAAGTTTCCAGTTGATGTTGCAGGACTAGCATTGCACTTTCTTTAATACAGGAGTGCCAGTTATTTGAGTATCTACCGTAACGTTAAATAATCACGTTACTTATCTTTTCTTTGTGTAACCTAAACGAGTAATCTTTTACTGTTTGAGAATAGGCTGTTTCATCGAGCGTCAGACTAGTGTGTGTGCACCAGTTACTGAGTCATAGGATACTTCATGGTCCAGGCACGACTCAGGGCGGTAATGGTGTTTTGTTTTCCAGTGTTTAAGGCAGGGGTTGGATCTAGTGTTACCGTTGTTGCATTTTGCCATTATCTAGTCCAATGTTGAAGAGCCCTGTGTCTTTGAGAACCTGGATCGTAACACTACCATCGAGATGACACACCCTCCAACACCAGGAAAAAACTTATTCATCAACATAACCAATTCCAAAGTCCAACAAAAGAAGAAAAGCGAAGAAGAGAAATCAATCAAGAAAATGGCACCATAAAGTAAGTATATCACCCCTCTCCAAGCCACAAGGAGCTAACCGCCCTACAATACCCTACCCCTAGGCGCCCTTCTGATGCTCAGCCACACCACCGCCAAGACGCTGAGAAAAGAGGTGACCTCAGCAGGAAATTCTAAGATTGATACTCAGCCAGAGAGCTGTCCTTGTTATCCACAGACGTAAGGCAGTTTCGTAACCTGAGGGCTCGATATGACAAATTGTTCTCACTACCCACAGACGTGAGACTGTTCTAATATTGAGGCAAACCCTATTAATTGTTTTGAGTGGGTATCAACAAGGCTCGTTATTAGACTCCTTCACAGAGGCTATCTAATATCGTTCCCTTACCCCAGCTGGTACTATTGTGGATAAAGTACGCTACCCCACAGGGCAAGTAGTTTTATCTGACATAGATCCAAAAGCTTAAAATACCCATCCACCCTCAGTTCTCTAAAGTTCTGCATCAAAGTCCTTATAAGACCAGAGTAGACAGGAGTTCTCTCCTGCGTTAACTCGACTCTATTGTACTAAGGCCACAGTCTATAGTATATAGTATTCAAGGTCTTACACCAGAGAGCTTGTGGTAAACTGTGGGAACCCAGTCACGTCAGGACAACCCCACGGCTAACGGATCTACCCAAGATTGGATTACTAATTCTACACCCATTGGATTATTTATTCTACACATCGAAAGTGAAGTTATTATACCGTAAAAGTTATAGAAAATCTAACTGTGGAAAGTATACATACTTGGTGTATTATCAGAGAAAGTATAAAGATCAAAAGTGAAAGTAGTTAAAATGTATTTACCGAGTATATGATAAGAAGTATTCTGGAAATATCGGATACTACGCATGTATACAAAAAGCGAGAGAAAGGAAGTTCTAGTGAAACCCAAAGAAATCAGGGGAGTACTGATAATAATTCTGTTAAAGTTAATAACAAATAAATTCAAGTTAACTTATGCGTAAGCTTCACAGTGATTTAACATCAGAAAAATAATTACGTTCAGCTCCGAAATCCAGAACAACTCTACGCAGGTAAATACCAAAAGTTCATATATATATTTACTACATAGCCTTTCTAAGCACAAGTGTAAATCCTCGATTGAAAGGAGTGCTGTTCTTATCTCTGAAATAAATACAGGACAAGTGTAATCTTTCAGTTAGAAAGCGGTCCCTAATACTTACTTAGATATTACATAGAATAATTCAGTCTTGCGAGTCAGACGTAGTGGAGCCTCGTTCGTGCACTGTTATTGTTTTGTTCTTGACCATTGTTGTTCTAGATTTTACGTATGCGATATTCTTGTGAAATAAACGGAATATGAATACACGTCTTGTGATAATTATCCTCTATTGTCTTTCTGTGTCTGTGGTAAAACAATAAAACTTCTCCAGTTAGGAAGAGCCCACTTGATCAAAACCAATTAAACCCCAGTAAAAACCTGGCATAACAATATGATTGCAATTCATGAAGGGAATGGCATACATTTGGGTCAAAGAAAGATGTTGAAAGTCTTCCAAGACCAATACTGGACTCGAAACCCTTCCGGCATTGCCAAACAAGTAACAGAAGCTTGCAAATCTTGTGCGTTAGGGAAGGACAGATGCCGCACAGCAGGGCCAGCTGGCACCATTTCCGCCCAAAAACCGTTTCAACTCCTCTCGCTTGACGTAATGGGATCCTTCCCAGTCAGCGCCGGCAAACGATACATAGTCACGTTTGTCGACGTATATTCAAAATTTCTCATAGCCTGCCCCTCCAAAGATCACAGTGCCACAACAGTTGCTACTTTACTCACCATGGAAGTGTTCCCAATCTTCGGATTACCAATTGCACTATTATCCGACAATGCCCCAGAATTCCGTGGACAAGTTTGGGAAGAATTCTCCAAACAATGCGGAGTAAAAATCAAACACTCCTCCCCCTACTGGCCTCAAGGCAATGCAGTGTGCAAACGCAGCCATCGGACCATAAATAAGCAGTTACGCACAAGAATGATAGCTCTGAACACCTCTGACTGGCCATCCCAATTGAAAATGATTCAATGGGGGATGAATACCTTCCCGAAAGAAGACAGGATTTCTCCTCATGAACGAGTGTACGGAGTAGCTCCCCTCTTACTTCCATTCCATCATAAAGCCACCCCCTCCACTACTCAGTTCCAGATTGACCCCTTGCAACAACTCAAGAACACCCTTCACACTGCCCAAACGTGCCAAGACACCAAGCACGACTCCACCCTTGATAAAAACCCCTTCGCCATCCACGATACCGTTATGGTAGCCAAATTGCCAGTAATAAACAAGTTAGGTCCCAGATATGTAGGTCCCTATAACGTCATTCAGATCCCAAACCCCTACCAGACATCAATAAATTATCATGGCGAAACACGAACATACAGAAATCGTTTTGTACGTATCTACAAACCTCTAACAAACACAGATTCGCTTCCACCTTCACCCCCTGACCCACTACTAACCCCGCCATGTTCCCTACCAACCCCCATGATCAACCCGAGTAGAAGTCATCACAGTGACCCACCTAAAAAACCCAACATTCCAAAATTGACACGCCATACCCCCCCCCCCCCCCCCCACCAACACTTTTCGCAAACACACACCACGAACGCCCCAACCTTCCATCTTTTCACCTGGAGTAACACCCCCCCAAACCCTACCAGCCCCTTCAACATCAGACACCACCTCAGTGAAACCCCCAAACAAACCTCTCCACCGCCCCCAACCTTCAGGTCAATATCTGTTGCGACCAAAACTTCCTGCTAGACTCAAGTTGACCTACACACGAAAAACAAAACGCCTACAACCAAACACATCAACCCACCAAATGACTCATCCTCTCCCAATGCTTCCCCCCTAATCCGCAAACGCTCCCTACCCAGACTATTATTCCCCTCCTCCTCTCCCTTCTCTAACCCCTCTACCCCACCCCAACCTAAATCTCAAACCTCCCCAGCTTCCACCTCACCTCCCAACTCTACTCCCAGTCCCAGTTATAAAAAAAAACACTTCCACCTCTCCCCTCTCCTCTGATCCTGACCAAAATCCACCCAAAATCGATCACGATTATGCAAAAACTGCACAACAACGAGATCCAACTGTAAGAGAAAAAACCCAGCTCAACCCTTAGTGAACCAACCCCTAGCTCCTCAACCATGACCACCAACCTAACACCATCCCCTTTGCCTACCCGACTTGCACCCCCTGCACTATCCCCATTTCCATCCACTCTACCCCCTCTCCAATGAGATAACTCCCAACCATACACAGCCCCAGGATCAAACTTACCACCCACCCATCAAGAATCTCCACCTCCCCCCACCCCTAACCCAAAACCCCTACACTATAAAACCTCATCAAGTGATTCTAGCCCCTGAACCACCAATCAGAAGAAGTATTCGGACAAAATCCGGACGATTAGTAACAAGACCTGTGCGATTCTCCCCAATTTTAACCATCATAGAAGAAAACAGTCTCGAACCCCAAACAGCCCACACAACACTCACCACCAGAACAAACACCCTAAGAATAGCGGACATACACACACCAAAATGCCCCCCAGTACTAAAAACAAAGCCCCACCCAAGTGGACCTAATCCTGGTACACCTACGTCCGCAGGACGGTATGACCTGTCAGCCGACACAGCACAGATCACTCGCTATCCAGCTCCCGCCACGCTCACAACCACCCACGGCCGCAAGCCAATTCCCAAACCAATCGTCATGTCCTCTACACCATATATCCGGAGAATAAAAATCTCCACAGATTCCGGACAGCAGGTGCGGATACGATACCCCCATGAAGCACTAACGGCAGCCATCATAAACTCCACAACATCATCCCTCCAAGTAAACCTAGACCCCCACAGAATGCCTGATCAACGCTCCATTGATTGGTGGACCTTCCTCCACACCCTGCCCATGTCACACCACCAAGGAGCCTCTCTCTCCTTCACCCTTGAGGCTCGGGGACGAGCCTACCATGAAGGGGAGGGAAGTAAAATACCCCGAAAACGAAATACCCCTACCCCCGAGACACCAACACCCAGAGAAAAACTAACCACCACAGACGAAGGAAAAGTACCAGCGGCAAAAGGACCAAAAGACAAGAAGAAGAGAAAGAGGGAAGAGACAAACAACACCAGCACCAGTAAGCCGGCCGCACCCGTCACCAAGTCAAGGCCAAGGCCTCATACCTCAAAAAGTACCACCAACCAGGCAGGAAACAAAAAGCAGAAGACCCATCATCCAAAAGTCCTATTCTCTCGACCCTTTTAAATAAACATGTACCTATAACCTACAACATATAACTACACCCCATGTAAACCAACACCTTGCAATTATAATCTGTCTCAAATGTAGGATACCTAACATAAATCCATTCTCTCAACCTTTTTAATAATCATGTATCAACAACCTACAACAAATAACTACCTTCCCCGGAGATGAAGAATAGCTCCACCATACACATTAATCCCCACACACCCACATACACACCTTCCTTTTTTGATCACCCTGTATCGCTCTTTCCCATAAAAATCAGACAAGCCACACATCATGCCTGTTTCACAATTAGGGAAACCTCACCCCTATGCCTCTGTTTTAAGGTTAAGCTCTATATGTATGTGAGCAGGAAGGACCCTGCGTTACAATGTTCATTACTCCTTTTATTATCATTATGTATGTATAACTTTTCCCTATGCCATGATATAATTATATGCTAGGTATATAGGTATGCAGCCTGACGCAAGTAATGAAAATCCCCAAGACTTATATTTATTAGTGGCCCCTGCATCATTGACGAACATGCCTATTACATAAGGCATTCTCTTCAAACACTAATCCGCCGTAGTTTGAATCTACCGCGCAGAGCATTTAAAATCTGAGGAGCCTTCATCATGAGCGCACGCGACCTCACTCATGGCTTCAGTCATTATGAATTGGGTTCTCACTACGAAAAAACTTCGTAAAAAATAAAAAACAAAAAGAAAATAAGAATAACTATCCAATAAGCTTTCCATCATATCGTAGATGCACTTGTGTGGATCTTTGACCAGACGCTGATTCAGGCGTCATTATTCCTTCTCTGCTCTGCGGTCAGCCGGCTCGGACGTGTCTCTTCAAGCTCCGCTGGTTCCGCATTTGCTGCGTCCCTAGTGAGTTTTTTCTCATTTGTTTACTCCGGGATGTATCGAGTAAGGTTAGGATATGCGTAGCAGGAGTGTCCTGGGCTGGTTGCCCGCAGTGCAGTGTATTTTGGGTCGTGTGTTTGGGGCATCTATTTCGGATGTACCCTCGTGGTCCGGTTGTGGACAGGTGAACTTTTTCACAGTTAGCTAGCTTTGTGATGCAGGCGGCTTTCATTACGCGTTATTGCTTCCTTTTATCTTTCTGATGAGGTAGCGTATTTTTGCTGACGTTCCCAGCGTATTTTTCTTCACTTAGTGAAGTTTTTTCTGGGTCCCGAGTCAGTTCTTCCCTTTGCCGGAAGTATTTGCTACAGTGGTGTGTTGGCGGTGGTTCCTGTTGTGATATAATTCAGTGCTTTTTGTTTATATTCCGACATGTTAATGTTATCCGTCTGCCTAGGCCTAGCCAGCCTCTCGTAGCTTTACCACATATACAAGTGTTATTGATTTATTTTCTAAATATGTACTACTGTGTGATGTGTGTCCTGGTTTAGTTGTGTATTGGCTAATTCCACGACTATTTATGTGTCCTGGGTTAGTTGTGTATTGGCTAATTCCACGGACTATGTTGGGCCCGGCATTAGTTGTGTTTTGGCTACGCCTCGGTCCTGTGTTGCGTTCAGACGTTCTGGACGGGGTGGGTTATTTCCGGCGGGTTTTTCTTGGTTACACCATGAAAATACCCGGCTGGTTGCCGAGTTTTGGCCACGCGTGGTTTAAAAACAGGCTTGTTTCCCCGGCGAGTGGGTGTCTGTGGCTCCCCAGGACTGCGTCTCGGGGGTGCCTGTTTCAGGCTCCTTCTGCTTCCCGGTGGGTTGGCTGTACCCATCTAACAGTGTTCATACGGACACGTGTTGTTTGTAGTTTTTTCGGTTTTGCAAAGCGATATAAAACTATGCTGTTGTTGTATTTCCTCCCCGGCGATCTTTTACAAAGATGTGGGGTTAGGAACAATTGTGGTTAACTTTTAAACTTTAAATCACCCGGCGGGTGCAACCTGGTAGGGTGGGATGACCGAATTTGCAAAATTCAGTTTAGTTGACCAGACAATTGAGGGATGCATTGTGTATCACCTCCTTCAACATACGGCAATTTAAGGCACAATTGGGGTTATCGTTTTTTAAACTAATATTCACACCCGGCGGGTGCTCCCTGGAAGGGTGGGAATAACGAATTTACAATTCAGTTAGTTAACCAGACAATTGAGGGATACGTTTTGTATCGCCGCCTTCAACATACGGCGATCTAAAAAGATACTTCGGGAGAAGTTAGATCTCGTATATTTGTCAGGCTTCCCAGTTTTTGATCTACGAGATAATTCGGGGGCCGGCGTCTGTTTTAGTTTTTTTTTCTCCAAAATTGAATCTTGAAACAAACACCACCGGAAAGACTTAATCAGTTATAAACGCCATGCTGGTCTTTATATATTATGTCAGAGGGTATTCATAAATCTTTTGGACAAATTAAGATATTCTGAAATCTTTTACTTAGGAAACCCCACCGCGTAGCGAGCTGTAGTCGTTGAGTATTGCGTCTCGTTACCCGGCGGGTTATTTAACACTTGTGTGCGAACATGTTTGGGTTAACCTTATGAGCATTAATTCCTGGAATTTTTTTTTTTTTCCATAGCTGGGTCCCGGCGGGTCTATGCAGAACCTGGAGTAAGTATCCCACCAGTCTCTGTCATGGCTACCTTTGCCCCGGTTTTTGCTTTATGCATTACGCCCTCCTGTTCAGGTATCCCTATTTTTGCGCACACCCTTTGTATAAAATATGTTAAAATGTCTCGTTTGGTGTGGGTTACCTTATCGGCCTTTTTTTCTCGTTGCTCCGAGAACACCGTTTTTGTTTACCGAGTTTTAGTCAGGATGGCTCAAAATAGGTATGTTACCCCGACGAGTTTGGTCACTTGAGGGCTCATAAGAAACTGCGTTTTCTTTGGTCGAGCCTGGGATCAGGCTTCCTGTGTTATTCATTGCTTTATGCATTACGCCCTCCTGTAATGTATAGTTTAGTGTGGGTTACCTTTCCGGCGTTTTTCTCGTTGCTCCGAGAACACCGTTTTTGTTTACCGAGTTTTAGTCAGGATGGCTAAAATAGGTAAGTTACCCCGACGAGTTTGGTCGCTTGAGGGCTCATCAGAAACTGCGTTTTCTATGGTCGAGCCTGGGATCAGGCTTCCTGGTTTATTCCCGTCGAGGGGGGCTACACACAGTTTTCTAGGTGTTCAGGCTGACACCTGTTGGACTTGGTTTTCTCTGCTTTTCAAAGCCATTGAAACAATGCTGTCTCTTTGTTTGGTCTTTACCTCCCGGCGACCTTTTTACAAAGAGGTCTGGGGCAGGTATAATTGTTTGACATTGCATATAACACCCGGCGGTTGTACCTTCGGGTGGTTATATTAACGGATTTGCGATTCGAGATAATTTGCCAAACAATTGATTGATACAATAGGGTATCACGGCCTTCAAGACGGCGATCTATGAGGGCTTCTGGGAGAAGCCGGATTAGAGATTAAGATAGGCTTAGACTTTTTATAGGATAAAAAGATGCCTGAATCTTACTAGTGTCTCAAGTGTAAAGGGATACTTGAAAGACTTCATCTTTAATAAAGATATGCTTCATCTTTATGAGGATTAAGAAGTTATTCTTAATTCTTTTGGACAAGTGGAAGATATGCTGAAATCTTTAATAAGCCATTGAAACAATGCCGTTTGTTTGTTTAGTCTTTCCCTCCCGGCGACCTTTTTACAAAGAGGTCTGGGGCAGGTACAATTGGTTTGACATTGCATATAAAACCCGGCGGTTGTACCTTTGGGTGGTTATATTGACTGATTTGCAATTCGCGATCTTTGTATTTCCTCCCCGGCGATCTTTTACAAAGAAGTGGGGTTAGGAACATTTGGGGTTAACTTTTAAACTTTAAATCACCCGGCGGGTGCAACCTGGAAGGGTGGGATGCCCGAATTTGCAAAATTCAGTTTAGTTGACCAGACAATTGAGGGATGCATTGTGTATCGCCTCCTTCAACATACGGCGCTTTAGGGCACAAATTGGGGTTAACGTTTTTAAAACTAATATTCACACCCGGCGGGTGCTCCTTGGAGGGATGGGAATAACGAATTTACGATTCAGTTAGTTAACCAGACAATTGAAGGATACGTTTTGTATCGCCGCCTTCAACATACGGCGATCTAAAAAGATACTTCGGGAGAAGTTAGATCTCGTATATTTGTCAGGCTTCCCAGTTTTTGATCTACGAGATAATTCGGGGCCGGCGTCTTTTTTTTTTTTTTTTTTTTCCAAACTTGAATCTTGAAACAAACACCACCGGAAAGACTTCATCAGTTATAAACGCCATGCTGGTCTTTATATATTATGTCAGAGGGTATTCATAAATCTTTTGGACAAATTAAGATATTCTGAAATCTTTTACTTAGGAAACCCCACCGCGTAGCGAGCTGTCGTCGTTGAGTATTACGTCTCGTTATCCGGCGGGTTATTTAACACTTGTGTGCGAACATGTTTGGGTTAACCTTATGAGCATTAATTCCTGGAATTTTTTTTTTTTTCCAGAGCTGAGTCCCGGCGGGTCTATGCAGAACCTGGAGTAATTATCCCACCAGTCTCTGTCATGGCTTTTGCTTTATGCAGGACGCCCTCCTGTTCAGGTATCCCTATTTTTGCGCACACCCTTTGTATGAAATGTGTTAAAATGTCTCGTTTGGTGTAGGTTACCTTTCCGGCGTTTTTTCTCGTTGCTCCGAGAACACCGTTATTGTTTACCGAGTTTTAGTCAGGATGGCTCAAAATAGGTAAGTTACCCTGACGAGTTTGGTCGCTTGAGGGCTCATAAGAAACTGCGTTTTCTGTGGTCGAGCCTGGGAACAGGCTTCCTGTGTTATTCATTGCTTTATGCATTACGCCCTCCTGTAATGTATAGTTTAGTGTGGGTTACCTTTCCGGCGTTTTTCTCGTTGCTCCGAGAACACCGTTTTTGTTTACCGAGTTTTAGTCAGGATGGCTAAAATAGGTAAGTTACCCCGACGAGTTTGGTCGCTTGAGGGCTCATCAGAAACTGCGTTTTCTATGGTCGAGCCTGGGATCAGGCTTCCTGAGTTATTCCCGTCGAGGGGGGCTCCACACAGTTTTCTAGGTGATCAGGCTGACACCTGTTGGCCTTGGTTTTCTCTGCTTTTCAAAGCCATTGAAACAATGCTGTCTGTTTGTTTGGTCTTTACCTCCCGGCAACCATTTTACAAAGAGGTCTGGGGCAGGTATAATTGGTTTGACATTAATAATAATAATAATAATGATAATAATAATATTTATTCAGTTAGCAATTTACAGAGTTGGTACCACATAGTATGTTATAAATATGACATGTACCAGCCTTGCATAATTCCAACTAAGGATAGCCCAATAAGGCCGTTAGGCGTATTTCCATTGGGGTCCTTGTATATTAAACCCGGCGGTTGTACCTTCGGGTGGTTATGTTAACGGATTTGCGTTTCGAGATAATTTGCCAAACAATTGATTGATACAATAGGGTATCACGGCCTTCAAGACGGCGATCTATGAGGGCTTCTGGGAGAAGCCGGATTAGAGATTAAGATAGGCTTAGACTTTTTATGGGATAAAAAGATGCCTGAATCTTACTAATGTTTCAAGTGTAAAGGGTTACTTGAAAGACTTCATCTTTAATAAAGATATGCTTCATCTTTATGAGGATTGAGAAGTTATGCTTAATTCTTTTGGACAGATAACAGATATGCTGAAATCTTTAATAAGCTATTGTAACAATGCCGTTTGTTTGTTTAGTCTTTCCCTCCCGGCGACCTTTTTACAAAGAGGTCTGGGGCAGGTACAATTGGTTTGACATTGCATATAAAACCCGGCGGTTGTACCTTTGGGTGGTTATATTCACTGATTTGCAATTCAGGTAAAGATATGCTGAAATCTTTAATATGATACTAAAGGACAACGAAAAGTAGTGGTGGAGTGCTACGGTTCGTTGACCGGCGGTTTTGAGGCACATATTTTGTACCGTTTTTTTAATGTAACCCTATGAGCATTAATCCCCGGAAAATTCTCTTTCCAGGGCGGATTACCGGTGTTGCACCAGGTGACCAGGTAGTTCCCGGGGGCGGGGTAGTTTTCCCCCAGTCTCTGTCGTGTCGGCACTTGAACCTCTCATTGCTGTATGTTCAACGCCGTTAAGCTCAGGTAGCCCTATCTTATTTTTATTTGTTAATGAAATAATTTAATAGCTAAATCATAATAAACATATATTTTCTATGATTATATTATGATAATATTGTGTTTATTTATAGTAATTTATTTTAATACAATTAAATATAAATTAAATTAATTAGTATACTTTATGATTTTGCTCACCAGCTCTGCTTTCAATGTGTTAATGAGCTATGGGAGCTTTTAATTATCATAAACCTTTACGGGACTCGGACGAGGGCTCCCGTTCAGGGAGTATACCGAGCTCGCAAGTGAGGGACAGCCACAGCCAAGGTGTATGGCGATACTCACAGTCGTACCTCACCCGCCGGATGATAACGCCGGCGGGCGGACCTGACGCTCTGATGACGGACGAGAACAGGTTGAGTTCCATTTATCTCTTTTCCGCCGCCAGACGCGTCTCTAATGTGCCACGTAGTCAACAAACTACAGGATTAGCGAGGCGTAGTCTCGCTAATCGTGCCCCTGTGGCCGGCGCAGTGTGGTACCAGCATTTGAACTCGTGGTGCCCGCACCCAGTGTCCCTCCTGGTCGGGTTGTTCCACTTAGAACACAATTGGCAACCTAGAAACCTCGCGGACTTGTTCATTTTGGACATTCAGGAGGCCAAGTGGCTAGCACCTTATGGTAGCGACGTGACCAAGATATTCACGAATCAATATACCCAGTCTACAAAGCGACAGTTTCAATCGCATTGGAAAGCTTTTACGTCTCGGATTCTTAGAACAAAACAAACTGTGCCCTCGGTGGCGTTGGTTGTTTATTATTTAATTTATCTGTTCATGCAGAAACATTTATCTGAAAGTGATTTATGTGGGCAGGTTTTAAACTCCGCCCACCTCCCCGTCAGCTCAGGCCTACATGGTCTCTGGACAAAGCATCGTCGTTATTCTCGTTCCCGTATGTACCAAAGACTGCAGATTTTACAAAAGGGCAGTATTCCTTATGGCTTTGGCTACCGGGAACAGAGTCTCTGAGCTAATTGCCTCAGGTTTGATAGGCTTCATGAGTGTATTCACATTGCACCTTCCCCAGGATTCATAGCCGAGATTGAGCACAGTGAACACGTGTTTTCAGAGTTCACGGTGCCGGCGTTAAACAGGGGAAGGTGCACCATCTTTTTTGCCCAGTGCAAGCTCTAACCAAATATTTAAGAGTGGCACCTCTAAATCACCAGGGTGCTTTATGGGTCGCAAGTCCGGGTGAACGATTGATGGAGCGTACACTGGCTTCTCTCTTGGTCGAGGACTTTAAAGAGAAGCATCCTGGCGTTGTGGGTAAGACCCACGATTTACGCAAGGGGACAGCCTCTTTACGTTTCCTTAATAATCTTTCGGTGGAAGTTATTACGTCCGCACAGTTGTGGGCCTCTACTCAGGAGTTTTTGCCTCGATACCTTTCAGTAGCTCTGGACAAACCTTCCTTGCCATGTATAGCTTTACGGCACAGGGTCTAGGTGGCCCTTTTAGTCACGTTTTGTTTAATTTCAAGAAAAAGGGGGGGGGGGGGGGAGGGTGCAGTCAGTGTGACATAGGACACCCTAGACCCCTCCGGAGTATGTGTTCGGAACATACGAGCTGTGATACTGGTTGTAGGCATTGTATTATAAAATTTCTCTGTAGTATTCATTGCAGGAAATTGTGCTAAAGGCCAATAGTAGTGTTACGACAATTCTTGTTGTAAGTAGCTTTGGCTGTGAAGCAATAGATTTTTGAGAAATCTCGGTAGTGGCAACTACGACTTTTACTTTTGCAGTAATTACTTCTGCATAAGTACAAGAGTTCAGTACTTCTACGAATGTACAAGAATTAATTTATGTTTGGTTATATTTTTAGGAATATATCCACTAGTTACTGGGGTTTATATGTGCACATGTAAACTTATAAGTTTTTAGTTTTCACCACTTACTTTAAGTGGGGTGCCTTCTTAACTAGCAGATCTGTGCTCAGAGTCTCAGAGTTAACCCTTTTTCAAGCAGGCTTCTTTGAAGCACGCTCCTGCTTGTACCCCTTTTTGAAGATTTAGGCTGTATAAAGTTTATGCACCCGAATATCTCTTTTTTACAAAAGTAAGAATACTATGTGGTTGTTTGATTATCTGCTTTTCTAGAGTTATGATATGATTACGAATGTCCCCCTCCAGTCTTAGAAATCAGGCATGTTCGTCAATGATGGAGGGGCCACTAATAAATTATAGGTTTGACTCCTGTAAGGAGATAAAGAAAACCTAATATTTAGTAGTGGCCCCGTAATCATTGACGACTGGGGCCCTCCCGACCATCCCCTTCCCATTCGTTGATGTATTAAGGATTTTGGTTTACTTGATATGTCAGTGAAGGAAGAATGACGCCTGAATCAGCGTCTGGTCAAAGATCCACACAAGTACATCTACGATATGATGGAAAGCTTATTGGATAGTTATTCTTATTTTCTTTTTGTTTTTTATTTTTTACGAAGTTTTTTCGTAGTGAGAACCCAATTCATAATGACTGAAGCCATGAGTGAGGTCGCGTGCACTCATGATGAAGGCTCCTCAGATTTTAAATGCTCTGCGCGGTAGATTCAAACTACGGCGGATTAGTGTTTGAAGAGGATGCCTTATGTAATAGGCATGTTCGTCAATGATTACGGGGCCACTACTAAATATTAGGTTTCCTTTATCTCCTTACAGGAGTCAAACCTATAATATGTATCTTAGGACTCTTGCTACCACCATCTTTACACCTACAACACCACCCCTATACATGCCTTCCTTTTGATCACCCTGTATCGCCCTTTCCCATAAAAATCAGACAAACCACATACCTATCCCTGTTTCGCAAATAGAAAAATCTCACCCCTATGCCTCTGTTAAAAAGTTCAGTCCTATAGGTATGTAAGAAGTAAGAACTCCATTTTATAATGTTCGTTACTCCCTTCTATAATCATTATGTATGAATAACTATTTCCCTATGTCACGATTTACTTATAGTCTACATGTATAGGTAGGTAGCCAGAATACGAGAATAAGAACCCCAGTACCTAGATATATATATCTGATATCTTGGGACTCTCGCTACCACCATCTCTACACCTACAACAGCAACCCTGTGCAGGTCCTCCCTTTTGATCACCCTGTATTGCCCTTTCCCAAAAAAATCAGACCAGACACGTACCTGTGGCCGGCTCACAGTAGCCTCGCTCGAGGCCCCCCTCAGTTCAACCCCCGACCCCCTTATTCCCTTGAACATGCTTATTATAAATGATTTATTTAGACCCCCACCGTCCAGTATATTTTCTGACCATTAATGCTATTCCTCACATACTACCCATTAAGAATAACAACCCCTCTATCCTCTAACCCCGACCCACGAATGGTGGGCCGTGCGAGGCTAGAACAACAACCTCTTAATCCCTAAACCACCCTACTACCCCCTTGACCTTGACACTGAAGAAAATCAACCCCCACGATCAACCCCAATCAACTTCAGCAGAACTGAGTATAAATACCTAGCAACATCAGCCAAGGGTACCCAGAGATCAAAAGTAGAACCCTTGAACAGACTAAATTAACCTAGAAAACTAGATGCCCCATATCATACAGGTGTGGCCCCCACCATGCCACAAGGGACCCATAAAGCCCCAAGCTCGCCAGCCATGCGTAGTAATGACCTTGGCCCACAGGCGACCCACCACCATTCTTGCCAAACATCAGGTGAGCTGTAATCTGATTATGAACCAACCCCCATTCTTATCCAAGTCTGCTATACTTCCTGACTATTAGCAATGCCCAAAAACCATATCTAAACTCCCTTCTATACTCAAAATAGCTTGTCAATTAAAAGAGAGAAATAAGACTTGTGTTTAACGCTGACAACATCACCCAGCTTTGGCCTGTATCGCGCCACACAAAGTAGTTCCCTCCTTGCACCATATATCACTCTCCAAGACGATACTACTAACTCTTGTTAAAACTAAATGTCTATAGAAGAACCCCTATAATCATGACCCCCTTGTTGAAAGTACTAAGACCCCCTTAAAGTTCCCCTTAAGCTCAGCAGAGAAAATAAACCCCTTCATAACTCTGATATCCAGCCATACCCCAGTTCACTCCCCCCTTGACCAGCCCTATAAAAGCTTCCGCCAGGACCAAAAGCCGGCAGTTAATAATTAGCTTTCAATCACCGGCCTCCCGCTCTGCAGAAAGTCTAGTTATACTCCCCACCTCAAGAATAGTTACTGATAAACGGCATCCCGTAGTCTATAATCTATCTGTGAGCTATAGCTAAATCTTTTGTGAATTCAGTATTACTTACGGCATCCTGTTGGGTAATATTGGAAACATAGATAACCTAGTTATATACAAACATTAACTGTATTACAAACTGATAGTGGTATGTCCTCTGCTACTTTAGTTTATAACCAGTTATAGAGTGTGAAGTAGCTCCTTGAGTAACCCATTAATACTGGCATCACAGAATCCAATAGTTACCCATACGAGTACGTGTTCTATTATAGTTAAATTCTTGGTCGTAGCAGGCTTCCCTTCCTACCGACAACTTAACTAAATAGATTATACCAACCACTTTACTCACGTAGATCTAGGACAGAAAGATCTTTCGTGTTAGAAGGGATTATGTGAGAAACTCTTTTTTGAGCACTCTGCATATATGATTCCTAGGTACCAGTTGTCTGCGGCATCCCGTACAGAATTGGTAACTGAAAGGTTTTAAAACCGCCCGAGTTCCTTGAACCTCTTTTAAAGGTTAGCGACTGTCAAGAAAGTTACTTCACTAGACTATCTTGCGTTTGTCCGATATCTTGTTAATCCGGCCTCTGCCTGAAACATTGCATTCAAAACCCCCATCCAAGAGTAACATATCGGAACTTCATCACCGGTTAACTATTAGCCCATCTGTAACCTTCTTCACACTATCGGACACATTGGACGGCCCCAGGAGCAGCAGCTGTTAACCCCTAACGTTGTGCCTCAAGATAACCAGAAGGTACCTCAACAGTGCTTAAATTCTTAAATTAGTATCAGTGCCTCGATACTATATATATTCGATGAAAAAGTGTTTTCCCTGTGCTTTATAAACCCATACTATTCTACGACCAAAGTGATTGCTATGCTAATGTGTTGTTGTTGGTGTTCCCTAAGCCGCCTGACCGAACAGCCCCGAGTCCCTGAGGAAGGCCATGGCCACGATTGGGCTTTCCCACAGAGCTCTCATTGAGTGTAGATTGTGTTGTTGGCGTAAGTGGTTGTTGTGTGAAATGCAGTCTTCTATGATGTGTTTAATGGTATGGGGTGCTGTGTTACATCCCGGGCAGGCGTCGACAACGGAGTCATCCAGTCTCTTCTGATAGCTCAGGAGAGCTGGATGGTGTCCGCATCTCAGCCTGGACAGGTGGACTCTGTCCTCGCGAGGGAGGGAGGATTCGGAAGGATGGATTTCGGGAGGTCGTGCATGCAGCTGCGTGTTGTCTGTGAGTGAGTGGATGGATTGGCGAGAGATATGAGTATGGATGTGCTTCTGGAAGTTGGTTCGTGGTGTGCAGGGAGGGAGAGAGGACAATAATTGTGTGTGATACCGTGTGCTGGGTGTTGTTTTGATATTTCTTGGTGTCTGTGGGTGTGTTGCCATGTAGTTTAGTGGGTGGTCTCGGTTCGTGGAGGCTGCTGCCAGGAATTGAGTGCCTCTCATGTCCAGATGGTCTTTGACTTTGAGGATTTTGGTTTCTTGATGTAGGTGATCTGTGGGTGCAGTAGCTGTGCAGCCTGTAATGATCTTCAGGGCTTTGTTTTTGCTAATGTGTTGTTAAAGTATATCAGTGAAGTTAATACCAGGCGAACTTGTTCATATAATAATTCTTGCCATCAAGTGTAATATTGCAGAAGCGAGACAGTCTTAACAATTGGGACTACGGCTTGAGTGAAAACAATTCTGATTTAGTCTTTGTAATCATTGATAAAACTTAAATCGCCATAACTGATATCTGTCTTTAGTGTTATTGAGACAAGTGATTGCACCACATGAGTTGAAGCTAGCTACTACACCTCCTTTACGTAATATTCTTGGAGAGATATATATCACAAAATTTAGTCTCATCATCAGTAAACACACAGAACCTTATCAAGATAACACAGAATTAACAGCCTAATCTATGAGTGAATCCTATGTAATATTCTAGGCCTTATATCAGAAGAGAATACCTGATAGTTAGAAGTGGGAAGTGCGCTCCATCCAAACCCACGATAAGCGCTGAAGATTATAAAAAGTCCAACAACATTGATGCCCACCATATGCCCATACTATTTTGTGTGAATTATTTTATTTCTATTCTGCATAAATGTTAATTAAGAATAAAGCTGTATTACCAACCATCTTCCGAAATTATATGATGTCCTCTATTGATTCCCATTGTGTATCTGTGTGAAATCCAATAACCCAGCCTTGTAGAACTCACCTGTACCGATAGTTAATCCTGAACAAAATCAGGGCATAACAAGACTCATCAGTTGCTTTAGTCTTTAAATATTTAGATTATTTGTTTGAGCAAAAATGCCTTTCTGTAGTTACACTAAAGAATTACTTATCTGCCATTAGAAACTCCTTTTATGACCTTACCGGTCTGACCATACCGGTCTGACCATACCGCAGGAGGAGGAGAAAGGGTTCATGAGAGCATGTTTCAAACTACGCCCACCACCATGGCAGCTCATGCCTACCTGGTCGCTAGACAAAGCTTTATCTTTGCTTCATTCGCGCAAATATAATAATGCGCCGGACTTTGAATCATTACTAAAGAAGGCTGTGTTCCTTATGGCTTTGGCGACAGGAAACAGGGTATCTGAGCTGGCGGCGATGAGCAACGAACCTAATTGCCTCTGGTTTGGGAGATTAAATGAGCATCTACGGATCGCGGCATCTCCCACGTTCGTAGCTAAGAACGAACACTGTGATCATGTATTTTCAGAATTTACGGTACAGTACCGGCACTTAAACGCGGACATACGTATCACATTTTGTGCCTTGTTCAGGGTTTAATAAAGTTTAAGAGGGTAGCAAAACCTCAACAACCAGGAGCCTTATGGGTCACCAACACAGGTACTCGCATCACAAGAAGAAGATTAGCCTCCTTACTCGTAGAAGTCATTAGGGAAAGTAATCCCGGTGTAGTGGGCAGAGCCCATGACATCAGAAATTGGGCTGTCTCTCTTAGATTCTTACAAAATTATTTGATTGATGACATAGCTAACACTAATTTGTGGGCTTCAAATCATACATTCCTGACGCGATACCTGACGGTGGCCCTGGATGAACCAAAGCTAGCCTGTGTAGCTTTACGACAGAGGGTCTCATGAGTCATTGTGCTATTAGTTACTAAGTCTAATATTAGAAGAAAAAGAGGGGGGGGGGGTTTGCAGGTAAGCCCCAAGACCCTGAGAGCCCCTCCTCCGGAGGATGTGATAAGTTCACGAGCTGTGATACTTTATAAGTTGAGCTGGTTTTACAGCTCTAAAATATTTTTCTATGTAAAGATACCTATAATAGTTGCAACTATATAGTCAATATGTACAAATTATATAACATGTACAAATAAGTTTAAGGACAAAAGATATGTTAATCAGGGATAGTTTTTGTTCCCTAACAACAAGTTATGAATCTCGAGATTAAAATCAAATTTATGAATCTCGAGGTGAGAATCTTATCAAATATATAAAGCAGATCTTCTTCGAAGTAACGCACTGCTTTCTATCCATAGCCATAAGAAAACTTAACCTAAACAAAGCTTGTGGCCTGGATGGTATATATGCAGAACATCTTAAATATGCAGATAAGTTGTTAATAGATAAACTTAGTTCTTGCATCACCAGTCTATTTACGCATGGTGTCCCGCCGGAGTCTATGATATCCGTAATACTTGTTCCTGTCATTAAAGATAAATCAGGTAAAATTACAGCTAAAGACAACTACCGCCCAGTAGCACTTGCTAGTGTGATGAGTAAGGTAGTTGAAATGATATTGCTAGCAAGAATGTCTGCATATATTGTCACCAGCAGCAATCAGTTTGGCTTTAAGAAAAATCACGGCACAAACCAATGCATATATGTGCTGAAAGAAGTGATTGATACATGCAACAAGCTAAATAGCTCAATTTTCTCTTGTTTTCTTGATGCAAGTAAGGCTTTTGATAGGGTGTGTCACAAAACCTTATTTGAAAAATTAGTTAACAGGGGAGTGCCTAGCTATATTGTTAGGATACTTATTTTCTGGAATGCTAATCAAAAAATGTGTGTAAGATGGGGCAACATCCTGTCAGGCTCTTTCGCCGTAACCAATGGTGTTAGGCAGGGGGGGATATTGTCTCCGTATCTTTTCAACGTCTACATTGATGATCTTAGTCTGGAGCTGAACAAGACTCGCACTGGGTGCTACATTGGCAGCACCATTGTAAATCATCTCATATATGCTGATGACCTAGCCTTAATCGTGCCCTCTGGAGCAGGACTGGATAAATTATTAAGAGTAGCCTATGTGAAAAATTTGGAATCGAACATTCAGTCAAATTTAATCCTATAAAGAGCAATATCATAATATTTAAATCTAACCTTCTATTGAAATCAAAGCTACCTAAATTCCATTTGTATGAAGAAATTATAGAAGAAGTAAGTAAAGTAAAGTATCTAGGACACTATATTTCAAGTGATCGCTCAGATGATGAGGATATGGGTCGTCAGCGAAGGCAACTTTACATGCAGGGAAATTCAATATTAAGAAAATTTCATATGTACATAGCACATGGGATACAAAAATAACATTGTTCAACTCCTACTGCTCACCAATGTATACAGCGCAACTATGGTGGAACTATAAGAAAATGACAGTGAATAGACTAAGTATCTCATATCACAATATCATGAAAATGTTTCTGGGGCTCTCAAAATATGAGAGTACAAGTACGCTATGTGCCTATATGAACTTACACTGTTACCAATCACTCATTAGAAAGCTAACATATAAATTCATTCAGCGCCTTAACACTTCTGAGAACAGTATCATTAAAATGCTACAAACTCCAAGCATAGTGTACACCTCTAGGATCCAGGCACACTGGAGGAAGTTGCTCTATATTTAACCTTAAGTAATGATTTCAGGTCTGCTACTCTACAGAATTAGCATACCGGTACTGAACCTCATAGTGCAGTACAGTACCGATATTCCTATACTGTACTGTAGCAACATACTGTACCGGAAGCTAAATGATGTGAGGCATGGTACTGTACACAATTAGGACAGTGGTTTTGGTAACACAGTAGTTTGATGACCACTGTTTTTGGTTGAGGCAGTGCTGTGAACTACATGATAGCAAGCTGGGTATTATTTAATTTCTTTTTATTTTATGTAGCCTATGTACAGTAGCTTATATATATTTATGTTACTGTAAGGTATATATGGACCCCAGTATGGTCCCCTCTGTACTGTGTGAGTCTGAAATAAAGTATTTTTATTATTATTATTATTATATCCTTTTATTTTGTTTATATGTTGTATGTAAACAATAAAGAACTCAAATTTGTGTGCGATTCTTTTTCTCTACCTATGGTATTGTTAGTGGTTTGATATTGTTACGAATGTCCCCCTCCAGTCTTGAGATATCAGGCATATCATCAATGATGGAGGGGCCACTAATAAATTATAGGTTTGATCCCCGGAGGGGAGAAGAGAAAACCTAATATTTAGTAGTGGCCCCGAAATCATTGACGATGTAAGACCCTCCGATCCATCCCCTTCCCATTCGTTGATATCTTGAGTTTTGTCTTAATATGTCAGTGAAGGCGGAATGGCGTCTCTCTTGCCACGGTCTTGGCTAGAATCCACGCGCAAGAAATCCACGAGATGGAAAGCTATAGCAAAACAAATTTTGAGTATATTTTTTCTCTTTTAATTTTTACGAAGTTTTTTAGCAGTGTGTACCCCAATCATAAGACGATTCCATAAGAGAAGTAGCATTACACTTATGATGTAGTACTCCATTTCCCCGCGGCGGGAGTTTCAAACTGGCTACCCGCGGGCGCTTGAAAGGAGGCTATTATATTAATAGGCATATCGTCAATGATTTCGGGGCCACTACTAAATATTAGGTTTTCTCTTCTCCCCTCCGGGGATCAAACCTATATTCGAGTACATCAGGTTCCCAGAGAACATATTTTGCGTGCCTACAATGGCAAAAGGAACCTCAGTAATAGAAAAAGAGAAGGAAGGTAAGGCAAAACAAGTTACAAATTTGCCTTCTGTGTTTTGTGTGTTTTTTTTTTTTTTTTCAAGGAATATGCTTATAATGTTGTATAGTTGTTTATGATGTTTCGTTGAAGGATATGCATTAGCCTACCTTATCTATTATTCTAAGAATTAACTAGTCCTAGCCAATAGGCTAGTCCTAAGATACTTTCTGATAGGCTAGTGAAAGACTGTGAAACAGAGTCACTGAGGGCTTGAGAGCCTGGGAAGGCTATAGTGACGTGACTGATGTCTAGGCCTATGTCTATCTTGGGCCTGGCTAGGCTGTACTATTAAGATCAGGGAAAGGAAAATATGGGTTGCACTTATTTGGTGGGGGCGAAAAATGCATTAGGCTAGGCCTAGCCATGATTACTTACTTACTTTGGTTACTTTGAAGAATTTCGCCTTCTACTGGCGCAGTTGAGGTGGGCCTCCGCTGGGGCCACGACGCTCCTCTGCTCCTAACCCTCGTGCGACGACTGGGAGGGTGTTGTGGTGGGAGCTGGGGTATCCTGGTGTTGGTGGTTCGTCCGGTACTTCACTAAGCCACTTATCTAATTTTCTTTTGAAGCACTCTGTTGTGGAATTTGTGAAGTCTCGGAGTTCTCGTGGTAGACAGTTGAAGAGGCGGGTGCCTTGGCAAGGTAGACTTGGCAAGGTTGAGTAATTGCAAGGTAGGTAGGCCAGTGCAATAGTAATGGATTATAGCCTATACCTATGGGCTGGGAATTTGGGAAGTATAATATGAAGCGAAGGTAAGGCTAGGTCAGTAAGTTAGGTTAGGTGGGGCCTAGGCTATAGGAGTTAGGTTAAGTTAACTATTATTATTCCTCACTGTTATTGACATACAGCCAGGTAGGCTACTTTGTAGCCATGATTAATTGTTTCTATGCTAGGCTTATCTTTAGTGATTGCTTACCTTTAGCGATGGATAAGAGGCTAGGGAGCTATGCTCATAGGGTTGCCTCTTCTCAGGGATTCTTTAATTTATGTAGTAGTCATATCTATTTTCAAAAAGCATTAACACTAGTAGGCCTACTGCATGCCTACTACATTTTCTGGGAGTCTGTTCCAGTTGTTTATTATTCTAGTGTCAAAGAAATTATTCCTTTTTGATGTCCTGTGATGTGGTTTCTGGAGCTTAAAACTGTGTCCTCTGGTGGTGATTTGGTGTCTCCTGGGTGCGAGTTGGAAGAACTGGTTTGGGTTGATGTTTTCGTACCCTCCTAGGATCTTGAACACTTCGATCATATCTCCCCTGGTTCTCCTGTCTTCAAGTGTTGTAAGACCTAGGGTAGTTAACCGGTCTTCGTAGGGAAGTTCTCTGAGCTCCGGGACTAGCTTTGTGGCTCGCCGCTGGACCTTCTCCAGCTTGTCTATATCCCCCCTGTTCTGGGGAGACCAGGCCTGGACAGCATATTCCATTAAGGGTCTGATAAGGGCTTTGTACAAGGCCAGGAACATATCCGCGTCCATGAACGTAAAGGTGGTGACCTAATTCAGTCTTGTATAACTTACTCGGACATAATTTCATCACAATTGGTACCCAGACCCGGGAGGTAGAACTTACTTTAGCATAGCCTAACATAGGCTAGTACTGATGAATAGAGAAATACCGCCGGAATGTTTACTTCCGTACCACACCAGACTCGTGGACGGTATTAGATCCAATATGCGAGGGCAGCTTTGTTCAGTCAGAAGGGTGTACCGGCAGACGAGGCTGTAACTCGCGAAGCAGAGTATGGAGCGGTCGGCTGGCATAATTTCCAGCAAATCCCTCAGTCATGTCTTCCACTGTCATAATAATAATTTTCCACTATATTCATGTCATTCATAAACTCCTCACTTGATTCACCATTATCATCCTTCTTTTGCCATTATTTAATCTAATTGCCTGATGTGTTGATCTCCCTATGGATCATTATATTTTCTGGTAAACACTGAATTCTACATCCCGTTTTCTAGGTCCTGTGAACTATGTGTGTATATGTATGCATATACTCAGGCACATAGCCCATAACTGAGGATAGTCGACTCGAGATAGAGACCGAACAGAAACAAAATTTTAAGTTCCAATTCTTAGGGTCTGGGACCACTTTTGCGTTCCCTCGACCCAACTCTGTCTTGTCTAGTAGGTGAACTTTACAAGGGAAGGAGGATTCCTAACCCCCTTCCTTCAGAAGGAAAAGTAGGACAGTAAAAGAGACGGACAGAAAAGGCTAAGCTTGGGTAGAGGATGCCACACCTCACTGTGTGAATATATCCTCTCAAAATAGCTACCGAACCAGATGAATATGAGCCCAAGGGTATTGAACCTAGAAATCAAAGGGCAGGATTTAAGGGGGGCCATGACTAGGTTAACATTTAATTTGGATGATTTCATTGCTACTGCAACACTCGATGAGTTAGAAGCTCGATTGGAGAACATCCAGAATACCCATGATGGAATAAGTATCCTTAGTGATAGGCTGGCTTGAGTGAGGAAGAGGAAATAGTATCAGAATGTCTGGATAGTGTTAGTAAAAACGAAGACATATTAATCAATAAACGGCAACATTACTCTCAGCATGATTTATTGGGCGAATGTGACATTCCTTCCGGTATCTTACACTTACGAAAAAACAAAATTCTCAATTCTCATACACGCTCTTGTCACAATAAACCATTTATCACTTGATATTTGCTCTTTACACACATGTTCTGGTTCTTCAATATGCACTTGTTCCTAATACAAGACAAATATGTTGAAATAACTTAGAAAAGTTGACAGAATTAATATAAACATCATATGAGGAGGAGCACTTTATTGACGTTTCGCAGATAGCTTCTTCAGGTCACTAACAGACGCTAGTTTTTTTGTTGTAAATTATTGTTATCATTATTATTCATATAGTAGGTTAATAATTGTGAAATACCGGGAACGAGCCAACAAGAACCAAACACCACCAAGAACCTTCTCCCGTATCCAGACAACAGCCAAATCAACCAGTGCCGTATTGCCAACATCTCATGCAGACCGAAGACCACCAAATCCCTTCCATCACAGACACCGCTTAAACCAGGTCATGCCAAAGAGAACGCGACAATACCCCTTCACGTGAAAGAAAACGTGGAGCTCCCCCTTTCCAGGAAAATGAACGCACCCATAACCCCCTTACCAGGATATACCTACCCCCGCACCAGAACATACCTACCCCCACCAGGACCTACCCTACCCCGAGCCAGACCTGCTATATTCTGAAGAGATGTTTATGAAAATTCGCCATCAAAACCCCCAGTATCCTCCTATGTGTTTTGCCCAAAGCGAACTTAACGATGGCAGCTAAGTGAGTAAAACAGTAGAAAACCAAGATCACCTAAACTCTAGAGACACCTCCATATAACAAAAACAATCTCTACTTCCCCCACTATCAGAAATCCTTTTTTCATTAACCCAGTAGCCCGTCTCCAAGCCTAAAGTGAATATAAATAAACGAAGGACATCCAAGCCAGTCCGGAGAAATAACCCTCATATTTTTAGTGTAAATCATAAGCTCACAATAAATAAAAAAACTCTCCTCGCCATGTCCCTGCTGCCCTGAAAAGACAGCCACTTAACCCTAACTAAAAATTTAATAGGATCTCAACTGAACCAGAGAGAGTTAGACAAAACTGGCTTGGTTATACTTACAGTTTCTTACAGTTTCTTACAGTAGATTCTCTGGAAAAAGGCAAACTAGGCCTGTGTATCCAGCTCAGTGCCAGTTCTTGCACTACTGCGGTCGTTCACTGTGTTGGCGGCGGCGGCAGCAGACGCAATTTTTTTACTATTCTGTATTTTTGCTTTATAATCAAACTTCAAATCTTGTCTTCCCCATGCTTTATCAAGATTACTTTCAAACTTCCTTATTGATTCGGAATCGACTACATACTGGGGCAGCGCGTTCCACTCATTTACCACTCTATCACAAAATGAGTTCTTTGCCTTTTCAAGCCTATTTCTTTCTTTGTAAATTTTCTTAGAGTGTCCTCTCGTTCTTGTTCCCTCCCGCATCAAGAAGATACCTTCACACACATCCTAATCATACTTTCCTGACACTATCTTAAAAGTCTCTATCATATCCCCTCTCTTTCTCCTATATGCCAGTGGCGGAAGTCCCAGTGTCCTCAACCTCTGTTCATAGCCCGCGTTCTTCAACGTTGGTACTAGCTTGCTAGCTCTCCTCTGCACTTTCTCCACTGCTTCTATATCCTTTACCATATATGGAGCCCACACCTGGTTCGCATATTCCAGGTGCGGCCTAACCAGCGCTGTATAGAGACTCCTGAAGATTTCTTCGTCAAGTGACACAAATGTCCTCCTTATCAGCCCTACAATTCTATTGGCTTTGTTTATCTTTTCCGCTAAATGTTCTGAGAAATTTAACTTATTGTCTATCACTACTCCTATATCCTTTTCTGCATTCACTTCCTCCATCGCTTCATACATACTGTATCCTACCTTGTCTATCTTGCTAGTCCCAATCCGCATGTACTTGCATGTTTTTGGATGAAAAGGCATTAACCAATGTTCAGACCATCCCTTCATGCCCTCCACATCTCCTTGAAGCAAACCCACATCTTCCTTACTCCTCACTCTTCTATACAGCTTAGTGTCATCCGCATACAGGTATATCTCACTTCCATTGGTTATAACTTCAGGTAAGTCGTTGATAAATATAACGAACAGCAGTGGTCCCAACACAGATCCCTGAGGTACCCCACTTGTAATTTCCCTCCACCCCGAGCCTATTCCATTCACCAGTACCCTCTGTCTCCGATCTTTCAGGAAGGCTTCTATCCATTTCACACATTTCTCCCCTATACTATAGCTTCTAACTTTCTCTATTAACCTTTTATGTGGGACCTTATCGAAGGCCTTCATAAAATCGCAATATACCACGTCAATTACATCACCATCCTCCAGAGTTTGCATCCAATCATCTACCACCTTAATTAGCTGTAGTACCGTCGACCTCCCCGGCAAGAATCCGAACTGTCTCCCACTGAAAAGTTGGTTTGATTTTATATGCTCCATTATTCCTTCTCTAATTACCGTTTCCATTAGTTTACACACAACACTTGTCAAACTGACTGGTCTATAATTTCCTGGGTAATTTCTCTTTCCCTTCTTAAATATAGCTGTTATGTTCGCCTCTCTCCAGTCCGTCGGGGTTTGTCCTGTATTAAAAGATACCTCAAATAAAAAATTTAATGGCTCTACTAACATCTCACCTCCTTCCTTTATGATTCTTGGATGTATCCCATCCGGTCCCGGGGACTTACTTCGGTTCATTTTTTCTATAGCCCTCCTTATTCTAGCATGGGAAAACTCTATTAGTTCTAGTGCTGGTGCCTGTTTGATGGGAATAGTAGGCACTGCATCAACCGACTCCACTGTTAGTACCTCCCCAAAGTATTTCCCCAGCACCTCTGCTTTCTCCTTATCAGTTTCTGCTCTATTCCCATCATCCAAGTCTCCTATCAGTTCTGGGATACCTACTCTTCTTGTTAACTTTTCCTGAATATACTTCCAGAATATTTTTGGATTATCCTTCACATTTCTACCAATCTCTCTCTCCCTCTTCCTTGTCTCCCACCTTATTTTATTGTTTATTTGTCTGTGTTCCAGATCCACTTCTTTAGCTTCTATACTAGACCCCCTGTTCTTTTTTAACAATTTTAGTCTTTCCCACAATCGTTTCTTTCTTCTAATCAATGTCCAAAGCTTTCTTTTCATTTGCAATTCTGGGTTCGTTCTTTTCCTCAATTTTGTTTTATCCTTATATTCCCTTACTGGTACACTTTTGGATACAGCATTCTCCAGTTTAACTCTAATTTTCCTCCACATTCCTGCAGCGTCTTCACCGTTCAAGTATTCCCCCCAGTCAATGTCCAAACACCGTCTCAGCAGCTCATAATCTGCTTTATCATACATGTATATTTTTGTATTGCTTCTATTATCCCTCTCTGTTTTAATATTGCAACTAAAGCTTATACAGGCATGGTCACTACGACCTATAGGGCTATCCACATTGACATGTTCCACTATATCCTCCTCATTGCTAAAAATCAAATCAAGTACACTCCCCTGCGTCCCATCTCTATATCTTGTTATCTCTGTAATATGTTGCGTTAAAAAACAATCTCTCACTTTCTCTATAAACTTGTTTTCCAGGCTACTACTGTCCCGCTGGAGTAGTACAATTTGCCCGGTTGATCCTTGGCAAATTGAAATCTCCAATCAAAATCTTATATTTGTTCTCTCTATTATCTATTTCCTCCATTGCTTTCAGTAGGTTATCATCCTCTTCCCTACTATTATTTGGGCTTCTATATATAGAGGCAATTAGAATTGATCCTCTTGCACATTTTACTTCAATACACAAATACTCACAATACTGCTGTCTTATATCCACCTCATTAACCTTGAGCTCTTTTCTTACATAAATAAACAGTCCTCTTCCAACCTCTGCTCTAATAGCATTCCTCTCATATAACTCAAAACCCTCCAAACTATACGCCACCAGTTCCCTTTCAATTCTAGCATTTTTTGGTCTTACTTCCTGTAAGGCTATGACATCAGGTTTTTCCTCTACATCCTGCACCCTACATATCAGTTTTCTTTTCTTGTCCTGGGTAAACACATCCACATTACTAAACATAATCCTTAATCCATCTACCATTCCTTCAGCAACTACACCATCCCGCTCCTCCTGTCCGTACCCTACTCCCCCCTTAGCACTACTGGGTCTGCAACTTTGTCTCCTGTCCCTCCCTGTGACACCTCCACCCTGTTCTCCTCCTCCGTCACAACTCCTATCACATTCTCTTCCCTCCCTGATCTCCCCCTC
Organism: Paralithodes platypus; assembly: GCA_032716605.1. Lineage (NCBI taxonomy): Eukaryota > Metazoa > Arthropoda > Malacostraca > Decapoda > Lithodidae > Paralithodes > Paralithodes platypus. The sequence continues at coordinate 25,938,152 of CM064511.1, read as the reverse complement.
CCTTCTATTCGTATAAACCACTTCTTCAATTTCCCGTCCCTCACTCTCCAGAAAAAAATCCTCTTATCCTCCTCACCCAACTTTCCATTATTTTCATCAGCCTTTTCTTGTAATTCCTTTATTTTTTTTTCTTTGTTCTATGCTCAAATCCTTCTTTAGTCTTATATGTTTCAGTTCTTCATTTGTGTTTAGCCTCCAACTAAGATTTGTCACTGTCTCTGCCACTGCCCTGGTTTTAAACTGTACCCTTATAGGTCTCATCTCTCCCCTTTTATATCTACCTATCCTACTGACTTCCTCCACCTGCCCTTCCCATCCACATCCGTCCACATCCACACCTTTCATGACCTCCTTCACTTTCTCCATATCCCTCACTTTTCTCACTCCATTATCATTCATATGAGCCTCTATATCTCCATGCATGATTACACCCCTATCCCTGTCCATGGCCTCCCTCACGACACTCTCCTTGTTCTTCATGACCCCTACAACTGCACTCTCAAAACTTTTTTTGGTCATATTCATTTCTTCCTTTTGCTCTTTCATATCCTCCAAATCCTTAACTTTCTGTTCACCTACCACCGTCCATGCAGTTGACTCCTTTACTTCCTTGAATCGTCCTTCATATTCCTTCAGCTGCTCCTTCAATGCCATATTCTCTGCTCCCAGTTCATCTACCCTTTTCAATACCATCTCTAGGCTATTATTAACTTCCGAAATAGGCCTACACTCACTTCCTTCGCTAGGCCTATTCCCTTCCCCACCTGACATACCACACAGTACACACAGTACCTTAACTTTCTCACCAATATCCCCCTTCCAATTCTCCGTATCACTCTTCCACTTTTCCAAATCCTTCACAACATTAATAACCTCCTCTAACTTATTATCTGTGCCCTTAAACCCACTAAAACGTTGTAGCCTTTCTTCCGCCTCCGTCAATCCCGAAATTCCCTCCGCCATGTTTGTTTACAATCTCAACAACTCACAACACTACCGCTGTCCCGTTACTCTACTCTTATTACACTATATATCACCCCTCCACCACAGCAATATATTTATTAGTGGCCCCTCCATCATTGACGAACATGCCTATTACATAAGGCATCCTCTTCAAACACTAATCCGCCGTAGTTTGAATCTACCGCGCAGAGCATTTAAAATCTGAGGAGCCTTCATCATGAGCGCACGCGACCTCACTCATGGCTTCAGTCATTATGAATTGGGTTCTCACTACAAAAAAACTTCGTAAAAAATAAAAAACAAAAAGAAAATAAGAATAACTATCCAATAAGCTTTCCATCATATCGTGGATGTACTTGTGTGGATCTTTGACCAGACGCTGATTCAGGCGTCATTCTTCCTTCTCTGCTCTGCGGTCAACCGGCCCGGACGTGTCTCTCCACGTTCCGCTGGTTCCGCATTTGCTGCGTCCCTAGTGAGTTTTTTCTCATTTGTTTACTCCGGGATGTATCGAGTAAGGTTAGGATATGCGTAGCAGGAGTGTCCTGGGCTGGTTGCCCGCAGTGCAGTGTATTTTGGGTCGTGTGTTTGGGGCATCTATTTCGGATGTACCCTCGTGGTCCTGTTGTGGACAGGTGAACTTTTTCACGGTTAGCTAGCTTTGTGATGCAGGCGGGTTTCATTACGCGTTATTGCTTCCTTTTATCTTTCTGATGAGGTAGCGTATTTTTGCTGACGTTCCCAGCGTATTTTTCTTCACTTAGTGAAGTTTTTTCTGGGTCCCGAGTCAGTTCTTCCCTTTGCCAGAAGTATTTGCTACAGTGGTGTGTTGGCGGTGGTTCCTGTTGTGATATAATTCAGTGCTTTTTGTTTATATTCCGACTTGTTACTGTTATCCGTCTGCCTAGGCCTAGCCAGCCTCTCGTAGCTTTTCCACATATACAAGTGTTATTGATTTATTTTCTAAATATGTACTACTGTGTCATGTGTGTCCTGGTTTAGTTGTGTATTGGCTAATTCCACGGACTATTTATGTGTCCTGGGTTAGTTGTGTATTGGCTAATTCCACGGACTATGTTGGGCCCGGCGTTAGTTGTGTTTTGGCTACGCCTCGGTCCGGTGTTGCGTTCAGATGGTATCTGGACGGGGTGGGTTTTTTCCGGCGGGTTTTTCTCGGTTTCACCTTGATAACCCCGGCTGGTTGCCGAGTTTTGGCCACGCGTGGTTTAAAACAGGCTTGTTTCCCCGGCGAGTGGGTGTCTGTGGCTCCCCAGGACTGCGTCTCTGGGGTGCCTGTTTCAGGCTCCTTATGATTCCCGGCGGATTGGCTGTACCCATCTAACAGTGTTCATACGGGCACGTGTTGTTTGTAGTTTTTTCGGTTTTGCAAAGCCAATATAAAACTATGCTGTTGTTGTATTTCCTCCCCGGCGATCTTTTACAAAGAAGTGGGGATAGGAACAATTTGGGTTAACTTTTAAACTTTAAATCACCCGGCGGGTGCAACCTGGAAGGGTGGGATGACCGAATTTGCAAAATTCAGTTTAGTTGACCAGACAATTGAGGGATGCATTGTGTATCGCCTCCTTCAACATACGGCGCTTTAGGGCACAATTGGGGTTAACGTTTTTTAAACTAATATTCACACCCGGCGGGTGCTCCTTGGAAGGGTGGGAATAACGAATTTACAATTCAGTTAGTTAACCAGACAATTGAGGGATACGTTTTGTATCGCCGCCTTCAACATACGGCGATCTTAAAAGATACTTCGGGAGAAGTTAGATCTCGTATATTTGTCAGGCTTCCCAGTTTTTGATCTACGAGATAATTCGGGGGCCGGCGTCTTTTTTAGTTTTTTTTTTCCAAAATTGAATCTTGAAACAAACACCACCGGAAAGACTTAATCAGTTATAAACGCCATGCTGGTCTTTATATATTATGTCAGAGGGTATTCATAAATCTTTTGGACATATTAAGATATTCTGAAATCTTTTACTTAGGAAACCCCACCGCGTAGCGAGCTGTAGTCGTTGAGTATTACGTCTCGTTACCCGGCGGGTTATTTAACACTTGTGTGCGAACATGTTTGGGTTAACCTTATGAGCATTAATTCCTGGAAATTTTCTTTTTTTCCAGAGCTGGGTCCCGGCGGGTCTATGCAGAACCTGGAGTAATTATCCCACCAGTCTCTGTCATGGCTACCTTTGCCCTGGTATTGGCTTTATGCATTACGCCCTCCTGTTCAGGTATCCCTATTTTTGCGCACACCCTTTGTATAAAATGTGTTAAAATGTCTCGTTTGGTGTAGGTTACCTTTCCGGCGTTTTTTCTCGTTGCTCCGAGAACACCGTTTTTGTTTACCGAGTTTTAGTCAGGATGGCTCAAAATAGGTAAGTTACCCCGACGAGTTTGGTCGCTTGAGGGCTCGTAAGAAACTGCGTTTTCTGTGGTCGAGCCTGGGAGCAGGCTTCCTGTGTTATTCATTGCTTTATGCATTACGCCCTCCTGTAATGTCTCGTTTAGTGTGGGTTACCTTTCCGGCGTTTTTCTCGTTGCTCCGAGAACACCGTTTTTGTTTACCGAGTTTTAGTCAGGATGGCTAAAATAGGTAAGTTACCCCGACGAGTTTGGTCGCTTGAGGGCTCATCAGAAACTGCGTTTTCTATGGTCGAGCCTGGGATCAGGCTTCCTGAGTTATTCCCGTCGAGGGGGGCTCCACTCAGTTTTCTAGGTGATCAGGCTGACACCTGTTGGCCTTGGTTTTCTCTGCTTTTCAAAGCCATTGAAACAATGCTGTCTGTTTGTTTGGTCTTTACCTCCCGGCGACCTTGTTACAAAGAGGTCTGGGGCAGGTATAATTGGTTTGACATTAATAATAATAATAATAATAATAATAATAATTATATTTATTCAGTTAGCAATTTACAGAGTTGGTACCACATAGTATGTTATAAATATGACATGTACCAGCCTTGCATAATTCCAACTAAGGATAGCCCAATAAGGCCGTTAGGCGTATTTCCATTGGGGCCCTTGTATATAAACCCCGGCGGTTGTACCTTCGGGTGGTTATATTAACGGATTTGCGATTCGAGATAATTTGCCAAACAATTGATTTTTTTTTTTTTTTTTTTTTTTTCTATGTGATTGAGGGAGGCAAAAGGCATAACTGCCTATAGCGAGTGCCTCCCCCATAGTTGAAAGAGTGACAGGGCCAAAATCAAGGGACGTTCGAGCCAAAATGCCTGGACACACGGAGTTTGAAGCAATTTAAGTCATAGGAAGAGGGAAAGACTGATTCTGGGAGAGAATTCCAGAGCTCAGCTGTTGAGTAGAAGAAAGTTTGAGAGTAACGTTTCACTCTTGGGTTGGAGAGTTGCACAGAGTAGGGGTGGGATTGAGTTGCAAGACGGGTACCACGTGCCCTACGTAAAGGTGGTGGTATGCACTGGGATAGCTCTGAGGAACACTGATTATTATAGTAGCGATAGAATAGCGAGAGAGATGCAACATTGCGGCGGAGAGAGAGAGATTGCAGAGAGTTGGTGAGTGGACGGGAGTTAATGATACGAAAGGCCTTCCTTTCAACTTTGTCTAGGAGAGCAGTGTGAGAGGAACCTCCCCACACATGTGAACAATACTCAATACAAGGGCGCACTATGCCCCTGTACAGAGCAAGAAGCTGTGCAGGGGAAAAGAACCCCCTAAGGCGGTTGAGCACACCCAGCTTCTGGGAGGCTGCGTTAGGGTATCACGGCCTTCAAGACGGCGTTCTATGAGGGCTTCTGGGAGAAGCCGGATTAGAGATTAAGATAGGCTTAGACTTTTTATGGGATAAAAAGATGCCTGAATCTTACTAGTGTTTCAAGTGTAAAGGGTTACTTGAAAGACTTCATCTTTCATAAAGATATGCTTCATCTTTATGAGGATTAAGAAGTTATGCTTAATTCTTTTGGACAGATAAAAGATATGCTGAAGTCTTTAATAAGCCATTGAAACAATGCCGTTTGTTTGTTTAGTCTTTCCCTCCCGGCGACCTTTTTACAAAGAGGTCTGGGGCAGGTACTATTGGTTTGACATTGCATATAAAACCCGGCGGTTGTACCTTTGGGTGGTTATATTAACTGATTTGCAATTCGCGATAATTTGCCAAACAATTGATTGATACAATAGGGTATCACGGCCTTCAAGACGGCGATCTATGAGGGCTTCTGGGTGACGCCAGATTAGAGATTAAGATAGGCTTAGACTTTTTATGGGATAAAAAGATGCCGGAATCTTACTAGTGTTTCAAGTGTAAAGGGATACTTGAAAGACTTCATCTTTAATAAAGATATGCTTCACCTTTATGAGGATTCAGAAGATATGCTTAAATCTTCTGGACAGGTAAAGATATGCTGAAATCTTTAATATGATACTAAAGGACAACGAAACGAAGTGGTGGAGTGCTACGGTTCGTTGACCGGCGGTTTTGAGGCACATATTTTGTACCGTTTTTTTTTGGGTAACCCTATGAGCTTTATTCCCCGGAAAATTCTCTTTCCAGGGCGGATTACCGGTGTTGCACCAGGTGACCAGGTAGTTCCCGGGGGCGGGGTAGTTTTCCCCCAGTCTCTGTCGTGTCGGCACTTGAACCTCTCATTGCTGTATGTTCAACGCCGTTAAGCTCAGGTAGCCCTATCTTATTTTTATTTGTTAATGAAATAATTTAATAGCTGAATCATAATAAACATATATTTTCTATGATTATATTATGATAATATTGTGTTTATTTATAGTAATTTATTTTAATACAATTAAATATAAATTAAATTAATTAGTATACTTTATGATTTTGCTCACCAGCTCTGCTTTCAATGTGTTAATGAGCTATGGGAGCTTTTAATTATCATAAACCTTTACGGGACTCGGACGAGGGCTCCCCGTTCAGGGAGTATACCGAGCTTGCAAGCGAGGGAAAGCCACAGCCAAGGTGTATGGCGATACTCACAGTCGTACCTCACCCGCCGGACGATAACGCCGGCGGGCGGACCTGACACTCTGATGACGGACGAGAACAGGTTGAGTTCCATTTATCTCTTTTCCGCCGCCAGACGCGTCTCTAATGTGCCACGTAGTCAACAAACTACAGGATTAGCGAGGCGTAGTCTCGCTAATCGCACCCCTGTGGCCGGCGCAGTGTGGTACCAGCATTTGAACACGTGGTGCCCGCACCCAGTGTCCCTCCTGGTCGGGTTGTTCCACTTAGAACACAATTGGCAACCTAGAAACCTCGCGGACTTGTTCATTTTGGACATTCAGGAGGCCAAGTGGCTAGCACCTTATGGTAGCGACGTAACCAAGATATTCATGAATCAATATACCCAGTCTACAAAGCGACAGTTTAAATCGCATTGGAAAGATTTTACGTCTCGGATTCTTAGAACACAACAAACTGTACCCTCGGTGGCGTTGGTTGTTTATTATTTAATTTATCTGTTCATGAAGAAACATTTATCTGAAAGTGATTTATGTGGGCAGGTTTTAAACTCCGCCCACCTCCCCGTCAGCTCAGGCCTACATGGTCTCTGGACAAAGCATCGTCGTTATTCTCGTTCCCGTATGTACCAAAGACTGCAGATTTTACAAAAGGGCAGTATTCCTTATGGCTTTGGCTACCGGGAACAGAGTATCTGAGCTGGCGGCGATGAGCAACGCACCTAATTGCCTCAGGTTTGATAGGCTTCATGAGTGTATTCACATTGCACCTTCCCCAGGATTCATAGCCGAGATTGAGCACAGTGAACACATGTTTTCAGAGTTCACGGTGCCGGCGTTAAACAGGGGATAGGTGCACCATCTTTTTTGCCCAGTGCAAGCTCTAACCAAATATTTAAGAGTGGCACCTCTAAATCACCAGGGTGCTTTATGGGTCGCAAGTCCGGGTGGACGATTGATGGAGCGTACACTGGCTTCTCTCTTGGTCGAGGACTTTAAAGAGAAGCATCCCGGCGTTGTGGGTAAGACCCACGATTTACGCAAGGGGACAGCCTCTTTACGTTTCCTTAATAATCTTTCGGTGAAAGTTATTACGTCCACACAGTTGTGGGCCTCTAATCAGGAGTTTTTTCCTCGATACCTTTCAGTAGCTCTGGACAACCCTTCCTTGCCATGTATAGCTTTACGGCAGAGGGTCTAGGTGGCCCTTTTAGTCACGTTTTGTTTAATTTCAAGAAAAAGGGGGGGGGGGAGGGTGCAGTCAGTGTGACATAGGACACCCTAGACCCCTCCGGAGTATGTGTTCGGAACATACGAGCTGTGATACTGGTTGTAGGCATTGTATTATAAAATTTCTCTGTAGTATTCATTGCAGGAAATTGTGCTGAAAGCCAATAGTAGTGTTACGACAATTCTTGTTGTAAGTGTCTTTGGCTGTGAAGCAATAGATTTTTGAGAAATCTCGGTAGTGGCAACTACGACTTTTACTTTTGCAGTAATTACTTCTGCATAAGTACACAAGTTCAGTACTTCTACGAATGTACAAGAATTCATTTATGTTTGGTTATATTTTTAGGAATATATCCACTAGTTAATGGGGTTTATATGTGCACATGTAAACTTATAAGTTTTTAGTTTTCACCACTTACTTTAAGTGGGGTGCCTTCTTAACTAGCAGATCTGTGCACAGAGTCTCAGAGTTAACCCTTTTTCAAGCAGGCTTCTTTGAAGCACGCTCCTGCTTGTACCCCTTTTTGAAGATTTAGGCTGTATAAAGTTTATGCACCCGAATATCTCTTTTTTACAAAAGTAAGAATACTATGTGGTTGTTTGATTATCTGCTTTTCTAGAGTTATGATATGATTACGAATGTCCCCCTCCAGTCTTAGAAATCAGGCATGTTCGTCAATGATGGAGGGGCCACTAATAAATTATAGGTTTGACTCCTGTAAGGAGATAAAGAAAACCTAATATTTAGTAGCGGCCCCGTAATCATTCCCGACCATCCCCTTCCCATTCGTTGATGTATTAAGGATTTTGGTTTACTTGATATGTCAGTGAAGGAAGAATGACGCCTGAATCAGCGTCTGGTCAAAGATCCACACAAGTACATCTACGATATGATGGAAAGCTTATTGGATAGTTATTCTTATTTTCTTTTTCTTTTTTCTTTTTTACGATTTTTTTTTTCGTAGTGAGAACCCAATTCATAATGACTGAAGCCATGAGTGAGGTCGCGTGCGCTCATGATGAAGGCTCCTCAGATTTTAAATGCTCTGCGCGGTAGATTCAAACTACGGCGGATTAGTGTTTGAAGAGGATGCCTTATGTAATAGGCATGTTCGTCAATGATTACGGGGCCACTACTAATATTAGGTTTTCTTTATCTCCTTACAGGAGTCAAACCTATAATGTGGTTGTTTGATTATCTGCTTTTCTAGAGTTATGATATGATTACGAATGTCCCCCTCCAGTCTTAGAAATCAGGCATGTTCGTCAATGATGGAGGGGCCACTAATAAATTATAGGTTTGACTCCTGTAAGGAGATAAAGAAAACCAAATATTTAGTAGTGGCTCCGTAATCATTGACGACTGGGGCCCTCCCGACCATCCCCTTCCCATTCGTTGATGTATTAAGGATTTTGGTTTACTTGATATGTCAGTGAAGGAAGAATGACGCCTGAATCAGCGTCTGGTCAAAGATCCACACAAGTACATCCACGATATGATGGAAAGCTTATTGGATAGTTATTCTTATTTTCTTTTTCTTTTTTTCTTTTTTACGAAGTTTTTTCGTAGTGAGAACCCAATTCATAATGACTGAAGCCATGAGTGAGGTTGCGTGTGCTCATGATGAAGGCTCCTCAGATTTTAAATGCTCTGCGCGGTAGATTCAAACTACGGCGGATTAGTGTTTGAAGAGGATGCCTTATGTAATAGGCATGTTCGTCAATGATTACGGGGCCACTACTAAATATTAGGTTTTCTTTATCTCCTTACAGGAGTCAAACCTATAATCTTCCAAACACTTCACGAGTCCTTCCTCTCCTTGCTAGCTCCGTATGCACTTGATATTCCGTGTTATTTATCCTTTCCCATGAACATATGCCGGAGCCTCAAAAACTTGCGTCCGCCTCCCGCCATTGCCACTCACTCAGTCGAGTGCTTCTCCCGAGGGCAAACACCCTTAACTGGTAACCTACACAGTTCGGATAAAGAATCCGTAGCGGCTAGCCATTATCCCCTTAAACTCTTGACAAGCAGCCTTGATTTAACAGACGACTAGCTCTTCCTTGGACGAACCTAGTTAACTGCAAATCACATAGAATAGAGAATCAGAAATCTGTCCGGGCTAACCTTGGATCCTTGGAGACTCTTATTATTAGTGCAAACAAGTGTGTTGAATTGTGACCCCGAAGAGAGGGCGTAGAAGAAAGAAAGAGAGTATCACCTACCTGGCCCGTGTGATACCGTGACCTTCCCCTTGGTCAAGCAGGAGGGCCAACTGACCTCTACACCACGTGTGCACCAGAATCTCTACGTCTACGGGCTCCTTCCCTTTCTACTCAAATCTTTTATGTGCTTTATTGTTTTGTAAAGTGTTTTGAAGATTACAGTAAGGGTTAATAAGATATGCTAAGATTCACATTAACGTAACTTCTGAAGATTTCCATTCTTCACTTCTAGATATTCGTAACTCGATTTTGAGAGAAAACTACACTCCTATCAGTGGGATAAATAGATAAATAATTCTTCGAGTACATGCAGGCTCCTGCATTCTTATGAGGAGTAACATAAATATTTAGTCGGGAAATTATACATGCACCTTTACACGTAAAACTATAGTGAACTCTTATTCAGATCTTATCTCTATGCTATGTCATCAGCAGGGTACGTAAGATATAGAGGAGTTGTTCACAGAGCGTTTTACCATTCAGTCTCTTTATTTGACTATTATTAATTATCACGCTTCATTTGCGTATTGTTCAGTTTGAGTTAATTCTAACTCTGTATTTAACGTCGCATTAAATCATCCGCCCGGCGAGGATATTTTCAGTCACGCATACATAACTGTTGTATTTATTTAAACCATTTATGAACTTATATTCATTACCTTGACTCTTCGAGTTATTTGAGTTAATCTTCCTGTAAACTTTGCCTTAACATAAAGGTTAAACTTAAATCAAATAGTACCCTAATTTCTGTAATCTCTCTGCTATATGTATGTCGTCGCAGTAACTAATATTTACACTCAGCGCGTAGCTACCTCGCCCCCGCTAAATTCTCTCTCGGGTACTATTTATTGTTTGATATTAGATCTGTCTGTGTACACCTATTCTGTTTTCGATAGAACATTCGATCAGTATTTATTTGTACTATTGTATAACATAATCTATTTTCTCCCAGGTCATTAGTTATCCTAGGACTATTTCCATGTTTATGATTTATGTTTAATATTTATTGAAGGATCCCTTACCCTAGAAGGGCTTCCGACCTATTATCTGATTTGTACCCTAGCCACTTAAGGAATAAAACATGTGAAAATAAATTGTGTATTCTGTCATTGATTATTATTGTTGCATGATTTATAACCTTGAAGCTCGTTACGCTCCAGTGAGAGTGTTCAGATTCCCCATTCTTTCCTAAGGTGGAAAAAGCGGAATCATTATCAAGCTTGTTAAATTACAACGTCGCATAACACTGGCGGCAGCGGTGTCTCAACTCGACGTATCAGCTTCAATTTATAAATTATCTCAATATAACCAAGACCACAAATCACAATGGCAGGTAAATCGCTCGACATTATTCCATTCAGGCAAGAAGATCACGACATTGCTACTTATCTTGAGGTTGTTAAACCAGTCCTTGATATTGTGTTCAAGGACGATGATATCTCTAAAATCCACACGGTGGTAATGAAGTTAGGCCGACACATGTCCCTCGTCTCAGGTTATTTGCGTGATACCCCAGAACTGACCTGGACTCCGTTTGAAAGATATACGAAAAGAGCTATTAACCCTTCTCTCTGTAAAATTATTGCAAATCAGCAATTCCACAGCGTAAAGTTTTCTGGGAACCTTGACCAAACCATTAGTCAGTTAAACCAATTAGTAGTCACTGCTTTCCCGGAGGAAAGCGCATCAACCTGTAAAGAGAGTGTGTTCAATGCCCTACTGAGAATATTGCCCACGTCAGTCAGAGACCATTTCGCAATCACAGAACCTAATGGTTACAATGAGGATATACCAATAATCCGGCGTATCTTGGCTTTAAAGAAAAACAAGGAACAAGACAAGATCGCGCCACCACCCAACTTCAAATTCCTTCACCTACTTCTTCCCACACGTTCTACCCCCGCCCCGTTGAAAAGATGGAAGATTGGGAAAGGATCCGACCCTCCGATTGGTGACCGTGCAACCCCAAATGCCCTCTTTTATCACTGAAAAGGTCGTTCAGTGAACTAGTAAAGCGCCGTTCTAAACTCCCTCAATTCTGGGGCCAGATCCCATGGCTCGAACCTAGACGTGTTGCCACCATAAACGAGGACGGAACTGCGGGTATAGATGACGTCACAGAGGAAGAAGTGACCGAGGAAACAGTACAGTAGAAGTAGGGACCGTACCAGAACCTCAAGATAAACTGGATTTTTAATCTGCCCCCGCCCACCAGTAGTCAAACTTTAACTGGTGGAGCCTCGTGACGGAACAATACCAGATCAACCTCCCATCTATAATCACCTCACCATTCAAGGGGGGAAAGCCAAACTTTTAATAGACACGGGAGCTTCCCGTTCATGTTTATTCTCTTCATTTTTTCATGATCATCAGGCCACTCTTGGGCCTCTGCAACCCTCCACCAGTGTTTTGATTGACGCCAATGATGGCATAATTCCTAACAGTGGTGAAACCTCTCCCCTTTACGTACCTACCAACTTCCCTAACCACGGTCGACACCACCCTTTCATGATTATCCTCTCCAAAGAAGCCAAGTATGATGGATACCTTGGTTTCGATTTGCTCACCTTCCTTCATGCCACCATCGACTGTGCCCACCGTATGCTTAGATTCAACCCCCCAACAAAACCCAAAACAAATCAACCAGAACCGCGAACCTAACGTAACCTCAGACAATTCCCCAGAATCTAACGTAACTCAAACCGTTCGCACCATCAAAACCACCCAAGCTATCATTTCTAAATCCACTACGCTACCCATTATGAACAGTGGATTCCTATCCTACCTACTTTATCAGGTGATGTAATCATCACTCCGAACCTCCAAAGCCCCTTTGATAGAGATTGCCTTACTGCTGCAGCCATCATAGTCCATGAGCCAGGCCAGATATCGGTACCACCTGGGGTGACTAAACACGAATGGTACTAAAATGTTTATAGAGTGACTGTAAGTACATTAAGATATGATAGCCTTCTCGCACTGGTAGCTTAGTCTAATTTTTTTGATGCAATAGGGGCGCTACCCAAAAATAAAGATTTTTAGCGTGACGCTCGGCGTTTTCCTCATTTTCTTTAAAATCCATCACACAATCATCGCGAAACTTTGAACACCTATGTAGAATTATATTCTCTACCAGAGTTGTTCCTAGGTATTTTTCAAATTTCCTCATATTTCGGAATATACTCTATATTTTGGGTATTTTCCTCTAAATCTAGAATAAATCCTTAAATATGGGGAACATTGAAAAATATATTCTAACAGCTCTTGTAGCTTATTTGATTCTCTACAAGAATTATTCCGATGTGTATTTCAAGTTTCTCCATATTTAGGGGTTTATTTCATATTTGGGGATTTTTTGTTATATTTTGGGGATAATTTATTATTGGAAGGAGCAAACATATGTAGAGTGGTTTCCATGTAATGTGTTTGTTTGTTCATGGTTTAATGGTGATATTTTTTGCAGGTGTGTGTCGACTGTTTGACGGCAGGATGGAACCATCTGCGAGGAAGAGAGCACGGATCGACTGTATCATCCACTGCTCTGATGATGACAGCGATGCTCTGGTGTCACCACAGGATTTGGACTCCTGGAACACATTGCTCAGGGCTGCAGAAATCAGGCAGCATGATCCAGTCCTGGAAGCAGCCAAGGGCCTTGAAGAAGGAGGAATACCACACATACATTATCACCGTAAATGTCGTAGTCTCTTTACAATGAAGAAGTCACTGGATTCTATCCTTGCCAAGGGTGTCAAGATAGAATCAGCAAGCGTCGACCCCAGGAGGAGGGCATCAAGGGATGCCCCTAGTACTAGCAGGGTGTATGCCAAAGTATGTATCTTCTGCGAGAAGTCAAGCAAGTACATAAAAACAACAAAGACAAGGGAGCCACTCATACAGTGTGTTGAGCTACGAGCAGATGAGAAGATTCGCAGAGCAGCAATAAGGAAACTCAACCAGAGAATCCTTGGTTTAGTTAGCAGAGACCTTGTTGCTGCAGAGGGTCACTACCACAAGTCGTGCTACAAACTCTTCACAAAAGATGATTTCCCAGCGGCCGCCAGGTCGGGTGCAGGTGAAAATCAGGAAGAAAGCGAGGAAGCACGCTACGAAGAGGTTGAGACAGAAGCCCTCGAGGAACTCTGCTTGTATATAAGGACCAAATTATTCCCCAACCCAGAGGTACTGCCTATGACAAACCTCACATCTAGGCTTGAGAGATCCATGATGTCCCGTGGTATTATCCAACTGAAACCAGCGACAAAGAAACATGTTCGCCGAAAGATTGAAACCGAGTTTGGAGAATCACTACGCTTTGTCCCAGATGAGAAAGGAAAGCTTCTAATCTATCCACGCAGCCTCTCAATGGACGACCTTGCCCGGCAAGCACACAAAATGGCAAAAGACCTGCAAGAAGCAAGAGCAGCTAACTCTGAAGATGTCTTAACCAAAGCAGGAATGCAGCTGAGGAATGAGATCAATAAACAAGATGTGAGTCAGCCATGGCCTCCCGATACAGATCAGAATGTCATTCCTGCAGCAGTCACTCAATTCCTGCACACCCTGCTGACAGGAGAGTGTGAGTGTGAAACTCCCTCTGAAAGAGCTCAACGTCTTGCCACTTCCTTTGGCAGTGACTTGGTCTTTGCTGTTACCAGTGGCAAGACAAAACCACCCAAGCACGTACTGCTGACCAATGCTGTAAAGTCTTTGACAGGAAACACAGAACTGATCCGAACTCTGAATCGTCTTGGTCACTGTGTGTCTTACTCAATGTTTGAGGAGATCGATACAGCCCTTTGTATCCAGAAGCTGGAATGCTCAAAGGATGACATTCCACTGCCAGCAAACATCTACCCTGGTGTGTTCACAACCCTGGCCTGGGATAACATTGACCGACTTGAAGAGACCCTAAGTGGAGCAGGTACTTCTCATAGAGTCAATGGCATTGCTGTCCAGTCCAAGGTTGCAGGCTCTGTGCCAGAGAAAGTCCTGCCAGAGATTACCAAGTCCAAGATAAGAAGCATCACTCAGACATCATCAATGCTGCCAATATACAATGTTGGGCGGCGGGCAGGGCCACCTAGGATTGAGACTGCGTATGTCGACACTACCAAGGAAGTCCAGGATTCAAAGACAAAGAACCATATCTGGCTTCTTACTCGAATGTCAGACCATGAGGACCAGTCCATCAGCAGTTGGACTGGGTTCAACATCAAAATGCGCAGAGACATTGCAGTGGTTCAGGACACTGTAAGCTACCTGCCCACTATCAATGCTCCCGCAACAGAAATGTCCACCATTAATGAAATCTTGGAACAAACGCATGCTATCATGCAGTCCTTACAGCTTAACAAGATTGTGTGCGTGTTTGATCAAGCACTCTATGCCAAAGCTGCCGAAGTTATCTGGAAACAAGAGAAGTTCAAGAACATTATCATCAGGATGGGCGTCTTCCACACAATCTGTAATCTCATCTCCACCATAGGAAAGAGGTTTCAAGATGCAGGTCTTAGAGATCTGTGTGTGGAATCAGGTATCATCGCAGAAGGATCAGTGTCAGGAGTGATGAACGGCAAGAGGTACAACAGAGCAGTGAGACTACACAAGCTCGTGTATGAAGCACTGATGAGGCTTGCATGGAAAGGCTTCCTTTCATGGCTAGAAGAAACCCATTCAAGGGACATACACCATCTAGATGAAACACTGAAGGACATCAACAGCTTTCACAGCAATGTGTCTCAGGGACTCTTTCAAGAGCTGATGGAGAGTGAATCATGCACACATATCATGAAGCTTTTCCAAGTTTATCTTGAGACCCTCAGAGATGAACACAACCTCTCAGCATTCTGGATGTCATACCTGGACATGGTTGAGATCATGCTGGACTTAATTCGAGCCTCCAGAGAAGGCAACTGGATGCTCCACCTAGGAGCAATCCGACAGATGATACCGTGGTGTTTTGCCTATGACAAAGTGAACTATGCCCGGTTCCTAACCTACTACTATGCCTTGATGTCTCGACTGCCCATTGAACACCCAGAGGTCCATGAACACTTCATGCAAGGTGGCTTTTCGGTCCAGATCGGTAGCAAGAATCCCTTTGGACGGATCCCTGTGGACCAGACAATCGAAGAGACGATCAACAAAGACACCCAGACACCAGGGGGCACAAAAGGCTTCAGCCTGAAAGGCGGAGCTGTCGCCAGGTACTACCTGACATCGGAGTATCGCAGCAGGTACTTAAGGCAGCTCAGGACTATGGTAGTAGGCCAAAAGTATACTGACTTCAGCCACCCAGACCTACAGATGCCCAGGATTAGAAGAGATGAGGCCGATGTCCAATCTTTAGTGGATGCGAGGCTCACCAGCACCAGATGCTGTTATGCAGCTACTGTCTTGCAAGTGTGTGCGGTCATGCGAACTCCCTAAGTGTACTTGCCTCAGCAATGGTCTAAAATGCACGGACATGTGCAGGTTACAGACATGTCAGAACAAGGCTATTGAAGAAGAGCCGGTGGCACAACAGTCAGATTCCGAGTCTGACGTAGATGATATTTAGGAGTAGTAATTTGCCATAATAGTATGTACAAGCCCATGGCATGCTTAGTGTGTATTTACAGGACTTGTATTAAATGTGACAATTACTATATGCATTTTGTTGACATTTAGGCATTCCTGTCCCCAAATTTGACATTTTAAAAAATTTCGGAATTTTCGGTAGGGTATGTCTATTCAAGAAGTGATAACGACCATTAAGCTACCAATGTGCAAGGGCTATCATATCAAAACATAAACTAGAGACATGTAGCAAGCTAAAAACACCTAAGAGAATTAGTCACCCCGGGTGGTACCGATATCCCAAAATTCGGGTCTTGGCTCATGGACTATTTGCCGGAGTGATAGGCTGGCATGGAGGTGGCCGGTTGTTGGTGGCGGTAGAGGTTGGTCTCTCTAGGGGTTGCAGCGTTTTGAGGATGGGTGGTGTACCTCTTGATGGCGGCAATCGTGTTCGGTTTTGTGGGTTGAACCGCGAGGATTCTCCTGATGGTTATTAGGTCTCGTTGGAAACCAACAGGGTCATGTACTGTGAAGTACTCACGAACTGCTGAGGGCAACACCGAAACTAAATTCACAAGAATGTGCTGATCTTGTTGAACTCTGGGCAAAGTTGGAAAAGCGGATTTTATTTGTTGAAAGATAGTGGCTATTGTTGCATCTAAATCACCTTCATACTTTGTGTCCTGAATACGGGCATGGGCGACGAAGATGCCCAAGGAGGGTTTTATAGCCTCAATAACTATGGGCCTAAACTGGTCCCAAGTAAGTGCAGAGGTTACCTGTGATGCAACCAGGGAAACGGCTTTTCCCAGGTGCGTAAGTAGTACGGCGATTTTTTCTCTATCCGTATTGTACGCCAAATCTAACACTGGCTTCACGATGTCCATATACGTCTCGATTTCATAAGTCTGCCCATCGTACTTGGGAATGGGAATATGAGAGCGAGCTGCCATTTTCGCGATGTTATAATGCTTCTATTGCTTGACAATGTGAAATTAAATTAAATCTTCTATCCGAATCAAGAACCACCGCTAGCCACCAATGTTATGCCCTGATTTTGTTCAGGAATAACTATTGGTACAGGTGAGTTCTACAAGACTGGGTTATTGGATTTCACACAGATACACAATGGGAATCAATAGAGGATATCATATAATTTCGGAAGATGGTTGGTAATACAGCTTTATTCTTAATTAACACTTATGCAGAATAGAAATAAAATAATTCACACAAAATAGTATGGGCATATGGTGGGCATCAATGTTGTTGGACTTTTTATAATCTTCAGCACTTATCGCGGGTTTGGATGGAGCGCACTTCCCACTTCTAACTATCAGGTATTCTCTTCTGATATAAGGCCTAGAATATTACATAGGATTCACTCATAGATTAGGCTGTTAATTCTGTGTTATCTTGATAAGGTTCTGTGTGTTTACTGATGATGAGACTAAATTTGTGATATATATCTCTCCAAGAATATTACGTAAAGGAGGTGTAGGCCTAGTAGATAGCTTCAACTCATGTGGTGTAATCACTTGTCTCAATAACACTAAAGACAGATATCAGTTATGGCGATTTAAGTTTTATCAATGATTACAAAGACTAAATCAGAATTGTTTTCACTCAAGCCGTAGTTCCAATTGTTAAGACTGTCTCGCTTCTGCAATATTACACTTGATGGCAAGAATTAGTATATGAACAAGTTCGCCTAGTATTAACTTCACTGATATACTTTAACACATTAGCATAGCAATCACTTTGGTCGTAGAAGAGTATGGGTTTATAAAGCACAGGGAAAACACTTTATCATCGAATATATATAGTATCGAGGCACTGATACTAATTTAAGAATTTAAGCACTGTTGAGGTATCTTCTGGTTATCTTGAGGCACAACGTTAGGGGTTAACAGCTGCTGCTCCTGGGGCCATCCAATGTGTCCGATAGTGTGAAGAAGGTTACAGATGGGCTAATAGTTAACCGGTGATGAAGTTCCGATATGTTACTCTTGGATGGGGGTTTTGAATGCAATGTTTCAGGCAGAGGCCGGAATAACAAGACATCAGACAAACGCAAGATAGTCTAGTGAAGTAACTTTCTTGACAGTCGCTAACCTTTAAAAGAGGTTCAAGGAACTCGGGTGGTTTTAAAACCTTTCAGTTACCAATTCTGTACGGGATGCTGCAGACAATTGGTACCTAGGAATCATATATGCAGTGCTCAAAAAAGAGTTTCTCGCATGATCCCTTCTAACACGAAAGATCTTTCTGTCCTAGATCTACGTGAGTAAAGTGGTTGGTATAATCTATTTAGTTAAGTTGTCGGTCGGAAGGGAAGCCTGCTACGACCAAGAATTTAACTATAATAGAAAACGTACTCGTATGGGTAACTATTGGATTCTGGGGTGCCAGAATAAATGGGTTACTCAAGGAGCTACTGCACACTCTATAACTGGTTATAAACTAAAGTAGCAGAGAACATACCACTATCAGTTTGTAATACAGTTAATGTTTGTATATAACTAGGTTATATATGTTTCCAATATTACCCAACAGGATGCCGTAAGTAATACTGAATTCACAAAAGATTTAGCTTTAGCTCACAGATAGATTATAGACTACGGGATGTCGTTTATCAGTAACTATTCTTGAGGTGGGGAGTATAACTAGACTTTCTGCAGAGCGGGAGGCCGGTGATTGAAAGCTAATTATTAACTGCCGGCTTTTGGTCCTGGCGGAAGCTTTTATAGGGCTGGTCAAGGGGGGAGTGAACTCGGGTATGGCTGGATATCAGAGTTATGAAGGGGTTTATTTTCTCTGCTGAGCTTTGGGGGAACTTTAAGGGGGTCTTAGTACTTTCAACAAGGGGGTCTTTATTATAGGGGTTCTTCTATAGACATTTAGTTTTAACAAGAGTTAGTAGTATCGTCTTGGAGAGTGATATATGGTGCAAGGAGGGAACTACTTTGTGTGGCGCGATACAGGCCAAAGCTGGGTGATGTTGTCAGCGTTAAACACAAGTCTTATTTCTCTCTTTTAACTGACAAGCTATTTTGAGTATAGAAGGGAGTTTAGATATGGTTTTTGGGCATTGCTAATAGTCAGGAAGTATAGCAGACTTGGATAAGAATGGGGGTTGGTTCATAATTAGATTACAGCTCACCTGATGTTTGGCAAGAATGGTGGTGGGTCGCCTGTGGGTCAAGGTCATTACTACGCGTGGCTGGCGTGCTTGGGGCTTTATGGGTCCCTTGTGGCATGGTGGGGGCCGCACCTGTATGATATGGGGCATCTAGTTTTCTAGGTTAATTTAGTCTGGTCAAGGGTTCTACTTTTGATCTCTGGGTACCCTTGGCTGATGTTAATAGGTTTTTATACTCAGTTCTGCTGAAGTTGATTGGGGTTGATCGTGGGGGTTGATTTTCTTCAGTGTCAAGGTCAAGGGGGTAGTAATAATAATAATAATAATAATATTTATTCAGTCAGCAATTTACAGAGTTGGTACCACATAGTTTGTTACAAACATGACATGTACCAGCCTTGCATAATTCCAACTAAGGATAGCCCAATAAGGCCGTTAGGCGTATTTCCATTGGGGTCCTTGTGGGATTAGGTTAGCTGGGGAAAAGGGGAGGATAAAGAAATAGATACTTTAGAAAAAGTATTTCTAGGGGGTTATTTTAAGATACCTTACATCCTATAGTAAATATCAGTAATCCGTAATCAGTAATCATTTCAGTTTGGTTTGTCTATCTCTTATGTCGTATTTAGTAGTAGACATAAGCTTGGTGCTCCCTTCTCGCAGCTGACCGGTTCAGGTGTTCCTTCAGGCTACGTCTGAAGGAATACAGTGTTCTCTTTTCACGGACTGACTGGGGTAGGTCGTTCCAGTCTTTGATGGCAGTGAAGAAGAATGTTTGCTTACCCTGTCCTTGGATTCTCGGGACCTTAAAATTAAACATCATGTTTCTTGTATTATGTCCACTCCTCTCATTTGCTTTAACAAAATCATTCTTTAGATACTCTGGAGCTCTGTCATAGAAAATTTTGAAGGCATTAGTTATCCTGATTTGTTTGGCCCTGTCAGAAACATTGAGCATACCTAGTGACTGAAGTTGTTCCTGGCCAACATGTGATCTGGGTCCTAGGTTCAGCATGAACCTAACCATTTTATTTTGAGTGACCTGAAGTTTGTGCTGTGCTGATTTAGATGATGCAGAGTACAAGGATGACACAGAATAGTCAAAATGACATTGAACAAGCGCTTGGCAGAGGGTCTTTTTGGTCGCCGCGGGCAAGCATCCCACCTGTCTATACAGGTATTTTATACGTGCTCTACACTTACTCAGGATAGATTCCAAAATTGTTTCACCTGACAAACTCGCGTCCAGTTTCAGTCCGAGATATTTAACTTGTGACACTGTTGTTATAGGAATATCATTACAGTTGACCGAGAAGCCCACAATGTCTTTCAGTTTGCGTTTTGTTCCACATAAGATGGCTTCCGTCTTGCCCAGGTGAAGAGATAGTCTATTGTCCACTAGCCATTCACTACATGATGCTAGTTCTTTGGAAAGTGAAGCGGCAATACTTATTGGGTCTTTTCCTGAAACCAGAAGCACGCTGTCGTCTGCATACAGTAATAATTTACATGAGACGCTCAGTTCCATTTCGTTCACATAACAGAGAAAGAGTAAGGGACCAAGGATGCTTCCCTGCGGGACCCCACAGTTAATTGGCATAGGATCAGATATATTATCATCAATTTTGACTCTTCGGGTTCTACCACTAATATAAGATTTAAACCAGTTCACAGACCCTATGCCCATAGCTTGTAGTTTATTACATAGGATATCATGGTCTACTGTGTCAAAGTAGGGTGGTTTAGGGATTAAGAGGTTGTTGTTCTAGCCTCGCACGGCCCACCATTCGTGGGTCGGGGTTAGAGGATAGAGGGGTTGTTATTCTTAATGGGTAGTATGTGAGGAATAACATAAATGGTCAGAAAATATACTGGACGGTGGGGGTCTAAATAAATCATTTATAATAAGCATGTTCAAGGGAATAAGGGGGTTGGGGGTTGAACTGAGGGGGGCCTCGAGCGAGGCTACTGTGAGCCGGCCACAGATACGTGTCTGGTCTGACTTTTTGGGAAAGGGCAATACAGGGTGATCAAAAGGGAGGACCTGCACAGGGTTGCTGTTGTAGATGTAGAGATGGTGGTAGTGAGAGTCCCAAGATATCAGATATATGTATCTAGGTACTGGGGTTCTTATTCTCGTATTCTGGCTACCTACCTATACATCTAGACTATAAGTAAATCATCTATCTATCTATCTATTGCCTGATGCTGTGATCCCCGAAGGGGTGGCCACGAACGAACCGCCCCCATGCACCTGTCCCCGGTCAGTCGACGCTCCTCCCCCCAACCAGCACCGCCTTCGTTCATGTACTTCCTCACTCCATCCTTCCACCTCTCTCTCGGTGTACCTCTCCCTCTCTGTCCCTCCACCGCGCTCTCGTACACCCTCTTAGTCATTCTCTCGTTTTCCATACTTTCCATATGGCCGAACCATCTCAAGTTGTTCCTTTTCACACTTTCCAGCACATCTACCTCCACACCACACCTCCTTCTTACTTCCTCATTAGTATGTCTATCCCTCCATGTAACTCCGCACGCACTTCTTAGGTAATTCATTTCCACTGCTCTCACTCTTGGTCGAGTCTCTCAACCAACGTCCATGCTTTCGCTTCGTCAGTGTCGGGATTACCACACTGTCATGCAAGGACTTCTTCACTTCCATACTGACCACCCTAATTCTTGTTACTGCTTTCAGCGTTCCTACAACCCTCTTCCCCTGTTGTACCCTCTCCTGCACTTCTTCATCCATAGTCTCATCTTTACTCAACACACTGCCCAGATACTTAAAAGAGTTGACGATCTCCATAGCCTGACCGTTCAGCTTCACCTCACACTCTGTGACTTCACCTCTTTCGAAGACCATAACCTTGCTCTTCCCCGCATTTACCTTCAAATTCCGTTTTTTCGCACACTGTTCCAAACTCATTTACCAGACCCTGCAACTCCCATTCATTATCACTCATCAGAACTGTATCATCCGCAAACAGCAGTATAGGTAGCTTCCACTCAATAACCTCCCTTTTCAGCGATACACCAACATCCACTGCTCTTGATAGTATTTCTTTCACGACTCCATCCATATATACAGTAAACAACCACGGGGACATCACACACCCCTGTTTCAAACCAACATTCAGGTCAAAGAACTCGCTCTGCTCACTCTCCACACGTACTGCCGCCTTTGCACCATCATACATGCTCTTCACTGCTTTCAGCAACTTGCCATCTACTCCGAATATTCTAAGTACTTTCCACAAACCTTCTCTATCCACTCCGGCATAGGCCTTCTCCAAGTCCATAAAGGCAACATACACCTTTTGTTTCTTCTCCACAACACAATTCAGGGTAAAAATCTGATCTACACATCCTCTTCCCTTACTAAAGCCTCCCTGCTCGTCGCCTATCCATATCTCCGTTCTCACTCTCACTCTCTCAATCACTACCCTACTGTATACCTTCCCTACTACGCTTAGAAGACATATTCCTCGGTGGTTACCACACACTCCTCTTTCCCCTTTGCCCTTATATAGGGGGACTATTATGCCAGACTTCCAGTCATCGGGTGCACTCCCCTTCTCCCATGCTAGTTTGCACATTTTCCATACCCATTCGATCACTATCTCACCACCATACCTCAACATTTCCCCACACACTCCATCTGTTCCTGGTGCTTTCCCCAACTTCACTCTTTTCATGGCTTCCCACACTTCTGACCTCCTGATCCCCACCTCCTCCTCCACTACTTCACTTCTTCTCCCTCCATCATGACATAGGGAAATAGTTATACATACATAATGATTATAGAAGGGAGTAATGAACATTATAAAATGGAGTTCTTACTTCTTACATACATATAGGACTGAACTTTTTAACAGAGGCATAGGGGTGAGATTTTTCTATTTGCGAAACAGGGATAGGTATGTGGTTTGTCTGATTTTTATGGGAAAGGGCGATACAGGGTGATCAAAAGGAAGGCATGTATAGGGGTGGTGTTGTAGGTGTAAAGATGGTGGTAGCGAGAGTCCTAAGATATATATACAAGTCTTGGGGATTTTCTTTACTCGCGTCAGGCTGCATACCTATATACTTAGCATATAATTATATAATGGCATAGGGAAAAGTTATACATACATAATGATAATAAAAGGAGTAATGAACATTGTAACGCAGGGTCCTTCCTGCTCACATTTTTTTTTTTTTTTTTTTTAAAGAGACAATGAACGGAGGAAGGAAAAACACAGATAAAACAAAAGGGTCCATGTGCCTAAAGGCATCCTCCATTCATAAAATGTTTGTAACAACTGGATTTAAACATTTGTAGATTGTAAGTTTGTGGAAAGCAATTCGAGGGAAGTGAATTCCAAAGAGTAGTAGCTCTGGGGATAAATGAATTCTGATAAGCAGAAGTTCTGCATTGTGGAGGAGAAAGTGTAAATTCATGGGCGCTCTCAGCTGCCCTAGTTCTACGGGGAAAGATGTGGAGAGGCGGCACAATTGAAGCAAGTTCCTCGGAACAATTGCTGTGAAAATATCTGTAGAATAATGCAAGGGATGCAACGTTTCTTCGTATGGATAATGTAGGAAGGTCCTGTGTGATTGCAGGGTTATTGATTAATCTAATAGCTTTATTTTGAATTTTGTCCAACTGCCTCAATGCAACCACTCCACTTCCACCCCACAGAGGTGAACAGTAATCCATCTGAGAACGCACATGACTTTTATATATCACGGCCAACTGCTCGTCAGTGAAGAATTCTCGAACTCTGTACAGGAGTCCCAGTTTTTTAGAGGCATTCTTAGCAATGCTTCTAACATAATGTGTCCAGCTCAAGTTAGTAGTTAATGTTACACCGAGAATGTCAATACTAGGGGAAGTGGGAATATTTACATCATTAAAAAATATATGGGAGTCAGTGAGATTCTGTCGGTTAGAAAATTGAATGTACTTGGTTTTCTGTGCATTAAAGGAAACTAGATTCTTTTGTCCCCATCCATTAATTCTAGAAAGGTCCTGGTTCAGAGAAATTGCAGTGTTTATTTTTGAATTTATAAGATCGGGTTGGGTGAAAGAATTGGTAAATACATACATATATATAGAGCTTAACCTTAAAACAGAGGCATAGGGGTGAGGTTTCCCTATTTGTGAAACAGGCATGATGTGTGGCTTGTCTGATTTTTATGGGAAAGAGCGATACAGGGTGATCAAAAAAGGAAGGTGTGTATGTGGGTGTGTGGGGATTAACGTGTATGGTGGAGCTATTCTTCATCTCCGGGGAAGGTGGTTATATTGTTGTAGGTTGTTTATATATGTTTATTAAAAAGGTTGAGAGAATGGATTTATGTTAGGTATCCTACATTTGAGACAGATTATAATTGCAAGGTGTTGGTTTACATGGGGTGTAGTTATTTGTTGTAGGTTGTTAATACATATTTAATTAAAAGGTTGAGAGGCTGGATTTATATTAGGTATCCTACATTTTGAGACAGGTTATAATTGCAAGGTTTTGGTTTACATGGGGTGTAGTTATTTGTTGTAGGTTATAGGTACATGTTTATTTAAAAGGGTCGAGAGAATAGGACTTTTGGACGATGGGTCTTCTGCTTTTTGTTTCCTGCCTGGTTGGTGGTACTTTTTGAGGTATGAGGCCTTGGCCTTGACTTGGTGACGGGTGCGGCCGGCTTACTGGTGCTGGTGTTGTTTGTCTCTTCCCTCTTTCTCTTCTTCTTGTCTTTTGGTCCTTTCGCCGCTGGTACTTTTCCTTCGTCTGTGGTGGTTAGTTTTTCTCTGGGTGTTGGTGTCTCGGGGGTAGGGGTATTTCGTTTTCGGGGTATTTTAAGTCTGATTGCGCCGTTTCTACTATCCAGGTTGTAAATTATTTCCAATGAGATTGATATTGCCACCTGGTAGACATAGTATACTGATTAAGAAATTTATTAGTCACACTCTCCCCGTACTGGGCTAGCCATTTGGCATTTTGAATGTCCATAAGGCAAAAGTCAGCGAGGTCTCTAGGTTGCCAATTGTCTGCAAGTGGAAGTACGAGACCGGGAGTGACACCGGGTTCTCGCACCACGTTTTCAACTGGTGGTACCACACCTGGGCCGGCCAAAGTGGCGCGATCATCGAGACTAAGCCCCGGTAACCCCGTAGTTTGTGAACTACTTGATACATGAGTGAAGCGTCTGGAGGCGGAAAAAGATAGATTGAATTCCATTTGTTCCAGTCCTCCGACAATGCGTTTGAACCCCCCGCCGTGGTTATTTTTCGGCGGGATAGATAGAGAGGGAGTCTGTGGTTTCTCTCGGACGCAAATAGATCCACTTGTGGACGGAATGGCTCTGCAATCATCTTATTGAAGATGTTTTGCTTGAGCTCCCATTCTACTACTGTGCTCTGTCTCCGGGACAGGGCGTCTGCCCAGACGTTCGCTACGCATGGGAGGTAAGATGCATGAAGATGTATGCTCAATGTTTCGGCTAGAGCAAAAATCTCTTCTGACAATTCCAGCAACTTGCGAGACCTCGTTAACCCTTGCTTTTGAATGAAGTGGACTGCATTCAAGTTGTCCATCCGAAAGGCTATTGACTTTCCCTGTAAAGAAGAGCCGTGAGTTTGGAGGAAAAATAAAGGGGCTAGAAGTTCTTGTTTGTTGATATGAAAGTTCTCGTCTTTGGACCATAGACCTTGACCTTGGTGGCCTAGATTCGACTGATATCCCCAGCCTATTGTCCCTGAAGCATCCGTGTCTACCCATACCGTAGGTGGGGGAGAAACCCACGTCATTATTGAGTGCAATGTTTCCTTCCTTGCCCAGACCGACAGTAAGTTGTGAATTAATGGAGGGATAGGCCATAACTTTCCCTCCAGTAAGAGTGGGAAACATTTGTTGCCTTCCATGATTAATCTCCTTACTTTCAACCGGCCCAACTTTACAGTTAGTTGAATCCAGTTGAGAGAACCGACCAGGGACTCCCACGTCTTCCTCGTCGTGTTCAGACTGTGGAGAAACGCGAACAATTTCCTGCGAAATCTGTCTCGGTTGTACACACTCTGACTGAGAGTAAGGTTGGCTGTGTCCTAGACCAGCCCTATCCCCTGAATTACCTGCGTGGGAACAAGGTTCGACTTTACCAGGTTGACCTTGAACCCTAAGGTTTGTACATGATTTATTACTAGATTGACAAGGATACGGCATAAACTCTCTGACTCTTGAACCCTAAGGTTTGTACATGATTTATTACTAGATTGACATGGATACGGCATAAACTCTCTGACTCCGCCACTACTAGCCAGTCGTCTAGGTACCATAACACCTTGATCCCCTGAGCTAACATTGGCATAAGTGCCTGCCGGCCTAATTTTGTGAATATTCTTGGTGCCAAATTAAACCAAAAGGCATTCTCTGAAAGACATAAGTCTTTTGCTTTATCCTCAAGGCGAGGAATTTTTTAAACCTTCTGTTTATCGGGACATGCCAATAGGGGTCGGTCAGGTCTAGTGAACACATCCAGCCTAGCGGTGGGAGGGTGAGTCTGATTTGATTCACTGTGTGCATCCTGAAGATTGAATTTTGAATATAAGTGTTCAGACACGAGAGATCTACTACTGGTCGCATCTGCACACTGTCTCTTTGGCGCAAAAAATAGTCTGGACGTGAAAACATGGCAAGTTGAATCTACCGGGACAATGACATGTTTGGTGATCATTTCCTGGACTAGTGACTCCACCTCTAAAGAAACATTGTTGACTTCTACAGCTTGACGTAAACGAGGTCGCCGGAGCCACCGCCAGGTGATTCCCTTGCGTGCCACTGTCCGCGTCCATGTTCGCCGGGGACAGGCCCTGTGACATGCTTGAAACGACCCAGTCACTAGACTGGGGCTGTCCGGCAGAACTACACTCGAATCAAACTCGCCTGCGATAGGCCCTGGGAGAGAGAGAGTTTGATTGACTAGTTTTTTGTGGATGCTGGGGTAGAGGTAGACGGCTGGCTAGGTTTGGCAGATGTCGTCCCCTGATTTGGCTTGTGTTGTGACTTATTCTTGTTCCACTTACCGTGAGGCTTACCTTGTTTCTGCTTTTGCTGAGTACCTCCCTGCTGTGGGGAAGGCCGGGAGTCCTGAAAGGACTGTTTAGCAATGTTCGCATAAGGCTTGCCTCCAGTCTTTTGTTTGGAGTATGGTTTCTTGAACGAGTCCTTCTTAGGCAAGCTACCTACCAAATTGTAAATTGCTCTCCATGTATCTAAATTTAAGAGAGAGGCAGTCAAGACAGGGGAAAGAGTCACCCGGTGACCAATGTCTTCCAGTAATTTCTTAACCATAAACACCCTCAAGTCCTGGCGTGCTCGAACAGCCTCCAGTAAGGCTATTCTGATGTCACCTAGGGACTGGATTGAATTTTGTAAGAGCAGCCGCCGTGACAACTCCGTGGCCTGCCTTACATTTTGATTTTCAATAGCTGAGATAGTCCGTGTGAGGGACTGGGCTATTTGGCGGCTTACAATATATTGGGAAAAAGTCTATAGGCTTTGTTTCTTAATTTGAAATCTCTATCCAAGTGAGCTGGGGGAGGAGTCGAGAAAGGTCCCCTTAACTCATAGAGAGCAAGTTTGGGGGCCAAAAGAAAATCAAAGAGAGCTTGGGACACCCCTCCCGCCTTATTAATGGGGAGAGAGAACCCAGAGTGGGTTTCCTGAGGAATGTGGTGGGATGATTTAGTGGTAATGGTAGCTGCGAACTGTTGAACCTCAGCTTCCCAGTCCCCCCACGGACCCACACCTACCTGCCCCACCTGCAACACTGGACTGTGTGTTTGATCTAGGGCCGAAATTGTATCCAATTCCGGCATTAATGCATTCAGAGCGTTTATGTCATTGACGCCATCAGATTTTGTCCAGTCTGCAAAAAGTCTTGCAGATGAGGCAGGGGGCAAAGCCGGAATTGACGAATACACAAAGAAATTAGGGTTATAGTATTATAGCCTTCTTAGTAACATCTAGTAGCCTACCTTGCATATCCTTTGCCCTCAGTTTCTTGCTTTTGCTCACCTCTATGGTCCAGTCACTCAGGACCGGAATCTCCCTGATATTGTCGTCTGTGCCATGTGAACGTTCTTCGCTATAGCCGGAACCCATGAGCAGTCAGGCCCATATAGAAATTAAGTGGCATAGGGCCTTTTCTATGTGAAATTTTGTCTAGGGGAGGAGGTGTAATATCCGTGATAACTCGGACATTCGTAGTTGTCAAGGCGGCGGACATTGTTGTGTCACTCGCCGTGGTGGTCATTTGGTTGACGTTAAGAGGGGGTATGGCAGTATTAGATTGAAATCCGGTAGGTTGTAATAATAATAATAAAATAGGGATTCGCACCAAGCCTAAAAAGACTATGTGGCACCAAAAGAAACTTTGTGGAAAAAAAAAAAAACATCGGAGGTGTTGTGGGGCTGGGCGCACTACGGAGTAGAGGAGAAGAAGACTAGGAAACACTAATTAACCCTTATTTAGCGGCGAGCAACATAAGTCGAGTTAAATAAAGCTGGACTATGTGGCGGCGCTCGACATAACTCGAGTGGCAATTTCAGCACGTAATGTGGCTGAGAGAGAGAGACAAGTGGTGGCAGGAGACTAGCGAGCGTATGACTGCTCCAGACCACCGCGGCGAACCTACTGACACAAATCTCAGCTCCCTCCTCCCTCTCTCACTCGCTACATACTCAATTATGTACCGAAAGTACCGAATTACCTGCTTTTTGCACTCGCGTTGCACGGTTATTGCAAGAAAACTATCCATCATACAAGGATCGTTATGGTGTCATTCGAAAGCTCTGTTTATGCCCTTTCAGGGATAGGTACTTGTTTTACGTTCTGGGTCTTATTTAGGCATGAAAATGATCACGTAAACAGCCCTATTTTGGCTAAAAACACCCCGCTGTGCGGTACACATAAATAAACCGCATAGGCCGCTCGTAAGGTGTTAAAGAAGCTGAAGGAGACGGGTATGGAGGAGAAACCGCATAAGATGTGAGAGGGAGAAAGTGGGGGACTCTCCGAGCATATCGGCTAAGACAAGGGGGCGATTAAGGGAGGATATGAAGGGGAATGCCTGCCGTCGGGCATTGGAGAAACGCGAATAGTCGATCAGGAGATGCTGGAGAGACACTGGAATATGGCAGCAAGGACAGAGCGTGGGGACATCACAGGACATCAAATGACCATGCGTGAGCCTGGTGTGGCCGAGCCGAAGACGGGCTAGAGCGGTCTCCCATCGACGAGTGCGATGAGAGGAAGACTTCCAAGGTAGGACGGAAGGTTTGACAGAACGCAGTTTGACATCAGACACCCTCATGGAGGTCCATTCGTCCTGCCAGCGCTGACGTAGTAATTGAGTAACACGCGGGAAGTAATCAGATGCAGGAATACGTCGTGGCACGAGTCGGTGAGAGGTAATAGCAGAGCGGGCGAAAAAATCAACCCGCTCATTGCCAGGCACTCCAACATGACTCGGGACCCAACAGAAAGACAGGGACTTCAATTTAGTAGCGATGCGGAACAACCATTCTTGAATCTCCAGCACTAAGGGGTTAACAGCGGGAAGAGACTGAATACTCTGAAGAGCACTAAGGGAGTCACTAAAAATTACAAAGGTATGCAGGTGTGAACAAAAAATAGTACGTAGGGCAAATAAAATAGCAAATAACTCGGCCGTAAAGACACTAGCACATGATTGGATGTGACGTTGGAAGGTCCGGTCCGGGAACACAACCGCAAACCCTGTACCGGCGGAGGTCTTGGATCCATCAGTGTACACTGGAACGGCTGAAGAGTGGCGTAGCATATGTTCCGTAAACTGAGCATAAAGCAACTGTGGGGTTGAAGAGGCCTTAGAGGGGGGGAGGGCAGCTGTACAAACGGTAGGGCGAGGGAGTAGCCATGGGGGGAACTCCGACTGTCGGAGGGGTAGCATCGATGGAATGGGAAAAGAGAAGGAGGCTAGTAAAGCAGAGACCCGACCGGGGAACGAAGTAGCAGACACTGATGGGGCTAAGCCAGAAGCCGTGGGAGGAAAACCAGCCGAACTGTGTTGCAGAAGGCGAAGATGACATCGAAGGGTCAGTTTATCCTGCCTGGATGATAGCGGTGGGACACCTGATTCAGCATAAAGGCTAATAACCGGAGTAGAGCGAAAAGCCCCTAGCGACAAGCGCAGACCGTGATGGTGAAGGGAGTCTAGGCGCTTAAGGTTTGTACGCGCAGCGGAGGCATATACCTGGCAGCCATAATCGATCTTGGAGAGAATAAGCGTTGTATGGAGGCGCAGAAGAGTCGTCCGGTCCGCACCCCAAGACAAGTGGCTAAGGGTTTGTAAGAGTTGAAGCCGTCGGGTGGTGGAGGTCAGTAACGAAGTAATGTGCGGGTACCATGTCAACCGAGTATCGAAAATGAGACCTAAGAATGGAGCTGAGGACCTGTAAGGCAGAGGGCGGTTATACAACGTAAGAACAGGATGCGGGACTGTATGGCGTTTTGTGAAGATGACGGCACAAGATTTCGAGGGTGAAAACCGAAAACCATGGGCCGTAGCCCACTGCGCAGCTGCATCAATGGCCTTCTGCATGAGATTTTGTAGGGCAGCGATATCCAAACCCACAGCGTAAATAGCGAAGTCGTCCACATACAAAGAAGCACGGACACCAAGAGGGAGGGAAGAAATAATACCATTAATAGCTAGGATAAAAAGGATGGTACTAAGAACACAACCCTGTGGGACACCATCGTGTTGGGGGTATGTTCGTGAGAATGTATTCTGAAGCTTGACTCGGAAAGTACGATCACGGAGAAAGTTCTTCAAGAATACCGCCATGTTGCCAGACACACCAGAACGTAAAAGGGTACGAAGGATGTTGTATTTCCAGGCAGTATCATACGCTTTTTCAAGATCGAAGAATACAGCTAAAACCGACTTAGTGTCCGAAAAGGCATCGCGGATAGAAGTCGCCAATCTCAATAATGGGTCCAAAGTACTACGGCCCTTGCGAAAGCCATATTGAAAAGGTGACAGGATGCCTCTTGATTCCAGGAGCCACATTAAGCGGGAGTGAACCATGCGTTCTAATAATTTGCCGACACAACTGACCAGGGCAATGGGACGGTAATCTGCTGGTGCATGGCCCGACTTACCCGGCTTAAGGAATGGGAGAAGGATGGCATGTCTCCACTCAGCCGGAAAAAAGCCTGTGGACCACAGACGGTTGTAGATGGATAAGAGAAAGCCAAGCGCAGGTGGAGATAAGTGCTTCAGCATCAAGTAATGGACACCGTCAGGGCCTTCACATGTATCCTTACAGGCTCCCAGGCTAGACTCAAGCTCAGCCCGGGAGAAGGGGGCATTGAAAAACTGATCAGATGATAAGGCGAAGTCAAGTCGCCTAAGTTCAGAACGGCGTTTATGCATCTGGAAGGAGGGCGGGAGATGGGAGCCAGTGCTAACATCACTGAAATGTTGTCCCAACATATTGGCCACCAGAGACGGATCGGCCACAATGCCAGTGTTGGTATGGAGGACTGGGGCCGGCGTAGGCGCATGTTTCCCTGCAATCTTCCTGACGCGAGCCCAGACTTGCGGAACAGGTGTATCTGCGTTGATAGTAGAGGCATACGACATCCAGCTAGATTTTTTAGCAGAGCGGATTGTACGACGGAAGACGACATTAGCCTGTTTGAAAAGAGTATACGCATCCCGCTCATATGGAGAGCCTTTTTTCCGACGGAAACTCTTCCACTTGGCTCTTTTATTGCGTAAAGCCGAAGTGCACTGAGCAGTCCACCACGGTACACACTTAGAAGACATACTCCGAGTGGTGCGTGGAATACAAGTATAGGCAGCATGGAGCACAAACATCAGGAAACTGGTAAGCATGGCATCAGGGTCCGGGAAAGCAGGGGTCGGATTAGACGGAACGGCGAGATCAGCGAAAGATGTCCAGTCGGCACGATCGAAACACCAACGGGGAGGGCGCGGCACTGGGGAGTAAGACGTAGGGGAGAGGACAATCGGGAAGTGGTCAGTCGCACAGTAATCATTAAAGACCTTCCAAGTAAAATCCAAGGATAGTGTAGGGGAACACAGAGACAAGTCAATACATGAGAAGGTACGGGTGCCGCTATCAAAATGCATAGAGGAACCAGTGTTTAAAAGAAATAAATCGTGTGTACGAATCAGAGCCTCAAGGGAACGACCTCGTGTATTAACGGTAGAGTCACCCCACAGGGAATGCCTGCAATTAAAATCCCCTAAAAGGAGGAAAGGTGGAGGGAATAGAGAAAGGATCCTGTTTAATTCTGGAACATCGATCGGGATCGAGGGGGAAAGGTATATGGAAACTACTGTAAGCCAGCGTGAAAGGAACACTCTGGCAAGCGTGCATTTAAGAGAGGTACGGATAGTTAACGGAGACACTGGGACATCAAGATGTACGAGGAGGCAAGTAGCATACTGGGATTGGGGAGAACTTATATAGGAGTAAAAAGGTATTGGGGAGGGGGCATTAGATAAACGCGATTCTTGTAAACTAATAACAAGTGGGCTAAACCTAGAGATAAGGTAACAAAGATCAACACGATGTGCTGCAAAACTACGAATGTTCCATTGTAAAATGGACATTAAAAAGACAAAAAAGATTAAAAAGAAGATGCGTACAAGAGGGAAGAAAAGACGTACACTATATACAACATATTTACAAAATACAGTTAACACCGTGGGTGGAAAATATAGCCAAGAGAGGCTAACGATGGGAAATAATAGCAGGAATTGGAGAAGACGTTGAAGGGGAAGACTGGAAACCGGGGGGCATAGGGAGGTCTAACAGAGAAAGAGGAGAGGAAGGAGGAGGGCCGGAAGAGGTAGGAAGGACGGACGGCGGGTGGGAAGAGAAGGAGGGGGTAAGGGCAGGAGAAGGAAGAGGGGGAGGGTCAGGAGGAGGAAGAGGAGAAGGGCCCGGAGGAAGGCCAGAAGGGGGAGTGGAGGAAGAGGACGGGGCAGGGGAAGGCGGGAGAGGGGTAGGGGGGAAAGAAGAGGGGGTAGGATGAACTTCGGCGTGAACAGTAGAAGGTGGTGGGTGGGAAGAACGGATAAATTCATCAATCTTAGGTAGGGTTTCGTAGGAGAAATCTAGGGATGCAGTGACGGGAGGAGGAGGAGACTGGACGGAGAGAGGAGAAAGGGAAACAGAAGGAGAAGGAGGCGACTTCTTCTTCTTCTCGCAGGGACTTGAGCACCGCACATCACGGAGACCACCCTTACGTTTAAAAGAGGAAGCGGGCGAGGAAGAACGGAGCACAGGAGCCCGTTTGGTAGAGGAGAAGGGAAGTTTAGAGCGAGTAGGAGATTTGGGGCGACTAGAAGAGGAAGATGACGGAGAACGGGGGGGAGGCTTGGAACGGTGAGAGAGCGTTGAGGGAGACTAGAAGAGGAGGAACAAGGAAGAGAGCAAGATGAAGGGGCAGAAGTAGGAGAAGGACTGAGAACAGAGAAAGTGTTAGACAAAGGGACAGAAAAGGAAGAGACGGAAGGACGAACGGAGGAGACTGAAGAGGAGGAAGGAGAAAATCCGGGAGAAGCACCGGTAGAAGGAAGGGAGGCAGATGACGAAACTGGTGCGACCGGGGGGACGGAGGGAGCGGAGGCGGTGGAAGGAACCGAGGAACCAGAAAAAGGGGGGGGTGTGGTAGAGGGAGGCAAAGAAGAGGAGGGAGGAGACAGAGTCTTGGAAAATGACTGAGGGGTGAAGCCCAAGCGACGAGCCTCTTGGCGGGCTGCGGTGAGCGTAAGGCCGTGTCTCGCTTTGAGGACAGCAACCTCAGACTCGAACAGATGAACGGGGCAAATCTTAGAGTCGGCCGAATGAGACCCGCGGCAATTAAGGCAGAACTGGGACGTTGACTGACATTCGCCAACGGCATGTCCGGACTGCGCACAGCGCGGGCAGAGTGGGCTCTCAGCGGCTGTACGGCAGAACTTCGCCGGGTGGCCGAAACGCCAGCAGCTGCGACACTGGAGTGGACGGGGAAGAGACGCAGTCACGGGGAGGCGAGTACCACCGACAATAACATGGGCAGGAAGGGAAAGTCCATCAAAAGAGATGTTGGCAATGTTAGCGGGATGGCGGCGAAGGTCGCGAGGAGGGATAGTGTAGCATACCACACTAACCAGGTAAAAAAAAAAAAAAAAAAAAACACCTTGTGGTCTTGAGCGACAACGATGTCCTTGACGAGGTCAGCGCAATCCGCGAAAGGACGACCCCCGAGACGGATGGAAGCGGGGATCAGGACAGTCCCTGTACAGGAGTTGAGTCGTTGATCTTTTTGAGCCGGGACGGGGGTGCCAGAACAATCGACGAAAGAGGACATAGCAGTAGCCTGAAGTTCGTTTTGGACGGTAACAAGACGGGAGGCATCATGGCGGGAGTGGAAGGTGACGTCCGTTCCCACCTGTTGAAGGAGACGCAGGTGGAAGAGGAGGTCATCACCGGCTAGAGGCGCAGAAGCAGGGACGGAGAAAAACTTAGTAAAGGAAGGAGGTGCAAAGAGAGAGAGGACATAGGGAGGAGCGAGGACGAGAAGAGGACGAAACTGGAGAAGAAGAGGAAAGAGAACGAGGGAGGGAGGGCAGAAAAGGGTCGAGGGTGACATGACTAGAGGGAGAAGAGGAAGAAGAGGAAGACGCAGAAATAACTACAGGAGAGGAGATGAAATCCTGGGTAGTGGAGGGTGGAGAAAGACGTGACGAAGACGGAAGGGTAGTAGAAGGATTCGGAACGGTAATGGACGAGAGGGACGAGCGACGACCGAGGGATAGTTCAGCGGGCCGGTCGAGAGCACCCAAAACCATCCCCGACTCACCGTGCTCCCGCGGTGAACCGGACTGACAGCCAGACAACAGACCCCCAAGTGGCAGGCTGCATGCCACAAGGGGCTCACTCACCGGAACCACTAAAGCAGAAGCCATAAACAGGGAAGAACAGGGAAAAAAGCATAAGTCGTCACCATAGCAAGAGAAAAGGGGGTAAAGCATGGAAGAAGATACTACGGTTACCAGGTGCCCCTGGCAACGAAAGGGAGAAAGACCTCCGCAGGGCCACGAAACCCAGAATGCGGCCAATTGAGATGGGACAGGTCTCGGCTTTGAGCTAGGGACCTTGTACAACCCGGGCATTTGTCCTGCAGCTTTGTCCCACGGAGAACGGGGCTGGCGTAGTCACCTGACACACTCACTGGGAAGAGAGAAGAGAGTCAAAAACCCCAAAGCAACCCTATAGTGCCTATCCTCCAGCAACGAGCCTTGCAAGCCCTGGCCGGCAGCACCTGTCGCCAGGTGGACTCTGCCAACTCAGCAGTGATCAGAGACACCAAGGCGAAGCCCTAAGGAAACTAGAACCTCCGAAGCAGTTAAAGAGAAAGGAAGGAAGCAAACAGGGAAGTCAACCGGAAGGGAAGGGAGGGACGGGACCACAAAAGTTCAAGGGTGGGAGACCGGCCTCTGATGGCAGCCCCAGGAGAAAGCGGAAGAGGGAAAAACGAAAACTAGAAAGGAGGAGAAAGAAAAGGACATGACAAAATTAGTTGGAGGTGATAGGGAGAGCGGCCAAGAACCTTGGCCGCTCCACCTACAAGCCCGGAAGCCCCCAAACGGCGGCAACGAGTCATGTGGCAAGGGGGTCCCGATATTGTCGTCTGTGCCATGTGAACGTTCTTCGCTATAGCCGGAACCCATGAGCAGTCAGGCCCATATAGAAATTAAGTGGCATAGAGCCTTTTCTATGTGAAATTTTGTCTAGGGGAGGAGGTGTAATATCCGTGATAACTCGGACATTCGTAGTTGTCAAGGCGGCGGACATTGTTGTGTCACTCGCCGTGGTGGTCATTTGGTTGACGTTAAGAGGGGGTATGGCAGTATTAGATTGAAATCCGGTAGGTTGTAAGGGCCTCACTGTCGATTCAATCGGGGGAGCTACCGGTGCCGTAGTGGAAGGGACCTAAGAACTAGGGATATGATACTGTCTCATTACTTTATGCAAGATATCATTAAGGTCATCTGTAGTCATTATCACACATTATCTCAAACGATTGCTCAGATGATGCAGATATCGGCCGTCAGCGCAGACAGCTATATTTACGTGGTAATACCATCTTGAGAAAATTCCACATGTGTAATTGGGAAACTAAAGTCACTTTGTTCCGTACATATTGTTCATCTATGTACACGGCCCATTTGTGGTGGAAGTATAAGAGAGCCACCATAAATGGTCTGTGTACATCCTATCATAATATACTCAAGATGTTCATTGGTCTCTCTAAATATGAAAGCACTAGTATGGTGTGCACACTGTTGGATGTGCAGTGCTGTCGGGCTGTCATCAGGAGACTGGTGTACAGCTTTTCGCAGCGACTGCAATCCTCCAGTAACACGCTGATTGTAGCTCTTTGGTCTAGTGATCATATCTATGAATCCCGTATTATATCTCACTGGCAGAAGCTGCTGCACACATAGTATGTAATGTAATATATAGGTCTAATTGAACTATGAGCAATGATCTGTGCAATAGGTGTTAACCAACATTGAGCAATAGCCTTAGTTAGCCTATCTGTGTTATATTGTGACAAAATGTGATATGTGCTCTATTCTGTAAATAGGCCTACTGTATTTTTTATTTTATTGTTTCTTTATTAATATATCTTTGTGTATAATTATTATCTGTGCTCTGACGAGAAGTGTATGTGATATGGACCATTAGGTCATACTGTATTTATACTGTATTTATACTGTATCTATCTTATGTGTCTGGAATAAAGAATTATTATTATTATTATTATTATTATTATTATAGTCACATATTTAATTTGAGATCCCCGGGAAGACTCTGAACCCGCCTCAGAGCCTTCCTCGTTCACTGGTTGTCCCGAGGATTTTTCTAGGTCTTCTACATCCTCTGGGACTTCCACAACCTCTTTCCAGGGCTGAGTACCGGCGTGGCGCCAGATGACCAGGTAGATCCCGGGGGTGGGGTAGATTTCCACCAGTCTCTGTCATGTCGGCACTAGAACCTCTCATTGCTTTATGTTCAACGCCGTTATGCTCAGGTATCCCTCTTTTTGCACACAAGCTTTGCATTAAATGTGTTAAATGCCTCGATCGGTCACGGGGGATATGGGTGACAAAATTGCACTATTTGTAACCTCTTAAGTGTTAAAGTTCTAATTCAAAAGGATAATACTGCGGCGGTGGCTTTGCAAGAAGTGAAACAACTTCTCGCTACTTATTCAACAAATGTAGCACATAAAGCATTGCAATGTGATAACCTTGAGCTTTGGAAGCTTTTAATTATCAAACATGCCCCCCCCTAAGTGTAAGATACGTGCACGTAAGACCTCAGAGACTGGGCGGGGACAGGTTACCACACCCTCCCCCGGCAAATCTAAGAGGCCTCGCTCACCGTCACCCTCGGCAACGGCGACGAGGTCCAAATCAAGGTCACCCCTGAGGAAGCAGGTGAAAGCTTCGGGCCACTCTGCTTCACCTTCAAAGAAGAGGAAAAAGGAAGAGAGTAGGGGACCTAAAGACATTACTAGAACTAAGCATAAGTCAAGTAGAAGTCATAAATCATCCAAAAGGGATCCTCCGGCGCGAAAGGACTCACGGCTGTCGCCGGAGCCTTGTACCCCGCTTTCTGCCTCTACCCCCACCACGTCTAACGTCCAATCTGACAGGTCGGGGGTGGAGTCAGAGAATGTGGTGGAGGATGCCCCGGCGGACATTTCATCACCTGATATTCATGCTTTTTCTACCAGGTCACGTGTGTCGGCCTCAGATTTAGAAGTATCTTCCAGAAACTATAAACCTCTAGGGTGCTCGGGTGAGGGCTCCCAATTGGAGAGTATACCAAGCTCGCAAGCGAGTAACAGCCACAGCCAAGGTGTATGGCGATACTCACAGCCCTGGCAGGACAGCACACATCCTTTTGTGACTCAAGTAGTGGCTGACGTCCACCGGGATGCCGATGTACCATCTTCTATCCCAGATTAAACATGGCGGCATGTGGAGGTCCCGGCTTCGGCGGGATCT
The DNA here is from genome assembly GCA_032716605.1 of Paralithodes platypus. Classification (NCBI taxonomy): domain Eukaryota; kingdom Metazoa; phylum Arthropoda; class Malacostraca; order Decapoda; family Lithodidae; genus Paralithodes; species Paralithodes platypus. The sequence goes on along the minus strand of CM064511.1, from coordinate 25,899,936 downwards.
TCCCATGATAGGCCAGACTTAACCCGTGGAGCCCCGGCTAGTTTTGTAATGTTTGCGCACCAGAACCCGGCAGGTTTTCAAAAAATGGTTTTATTCCAGAAACAATAGCGAATGGGTTAGGAATGAAGGAAAAACCACGAAAAACCGCTCAAAAAGCTTAAAAAATGGTCCTACAGAGCCCCCGAAAACGGATTTTACAAGAGTAAAAAATTGAAGGCAATTATCCCAAAAAAACAGGTTATTGCGCGCTCGCGCGCACGCACGTGGACTTTGAGAGTTTTCAACCATCGCCACGGTTGCGTGGGATACGTACACAGTTCCCATACAAATCTGAGCCCCCTTGAGCGGCTACACCTGAGGTTACGGTCGGCGCAATTAGGGTTACGCGCCAGGCGCGTCTCTGGGGCTGTGCGTTACATACATCGCCGACGCGTCAGGCGCGTCGCTGGGGCTGTACGGGTTAAGGGATGAAGAACAGCCTTCTCTGGTCTCAGAGATGGAAGTTGAAGAGTCAGGTCACCATCTAGACGACTCTCAGGGTACTGTCGAATCTCCACGGAGTTCGTCATCTGCTAGGTATGTAACTACAGATGAGATTGATGGATTACTATTAAATGCACTTAATAAGTTCTTTGGCCCTACGCCGGAAACTCCTACAGTTGGTATGGGAGCTCCCGCGACGTCGACGAATGTGCGACCTCTGGCTACATCCATTGCTTTAGCTAAAATACCTAACCCTCCTCTTGGGTCAGATCCAATTTCCAATGTGCCAGGCACAGCAGCTCTCACTACTTCCAATGTGCAAGTCATATCAGACATAACTCCCCCCCCCCCCCCTTTAGACAAGGCACCAGTCAAAAATGGAGCTATGCCTCTTTTATACGGGCCTGATGAGTCATGGGTAGCAATGTTACCAACTAAGCCAGAGGCAGAACAAGCTACTATTTCGGGGGAGCTCCCTGTACCACATGAGTGGGTAATCCAAGGCAATAAGTCTAGAAAACTCAGAGCATTGGATAGTCAAGGAAATGTTTTAGATGTTCATATTAAGGCCATTCCAAGTTATTATAACCATGACTTTTTTGTATATGCATCAACACCAGCCCTACCCCCTGCCTCAGCTTCAAAGCTATTTTCTGACTGGACTAAGAATGATGGCTTTAACGACATCAAGGCACTTTCTGCTTTGACGCCGGAGTTGGATATATTTCCGATCACAGACTCAGCCTCTAATCCAGTCTTGCAGGTGGGGCAGTTGGGTACGGGACCTTGGGTGGAATGGGAAACAGAGGCTCAAAATGTTGCCACTACTTTCACTTCAACATCTTCTCACCAAATCCCTCAAGAAAACCATACTTGGTTCTCTCTTCCGGTTTTTAGTGCCGGAGGAGTCCCCTCTGCTTTGTTTGATTTCTTGGCTGCCCCTAAAATCAATTTGTGCGAATTAAAAGATCCTTTTAGCACACCTTCCCCAGCTCACCTAGACCGCGAGTTTAGGTTAAGAGGAAAAGCGTTTAGACTGTTTTCGCAATATATTGTTACCCAGCAAGTAACAAAGTCTATGTTACGCTCTTCTCAGGCGATCGAAGCTGCGGAAGTCAGGAAGGCCATTGAACTTTCCCGGCGCTTGCTTCTCCAAACTTCCATTCAGTCTCTAGGAGATATTCGGACAGCCTTATTAGAGGCAGTTCGAGCAAGGCAGGATCTGAGGATGTTCTTAGTGAAGAAACTTCCTGACCGTATTGCAAGCCAAGTAGTTCTGTCTTCAGTTCTAACTCCTTCTTTGATTTCCCCAGCAGTTTGGAAGACTGTTTTCAATATGGCACAAGCATTCAAACAAAGTCCCTCTCAACCTAAGAAGCCTACCTTCACTTTCCCTAAGCCCAAACCAGTTTCGAAAGCTCAAGCTAGTGGGTCTAAGCCTTTTCATCAGCCAAAGTCCCCTTCCACCCAGGGTCAGGCTCAGTTCAGGTATCAACAGGGTAAATTCTCAGGTAAAGGCCACAGGTTTCACCAACGACCAGGTCAGGGCCCACCTCCAGCCAAACCCGGCCAGTCGTCCAAGGGTACACCACCACCAGCAATAAACTAAGGTCTCTCACTCCCGGGGCCAGTCAAAGGCGTGTTGGAACAGAGGGTGGTCCAGCCGGCGAACCCGAGTCTGCTAACTGAGTCATTCCGGGCGTGTCATCAAGCATGACCATTAAGAACATGGGCGAGGACTGTGGTACGTAAAGGCATCACTTGGCAGTGGCTCCGGCGACCTCGCTTACGTCAGCCGACAAAGGCCAATCATGTTTCTTTAGAGGTGGAGTCACTAGTTCAGGAGATGATTACCAAGAGTGTCATTATCCCAGTCTCCCCGACTTACCCGGTGTTTACATCCAAACTATTTCTAGTACCAAAAAGGGACAGTATTCAGATGAGACCGGTCGTAGACCTGTCTTATTTGAATCTCCACATTCACAACGTGTCCTTCAGGATGCTGACAGTGAATCAAAATCAGGCTAACACTTCCACCGGGAGGGTGGATGTGTTCATTAGACCTGACAGACGCGTATTGGCACGTCCCGGTAAACAAGAGATTTCAAAACATTTCTGGCGTTAAGAATAATGCATCAGACTTATGTCTTTCAAAGGATGCCGTTTGGATTGAACCTAGCGCCACGCATATTCACAAAATTAGTCCGGCAAGCCCTGATGCCCATTTTAGAACAGGGGATCAGGATCTTGTGGTATCTGGATGATTGGCTGGTGGTGGCAGAGACAGAAAAGTTATGCAACACTCATGTCAACATTACGTTAAACCATGTCAAATCTCTAGGATTCAAGGTCAACTTAGTAAAGTCAAAACCTTGTTCCCTCACGAGTAATTCAGTGGATAGGGCTGGTCTGGGACACAGCATCTCTCACTCTGAGTCAGAGTGTGGACAATCGAAACAGATTTCGCAAAAAAATGTTTATGTTTCTCCACAGTCTGACTACGACACGGAGACTCTGGGAATCTCTAGTCGGTTCCCTCAACTGGGTTCAACTAACTGTGAAGTTGGGCCGGTTGAAAGTCAAACGTTTAATCTTGGAGGGCAACAAATATTTCCTACTATTACCGGCGGGAACATTATGGCCTATCCCAACATTAATACACAGCTTACTAGCGGTCTGGGCGAAGAGGGAAATGTTGCACTCAGCCATGTCATGGACCTCTCCTCCGCCGACGGTATGGGTGGACACGGATGTGTCAGGGACGATAGGTTGGGGCTTTCAGTCAAACCTCTCGGGCATCAGGGTCAAGGGCTTTGGTCCCATTCAGAAACCTAGAGACCTCGCTGACTTTTGCATTGTGGACATTCAGGAGGCCAAGTGGCTAACGCCGTATGGTAGAAACGTGACAGATAAATTTATGAATCAGTACACACAATCTACCAAGAGGCAATATTAATCTCATTGGCAGTCCTTTACTTCTTGGATAGTTAGAACAGAACAGACAGTACCTTCGGTGGCATTAGTTTTTAATTATTTAAACTATTTGTTTGAACAGAAATGTCTATCTGTAGTGACTCTAAAAAATCACTTAACAGCTATCAGGGTGCCATTCTTTGACCTTACAGGTCTAACCATACCACAAGCGGAAGAAACAGGTTTCATGAGAGCATGCTTCAAACTCCGCCCACCTCCCCGTCAGCTCATGCCTACCTGGTCTCTTGACAAAGCGTTATCTTTGCTTCATTCCCGTCTGTATCAGAATACGGCAGATTTTGAATTGCTATTAAAAAAGGCTGTGTTCCTTATGGCTTTGGCAACTGGTAACAGGGTGTCTGAGCTGGCGGCGATGAGCAACACCCCTAATTGCATAAGGTTTGGTAGACTAAATTATTGCATTCATATTGCACCTTCCCCAGGGTTCATCGCCAAGAATGAACATAGTGAACATGTTTTCTCAGAGTTCACGGTACCGGCGTTGAAACGGGGTAAAGTGCACCATAATTTGTGTCCTGTACAAGCTTTAACCAAATATATGAGAGTGGCACCTCTTAACCAACAAGGTGCTTTATGGGTATCGAGTACAGGTAAAAGATTAATGAAACGTAAAATGGCTTCTCTGCTAGTAGAAGTCATTAAAGAGAGTAATCCCGGCGTAGTGGGTAGGGCCCACGATTTACGCAAATGGGCAGTATCTTTACGTTTTCTCCAAAAAAAATCTGTTGAAGACATAGCTACTACTCAACTATGGGCTTCAAATCATACGTTTTTGACTCGATACCTGTCGGTAGCACTAGACAAACCATCAATGCCATGTGTAGCTTTACGGCAAAGGGTCTAGATGGGTCTCTAAGTCACTAATTGTTTAGGTTAAGAAAGAGGGTGGGGGGGTGCAGTCAGTGAAACATAAGACACCCTAGACCCCGCCGGAGGATATGTACAGAGTATACGAGCTGTGATACAATGTATAAGTGTTGTGATTAAAATTTATCTGTAGTAATGACTACGGGAAATGTTGTTGAGGTACAATGGATGTAGTACAACAATTGTTTCTTTAAGTGGGATACACTGTTGAAGCAATTTAATTTTAAGAGTTCTCGGTAGTTGCAACTACGAGTAGCATTTTAGTAAGTACATCTGCGATAGTACAAGAATTTATTCTATTTTTTGTGTCTAATTTTAAGGAATATACACATTAGAATAATGGGGTTTATATGTGCACATGTAAACATAAAGTTTTATTTGTCACCACTTAATTTAAATGGGGTGCCTTTAACTTTCAGATCTGTGAACAGATTCTCATAGTTACCTTTTTTCCTCAAGCAGGCTTCTTTAAGCACGCCCCTGCTTGTACCCCTTTTTATATGTTGTATAAAGTTTATACATAAATATATAATTTTTACAAAGTAAGAATACTATGTGGTTGTTTGATTATATGCCTATTCTATTTGCAATGGTTATGATATGATTACGAATGTCCCCCTCCAGTCTTAGATATCAGGCATAATCGTCAATGATGGAGGGGCCACTAATAAATTATAGGTTTGACTCCTGCAAGGAGATAAAGAAAACCTAATATTTAGTAGTGGCCCCGTAATCATTGACGACTGGGGCCCTCCCGACCATCCCCTTCCCATTCGTTGATGTATTAAGGATTTTGGTATACTTGATATGTCAGTGAAGGCGGAACAATGCGCTAGTCAGCGTCTGGTCCAAGAATCCACAGAAGTACATCCACAGAATATGGAAAGCTTATGAATAGTTATTCTTATTTTATTTTTATTTGTTACAAAGTTTTTTCGTAGTGAGAACCCAATCATAAAGACGAACCATGAGTGATTTTGTGTGTGCTTATGATGAAGGTTCCTCTGAGCTATGCGGCGGTAGATTCAAACTACGCTTATGAGCGTTTGAAGAGGTAGCCTTATGTAATAGGCATAATCGTCAATGATTATGGGGCCACTACTAAATATTAGGTTTTCTTTATCTCCTTGCAGGAGTCAAACCTATATTTTAGTTTTCGATTTGGGAGTCGACCTAGCTGACGTTGCTTTTGACACTGGAGATTTAATCACTAAGTGTTCCCACAATGTTTCGTCATCACACATTAATGCCTTATGGGCCACATCTTTGCGTAGATATTAAAGATAGTCTTAATCTCCTGAAGGGCTACAAGGCACGAATGGTCCTTCTTCTCAAACACGTTTGACCGGAGTTCTGAGCAAACCGTGCATTTCTTAGAAAGCCAAAGTCCTCTAGATCTGTCAAGGCACTTTACACATCTGATACAATGTTTATGGGCAAAGACCGGGAGAAGAGGACAGTTAGATGTAGCGCACACAGTAAAGCGAGGCATGATGGAGCTATAGACCCCCCCCCCGCCATGATCGGCTCCCTCACCTGCTGCCTGAGCTGCTACTGGAGTGACGAAATCTGGAAATAAACATTTCCAGGAATCAATGCTCATAAGGATAACCTAAGAGGTGTTAAAACATCCTATCCTTCAAGTCCGCCGGAAAATTAGCTATAGCGCACTGCTACTCTAACCTTCCGCTTGACTTGTCTTAGGAAAACTTAATTTCCTCTTGAACTGCTTACCTGTGACAAAGTGCCACTGGCCCAATTACTCCGTGAAAACTATCTGTTGACTATGGTCTAGATAGAAATAACCTCACTAGACTGTTTGCGCCAGGCCAGGAAAGTACACTAGACTGTTAGAGCCGGGCGAGGAAAGTCATGCCGTGCTAGGCTATCGGTTTGGGCGAGTTCGCTCGGCGGGTCGAGATTGCTCCTTTAGGAATTTAGCATTTTCCGCCGGGAGGTTCGTAGTACTGCACACCACGCCGGGATTTTTTGGCTCAATCCTTTTGCCTACGAGGCGAGGTTAGGCGTCAGTACGTAGAAAGATCGCCGGAAGGCAACGAGCCAAAAACATTGGAAGGGTCGACTTATAATTATGTGATAGTCAGACCTCCCCAAAACACCCCACACCACCATCAGGACATCTCCTGACTCCTTGTTTACATGTTAAATATACATACACATATAAACGAGGGATGTATCTTAGGGTTATAATACAGTAAACCCTCGCCATCTCGGACCTCTAGAGGTCGGAAACCCGTACTAGCCAGACTGGCTACAGCCTCTCGGACATGTACTTCCGTATTTCGGACATTGCCGTCATCGTTCCGACAGTGTCTGACGTTGTCGGATGACGCCCTCACGTCACCGGGCAATAAGAGTGAATATCCGACAAACAGAAGGGACATCCGACGCCATCTACATCCGGGGCAAATTTTCGTTGCGTGAACTATTAGTTATATGGGATTAATTAGGTTAGGTCCGAACCATCAGGCATATACCCCTATAATATTCGTAAACACCAAATAAAACTCATAATAAATTGTTATAATTAATAAATGATATACAGTTATGAAAGAAATACTATCAAGAGCAGTGGATGTTGGTGTATCGCTGAAAAGGGAGGGAATTGAGTGGAAGCTACCTATACTGCTGTTTGCGGATGATACAGTTCTGATGAGTGATAATGAATGGGAGTTGCAGGGTCTGGTAAATGAGTTTGGAACAGTGTGCGAAAAACGGAATTTGAAGGTAAATATGGGGAAGAGCAAGGTTATGGTCTTCGAAAGGGGTGAAGTCACAGAGTGTGAGGTGAAGCTGAACGGTCAGGCTATGGAGATCGTCAACTCTTTTAAGTATCTGGGCAGTGTGTTGAGTAAAGATGGGACTATGGATGAAGAGGTGCGGGAGAGGGTACAACAGGGGAAGAGGGTTGTAGGAACGCTAAAAGCAGTAACAAGAAATAGGGTGGTCAGTATGGAAGTGAAGAAGTCCTTGCATGACAGTGTGGTAATCCCGACACTGACTTACGGAAGCGAAGCATGGACGTTGGTTGAGAGACTCAGACCAAGAGTGAGAGCAGTGGAAATGAATTACTTAACCTGACAAGCGCGATTTGACAGTAGGTGCTAGGGTAGTTATTTGTGCATTTCTAGCCCTGGATTCTGACAGAATTCGTTATATTTACAATATAAACCATTATTTGTTTTCGGTATGCTTTTATTTTACATATATGATGTATATATGAACCTTCAAGAGTGCTAAAATAAGTGGGAAAAGCATTTGGGTGGTGAAAAACGAAGATATTGGCCACCCGGTCATAATCTCAGGCGAGAGAGAGACAGGCAGCCTTCCCCTCTCGCTGTCTGGGAGTCAACTGAGGAGAGAGCGGGGCAGTGTGTGCCGGTGTCTGGGTGTTGCATAACGATCTTTTATGCAACCCACTTGTGCTACATTATCGCGGGAGAGAAAAATAACCGATAAATGATGATAATAAGAGGAAAAATAGGTGATAATTGAGGAGGGGAGGGAGGGGGGAATAAGGTGGGGAAGGAGGGGAGGGGGGTGGGTGAGATTTACATGGATGAGTACTGGAGGGGAATTATCTCACCTAGAGACAAATTCCTTTGTTTTGATAGGCCCTTTTTTTTTATGGAAGTCTTTTTTTATGGTCCTGCTTCCGTGAGGCCTATCGCGTTCCCTATAGGAAGCCTTCCGTGAGGCCTATCGCGCTTGCCGGGTTAAGGAGTGCGTGCGGAGTTACATGGAGGGATAGACAGACTAATGAGGAAGTAAGAAGGAGGTGTGGTGTGGAGGTAGATGTGCTGGAATGTGTGAAAAGGAACAACTTGAGATGGTTCGGCCATATGGAACGTATGGAAAGCGAGAGAATGACTAAGAGGGTGTACGAGAGCGAGGTGGAGGGACAGAGGGGGAGAGGTAGACCGAATATGAGGTGGAAGGATGGAGTGAGGAACTACATGAACGAAGGCGGTGCTGGTTGGGGGGAGGGGCGTCGACTGACTGGGGACAGAGGTGCATGGGGGCGGTTCGTTCGTGGCCACCCCTTCGGGGATCACGGCGTCAGGCAATAGATAGATAGATAGATAGATAGATATACAGTAAACCCTGCTAACTATAAGGGTGGTATTTGTCATTAATATGATAAATTTCACATGAAAAAAAAAAAATACAAAAAAAAAAAAAATCCCCGGGCTGTAGGCCTAATCCCTCCCCTCCCTGTCCCAACCCTCAACTCCAACCCCGTTACTGTGATGATGTTGATGCCTATCTTATTTATTATTTATCTATGTGCTGGAAGGATATTATATTTTTCAATTCCATCACATTAGAAATGATTCAAAGATTACAAAAAGTCCAAATAAGACATAGTTATGTTAATGTATAAGGGAGTTAGGTAGATGAATTAGAGAGATAGATAGATAGAAAGAGTGTATATCGAGGGAACAAAACAAAACATAAAATCTATCAAACGTAAATCTTCCATCTCAGCTCGAATGGAGGGGAGGGTTGAAATATTGTTTTGACTATCTTATTTATTATTTATCTATGTGCTGGAAGGATATTATATTTTTCAATTCCATCGCATTTGAAATTATTCAAAGATTACAAAAAGTCCAAATAAGACATAGTTATGTTAACCCCTAACTGTCGGCTGGCAACAAAATTCGAGTATAATAAATCTGGACTATCTGGCGGCGCGCGACATAGGTTGTGTGGCAATTTCAGCACGTAATGTTGCTGAGAGAGAGAGAGACAAGTGGTGGCAGGAGAGTAGCGAGCGTATGACTGCTCCAGACCACCGCGGCGAACCTACTGACACGAATCCCACCTCCTCCCTCCCTCTCTCACTCGCTACATACTGAATTGTATGGGGAAAGTACCGAATTACATGCTTTTTGCACTCGTGTTGCGCGGTTGTTGCAAGAAAACTAGCCGTCATAAAAGGATCGTTATGGTGTCATTGGAAAGCTCTGTTTATGCCCTTTCAGGGATAGATACTTGTTTTACGCTCTGGGTCTTATTTAGGCATGAAAATGATCACGTAAACAGCCCTATTTTGGCTAAAAACACCCCGCTGGTGGCTACATATTTTATACCGCCTAGGCCGCTCTTTAGGTGTTAATGTATAAGGGAGTTAGGTAGATATGCATTAGAGAGATAGATAGATAGAAAGAGAGTTGCAGAGGGGGAGTGAGCGATTTTATATGGATAAAAGCTAAAAATACCCTGGCAAAAAACTTCCGAACCATCGAACCATCGTAAATCTCGGTAAAAAATTTGTAAAGTCGAGCCAAAGTGTTTGTTGTGCGGGCAGAAAACATAAAAAAAAACACATGCGGCGCTGATCCTGGAAGATTGTAGGCGCCTGCACAATAGTACCCTATTTTAACACTTCCCTGCGGGCATACCAATGGGGTAGCAAGTGCTAGCTAGTCTAAACCTGTTCAATACAACTCAGATAAATACAAATCAGCAAAGCCTCACTAGAAGCGAGCGAACGAAGAATGTGGCAGAGCACAGGCACGCACGTCCTACTGGGATGGTCGCGGGGAAGGGAAGGCGGAATGGCGTCTCTCTTGCCACGGTCTGGGCTAGAATCCACGCGCAAGAAATCCACGAGATGGAAAGCTATAGCAAAACAAGTTTTGAGTTTATTTTTTCTCTTTTATTTTTTAAGAAGTTTTTTCGTAGTGTGTAGGCCTAGCCCAATCATAAAACGATTCCGTAAGAGAAGTAGCTTTCTTACAGTTTCTTACAGTAGATCCTCTGGAAAAAGGCAAACTAGGCCTGTGTATCCAGCTCAGTACCAGTACTTGCACTGCTGCGGTCGTTCACGGTGTTGGCGGCGGCGGTAGCAGACGCAAATTTTTTACTATTCTGTATTTTTGTTTTATAATCAAACTTCAAATCTTGTCTTTCCCATGCTTTATCAAGATTACTTTCAAACTCCCTTATTGATTCGGAATCGACCACATACTGGGGCAGTGCGTTCCACTCATTTACCACTCTATCACAAAATGAGTTCTTTGCCTTCTCAAGCCTATTTCTTTCTTTGTAAATTTTCTTAGAGTGTCCTCTCGTTCTTGCTCCCTCCCGTATCAAGAAGATACCTTCACACACATCCTCATCATACTTTCCTGACACTATCTTAAAAGTCTCTATCATATCCCCTCTCTTTTTCCTATATGCCAGTGTCGGAACCCCCAGTGTCCTCAACCTCTGCTCATAGCCCGCGTTCTTCAACGTTGGTACTAGCTTGCTAGCTCTCCTCTGCACTTTCTCCACTGCTTCTATATCCTTTACCATATATGGAGCCCACACCTGGTTCGCATATTCCAGGTGCGGCCTAACCAGCACTGTATAGAGATTCCTGAAGATTTCTTCGTCAATGACACTTATGTAGTACTCCATTTCCCCGCGGCGGGAGTTTCAAACTGGCTACCCGCGGCGCTTGAAAGGAGGCTATTACAATATATTAATAGGCATATCGTCAATGATGCAGGGGCCACTAATAAATAATATACATTTACTTGTGATTATTAGATAAACTTACCTGTAGCCTACATAGCAGCAATGTAGTAGGGTCGCCAAATTCTCCAATCTTTCACCGATCCGTGTTTTGACTTTTGAAATGGCTGCTGTGGCACCGCCAGTATAGGCTATACCCTCTATGCGAAAAATATTGGAATTATAAGGCGCGGTATATTTCAAACGGCGATATAGTTTTACTTACTTCATTTTGTAATATTCTCAATGCTTGAACTAAACATTACCTTTCACAAACAATTACAAATATTCCATTAAGTATATGATTATGTCTCATCCAGTTTGCAATGCAAAATATAGGCCTAGTTATATATTAAACCTGACCAGTGTTCTATTATGAAATTATATATACAGTATAAGAACTAAACTATTATTTAGCCTAAATGCTCGCTTTCGCTCGCCAGGAAAACATTAACACCTAAATGGCACGAAAGGTCTTAAATTTGACAAATAAATGGGGCAATTGACATATTTTTAAATGGCCAAAATAATGGACAAATGGGGCGAATTTCTTAAAATTTCAAAACTAATGGAGCTAAGCATGGGGGGAAAGGGGACCAGAAAAAAACACTCTCTCAATGTGTGTGTGTGTGTGATATAAGTGCTGCTCGAGAGCAAACAGTTGTGAATATATTAGTTAGTCATTTATTGTCGTTTTCTTTGAAGTGTACTTTATCAGAGAAAACGAGTTTCTGCAGTAACAGTAACAATTTCAATTATTACAATTCTTGAAATAAACACTGAAAAAAGCAACATTTTAATATATAACAAAAAACAAACACCAAATGAAATAGAGGGGATTAAAGTCACAGACAAAATAGTATATCTAGGTGTAACCATAACAAATAAGAAGAAACTTATTAACCCGGGAGCGTGATTAAAAACTCGGCAACCAGCCGGGTTTTCACGGTGTAATCGAGAAAACCCGCTGGAAAAGGCAACTCACCCCGCCCAGATTCAATCTGAACGCACCAAAAAGACCGTGGGAAAAGCCAAAGCACAACTAAACCCAGGACACACAAATAGTCCGTGGAATTAGCCAATACACAACTAATCCAGGACACACAAATAGTCCGTGGAATAGCCAATACACAACTAAACCAGGACACACATGACACAGTAGTACATATTTATAACATAAATCAATAACACTTGTACATGTGGCAAAGCTACGAGAGGCTGGCTAGGCCTAAGCAGACGGAAATAATATGTAATCATGTCGTAATATAAACAAAAAGCACTGAATCATATCACAACAGGAACCACCGTCAACACACCAATGTAGCACAAAATTCCCGGCAAAGGGAAGAACTGACTCGGGACCCAGAAAAAAACTTCACTAAGTGAAGAAAAATACGCTGGGAACGTCAGAGAAAAGAAAAAGCTACTTCAACAGAAAGATAAGAAGAAGCCTAATAACGCGTAGTGAAAGCCACCTACATCACAAAGCTAGCTAACCGCGAAAACGTTTCACGCGTCCACCACGGGACCACGAGGGTACACCCGAAATAGATGTCCCAAACACACGACCCAAAATACACTGCACTGCGGGCAACCCGCCCAGGACACTCCTGCTACGCATATCCTAACCTTACTCGATACATCCCAGAGTAAACAAATGAGAAAAAACTCACTAGGGACGCAGCAAATGCGGAACCAGCGGAGCGTGGGGAGGCACGTCCGGGTAGGTTGAGCGCAGAGCAGAGAAGGAAGAATGACGCCTGAGTCAGCGTCTGGTCAAAGATCCACACAAGTACATCCACGATTATATGGAAAGCTTATGAATAGTTATTCTTATTTTCTTTTTCTTTTTTATTTGTTACGAAGTTTTTTCGTAGTGAGAACCCAATTTCATAATGACTGAACCATGAGTGAGGTTGCGTGCGCTCATGATGAAGGCTCCTCAATTTGTTATGCTCTGCGCGGTAGATTCAAACTACGGCGAATGAGTGTTTGAAGAGGGTGCCTTATGTAATAGGCATAATCATCAATGATTACGGGGCCACTACTAAATATTAGGTTTTCTTTATCTCCTTGCAGGAGTCAAACCTATAGTCTGCGTGTTTATGGTGCCTTTCCTTGGTTGATTTCTCTTCTTCCTTTTTCCTTCTTCTGCTGGACTTTGGGATTGGTTATGGTGATGAATAAGTTTTTTCCTGGTGTTGGAGGACGTGTCATCTCGATGGCAGTAACTCGTGTTGGGTTGGGGGTTGTTCCCTTGTAGCTCTGGGGTGGGGTTATTTTTTATCTTCATAAATGCGATGTGGAAGAAGAGGTAATTTATATTTGGCCTTCTGGTTTGTTCTGGGGCTGCTTATGTGATTTGCAGGCTGGAGGTAGACTGAGTGGACAGTGGTTGCAAGTTTGTAGGTTTGGGATGTTGCAGGAGAAGTGTAATCGGCGAGAAACTGATCACATGTTCTCTGTCTTGCGGGGGTATATAATTGCTTGCCCTTGAGTCGTTTTCTTTGATGCGGGGGAGGTAGTCATTTTCTTTGATGTGGTGGAGATGGTGGAGGTAGGTGGAGATCTCGGTATGTTGGCTGTGGCGGTAGTGGTGGTGGTGATGGTGGTGGAGATGGTGGAGGTAGAGGTGGTGATCTCGGTATGTTGGCTGTGGCGGTGTAGAGGTGGAGATCTTGGTATGTTGTCTGTGCTGGTAGGTGTGGCAACAGTGTTGGTGGTGATGGTGGTGGAGATGGTGGAGGTAGAGGTGGAGATCTCGGTATGTTGGCTGTGGTGGTGGTGAGAAGCTTTTCTGTTATTTCACTAGGCCTACATATGTGGGGCCTCTATCCATACTCCTACGTGTACGTTGAGGGGGGAGATTGGTGCATCTGAAATGAAAACAAGGATTATGAAAAATAAATTGAACTTTGTAAAATGTATACATAAAAAAGAAGGATCAGTGGTCAAAGCAGCATATGGTGAAATGAAAAGATCCCACAGAAAAGACGAATGGGTGAAAGAAACTAAGGAGGCATTTGAAAAGGTAAACATCTGAGAAACAGAAATAACTGATATGAGTGAACAGAAAATAAAGGATATAGTTAATAAGTTGGACTCAAATCAGTGGAAACAAGAACTGGAGCTAAAATCTAGCGTAAAATTGTAACAAGAAATAAAAATAAAATTAAGGAAGAAAACTTACGATAACACTCCATCTTCAGTGACCCTATTCAGATGACGCACAAATACTCTACAGCTCAACGACCGAAGGAGGTTTAGTGGGGAGGACACCAAGTGTATAGCATGCCGGGCAGCAAATGAAAATTTAGAGCATTTCATCCTTTATTGTGAATATTACCAGCAGATAAGAAACGATATAGTAATTTGTTTGAAAGACCATATACAGAAAATATATTAGCACAAATACTATTTGGAGACAGTGAAAAAAAGCAAGAAGTGAAACGAAAAATATATAGTATGTGGACGAAAAGAGAAATACTAAGAAAACAAAATTAAGCTCAATTAGACTTTTTTAAAAGTAAACGCCAATAGGGGGGGGGGGGGGCCGTTATAATGGTGATCTCCCCGAACAAACACCAGAACCAGAACCAGAATTCTAAATCTATTATACAAGATTTATTCAATACATATATATACAGTATATATATATACTGTATATACAGTATATATATATATATACAGTATATACTGTATATACTGTATCTATATTATTAAATCAGTTCGTGTGTCTGTTTGTCTGTCTGTGTGTTCTTAACTCGGCAACGGCGAGGGGGGGGTATTGAACTAGCTCCCCATGGGCGAGCATATTGGCTCCATTCAGGCCTATAATTGTCATTTTACGATAAACATCGTTATTACTTATTCATATGAGCCTATTTTATCTTCACTATGAAGACAGTAACCTTTAACAACAATAAAACAAGTGAAAATATAATTTTTCTGGTCAAAATCGCGAATATAGATGGACCAGCCCATTCATGAATTATGGAGAAAATTGAGGCAACCCCTCCCTCCATGAGACCTCAAGCCACACTGAGCCTACTCATACACACACTCGGTCATGTAACACACCCGCTAGGCACGTAAGCACATCCTCCACACAGTTTGCTAATGTTAGCACAAAAATATACCAACGAATTAGGGAATAACAGGGAAAATAGGTGATAATTGAAGGGGGAGGGGAAAGGGAGGAAGGAGGGGATGTGGAGTGATATGAGGTATAGGGAAAAAAAAAAAAAAAAAAAAAAAAATTAAGTCCAGGAGCAGCATGGTGGTGACATACAGTGACGTAGCACACCCAGTATTAACTTTGTCTGACTTTTTTTTCAGGTTGAGATACACCTAAGAAACATTCCTAGCCCTGTTGTAGTGGTGAATTGTGGTATAGGTAATTTCAATTTGGTACGAGCGATAGAACATACCGAGGGTACGCGGCGGACTTTCGGAAAACTAAATATTCAAAAATAGTGATATCTTTCTACATAATAAAGCTACATACTTCATTTTGGTGTCAAAATGTAAGGAATAACAAGATATATACAGAAAATAACACTTGGTGGCCAGATATTTGATCTTATGAACAACAAAATGAAAAAATTCAAATAATTCAACCAAAAAATACTTCGGTTTCGCCGCAGTCAATATAGACAAATGATAATATTCTCAAAACTATAGCACCTAGTTACATGTTTGATGTACCAAAATCATCCTCTGCTATTCCCTCAAATAACCAAACCAAATAACTGACTCACTTCTATACATAAGGTTTATTAATCACCACAAACAAAAACCAACCCCCTAATTTTGTGCGGACGGTAAAATTGTCGCAATTTAAGGATTATCAAGTTTTGCATCTCACTTTACAAGTTTGTGATGTTAGTTATGACCCAGTTATGATTGTAATATTATATTATAGTAACATAAGTAACTACCACACATTTGCAACCATTTTTTTCCAGAAATTACTATGGTCAAATAAAGCACATGAAGGATAAAACCGAAGTTTCCTACATTGCGCACAATCATTTATAGCATTAAATCACTTGCTTTTATTTTACCAGAGTGAGAGCTTTAACAGACTACCACTAATCATCAATGTCAGAGTCATCTGTAACGTCCATGTGAGTGTTTTCACAAGATTCGCCTGCCATGCACAAGCAAGCTTCTGTGCAAACCAAATTGTTTGCTTTGCACTGACATAGGTAATTTCTCCTGCATGCAGATTTTTTGCACTTGCACAATATAAGCTCCAAAATTGCAGACGGAGCAGGTTCCTTTGACATCAGAACAGGCCTGATAACTCCATTGACAAGCTCCCAACCATGCCCATTTGGTGATGGTAGATTCTGAATAGCACTCAGTGATTTCTTCCAAACAAATGCTTGAAAATTTGCCCTCTCTATGTGATGTCCAAGACTGTTTGACGTTGGTGGAAAGTTTTCGTTTTGTTTCTGTTTTTGGCAAAACAAGAAGTACCTGGTTTCATCAGCAGTGGCGCGAGCGTTTGTGGTGTACATGGCACAGATTAGTTTTTCGCATGACGTTTGGCACTCCTTCGACAGTTCCAAAGTACCTCCAAGCTGAGACATGCTTTGTTGATGCTCGGGAGAGGCCTTGAGCAACTCGAATCCTTTTTTCTTTCCAATGCCAGACAATGCACTGGTGCTGTCACCACCGGTTACAGAATGGAATCCTGGCAGAGCAGTACACATGGATGGCCCAAGTTGATTTGCAATTGTATGCACTGGCAAATATCGCAACTTGTCTTTCGTACCTGTTCGAAACCACAGTTCGGGACAGTGCAGTGACGTGAAGAAGTGGATGCTAAGTACTGCTACATCTGTATCGGGTGACTGTATCACCACTCGATCATGATTCTGAGAGGCATGTAGGGCATGTAATAGTATGCGCGTATCTGCTTCCTCGTGATCAGAGCGCAGCTCATCCAGAACTTTGGAGTTGCCCAAAGTGAGCTTCACAACTCTCAAGGGATCACGAAAACCGCCAGCCAGAACAACTGTTTTGCCCACTGGGAGCGCATCCGTACATGTATCGTTCCACTTCTGGCAAAGAAAATCTGTCAGGTTGGCCTTGTTGACAGGGTTGTTAAGGAACTTGCTCCACTGGCTTGGTATTGGAGTGTTTTCCCCGGCAATTTTGATCTCCAGTGACGTGGACGATCCTCGTTTTGAACGTGTCTGTTCTTTGATGGAAGGTTTCTTGTCGTATCGGTCAAAAACGATGTCAATTCGATGGCAGTCATTCTGATTAAGAGCTCTTGTGAAAGCTTCCCAATACATCTCTGCCAAGGCACCAAATGTTGCCACTCCGGCAACCTTGATCATCTGGACCATAGCCATGGCATCCACAATGATTGCAGTGAGAGGTGGTGGTTCCAAACTGGGTAGCCTTTGGAAGTTATCTATGTCTTTCTCCAGTATGGCAAGCAAGGCACTCTTGGTATTTGCTCGCAGAGTTCCATCTGCATGGGCCAAGGAAAATGGAACAGCTGACAGTTCATGTGTGAGTATGTATCTGAGATCAACATCCCTTGATTTCGCTGCTATTATCAATCGTCCAAACAGTTGCCTGTCTGCATTGACAATTTGTGCTTTTTCGTCTTTTGTCTTTACTTGTTTCTTTTGAGCAACAGTTGCAAAGATTTTCAACTTTAGTTGTGGTATTGGATCCCAGAATCTTTTGGTCTGTGTGTTTAGACGTTCCTCAACGAAGGTTTTCATGTGACTTCGACCAAGCTCGACCGCACGCACTAGCTTATCTGTGACGTCAGATGGCATTACAACACCGGTAGCGATATTCACAAGTTGCAGAACTTCATTGCTGACGGTTTGTTCCAGGGAGAAAGGATTCATCATCAGTTCAGATGAAAACATCGAGAGCAATTTCTGTACATCTGATTCATCCCTATTCATCCGTCGTCTCCCAGACTCTTTGTGTGTTCCAACGTGTTCATTGCCGTTCAAGCCACACATGTCCTTTGTTGCTGTTGTAATGGCTGCTCTTTGATGACTGGTGAGGAACCATCGTTCCAGGGCTCCTGACTTTTGTGTGATTCCGATGATCCCTCCTTGTTTCTTTGAATCCAAGTTTACACTTTGCTCCAAGGCCATATCTGTCCATACCTGGCTGAACGGTTGAGTAGACCGACTCACTGTATGGTTGCCATCCATGAATTCTGCATGGACCCTGGGATGTGTGTCCTGCAGCTTTCGCATATCTGTGAGGTAGATTGGGATCCATTTCGAGTAATTGGGTCGATCCATGGCAAAAAAGTATGGCATCATCGCAGCAGTAAAAGACAAATGTGCCTCCCAGTCTGCAGTTCTCTCTGCTTGGATGAAGCCAAGTAAAACCTTGATCATGTCGATGTAAGTGTTCCAGAAAGCAAAGACATTTGATTGTGACACTCCTTCAGCTTTGAAAGCTTCAAACAGTTCTTGAGGTTTCTGCATTTGCATACATACTTTGTGGAATGCTTCCTGTATAGTTTCACTGGTGGTGTTCTCTCTGCAATTCAAAATTGTCTCATTGATTGCATCAAGTTCTAGCTCTGTGAAGCTGTCATCGCCTTGATCTTTGCGTTTGAGCCAGTCTGTGAACGCCTGCCACTGGAGTCGTAGCATTGCTTCAAGAAGCAATTTGTGTCCTCTAACACCACGGTTGTACGATTTACCATGAAGAAGACCAGATGCTGTGCTGGGGCCATATGTACCTGATTCTATGAGGAGATCTTCTACGCCGGAATTTGAAAACAATTTCCCAATGACAGCTAAGTAGTTAAGGGCAATGTGGAATCCACCAAGTCTGATTACGATGTCCTTGAATTCATCAGGATGGCGCCACTGCAGCTCTTTCGCCTTAACGTAGATGGCCAAATCAAACGTAATGACTGTGTCTCGCTGACCAAGCAGATTTGTCATTGTTTGAGCTTGTTTGAGGACTGTGTAGACAATGCTGAACTCTGTTGGCGATCCGGGAATCATTGGACAATATCCCACTTCAGTCATGCATGGATTAACCTGTGCTACAAGGGCATTGAAGGCACTCCAACTAGGTACTGTTTGCGTTGCTGGATCACACATGAGATCAATTGTGAAGAGCTTTGTTGGACACATTCGAACAATCGCCCATGCAAGGTCCATGTCTATTTTGTCTATGCTTGCTTTGTCCTGCTCATACCAATCCTGCTTTATGCCCTCAATAAAAAACTTGACAGGTGGTCTTTTTCCAAATATCCCACATTATAAAATATCCTGTGCATTGCCTGTCATTGCCAGGCTTCTCTTCCTTACAGTATGGTCTGCACATACTGATTTCTGTGGTCTTGGGCCAAACTGTCGTCTCTGATACATCACTACCGTTGTTGAGTGTGTCGTCTGTTTTCCGTCTAAGGTGTGCTCCAGAAAATCATTATTGTCTCCTGCCATCTGAACGAATCCACCAGGTACAATATTCGTTGGTATGATGACACCGTGGGATTTCGATTGTGCTACAACTTCCATGGCCAGGCTTGTGTCCATCACTTCGACATCATCATATGAAACACAATGTCCCATTCGATTGAGTATAGTGACAACTTGTTTGGAGCCTGTAATGTGCCTCATAGTCATTGCCAAACTAACATGCTTGGGCATTTTCTTCCTTCCATGTGATGCAGCATGCACTATGTCTTGACAGGTCATGAGGATATGTCTTTCATCTACTTCCTTACTTCATTGTGAGTTAATGTCTCCATATTCGTCAAGGTCCATCTTCTTTTCTGCAATGAGCCATCTTAGAATCCAGTAGAGACTCTGTGGAATTATTTCCTTTGCTCTTCTTAGGGTAAGGTCATCGACATCAACGGGCTTCATGTTGATTCCTTTGCAGTCTTTCACATCGGTTTTGATGATCTGTGATGCATGATACAAAATCTGTTTTGATGTGTATGGACTAGCTGCTTGCTGACTAAGATCTGTTTCCTGAATTTTTGCTTGTTTTGTGTGTGCGGTGGCAGATGCATTAATTACATCCTGCAAAGACACATCACTCGAATACACAAGCTCTGGTTTTGATGGATTTGGTTGTTGGTGAAAGACAATCGACGTCTGAAAGTGATTTTGTAACCTGCTTTTGAGTCTCGCTGTTCGATAACTATCTGCACAGACATGTTTTTCTTCCAGTAGCGACTTGAACCGGCTCAACAAAAACGTCATGGTATAAGCTTTTCCAGCTTTGAGATCTGGGCTTATTTCAGTCACCAACTCACTGAAGCATTCAGAAAAGATGTCCTCATCAACGGATTGCTTGTAGGATGTGTAGCTTATGTTTCGCCTTGCTGTGTACTGTGCTTTGCAGTTCTGGTGATATTTGGCTTCAGCTGCTATCAGATCGACACCTCGTATTTTTGTAAGCATTTCAAGATCTACCTTTTCCTCAGCTGAATTAAGTATAACCTGACATGCGGAGAAAGTTGTCACATTAAGTAGCTTTGTTTCTTTCTTGTGGCTTTTTTTCTGACAAAACATACACATGGACCAGTCCATTCCACCACTTTGAGATCTGGACGACCGTCTGTGGTCATCATCCCTTGTATCGCCGGCCTCTACACCAGTATCAAAGGCTGTTTCGAGTGTTTTTTTCTTTATGTAGCTCAGATTACGTGTACTAGTGTATTTAGCATAGCAGTTTCTGTGCCAGGTTATGTTGACCTCGGACAAGTTTTCATGTTGCACGCGATCACTAACTTCATCCTGTCATTGTCGCATTGCATCCTGAAACCTAGTGATGCCTATACTGGTTGCACTACTAACTGTCTCTTTCTTATGCAGTTGACATATAACACACTTGTTCCAGTCTGTTGCCTTTGTCGTTTTGCAGGTAGTAGACGCATCCCCGAATGTTCATCACTACTGTCACTCTCCATCGTCAGTGTTTCTGAAAAAGTAAACAGAAACAAAATTAGTACCATGCGAATGAATTATTTCAAATTCATTACCTAACTAGATAGAATGTAGCATTTGACTGCAGCTGAAATATGAAAAAAAAAATAATAATTACTGTTTACCGTATCTAGTGTTATTTAATAATTTATTTTGAACAAAATTTTAGTAGTAAAATTCTTAATAACCAGTTGGGTTCTATGTTTATGAAACACGGTCGATCCAGTTTTATCCCTGCATTGCTGTTGTATAGAAACCTGCACGATGAACATGTACGAATTTGTGGCTGAAAAAAAGTCTATTAACCCTGGAACATGAGACCGATGATAGAAAACTTCATTTTCTTCCTTGATTTGCTTGATTTGACCATAGTAGTTTCTGCAAATTGGTTTGCAAATGTGTGTTAGTGACTTATGTTACTATAATATAATATAACAATCATAGCTGGGCCATAACTAACATCACAAACTTGTACAGTGAGATTCAAAACTTGATAATCCTTAAATTGCGACAATTTTATCGTCCGCACAAAATTAGGGGGTTGGGTTATGTTTGTGGTGATAAACAAACCTTATGTATAGAAGTGAGTCAGTTATTTGGTCTGGTTATTTGAGGGAATAGCAGAGAATGATTTTGGTACATCAAACATGTAACTAGGTGCTATAGTTTTGAGAATATTATCATTTGTGTATATTGACCGCGGCGAAACCGAAGTATTTTTTGGTTGAATTATTTGAGTTTTTTTCATTTTGTTGTTCATAAGATCAAAGATATGGCTACCAAGTGTTATTTTCAGTATACATCTTGTTATTCCTTACATTTTGACACCAAAATGAAGTATGTAGCTTTATTATGTAGAAAGATATCACTATTTTTGAATATTTAGTTTTCCGAAAGTCCGCCGCGTACCCTCGGTATGTTCTATCGCTCGTACCAAATTACCTATACCACAATTCACCACTACAACAGGGCTAGGAATGTTTCTTAGGTGTATCTCAACCTGAAAAAAAAGTCAGATAAAGTTAATACTGGGTGTGCTACGTTTTCGTATTTCTAGGCCACTTTTGAATATCTGCTCCCGGACTATAATAGGCGGCCGCAGTTTTGGACCTGGGGAGCTGAAACTTTGCATGTGGGTGTCAATTGACCTGGGTCAGGTCATAGAGGGGGTGAGGCCACGATCGGAGGTCGTTTCGAGGCCAAAATTGAAAAGAAATTGAAAAAAATGGCCGTTTGGGGCAGAAGGAGGCCTCCGATCGAAAAGGTGTATGGAACGAAAGTTGTTCCCAGCCCCCCAAAATGGGGGTACGGATGAGGTCAGATCCAAAATCGGAGGTCATTTAGCGGCCGAAATCGAGGTCGCCGTTTAATGAGGCACAGGGAGGTCGAGGCCGGTGATTATGGTAGTAGTAGTATTGTGATGATTGTGGTAGTAGTGATTGATGATGGTGATTATGGTAGTAGTAGTGGTGGTAGTAGTGATGGTGATTATAGTAGAATTTAAACCCGGGCAACGCCGGGTACCCCTGCTAGTATATATATATATATATATTGTTACGGCCCTACAGTGCTGAACCCAAGAGATTAAAATTCAAACACCGGCAACAACGACATGCAGTTGCGATCAGAAGGCCAGAAGGGTTATTATCATAAATAATGAAGAAGGATGATATCAAACACCACTAATTTTCGTATTAATTATATTACTATTAACTATGGAAAACGAACAGGTTGATAAGCACAATAATTTAGTTAATCAAGGCAAAGAATAATAGTTGACTAAGCACCGAGTGAAGGCTTCGAGTAAATGCACTCGATACAAGGAATGAACGCTACACAAAAAGAACATTTGAAGACAACGGTTAATCAACACTTAGCACACTGAATATAAACTGCGAATTATTCTTAGTACTGTACACTGAAAGTAAACTGAATCACACTCAATTACAGACAGACATATGATACCATATAATATCACCACAGAGCGACACACGAACGCAACCTCACGGACATTTATTTAACATTGATTGACAAGCTGCCGTGCTCAGATAATTATCGCCAGATAACGCTCGGACGTCGTGTGCACTCAAGAACACGAATCAGTGTTTGTTACACAGTACACAATACACCAAAATACACAGAGCTCCACACATGCACTAGGGCTCGTTACACGTACACAATAACGTACCTATGCTGTCTCATCTCCCCTTCAAAGGATATAACAGAACACTCACTTACTTGTACAACTCACAAACTAGGAGACAGCACGGCACGCACACCCAGGGGTGAGCCCAGACCAGAGCGAAGGGGTTCCTTCCACCTCCGTCTACTGGAACGCTCAGGCACACACTAACTCTATAACTCTTACCTCCTAACCGACATCTCCTCCCTAAGCCCTACTTTCGGCAAGAAATATGGAGTCACACTCATCTATATAACAGAGTCACACGAAATATCTGATAAAGGTCTCCTGTCGTGGGAAGCATAGATTTTCCCAGGCCTCCATGGTCCACGTGTGTACGTGGGTGGACTATTCCCACGGCTCGTTTGGTGTTGACGCGGTCTACCCGACACCTGGGTAGATTAAGGACTCCTCTCTCTCTCCTCCCTCCTTCTACTGCTGTCTGGGTTACCTTACAATATACAGTATATATATATATACTGTATATATATATATATACTTTCCAATGCCATTTCATCATCATCTCCGACGCCGTAATTGTTTCCCCCTGGGAAACCCCCGCTAAAGGATGGCCATGACAGAAACATCTCCAGGCTACTTTGTCAAGACATGCCTCCTTTGCCCGTGCCACAATACCCCTTCCACTACGTGGAAGTTTTTCTTCAATATATTTTTCTACTTTCTTTTCCCATACCATAGGTGGTCTTCCACTACTAGCTGTTCCTCTAGCTGACTAGCTGACTCCCATAGATCTTTCTTGGCATTCTGTTTTCATCCATTCTCTGAACATGACCATACCACCTCAAAGTAGCCTACTTCTCTTTATCCACTCAACCTCTCCACAATCAATGCCTAAAGCTTGCTCTTCCATTCCAAAGGACTCATACACTTCCCTATTACTTGTCCCATCTAGCCTATTCACACCAGCTGCCATTCTGAAAAATCTCATCTCCACAGCTCTCAGTTTGGAGAGGTCCTCGTCACTTGCTGTCCATGTTTCACTTCCATTAGAGTGTTGGGAGCAGCACACTGTTTCTCATTGACTTTTTAGTTTCCTGACTAACCATTTTTCCTTTGAGAATACTATCATTTCTCCAATCACCTTTCTCCCTTGCATTTTTCTCTCTTTTATCTCACTCTCCATTTTACCATATTTGCATAGTACAGCTCCCAAATACTTGAAGCTTTCAACCTCTTCCAGTACTTCATTTTTCATTTTTATTTTACAACTTTTCTCATGTTCCTTCTTAATTCTATATTTTGCCCTAAAATCTATGGTTTCATGCATTCTTCTCTCAAACACCATTACCTTACATTTCCCTACATTGACCTTTAACTTTCTCTTTTCACATACCGTCAAAGTCTGTGACCACTTTCTGAAGCTCTTCTACATTTTCCGCCAACAGGACTGCATCATCCGCATATAGGCATGTTAAAATCTTCCATGCTCTTCCCTCTGATTCCAGTCTAGCTCCAACTCCCATTGATCCCGCCGTAAATTCTCTAATCACACCGTCCATGTATATATTGAACAACCAAGCTGACATGACACATCCCTGTCTTACTCCTACATTGACCTCAAAACTTTCACTTAACTTATCCCCTACCTTCACATTTGCCATTGCATTCTTATAAAAAGATTTTACTGCCATTAGCAACTTTCCTCCCACACCATATACTGTTAACACATCCCACAGACCTTCCCAGTCTACTTTGTCATAGGCTTTTTCTAAATCCATGAATGCTGCATAGAGTTTTCTGTTCTTGGCCAGATACTTCTCTACTAACAAATGCATTGAGGCTATCTGGTCAACGCAGCCCCTGCCCTTTCTGAAACCTCCCTGTTCCTCGCCTATTTTGTCATCCTTTATCTTCTGTAGTCTCTCTGTTACTACACTTGCGTATACCTTTCCAGGTATGCTAAGCAGCTTCTTCTCCTCCATATCTCAGCATCTCACCTGGGATATTATCTACTCCAGCAGCTTTGCCCATTTTAAGTCTATTGATTGCTTCTTTTACTTCTTCTCTGCTTATCTGGCTTTCAACTACCCTGTTTATTCTACCTCTCTCCATTCCCATGGATGAGGTTTTTGCCTTCCCCCTACTCTTTACAGCTAAGCTACAAAAATTATCTTTCCATACTACACCATCACCCTCCACTACCTTCCCATTCATGTCCCTCATTCTACCACCTGAGACACTATTAGTCTTCTTCCCTCTGGCTTCTTTAACAGCTTTGTAGTATGCTTTCTTGTCATTCAGAAACTGTTCACTAATCTTTTTCCCATATTCCTCATCTGCCTTCCTTTTAGCGTCTTGTATCGTCCTCTTCACTCTGTTTCAAATATTTATATTCTTCTTTCCTCGCATCTCTAGTTTCTCTAGGTATATTCTTTTGCAGCATACTCTTTCTCAACCCTTTCTTCTTTTTCACTATTTCTTCTATCTCTTTGCTAAACCATGCGTTACCTTTCTTCTTCCACATTTTAAATGTTTTCTTCCCACATACTTTCTCAGCTGCTTTAATCATGGAGTCTCTTGTACCTTTTCATACTTCGTCTACAGTATTTCCCAGATCTATCATCACATCCATGTCCTTTATGGTCTCTTTCAGGATATCCTTGTATTTTGTTGCATTACATTCTTCATTTAATTGTCTCACTTTTATTATTCTACTGTCAGTTTTCTCTCTTTCCTCTCATGTTTCAACTCCTTCCTTATCCTCACTTTTGTCAGCACTGTACTGTATAGTGATCTGATCCCGTCAGCTTTTGAATTAAAAATTCTTCCTTTCAGTCCGGAATCCATCATGGCGTAGTCAATTAGAAATTTCTGTTCCTGCTCACCTTCACCTCTGTGCCATGTATATCTATGTATGTGACGATGTTCAAAACACGTGTTAGCCAGAAACATTTCCCTCTCTGCACATACTTCTAAAAGGAAATCACCATTCATATTTCTACCCTCCACACCCCATTTACCCACTATACCTTCTATCTCCTCGTTTCCAACTCTACCATTCATGTCACCTACTAATATTACCTGTGAACACTCTTGTCTTTCTCTTATATATTTATTGACTTTATTCCAAAATTTTCTATTTTCTTCCAAACCTTTCTCAGTTTCTTGGTTGACTGGTGCATAGACACACATAAAAGTATACCTATCTATCCCGATCTTGCACTCGCACCATACAATTTTTGAGTCCACGCATCCATAGTTTTTCACACACTTCTTCAACCTTTCTGACAAAATTACTGCTACCCCTTCCTTTTTCTTACATTTATATCCTGCATCCAATCCAGACCAGACAACCCATCCTTCCCCACCCATTTCAATACACTATTATAGCTAAAACAGTTTGACGCCTATCTGAAAGCTCAACATAGATGCGCACACAAACTATATAATCAGCACAGCAGCTACTACTGATCATTGTTTGTCTAAACTCCATCAGAGAAAGAAGCTTATTAGTAAGCTCCCTCAGCGCACACTACAGCGCACTTTTAGGCTGCTAATTTTCGATCAACGTAGCCTATTATTATAAGCTACTTATATATTTGTTCTTTAATGATGACTTCATATAACTACTTGGCGACCATGAGTGGTGTGGATAAGCTAATTCGTACCCGAGATGCGATCATGGCTGACACAGAGATCCTTGCATGGCTTGGTCGAGGTATGTCTGGGTGGGCTTCTCGGGTGACCTACAAGGGAGTTGAAGCCTGCATGAAGGAAGCTTGGGACTGTGACGAATTCAAAGACAATTTCATGTGGGAGGCCAAGGCTTTGTGCATAGTTGATGGTGCAGCTGGGGCACCTAAGCTACTGGCTGCTAGTGAGGATGGCTCGGTGCTTATCATGGAGTACTGTGACGGCTACACTCTTTGCAAGTTCGCTGCTCAAGTTGGCTCTAGCGAGGACCGCACCAAAGTTGCCCAGCACGTCAAGCTCGCGTTTGAGGCTCTGCACAAGATCGGATACGCTCACGGGGACATCCACGGTGACAATGTTATAGTGTATGGTGGCCTGGGACAGCACCACATTAGACTCATTGACTTTGGCCGATGCAGAGAGTTGGACGAGGAGGATGTTGTTGACGAATTGCAGGATGTTAAGCACCTGTTGATGGCGGTTAAAATTCTTTGACATCACTGGAAAATATTAGTTAAGGACGCTCTTTGCACTTTATTCTGGCCATTATTCCTTAGAAGATACAATGATGCTTTTTTTCTGGTTATTATTGGATTATTTTATTCATATTAGAAAGGCTATATGGAAGTCAGATGGTTAATTGAGATATTCTATACCCTTATAATTTAATAGTGGCCCCTCCATCATTGACGATATGCCTATTAGTATAATAGTCTCCCATCAAACACCGCGGTCGCTAGTTTGAATCTACCGCACGGGAGGACAGGAGTACTAACCTCATAAGTGCAACGCGTATTCTCTTATGGAATCGTCTTTATGATTGGGTACTCACTACGAAAAAACTTCGTAAAAAAAATTAAATTAAAATTAACTTAATAATTGATATACTCAAGCTCTCCCATGCGTGGATTTCTTGCGTGTGGATTCCTGACGCTGGCCCTCTAGCGTCCATACTTCCTTCCTCCTCCCGCGTCCGTTACGTGAGGGTGGGTTACTCTGTGCTCCTGCTTCATTCTTCGTTCGATCGCTTCTAGTGAGTCCTTGCTCATTCGTATACATCTGAGTTGTATTGAACATGTTTTTAGATTAGCTAGCACAGACTACCCCATTGGTACGTCCGCAGGAGGTTGGTAAATTAGGGTACTATTGTAACAGGCGCCTACGTATCCCAGGATCATCGCGCCATGTTTGTTATTGTGTGTTTTGTTTTGCGCCTTTAACTTTCTGATAGTTATTTACGAGGCTACCATTCCACAAGTTTATGCTTCAGGCCATCATTATGAGGTAGTTGCATAGTTTATTTTAGCAGATGCTCTAGTTCAAGGGTTGCCACACGTGGTGTGGAATCTTCTGGAGTCCGTATCTGCGCGTGGGCCCCTATTTGTTAGTAGTCTTGGCAAATCCAACGTCAAGGCTATTAACCTAATTGCAATGACGACTTGTCTATTTTGACTGCTATGTCGTCATTCCAACCGCGGTTAAAAAGAAAACGTCTAGAGTCTACTCCTTATCTTGCTCTAGGAGACGTTGTACATTAACCAAAACTACCACCGAAGGTGAAAAAAGTATAGAAGAGAAGAAAAAGGGGTTTACCTTAGTTACCGCTCAAGGCCCATCCCGTGTTCCGTCATGCGCCGATCCCTGTCGAACGTGCGCATGAGCGACCCTCTCTTGTTATCATTTTTTCACGCGTCGCCATTGTTGAGTCCGCTTTTGTTGTGCTCCTTCAATTCACCCTGTTTTAGGTTCGTTTCGGCTTTTCTGGCCTTCTTTTTGTTAGACAGATGTTACGTGATCTAGGACACACGTAAATGGGCTCCTCAGTGTGTTTAATGGAGACGCGTGTGGAAATAGCTACCGAAGGTACGGGGGCGCCTGGCGTTCCTCGTATGTGTTTTTCATTCCTTTCTCTTTTCATATTCTTTTTTCCTGTTAGTCTGGGCATAGTTTAGCTTATTTTAGCCTAGCTTGTTTCTCATTCAGGAATTGCTATGCCCTATGAGTTTTCATATTTTCATAGCCTAGGTGTACAGTTGGTTCACAATCTGAGATTTCGTGGTGGCGGTGCTGTTTGTAGGGTTTGTGTCGGCCGCATTATTAGCGTTATTCCCGAGTCCCCCCTTACGAGCCTTCACTGTGTCTCAAGGGCCTGGGCGCTTGGTGGTTCGTGATATCCAGGGGTACCCTACGGGGGCCTCTCCCTCACACCACAGGGTTTTTCGCCCCTGACACATTCTCTCCTCACGGCTAGGCCACCCTTTTTCTCGCCAGTTTCATTTACTGGTTTTTGTGTTCCCTTACTGTTTTCACCTCCATCCTTTCATTCCCTTTTGCCCAATCCTGGGGTACCCTACGGGGGCCCCTGTTTGTGCCGCACCACCCTTCCTGCCACTTCTCCTCATGGGCTTTGTTCTATCTCTGTGGGTGGGGTGGTTCCTGGGGGATGTGCCTCCTCTCCCCTGGTGTGTCTTCCTTGCCTCTCCCTTGACCGGTTGAGTCAGGATATTCAAGGAAGACACTGCTCAGCTTGATGGCCATCGTCTCTTGGAGTCATAAGGAGTTGACGCTTTTTTCTGGGCCTGTGTTGGTATTACCTAGACGCTCCTCTCGCTTTTTCGGCGCCAGACCATCTCGGCCGGTCCCGCAAATTTGCGGAGTGCTCGATTCGGTCCACGGACGATTCGGCTCCCCGCAAATTTGCGGAGATCGCTGGGGGGTCTCGCGGTGAGGCGGGAGGGTTGTGTCGGTACGGTTATGCCTCCATTGGCCCGCAAATTTGCGGTTATAGTTGGCTTTCCCGGTGACCCTTTTTTGTGTCATCTTGTTGCCTGGTACTATATTGGTGTATGCACTTGCCTGGTGTTATGGACCCTGCATGTGAGGTGTTGAGTGGTGGTTAACACTTTCTCCATCTTTGCAGGTTTCTGCTTGTGCTCTTCCGCCTCACCCGCCCTCCTCACCTCCATCGGTGCTCCCGGTTTAGAGTGAGTACGACTTCCAGTTTGCATGTGTGTTCCTGTTTACCCATGCTCATTCCCTGGTTTTTATTGGACATTATCTTCACTTACTCCGTCAACGTGCTGCTTATGGTGTGTGTTCTTCCATTGCAGGTGGGATGCCTTGCTTTCGCCAGGGCTGTGGCTCCCCGTGCTTGGACTGCCACAGGTCCTGCTTGCGGCATTCGCAATGTGTGTCCTCTACGGCCTACCTCCCGGCTTTGTGTGGCCCGTGTATGGACCTGGTGGATGTGGTGGACCATCACCCTGGTTCCTCTGACGCGGCGGTGGCCTCTGCATCCCTTCAGTCTGTGTGGGCGGTGGTCTCCCACCACATCAGGACTGTGGGCCACCGTTCCCCGGCCTTTGTTGACGACCGGATCCGCATCGCCCTGGGCATCCCTGACCCGTCTGGGGGCCGTTTACCTGGCCCTCTCCCTGCTCGGGCCCTCCTCCCTGGGTCCCGTGGTCGGTCGTCGCATCGTCGGGTGGATCCCCAGCTCCGTCCACGCTCTCGCTCTCCTCGTCGCTCGTCCTCTACTGCCCCTCCTCGTCCTCCTGCTCACCTTGACTCCGCCATTCGCCCTCGTCATGGTTCTCGCCCTGAGGCCGGGGTTAGCGTCTCTGCCCCTGTACGCCCTCCCCTGGCCTCTCCGGATAGGGGCTCTACTACCTTCCGCCCGCTTCCCCTGCACAAAAGACGTCCTCTTCATTTGTCCTCTACGCGCGCGGATGTTCATGCTGTAGCTGGCCCTCTGCTCCCTCCTTCTACTCTGTCCAGGAGGGTCCGCCAGGATGTAGTTGCTTCTCCTCCTACTTCTCCTGCTTCGGTGCCTCTTCTTCCTTCTAGGTCTCGTCCCAAGGTGGAGGTTCCTCCCTCCTCCGCCTCGGTGTCGGGCCGCCCTGTTCTCTCAGCCCCGGGGATCCTTGCTCTGTTTCCCCCCGCGGCTCCTTCTGACCTCCTTTCACCCGGCCAGCCTTCCCCCTCCCGTCATCCTGCTCCTCTTCCTTCTTCTATTCCTGATCTTCGCTTGCCGGCTCCCCGTGAGGGTACCCCGCCGCTTGACTCGGTAGAGTATAGCGAGGTTTCGGGGTCCCCTTTCTCGGGGGCTGACGTGTCGCTGGAAGAGGGGGATGGTGATGTTTCCCCCTCGGGCGTTAGTGATCGGGAACGAGACCCTCAGGACCGTCACGGCCGTCGTCGCTCGCCTTCTTTGGGCCGCGACGCTGCTGTTTCGTGTCATGGGTCTCGCTCACGCTCACGCTCGCCCCTGCGGGCCGAACTATCTTCGGGGGGGTCGCCTCTCTCGGATCGATTTTCGGCTATGCAGGGGTGGGTTGTGTCACACTTCGACGCGCGCTTGGAGGCGATGCAAGAATCCCTCTTATCGCGCTTCTTGGCGGTGACACAACCTCAGCGCCTCACCCAACCTGCCCCTGCTTTGGTCCCCCTCCCCTCTGCGGTGGACCACATTCCTTCTCGCCCTGCTTCTCCGCCTGCCCGGTCGTCGGCTAGTACTGCTCCTGCCCTGGCTCAGGTGGTTGCCCCTACTGTCTCACATGCGGGGGTCCTCCGTCTGCTAGGGCAGGGTCCGCGCTTGCCCCCCATCCAAAAGGCCAAGGTCCCGTCGCGGACTATGCCGCTCCTCTATGGCTCCTTGGCTGTTTGGAAGGGGGTGCAGGCCTCCCACCCGGAGCGTGCTACCGACTTCCCGTCAGGTGAGAGGGCCCTACCTTTGGACTGGTCGGTCCAAATAAATGATAAAATGCAGTTCAGGGCGATCAGGGTGGATGGTCAGGTGGCCGACGTGGAGGTGCGGGCGTACCCGACAAGGACTGACCTTCAGTACTTCTCGGTGAAGCCCAAGCCCCCGTCTGCTCCTCGGACTAAGCTCTGGTCAGACTTCAGCCGCCAGGACATCCTTCAGGATGTTCAGTCCCTGGCTGTGTTAACGGGACTGTCCTCCTATGGGACGGGTTTGTGCGACGACGGTAAGCCTGGCTTGGCCGTCGTGCTCGATAACCCTCTCCCATTGGAGGCCTGGTTTGCTGAGGCCTTAGACTTTGCCAACCGTTCCGTCGACAGATCTATTTCAGTCCCTCCCCCAGAGTCGTCACTGCTTTTGCCTCCTCTGGTATCTGTCGGCAGATTGGATGGCAAGTTCTGGTCCTGGATTAGCGCTCCCAAACTTGAAATTTGTGCTATTGCTAACCCGTTCTTCTCCCACCCAGATAAGTCCTCTGTCGACAGGGATTTTACCTTGCGGCAGAGGGTGGCGAACTTATTGTCTTGTCTTCTAGGTTCCCTCCAGACGTCTGTTCACCACCTGCGACTTATCGAGGCGACTGCACCTGGCGATCTTCGCGAGGGCTTGGACCACGTTCGGCGGATCCACCTTCAGCTCGCGGTGTCTTTGGTTCCCGAGCTGAAGGCGGTTTTGTGCGAGGCAACTCGACAACGCCAGACGGTAAGGTCCTCGTTCTGCCGGAAGGCCCCTTTGGATATTCGTCAGGGTCTATTATACTCTGAGCTATATACATCGGGGCTTTTTGCGCAGGATGCTTGGGAACGCTACGCTTCTCTGTCAGCGGACCCTGCTTACGACACGCAAAGACGCGCTGTGTCGCGACCAGGGTCTTCGCAGTCCCGTCCTTCTGCCGGTCCCCTTCGGGGTGCTGCCGCCACTGCTGCCGCCAAGAAAGGGCGCAGGAAAGGGAAGTTGCCGGCCAGAGCGTCGGTTCCGCCTCGCACTTCTGCTCCTGCTCCCTTTCATCCCCGCCGAGAAGGGGCTGGCCAGCCTTCCACTTCCGGCCGCACTTCGACGGGGTCTGACACGCGACGGACAGGGGATGGGGTGACCCGCCCTTTTCGGCGAGGTGGGGGGGGTAGGGGTGGTCAACGTGGCTCTTATGACCGCAGGGACCGTACCGGGGGACCCTCCACGTCAAAAAAATGTGTAGGTTCTCCAGGTCGGTCTCCTCCTTGTTCTCCTTCTCGCCTCGCAGAAAGGGTCGCTCACCTCATCTCGGGGGCTCCCACAGGTTATTTTCGCCCTTGCGCCCTTCGGTGGCCACGAGGGACGTGGGGGCGGAAGATTGCACGGAGGGGTCTAACCTGGAGATGGAAGTCCAGACCCCCACTCAGCTCTTGTCAACGAAGCCGGCCTGTCTCTTCGGAGGTGGCCGACGTGATTACATCCATGCACGAGCAGGGAATCGTCAAGGAGGTGAAAGCCGGTCTACCGGTTTTCCTCTCCCGTGTTTTTCTGGTACCAAAGAAGGACTGCGACGCGATGCGACCGGTGGTGGATATGTCGGCCCTCAACGGGCACATCGTGAACACACGGTTTCGGATGCTGACGGTGCACCAGGTACGACTGGCCCTGCGACCTCTGTCGTGGGTAGTGTCGCTGGACCTCAAGGATGCGTATTGGCACGTTCCGATCCATCCTCGTTTCCAGCGATTCTTGGCCGTTCAGACTTCCGATCGTGTGTTCATGTTCGACAGACTTCCCTTCGGTCTCAACATCGCGCCGCGGATCTTCTCGAAACTGGTAAAGCAGGCTCTGGATCCTCTCCTCAGGGGCGGCCTCCAGATCCTGTTTTACTTGGACGACTGGTTGATAGTTTCAGACACCCTAGAACAGTGCGTCCACGACACCCTCACAGTAGTTCAACACATCACACAGTTAGGGTTCAAAATCAATATTCCCAAGTCGCGCCTGACCCCGTCGCGTGTCGTGACGTGGGTAGGTCTCGAATGGGATCTGACCAACGCTACAGTGACCCAGAGTCAGCCAAACGCGGTGAAACTTCGCAGGAAGGTCTTCGCCGTGTTGCACTCGGTCTCCCTCACGAGGAGGATCTGGGACTCGTTAGTGGGTTCGCTGAATTGGGCCGCTCTGACCATTCCCTTAGGGAGGCTCAGGCTGCGCCGCCTAATACTCATGGGCAACAAGGTGTTTCCGTTGGCCCCTATGGATCGGCTCATGCCGATCCCGCGTACCATTCACAGACACTTAGGACACTGGGTTGCTCGGGGCACGCTCTCTGCGGCTGTGCCCTGGACCGCCCCCCCGCCGACGATCTGGGTAGATACAGATGCGTCGAGCGAGGTTGGGTGGGGTTACCAATCCAACCTGGGACATCAACATCACGGCAGATGGGTGGGACACACACACCTACACATCAATGCCCTCGAACTGTTGGTTCCCTTGTTCTTCCTGAGGGACCACGCGCTGGCCCTTCGGGGAAAGTCGGTGGCCTTCAGGATGGACAATCAGACAGCTGTCCACTGTATCCAAAAGCAGGGGTCCTCCAGGTCTTTGACTCTGTTGGGGATCTCAGAGAAGTTGTTCTTCCTCGCGAACCGACACAACATCTCCCTGCACGCCTCCTACCTGCCCGGGACTGCCAACCTGTGGGCGGACGCCCTGTCGCGAGGACGGGGCGTTCTTGTAGAATGGGCAATGAAACAGACTGTATTCGACGACCACGCAGCTTCCTGGGGTGTTCCGGAGGTCGACTTGTTCGCATCGAAGGAGACGCGCAAGTTGCCTCAGTACCTGTCCCTCCGGACTCGCACTCCGGAGGGGGGTCCGGACGCTTTCATGGAAGACTGGAACAGGTGGCAGTCGATATACATATTTCCGCCACCAGACGCACTGTTGATGTGCAAAGTCCTCGCGCGGCTGCGGCTGTACCGCGGCAGAGTCTGGCTAATAGCGCCTCTGTGGCCAGCCCAGGCTTGGTACTCCCAGTTGAAGCGGTGGTGCCCGAGTCCGGTCCCTCTCCCTCTCTCAAACTTCCACTTGAGCCAGGTTGGCGACCTGCGGACCTCGTTGGCCTTCGCATCGTGGATGTTCGTGAGGCACGGTGGCTCCCAGTCCACGGACGGGACCTGACTGACTTCCTGAAGCGTTCATGGACGTCTTCGACTTGGGGGACTTACGAGTCCCACTGGAGGTCTTTTACTAGGTGGATACAGGACACTCACCAGACTGTTAGCTCTCCTTCCCTCGTCCTACACTACTTGTTTCACCTCTTCCGTACACGTCGCTCTCAAGTCAACACTATACGTAACCACTTGTCTGCCATCCGGGAGGTCTTTGAGTCCGTCACTGGGCTGGTCGTTCCACCGAAGGAGCTGGATTCCTTCATGAAGGCTGCCTTCAGGGAGCGACCGCCTCCGCGCCAGATCCCTCCTCAGTGGGATCTGGGGCGTGCTCTGGACCTTCTGGCTTCACACACATATACACGGGACACTACACCGGTTCAGTTGCTCGAGCGTACACTCTTCCTTGTCGCTCTGGCCACTGGGGATAGGGTATCTGAACTAGCTGCCATGTCGCGGTCCCAGGAATACATGCGATTCTCCCCGTCCTTGAATGTCGTCACGTTAGCCCCCTCCCCTCATTTTGTTGCCAAGAATGAGAGAGAGACCCACGTTTTCAAGCCTTTTACCATCCAGGCTTTAAAGCGTGGGCATACTCACCATGTGTTGTGCCCGGTGCAGGCCTTGCACTCCTATGTTGAGTCTGTGGCTCCGACTTCGGGTACTGCTGTGTGGGTGTCTCCTCGGACTGGTAGGAGGCTCTCGAAGGTACAGATAGGACGCCACATTTGTCGGGTCATTCGTGCCAGTAACCCTGCTTGTCGGGGTTCTGCGCACG
>CM064511.1:25752479-25864510 GCA_032716605.1 Paralithodes platypus | reverse complement strand
GAATTTGAAGGTAAATGCGGGGAAGAGCAGGTTATGGTCTTCGAAAGGGGTGAAGTCACAGAGTGTGAGGTGAAGCTGAACGGTCAGGCTATGGAGATCGTCACTTTTAAGTATCTGGGCAGTGTGTTGAGTAAAGATGGGACTATGGATGAAGAGGTGCGGGAGAGGGTACAACAGGGGAAGAGGGTTGTAGGAACGCTAAAAGCAGTAACAAGAAATAGGGTGGTCAGTATGGAAGTGAAGAAGTCCTTGCAATGACAGTGTGGTAATCCCGACACTGACTTACGGAAGCGAAGCATGGACGTTGGTTGAGAGACTCAGACCAAGAGTGAGAGCAGTGGAAATGAATTACTTAAGGAGTGCGTGCGGAGTTACATGGATGGATAGACAGACTAATGAGGAAGTAAGAAGGAGGTGTGGTGTGGATGTAGATGTGCTGGAAAGTGTGAAAAGGAACAACTTGAGATGGTATGGTCGTCATTCACGTATGGAAAGCGAGAGAATGACTAAGAGGGTGTAAGAGAGCGAGGTGGAGGGACAGAGGGGGAGAGGTAGACCGAATATGAGGTGGAAGGATGGAGTGAGGAACTACATGAACGAAGGCGGTGCTGGTTGGGGGGAGGGGCGTCGACTGACTGGGGACAGAGGTGCATGGGGGCGGTTCGTTCGTGGCCACCCCTTCGGGGATCACGGCGTCAGGCAATAGATAGATAGATATACTGTATATTTTATACAAGTATAATAATGGGTGTTCGAATTTATACCCGATTGGGGCCATTTCGGACACCTGGTTTGAATTAGGACATTCATAACAAAATAAAGGGAATGACTACCCTGGGTTCCCAGTGTAGTTTAGTCTTTGACGAGGCCCGAGTTCACCCTTTTCAAACCGCCCGGCATGCGCATCGTCGATCGCCGACACACTCGGCACCGTCTGCTTACTCTGTTTTTGCTAGAAGACATAGGCCTAGCCTATATATCTCCACAAAGAAATTACCTAACCTAGGTTAGATGTATATCAGGCAGCAGAACTCATTGTTATCTTGTGAATAGTCTTATTGATAAGGAATAACCACATAACCTTAGCAACAAGTTGCTAAGTCACTAGCTAGCCAGACCAAGAAATGGTCTAACCTAGCTTACTGTAGATATATATCAGGAGGCATCAATCACTTTTACCTTGTGAATGGTGAAGACTAGATTTTCTATACCAACTGCTTTTCTATTGAGCAAAATAATGAAATTGGTTTTGGATCCGTGGTCACTTCTTTGATTAATTATCGATTGGGCCCCTGAGTCAGCTGATGTGCGCGTGTGTGTTTGTGTTTGTGTGTCGCGGACTGTTCGGCACAATAAACAAAGCAAAACACAAAAGATATGAGGTTCACAAATCGGTTTGGTCAAGATTACTCTGTTAATATACGTTTATGAAATATACCTGGGATATTCTCGCTATCCAAGCAGCTCAGTTAGGGTTTTGTGAGTAGGCCTAAGCCTATCTATAGCCTAGCCTCGGCCTAAGAGTAACTCTCAATACGGCGCTCTACTGTAGCTTACATGAAACATTAACAGCAATAAAAAAAGACAATAGATAATAGATAACAGATTCTATTTACCATGAATGATTTAGAGTTAGGCCTGGTGAGACGAGCTTGCGGGCGGTGCATTCTGGGCCGACGCCATTCCGTGACATCAGCATTCTCGCCAAAAGTGTATTTGAAGCGCCAAATTCGGATTCTGGTACCATATCCAACCTATCGCCAACCTATACTGTGTTTCGCCAAGCTGAAATCCGCCAAACGCGAGGGACCACTGTACTTATTAATTAATGATATTATGTGCGATTTAACCCTCCAGCCCCGGCTATGTATTATATATATATTCCTCGAAACCCGGGTGTTTTGGCCGAAAAACTTCTAGGCTAGGCTACCGTATATTCGTTAATCAGACTGCTTCCCGCATTCCCGCGCATCCCCAAGCGTAGCTGTGTTATTTACCTGTAGAATGGCATTAAGTAGAGCTCTCTAAGTCAACTGGTTGAGCTGTGATGATGATTTCATTGGAGATAACTTTATGGCCAAAACAGCCACTTTACACCACTTTTCGATACTTAACAACAACATACAGGCACACACGAACAAGCGACGCTCTCCTTCTTGTGGCCGGAGATGCGGGGCGTCGGTCCAGCCGGCTGTTGTTTACATGCGTCGGACCGACGCCTCGCACACGAAGCTCACAGGCTTTCAACCACTGGGCGTTCAAGAGGCCTTCCGGGAACCTGTTATATGCTTTTTTATGGGCGTTCAAGAGGCCTTCCATGGTGAGAGGGTTAAGGCATATGCGCTAATACTATCGAGGAAGCTATATAAATTCCTCTAGGCACTTACAAAATCATATCCAAAATGCAGATTAGCTTTTCACCTAGCTCTTCCTTGAGCCCAGGTATTAGCACATAAAAGGTAACATAATTCATATTCTCCTGGAAATTAACAAAGAATTGTTTACCAAACTTTCAAACCCATCCCCACTCTATCTCTTTTTGCTTCCCCCCCCCCCCCTCTCTCTCTTTCTCTTCTCTGTATCTCCCCCCCCCCCCTCTCATCACTTTTTCTCTTCCTTCCCTCTCTTTCATCTCTCTCTCTCTCTCTCTCTCTCTCTCTCTCTCTCTCTCCCTCTCTATCTCTCTCTCTCTCTCTCTCTCTCTCATCTCTCTCTCTCTCTCTCTCTCTCTCTCTCTCTCTCTCTCTCTCTCTCTCTCCTCTCTCTCTCCTCCTCTCTCGCCTCTCCCCTCTCTCTCTCTCTCTCTCTCTCTCTCATCAAATATAATTCTTTCTCTTTTGTCAAGTTTTGGTTCATCTACATACATCACAATATCAGAAACATCTATTTCACAGCTGTCATCACCGGGCACATTAGAAGTTACAAATATGTTAGTGGTCCCCAAAACATGCTTTAAAAAGCGAACTTTAAGGGTTGGGGAGACATCAATGATAACTGCTATGTAATATCTTTTCTTATTCTTTCTTTCATCACACACCTGTACTATAACCCACTCATGCATCTTTGGTTTTCGGACATCATCTTTCATTTTATCTGCTTCCTCTTCACCATCTGATGATGCTGCATCTGTTGGTGCCTCATCTTCTCTTGCTCTCTGTGACTCACTTTCTGGGTCACCTCCATTTTCCACTTCAGTTGACTCATTTTCTGTTACTGTTATGGATATTCATGGTTAGGATTATTTAGTGGACTGTATATAAATACCATACAATAAATTATATCACCTGAATACTGGAACTAGTGCTGTAGGACCTAGTTGACTTGTTGAGCCGTGACGATGTTACAAGATGGTGTGTGGGAAATTGGAGTATTGCTAATAGACTAGAGTTGATGAATAAAGAAGGGGGCCACTATACTTGATGATTGATGGGAATGATGATTAATGATCTATGGATTAGTATGGATAGATGGAGAATTGATGAGCTAAGTACTATTACTAATGGCGCGAAAGGCGAGGTGAAACACGAGTGTAGGCACACGGTCTGCATGCTGTGAGGGCTGGAGTGAGAGTGTGCGGGGCCCTCACATTTCGCGGGAGGTGCGCCGCTATCACGCATGCGCAAATAGGTAGGGATTTATTTTCCCTCCCAATTATAATTACCTAAGTTCATAGGAATGATAGATTACCCAATATCCAATATAGAACATAATATCTATATAATTATTGATCCCACAAACTTAATACTAAAAACTTAATGTAATACTTAAAGTAAGACTCCATATCAGAGCTTGGACACATTCCCGCCACCAGGTTTATATAATACAGTATCTACAAAAGCCCGGAGGCTATTTTATTTCGCCATGATTGGGAGGAGGCTTGAGCCGCCTGTCGACTAGGACGTCCACTGGGTACGTCGACCGGTTGATCGGTCGAGGTAGCCACTGTGGGAATGTCTCCAGGCGTCTCCGAGGAGTCCTCTTTGCACTCAATGTCCCCCTCAAGAGGGTACAGACGGACAGTCGGCCGCGTATATGTTCCCGTCTTCGTCCGGACTCTAGCCACTCTGACTTCTCCATCTTGACCGGGTAATAACTCGACAATACGGCCCAACTTCCAAAAAGCGCGTAGACCCTCATCATGGATGATGACGACATCACCGATACCTGGCCACCGACCATTTATTGGTCTCAGCTTACACTTATGCGCCTCTCTGAGGGTCACAGTTTCTTACAGTTTCTTACAGTAGATCCTCTGGAAAAAGGCAAACTATGCCTGTGTATCCAGCTCAGTACCAGTACTTGCACTGCTGCGGTCGTTCACGGTGTTGGCGGCGGCGGTAGCAGACACAACATTTTTACTATTCTGTATTTTTGTTTTATAATCAAATTTCAAATCTTGTCTTCCCCATGCTTTATCAAGATTACTTTCAAACTCCCTTATTGATTCGGAATCTACTACATACTGGGGCAGTGCGTTCCACTCATTTACCACTCTATCACAAAATGAGTTCTTTGCCTTCTCAAGCCTATTTCTTTCTTTGTAAATTTTCTTAGAGTGTCCTCTCGTCGTTCTTGTTCCCTCCCGCATCAAGAAGATACCTTCACACACATCCTCATCGTACTTTCCTGACACTATCTTAGAATTCTCTATCATATCCCCTCTCTTTCTCCTATATGCCAGTGTCGGAAGCCCCAGTGTCCTCAACCTCTGCTCATAGCCCGCGTTCTTCAACGTTGGTACCAGCTTGCTAGCTCTCCTCTGCACTTTCTCCACTGCTTCTATATCCTTTACCATATATGGAGCCCACACCTGGTTCGCATATTCCAGGTGCGGCCTAACCAGCGCTGTATAGAGATTCCTGAAGATTTCTTCGTCAAGTGACACAAATGTCCTCCTTATCAGCCCTACAATTCTCTCTCTCTCTCTCTCTCTCTCTCTCTCTCTCTCTCTCTCTCTCTCTCTCTCTCTCTCTCTCTCTCTCTCTCTATACTCTCGATATACA
This sequence comes from Paralithodes platypus, assembly GCA_032716605.1. Classification (NCBI taxonomy): domain Eukaryota; kingdom Metazoa; phylum Arthropoda; class Malacostraca; order Decapoda; family Lithodidae; genus Paralithodes; species Paralithodes platypus. Next base: position 25,859,507 of record CM064511.1, on the reverse strand, counting down.
CATTTAAAAAAAGGTTAGACACATATCACAGAAAAGTTGGTCTGCAGTAGAAGCTGATCACTGATAAGAGAACCTGGCGGAAATGAAAACGTTTTCAGTTGGAAAAGGGAAAAAATAAAAATAAAAAAAAAGTGAGGTGTGCATGCCCTTTTCCTTTCACATTTCTAACTATACTATAAATTCCTTCAGGCGATTTCCAAGCCCTGCAAGGTTATCACTTCTACTATTTTCATGTACGGCATATTGCCGGAGGGAGCGGAGGGGTGAGAGAGCCTTCTTTGCTATCCTTTCCTTCACTTTCTCTTAGGGTTGCTATCTCTATTTAGGATAATCCTGGTCACCATCGTAGGGATCGTAAGATCTTTGGCCAGTGTTCTATGTAATGTTCTCTCTCTCGCTCTCTTATCTTTTCTCCTCTCTCTCTCTCTCTCTCGCTCTCTCTTTATCTCTCTATCTCTATTCTTCTCTCTCTATCTCTCTCTCTCCTCTCTCTCTCTCTCTCTCTCTCGTCTCTCTCTCTCTCTCTCTTCTCTCTCTCTCCTCTCTCTTCTCTCTCCTCTCTCCGTATCCTCTTCTCCTCTCTCTCTGGCCTCTTCTCCTCTCTCTCCTCTCTCTCTCTCTCTCCTCTCTCTCTCTCATCCTGTCTCTCCATCTCTCTCCCCTCTCCTTATCTCTCTCTCTCCTCTCTTCTCTCTCTCCCTCTCTCTCTCCTCCTCTCACTCTCCTCGCATCTTCTCCTACCCTCTCCTCTCTCTCCTCTCTCTCTCTCTCTCTCTCTCTCATATCAAATATAATTCTTTCTCTTTTGTCAAGTTTTGGTTCATCTACATACATCACAATATCAGAAACATCTATTTCACAGCTGTCATCACCGGGCACATTAGAAGTTACAAATATGTTAGTGGTCCCCAAAACATGCTTTAAAAAGCGAACTTTAAGGGTTGGGGAGACATCAATGATAACTGCTATGTAATATCTTTTCTTATTCTTTCTTTCATCACACACCTGTACTATAACCCACTCATGCATCTTTGGTTTTCGGACATCATCTTTCATTTTATCTGCTTCCTCTTCACCATCTGATGATGCTGCATCTGTTGGTGCCTCATCTTCTCTTGCTCTCTGTGACTCACTTTCTGGGTCACCTCCATTTTCCACTTCAGTTGACTAATTTTCTGTTACTGTTATGGATATTCGTGGTTAGGATTATTTAGTGGACTGTATATAAATACCATACAATAAATTATATCACCTGAATACTGGAACTATTGCTGTAGGACCTAGTTGACTTGTTGAGCCGTGACGATGTTACAAGATGGTGTGTGGGAAATTGGAGTGTTAGCTAATAGACTAGAGTTGATGAATAAAGAAGGGGGCCACTATACTTGATGATTGATAGGAATTATGATTAATGATCTATGGATTAGTATGGATAGATGGAGAATTGATAAGCTAAGTACTATTACTAATGGGGCGAAAGGCGAGGTGAAACACGAGTGTAGGCAGACGGTCTGCTTGCTGTGAGGGCTGGAGTGAGAGTGTGCGGGGCCCTCACATTTCGCGGGAGGTGCGCCGCTATCACGCATGCGCAAATAGGTAGGGATTTATTTCCCCTCCCAATTATAATTACCTAAGTTCATAGGAATGATAGATTACCCAATATCCAATATAGAACATAATATCTATATAATTATTGATCCCACAAACTTAATACTAAAAACTTAATGTAATACTTAAATTAAAGTAAGTCTCCATATCAGAGCTTGGACACATTCCCGCCACCAGGTTTATATAATACAGTATCTACAAAAGCCCGGAGGCTATTTTATTTCGCCACGATTGGGAGGAGGCTTGAGCCGCCTGTCGACTAGGACGTCCACTGGGTACGTCGACCGGTTGATCGGTCGAGGTAGCCACTGTGGTAATGTCTCCAGGCATCTCCGAGGAGTCCTCTTTGCACTCAATGTCCCCCTCAAGAGGGTACAGACGGACAGTCGGCCGCGTATATGTTCCCGTCTTCGTCCGGACTCTAGCCACTCTGACTTCTCCATCTTGACCGGGTAATAACTCGACAATACGGCCCAACTTCCAAAAAGCGCGTGGACCCTTCTCATGGATGATGACGACATCACCGATACCTGGCCACCGACCATTTATTGGTCTCAGCTTACACTTATGCGCCTCTCTGAGGGTCACAGTTTCTTACAGTTTCTTACAGTAGATCCTCTGGAAAAAGGCAAACTATGCCTGTGTATCCAGCTCAGTACCAGTACTTGCACTGCTGCGGTCGTTCACGGTGTTGGCGGCGGCGGTAGCAGACGCAACATTTTTACTATTCTGTATTTTTGTTTTATAATCAAACTTCAAATCTTGTCTTCCCCATGCTTTATCAAGATTACTTTCAAACTCCCTTATTGATTCGGAATCGACTACTGGGCAGTGCGTTCCACTCATTTACCACTCTATCACAAAATGAGTTCTTTGCCTTCTTAAGCCTATTTCTTTCTTTGTAAATTTTCTTAGAGTATCCTCTCGTTCTTGTTCCCTCCCGCATCAAGAAGATACCTTCACACACATCCTCATCGTACTTTCCTGACACTATCTTAAAAGTCTCTATCATATCCCCTCTCTTTCTCCTATATGCCAGTGTCGGAAGCCCCAGTGTCCTCAACCTCTGCTCATAGCCCGCGTTCTTCGTGGTACCAGCTTGCTAGCTCTCCTCTGCACTTTCTCCACTGCTTCTATATCCTTTACCATATATGGAGCCCACACCTGGTTCGCATATTCCAGGTGCGGCCTAACCAGCGCTGTATAGAGATTCCTGAAGATTTCTTCGTCAAGTGACACAAATGTCCTCCTTATCAGCCCTACAATTCTATTGGCTTTGTCACCAGATACTCGTTAGACCAGCGTCGCCAGATATCTTTCGACAGTTTGCGAATATATTGATATCTGGCTGAAATGACATCTTTATTTATGTAGTCTGGATCTTCCAACCCATCCTCCACTTCATTATCATCAGGAAGATCCCGCAACCGATGACCCCGCACCAACACAAAGGGTGTTATTGAGGTAAGATCCCCTAGGTCGCCGGAAGCATAATATAAGGGACGATCATTGATAGTGGCCTCAATTTCCAACAGTAGAGTAGTCAATTCCTCCAAGGAAATTAAGGCACGTCCCAACACCTTCTTCAACCCCGCCTTGACAATGCCGATGGCCCTTTCCCATATAGCGCCGAACCACGGCGCCCTAGCCGGGATAAACCGCCACTCACATTGAACACTGCCAAGGTGGGACTGAACTTTAGGGTGATTACAAATGTCCGATAAGTACCCAGAGGCCCCAACAAAAGTGCTGGCATTGTCACTTAAAATGATCCGGGGAAATCCCTGTCGACTACAGAACCTCCTGAATGCGTGGAGGGAACTGTCACAAGTGAGGTTGGTGACTATTTCGATGTGAATCGCTCTGGTGACCGCGCAAGTAAATAAAAGCATGTAAGCCTTTATGGTCGGCGAGTCCTTGATCGGGATTGCTCCGCTATAGTCCACCCCAGTGACCTTTTACGGATCTCCAGGGGTGGTTCGCAGGGCTGGTAAAGGTGGCAGTCCTGCATAGTTGTAGGGCTTACCTTTTACCCGACGACATTTCAGACATTTACCCAGTACGCGTTTCACAACCTGCCTGAGTTTAGGCACCCACCATTTTTGACGAACATAGGTAACCACGTGACCGACCCCGTAATGGCAACAGAGCCGATGGCACCGATCAATTATCTTATCAGGTGGGTCAAGGGATGTTTGGAGGGCAGAAGTTTAGGATACTTGCATGATTCTGAGATAGCCGTTAACCTCAATCTGCCTCCACAATGAATTATACCTCCCTTCAGGTGTAGTCCTAAGTGGTTGATTAAGTTATTTCTGGACTGTTTACCCTTCACCATTATTTGAAGTTCCTGTGAATAGGTCTCTTTTTGGCATAATTTGAGTAAAACATTGTCTGCAGCTCTAATTTCTTGTACGTTGAGATAAGCACTAACTGTGGGGGGCAGGCTATTTCTTTTTGCCTTCAAATTATTTACGAAACGTATCACCCATGCTGTGACACGCTGCAATCTTTCATAGCTGCTATATTTGTGCCAGTCCCATAGCTGTGTGTCATCTTGGGGCACCGTGCCTACAATTTGGGTCACGATACCAGCGGGCTGCTGTTGGAGATCTATATTCTCTGGCTATCCAACGGGTTTCGGGAGCCAAGTAGGCCCATTCCACCACAACGCAGAAGAACTCAAATATTTAGCAGACACGCCTCGAGATACCATATCACTTGGGTTCTCTCTAGTCGACACAAACCGGAAATAAGCAGTCGGGACTAGGGCATGTATCTCGTCGATGCGGTTAGTGACATACACTGGCAGTTTCTTTTGACTGTGAATCCAGTGTAGCATAATTTGACTGTCACTCCACACATAGGTTTCAGAGATATGAAGTTTATCTTTATAGGCATTCTCAACGAAGTTAATCATTCTGGCGGCTAGCAGAACTGCAGTCAATTCCAATTTAGGGATGGAAAGGGACTTGATGGGGGCCACCTTAGCCTTTGCCATGACCAAGTGGCTACTCTCTGGACTGACTAGATATATAGCAGTCCCATAAGCGACACTGCTTGCGTCAGCAAATGCATGCAGGGAAACAATCTTTCTGAAACAGATCCTCCTAGAGAACTCAATACAACTACAGAGAACCATGTCATCCACTATCCCCCGCCATTCCGCTTGCAGGTCCACAGAGAGATCATCGTCCCAACCCAATTTCAGTCTCCACAATTGTTGGAGAAAGATTCGAGACCTTATTGATACTGGCAACACAACACCCAAAGGATCAAAGAGTTTGGCAGCAAACCTTAAACACTCACATTTTGTAACCTGTTCAAAAGGAGCATACTGAACTCCAAAGGAAAGAGAATCAGAGTCAGTTTTCCACACCAGGCCAAGTACTCTCACCAAATCCTGTTTTTCCACAGCAACACCATCCCTCTGCAACACCTTTCTCAAGACGGGACTATTTGTGGCCCATTGGCGCAGGAATAAATGGGCATTATCCAGTACTTCACGAGCCATATCGTAAGCATGGACGAGGGAACTTTCATTATACCCTGTACCTTGGAGGTTATCGATATATAGCCCGGCCCTAATTTCCTGCACCAACTCCGGGTCTGCATCAACAAGAGAAAGATGCTTAAGGATGGTCGCGTTAAGGAGAAATTGATAACAGGTAGTACCGAAAAGGACAACCCTGAACCGATTACAGATTACAGGAGAATCTAATTGTAGAGGATCTTTCGGCCACATAAACCTAGTGTAATCCCTGTCATCTTCATGAAGTTTCAACATCAAGAAAGCCTTCTCGATGTCACTGACCCACGCATACTGATGCAGACGGAATCGTAACATAACTTGAGCAAGGTCCGGTACTAAAGAGGGTCCCGTATGTAGACAGTCGTTTAGACTGGGTTTGTGTTTGACGACTTTGGCGGAACAGTCAAACACAATACGTACCGGTGTAGTCTTGCTCTGTTTTACGACCCCGTGATGCGCCAGATAATGACATGAGACAGAGTCATCGTAAGGAACCTCCTCGATGAAACCCCGCGACAGTTGATCAGAAATTACCTGTGAATATTGGTCACAAAACTTAGGCTCAGCTATAAATTTCTTTTGTAGACCTCGTAATCTCCCAACAGCCAAACCTTTATTGGCGGGCAACTGTTCTTTTAATTCAGTCCAGGGCAGACGTACCTGATATTGTTGACTCTCAGGCTCGTAGGTGACTGTCTCCTCATAACTGATCAAAGCTTGCCCTTCGGCTTGCGAATGTTCTTTGGGTGATATGCCAATGTGGTCTAAATCCCACAAAGCATTCAGTTCTTCTTTGCACGGGAACTGTCCAGTAGACATATATTGGTCCACTGGAGTTACTGCCACTTTTAGAATTGTTACAACTATAGATATTCGTCAGTATTGGAGCTGGATGTGGATGCCGCATAAGAACCACTCAGTGCATATCCGAATTTGGTTGGAAGTAAAACCAGATTACCTACCCGTTTATAACCAGGTCGCACTATGTTGTAGTAATAGTCGGCACCAATTAGTACCTCCAGCTGTGCTGTCTCTGTGACGCATGAATCGGCCAATTTAATTCTTACAGTTTCTTACAGTAGATCCTCTGGAAAAAGGCAAACTAGGCTTGTGTATCCAGCTCAGTGCCAGTACCTGTACTTGCAATACTGCGGTCGTTCACGGTGTTGGCGGCGGCGGTAGCAGACGCAACATTTTTACTATTCTGTATTTTTGCTTTATAATCAAACTTCAAATCTTGTCTTCCCCATGCTTTATCAAGATTACTTTCAAACTTCCTTATTGATTTGGAATCTACTACATACTGGGGCAGTGCGTTCCACTCATTTACCACTCTATCACAAAATGAGTTCTTTGCCTTTTCAAGCCTATTTCTTTCTTTGTCAATTTTCTTAGAGTGTCCTCTCGTTCTTGTTCCCTCCCGCATCAAGAAGATACCTTCACACACATCCTCATCATACTTTCCTGACAATATCTTAAAAGTCTCTATCATATCCCCTCTCTTTCTCCTATATGCCAGTGTCGGAAGCCCCAGTGTCCTCAACCTCTGCTCATAGCCCGCGTTCTTCAACGTTGGTACTAACTTGCTAGCTCTCCTCTGCACTTTCTCCACTGCTTCTATATCCTTTACCATATATGGAGCCCACACCTGGTTCGCATATTCCAGGTGCGGCCTAACCAGCGCTGTATAGAGATTCCTGAAGATTTCTTCGTCAAGTGACACAAATGTCCTCCTTATCAGCCCTACAATTCTATTGGCTTTGTTTATCTTTTCCGCTAAATGTTCTGAGAAATTTAACTTATTGTCTATCAATACTCCTATATCCTTTTCTGCATTGACTTCCTCCATCGCTTCATACATACTGTATCCTACCTTGTCTATCTTGCTTGTCCCAATCCGCATGTACTTGCATTTTTTTGGATGAAAAGGCATTAACCAATGTTCAGACCATCCCTTCATGCCCTCCACATCTCCTTGAAGCAAACCCACATCTTCCTTACTCCTCACTCTTCTATACAGCTTAGTATCATCCGCATACAGGTATATCTCACTTCCATTAGTTATAACTTCAGGTAAGTCGTTGATAAATATAACGAACAGTAGTGGTCCCAATGCCATGGTGCTTTAAACTAGTCATTTCAGCATTAAGACTAGACTCACCTTTATGTTCGGGAAGTTCCTCGACCACAATTGCTTCGAGACGATGGAACCTACCCCGATGTAAATATTTCAGTGCTACAATAGTATACTCACGATGGGTTTGAGTTCCGGTGAAACCATGAAGCCGTAATTCTTCCGTCCCCACGGTTTCGTATGAAAGGGATGGTAGTACGGATTTCTTCACGAAGGTCCTCTGTGAGCATTGGTCTAGTAGCGATCTGACTTTTATACTTTTCCTGTGTCTACCCTTTACAGGCAGCTGAACTGTGGGTAGGATCACAGTTTGCTTATTCATACTTACAGACATTGTTGTTGAGGTTGTAGGTGTTGACTCTTCCCTAGTAGTACCCCCACTTGCCAGTCTTGCCTCTCTGTTTTGGGCACAGAGAGTGAAAGTGCTTACCCTGGCAATACCTGCAATTTTTGATGTTAGGGTTAGTGCACCCATTACTACCATGATCACTGGAGAGACATCCCGCACAGAGTCGTAGTTGCCGAGCTCTTTTGATTTTGAGCAGTCCCATTTTATGCTTAAAGCATTTATACCAGGGATGGTTATTCCCACCGCACAGTTTACATGGGAACCGGCTACTTCCACTCTGTGTTGAGAATACAGCCGTAGCCACAGGCATGTTCTTTCCTGGGGAGTCCTGACCAACCATGTTATACAGTTCTGCCTGAAAACACCGTGTAAACGTCTTGTAATCTAGGCTTTGCTCGCCCATCTCCCGCCTAATGGTCTCCTTAACTGGTGATGGCAATTTATTCAGTAATGTAACCACACAGAACTCTTCCAGACTCACCTGTTGACTAGTCAGAGATCTCATGGCACTTTCCATGGTGGCGTAGAAAGCCTTTAGTTCTACGGCCTGACATTTAGGAGCGACAAGGTTATGGAAATGCATGATATGTGCCGCTTTTACCCTGTCGGGATGCCCGAAGGTTTCTTGAAGCAAGTCTAAAGCAGGGGCGTAACTTGCACCCTCAACCGTGAAACTTTCTATCAATTTATAGGCATCCCCCTTTAACTGACCCTTTAAGTATGTTAACTTTTGCATTGCACTTAAGTCAGTCTTTTCATGCACCACACATCGAAACATGTTCCAAAACCCAGTCCATAATGTTGAGTCGCCAGCGAAGGGGGGTAGGATCAGGTGCGGCAATTTAACTCCTGATCCTTTTTTGTTGTCGGATCGAGTTTGCCCTTCTGCTTTACCCAATTTCTCCTTTAACCTGACGATTATCCCATAGATCTCGAATAAGTAAATGGTATCCGCTTGGTTCTCCTGAAAATATTCAGAGTCTGAGGGATATAGCGGCAACAAGACCTCGTGATTGGCCTCAAACTTGGTCACTTGGGTCTGCACGCTATGCAGTTTTGCCTCGACTTCTACCCGAGATGCGGTTTCCAATAACTCATCTAAATTTTCTATCAGGACAGTCAACGAACCTTTAAGACCTGCCCTACGGCGTTTGCCTTGGGCTAGAGCTTCCATATTGTCACCTTTAGTCTAAAACAAATGGAAAATGCAAATCCCAGACCTTTAAGACAGTTTATTCGAAACAGGAAAATCTTCCGCCGATCAAACTCGGGTTCTAACGCTAAACGCGAGCGACCAATGACAGATAATCAAAGAGCGAGAACAAACGCGAGTAACATCAAATGCGAGAGGGAAAACAAATTGCAATACTTTTCATGCCGATCAAACTCGGGTTCTAACACTAATCGCGAGCAACGGCAATAAAAAAAAGGGAAAAAACAAAGGATATATTAACCCTTCAGACCCGGAAGGGCTCTTAAACACCCATAAAAAACACACCCGAGCTACCCGGAAGGGCTCTTAAACACCCATGAGCTCAAAGCCTGTAAGCTTGGTGTGCGAGGCGTACGTCCGACGCATGTAAACAACAGCCGGCTGGACCGACGCCCCGCATCTCCGACCACAAGAAGGAGCGCGTCGCTTGTTCGTGTGTGCCTGTATGTTATTGTTAAGTATCGAAAAGTAGTGTAAAGTGGCTGTTTTTGCCATAAAGTTATCTCCAATAAAATCATCATCACAACTGAACCAGTTGACTTAGAGAGCTCTACTTAATGCCATTCTACAGGTACGAAACACATCTACGCTTGGGGATGCGCGGGAATGCGGAAGCAGTCAGAATAACAAAGATACGGTAGCCTAGGCGTAGACATTTTTCGGCCAAAACCCCCGGATTTCGGGGAATATATATGGAATACATAGCCGGGGCTGGAGGGTTAACAAGACATGGTGATAAATAGCCAATCAAACTCGGGTTCGGACCTAACACTAAACGCGAGCGACGGGATAAATAGCAAACTATCAGAACATGGGTGGCATTAGGACTGTAGAATTAAATGTACGCGCTTGCCGAGTGCTGAAATAATTAAAGTTAAAACTCAAAATACAAACCTTCAAAATTTAGAATTTAGATGCCGCAATGTGAATTGAAAAGTTAGGCTATCACAGAAATTTTGAAAAACAGGGTTAAATTAGATGCATCAAGATTTACTAATAATTTAGAAAAACCAATAATCTTTAAATTTAGATTTAGTTAGGCTTATCAGAAAGAACAAATTTTTAATGAACTTGATTTTAAATGTAGTTAGGCCTAATCAGAAAAACTAGACTTATTGAACTTTAAATTTAGTTGATCAGAAAAAATGCAATTTATGGGTTGTCTAAATTTAGTGCATGTTCCATTCCACAAATGTTCTGTCAAGCCGAGCCTCAGTGTCCGCACCAAAGAACTTCCGAGCCGACTCCACGATCTCGCTGAACAACCGATCAGAGGCGGGCGGTGTGAGATGGATTCCGTCCCACCCAAAATCAGTCGCTGCGGTATTCATCGGCATGTATCGGCTCCGGGTCCATGGCAGGTTGCGCTTAAGCCACTGATTGATGGAGTTTCGGATACGGTTAATCTCTGGCCAACTCTTGGATCCGATTGGCCAGTTCCTTAGGGGCAACGCCTGACCTAATATCATTACCACCTATTACCAGGTATGATAAGTCAGGACGCCAGCTAACCAAGTGGTCCCACGCTTCAGTGCTACGCAAGGTACTCATTCTAGCCCCTGGGGCGGCAAGAGATTTGATTGTATTTACCTAATTTACCTAATTGTAGTTTACAGGAGTTGAGCTAAGCTCGTGTTGTCCCGTCTCTCAGTCTACTTTTTATCCAATTTTTTCTTGAAAATATGGATGTTCCTTGCCCCTACCACCTCCTCCTCCAGCCCATTCCATTTGTCAATACATCTATAGGGGAAGCTAAACTTCCTGATATCGTTCTTGCAGGTAGGTCTTTTTACTTTGTAGCTGTGGCCTCTAGTTATTCCTGTATCCATAATTAATATATCCTCCCTATCCAGCCTCTCCAGCCCCCGGGTACATTTGTACATCATTATCATGTCTCCCCTCTCTCTCCTCTCTTTTAGACTCGGTAGATTTAATTTGTCTAGCCTCCCTTCATATGGCAGTTCTCTGAGACTTGGAACCAATCTAGTGATGCTCTCTGGATTCTTTCTAACTTGTGAATATGCTTCTTTAGATGCGGGGACCACACCACTGCTGCATACTCCAATCTTGGTCTAATCATACTCTTTATAATTTTCGCTACCATGGTCTCATCCAAGTAGTTCAGAGCAACTTTCATATTCCCGGCCATTGCATACATTCCGCTAAAGAGCTTGTTAATATGTTTCTCTTGTATAATCAACCCTAAATCTTTTTCTTTTTCGGCCTTGCTAATTATATTATCTCCCATCCTGTACTCCCAATTTGGTCTATTCACACTTCTTCCCATATTTAACACATGGCATTTACTTATATTAAATTTCATTTTCCACTTGGTGCTCCATTCGTATATTTTATCTAAATCCCCTTGCAGCTCCTCACAACTACTTTTATTTGTTATTTGTCTCATAATTTTTACGTCATCTGCAAACATTGACATGTAAGAGTTTATGCCTATCGGCAGGTCATTCACATACATAAGGAACATGAGAGGTGCCAACACAGATCCCTGCGGCACACCACTCTCAACTTTCCGCCATGATGAGTAAGTTCCTCTAATGTTGGTCCTCATTTCCCTATCTGTTAAATAGCTCTCCATCCATTTCAGCAAACTCCCCCTGACACATCCTAGCGTCTCAAGCTTAGATAACAATCTCTTATGTGGTACCTTATTGAATGCTTTGGAAAGGTCTAAGTAGACGCAGTCCATCCATCCGCCTCTTTCTTGGAGTACATCTATCACCCTACTGTAATAACATAGAAAACTGGTAACACAAGATGTCCCTTCTCTGAATCCAAATTGCTTTGGGGTTATTATCTTCTTTCTCTCCAACATTTTCATCCATCTCTTCCTAATTAGCTTTTCACAAATCTTGCATACAACACTAGTAAGTGAAACTGGTCTATAGTTTAGAGGGTCCTCAGGGTTTCCATTCTTGTATATCGGAATGATATTAGCTCTTTTCCATTCAACAGGAACCTGTCCTTTATCTAAGGAAGCTTGAATTATGTCCCTCACTGGCTCCACTAATTGCTCTGCACACTCCTTTAAAACCCAGGCAGACACTTCATCCGGTCCCATAGCTTTCCTTACTTCAAGTCCTCTCATCGCAGATAACAGCTCATCTCTAGTTATTTCAATCTTACTAAGACCACTCTCCAGTACTCCCGCCTGTGGTTCGTCAAAACCTTCCTCTCTAGTAAAAACTGACCCCAATTTGTTATTCATTACCTCACACATGTCCGATACATTTTCATACGTCCTAGCATCAACTCTTAATTTAGTAATTTGTTTCTTTACCTTCAACTTACTGTTTATATATTTATAAAATAATCTCACATTTAATTTACTATGTTCTTCTCATAGTTCATTTTAACTTGCCTAATTATGTTAACATATCTATTCCTCTCCTGTTTATATTTATTCCGATTACTCTCAGTGTTCCTTCTTCTTAAAATCTAGCCCAAGCTGCATCACGCCTACCCAAAGCTCTTTTGCATTTCAAATTAAACCAATCTTTCTGCTTAGTAAAATTTCCAGTTTTATATCTTGGGACAAACAGATTGGTTCCTACTCTATAAATTTCGAGGAATCTACTATATTTACCTTGTACGTCCCGTTCCTTCAAAATAAGATCCCAATCTACTCCCTCTAAATATCTTTTCAAGGATACATAATCAGCTTTACTATAATTTAATCTGTCATTTATGTAGCTATTGTCTAATCTATTGGCATTACTCGAGGTCAACTTCCATTTTAGTAATAGGTGATCACTTTTACCTACAGGACATAGATAGTTTATATCACTAATTTCGTGAGGATCTTTTGTAAAAATCAGATCGAGTTTAGAAGGTTCGTTATTACCCCTCATTCTTGTATTTTCCTTCACATGTTGTGCAAGTACATTTTCCGTAACCAACTCCACTAGCCGACTTCCCCAAGATCTCTGATTTGGCCCTGCATCTCCCGATTCCCAATCAACCTCACTACAGTTGAAATCTCCTACCAAGATCAATCGATTCTTCCTTAAAAGCAATCTTCTCAACGACTGAATCATATCCTCTACCATCTCCTCAAACTCCAACTCCCTCCATGCTCTGGTCTTTGGTGGCATGTAAGCTACTGCTATGTCTAGCTTTTTTCCTTCTATATCATTGAGTTCAACTGCCATTATTTCTGCCTTGTCATTATTTAACTCCACGTGCTTGCTGTCATAGGGTTCTTAACTAATACTGCCACTCCACCTCCCCTTTTACCCTTTCTATCATATCTCCATATATTATATCCTTCACTAAACACTATGTTGCTGTCAAAGTCCTGGTTCAGCTTTGTCTCTGTCAAACAGACTATCTGTGGTTGATCTTTTCTTAATATATTATCTAACTCTACCTTTTTACTGTTTATTCCATCTATATTAGTGTAGTAGCACAGTATATTTGAATCCACCTCCTTGTTTCTCTTCCCTCTCTGCCTCCTACCAGGTTCACCTCCTCCTCCATCCCTTCCCTGACCCAGTTCCACCTCCCCCGCTAATTCTATTCTCATCTGTGTAGTGGGGCTGGTAGATAGGCTTATCTATGTACAGTTCGCGCACATAGGAATGGCCTATTATGGCCACCTTTTTTATGAGGCCAGGGTAAATAGCCCTCTCTGGCTCAAAACCTTCCCCTACACCACCACCTGCTGCCCCGTGCTTAAAAAAGCCATGTGCCATGTTGGCAAATCAGGAAAACCCTCGCGGCCGAAAAACGAGTAAAAATTCGCGGGAGAGTAGCCATCAAACGCACCGACAGGTAAACAAAGTAGGCCCGGCCAACGATCACATAAGGACGGGCGAAGGACCATATAGTATGTGGATATTCGTGGTTAGGATTATTTAGTGGACTGTATATAAATACCATACAATAAATTATATCACCTGAATACTGGAACTAGTGCTGTAGGAAATAGTTGACTTGTTGAGCCGTGACGATGTTACAAGATGGTGTGTGGGAAATTGGAGTGTTAGCTAATAGTTGATGAATAAAGAAGGGGGCCACTATACTTGATGATTGATGGGAATGATGATTAATGATCTATGGATTAGTATTTATTAGTGGCCCCTCCATCATTGACGATTATGCCTATTACATAAGGCACCCTCTTCAAACACTCATTCGCCGTAGTTTGAATCTACCGCGCAGAGCATAAAAAATTGAGGAGCCTTCATCATGAGCGCACGCAACCTCACTCATGGTTCAGTCATTATGAAATTGGGTTCTCACTACGAAAAAACTTCGTAACAAATAAAAAACAAAAATAAAATAAGAATCACTATTCATAAGCTTTCCATCTAATCGTGGATGTACTTGTGTGGATCTTTGACCAGACGCTGACTCGGGCGTCATTCTTCCTTCTCTGCTCTGCGCTCACCCCACCCGGACGTGCCTCCCCACGCTCCGCTGGTTCCGCATTTGTTGCGTCCCTAGTGAGTTTTTTCTCATTTGTTTACTCCGGGATGTATCGAGTAAGGTTAGGATATGCGTAGCAGGAGTGTCCTGGGCGGGTTGCCCGCAGTGCAGTGTATTTTGGGTCGTGTGTTTGGGGCATCTATTTCGGATGTACCCTCGTGGTCCCGTGGTGGACTCGTGAACTTTTTCGCGGTTAGCTAGCTTGTGATGTAGGTGGCTTTCATTCCGCGTTATTAGGCTTCTTCTTATCTTTCTGATGAAGTCGCTTTTTCTTTTCTCTGACTTTCCCAGCGTATTTTTCTTCGCTTGGTGAAGTTTTTTATGGGTCCCGAGTCAGTTATTCCCTTCGCCGGGAATTTTGCTACAGTGGTGTGTTGACGGTGGTTCCTGTTGTGATATAATTCAGTGCTTTTTGTTTATATTACGACATGATTACATATTATTTCCGTCTGCTTAGGCTTAGCCAGCCTCTCGTAGCTTTGTCTCATGTACCAGTGTTATTGATTTATGCTATAAATATGTACTACTGTGTCATGTGTGTCCTGGTTTAGTTGTGTATTGGCTATTCCACGGACTATTTGTGCGTCCTGGATTAGTTGTGTATTGGCTAATTCCACGGACTATTTGTGTGTCCTGGGTTTAGTTGTGCTTTGGCTTTTCCCACGGTCTGTTTGGTGCGTTCAGTTTGAATCTGGGCGGGGTGGGTTGCCTTTTCCGGCGGGTTTTCTCGGTTACACCTTGAAAACCCGGCTGGTTGCCGAGTTTTTAATCACGCGTGGTTAAAATAGGCTAGTTTCCCCCGGCGAGTGGTGGCTTGAGGCTCGCCAGGACTGCATCTCTGGTGTGAAGCCTGTGTTCAGGCTTACTTTGTTTCCCGGCGGGATGGCTTTACCCATTTAATAAGTGTTCATGCGGACACTGGTTGAGTATAGTTTTTCCCGGTTTTTGCAAAGCCAATAAAACTAGGCTGTTTGTCGATTGGTCTTTCCTCCCCGGCGATCTTTTACAAAGAAGTGGGAATAGGAACAGTTGGGGTTAACGTTAAAACTTAAAATTCACACCCGGCGGTTGCACCTTGGAATTTACACCCGGCGGTTGCACCATGGGAGGGTGGGATTAACTGATTTGCAATACAGTATAGTTGACCAGACAATTGAGGGATACGTTTAAGTATCGCCACCTTCGACAATACGGCGATCTAGGACGCTTCGGGAGAAGTCAGATCTAGCATTTAAGACAGGCTTCTCAGTTTTTAATCTGCGAGATAATACGGGGCCGGCGTCTTTTTATGGGTTTTCCAGTAAAAAACTTAACAAACACCACTGGGAAGACTGCGTCATTTATAAAAGCCATGCTGGTCTTTATATCATGTCAGAGGATATTCATAAATCTTTTGGACAGGTGAAGATATTCTGAAATCTTTACTTAAGAAACCTCCCGCGTGGCGAGTCGTAATGGTTGTGTATTACGTCTCGTTACCCGGCGGGTTGTGTAACACTTGTGTTCGATCATGTTGGTGTAACCTTATGAGCATTAATTCCTGGAAATTTTCTTTTTTCCAGGGCGGAGTTCCGGCGAATCTAGAGAACCTAGAGTAAAAACCCGGGGGTGGTTTAGTTTTCCACCAGTCTCTGTCATGGCTACCCTAGACCCTGTTTTTGCTTTGTGTGTTACACCCTCTTGTTCAGGGATCCCTATCCAGGTCCAGGTCCAGGTCACCCCGCAGACAACAGACGCATAGTCACTTCTTCACCGGCGAGGAAGAGGAGCAAAGAGGAGAAGTCCAAGAACAGTTCTAGTGATAGGTCTGAGAAGTCCAAGACCAGTTCTAGTGAAAAGTCTAGGTCACACCGAAGCCATACATCTTCCAGGAAAGATTCTCATGAACGAAAGGCCTCCCGGCGTTCGCCGGAGCCTCGTGCCTCTCTTTCTGCCTCTACTCCCGACGTATCTAGTATCCATTCTGATGGGGCGGGAGTGGTGTCAGAGACGGTGGTGGGGGTAGTACCGGCGGACAGGTTACCAATGGATATTATACACTTAAAATCAGAGAGTTCTGTGGGCAGTTATCGCTCTCTAGAAGGGTCTAGTGGGGGCTCAGTGATAGATGGTGTATCTGACTCCCAAGGGAATTCAGGCCAAGGCCTAGGTGTGTGGCGGTATTCCCAACCAGGGACCGAACACACAAGTCTGTTTCAGGAGACACAGGTAGTGGCGGACAGCCACCGGGACGAGGCGATCCCATCATCCATTCCAGATTTAACATGGCAACACGAAGGGGTTCCGGCTTCGGCGGAATCCTCTCATGACGAGCCAAATGACAAGGACGAGAGGTCTATAATCTCTAATATGGAGGTGCAGGAGTCGGGGTCTGTTTTAGACGACTCACAGGACGGAAATGGGTCACCTCTTAGTGCTTCATCAGCTAAATTTGTCACGGCGGAGGAAATAGATGGGTTATTAGCCACTGCTCTAACAACAAATTTTGGCCAACAGCCGGAGACTCCTACAGTGGACCTGGGAGCTTCCATGACAATTTCAGGGGTTAGGCCTCTGACTACTTCCATTGCCTTAACTAAAATCCCACACCCTCCTTCTGTATCACCCACTATGGGCACTAGGCCTGCTTCGGCGGCACTGACTATTTCTAGTGTAAGGGTAGTAGCGGATGTAAATCCTCCTCCTCTAGATAAAGCACTGTTAAGAAAGGTAGCTATGCCCCATTTATACGGTCCAGATGATTCATGGGTACCAATGGTCCCAACTAAGCCAGAAGTAGCACAGCCAACTTTGTCAGGGGAGCTTCCGGTGCCACGAGAGTGGGTAATCCAAGGGAATAAATCTAGAAAGTTACGAGCTTTAGATATTGCGGGTAATGTACTGGATGTTAATATTAAGGCCATTCCTAACTATTACCACCATGACTACTGTGTGTATACAGCTACGCCTGCACTTCCCCCTGCGTCAGCTTCAAGACTATTTTCTGACTGGACCAAGCATGACGGTTTTAATGATATAAAAGCACTGTCAGCTCTCACTCCAGAATTAGATTTACAAACGGTCACTGATTCAGCCGCTAATCCAGTCTTGAAGGTGGGGCAGTTGGGTCCAGGACCTTGGGTGGAATGGGAGGTAGAGGCTCAGAACTTTGCAACCACCTTCACCTCAAAATCTTCGCACCAAATTCCTCAGGACAGCCATTCTTGGTTCTCACTGCCGGTCTACTCTGCCGGCAGAGTTCCATCTGCTTTGTTTGCCTTTCTAGCTGCCCCCAAATAAAATCAATTTATGCGAATTTAAAGAACCTTTCACTACACCTTCCCCAGCTCACCTAGACTGGGAGTTTAGGCTAAGGGGAAAGGCGTATAGACTTTTTTCCCAGTACATTGTTACGCACCAGGTGGCGAAGTCTATGCTAAGGTCGACTCAGGCAATCGCAGACGCGGATGTCAGGCGATCTATTGAACTATCTCGACGTTTACTCCTTCAGACGTCAATTAAGTCGTTGGGAGATATTCGTACAGCCTTGCTCGAGGCGGTGCGAGCGAGACAGGATCTTAGGATGTCCCTAGTGAGAAAACTTCCTGACCGAATTGCGAACCAAGTGGTCATGTCGCCGGTGCTAACTCCCTCTTTAATGTCCCCTGATGTGTGGAGAACTGTCTTTAACATGGCTCAGGCCTTTAAGTACAGTCCCGCCCCTTCTAAGAAACCTGCTTTTAACTTTCCCAAACCCAAGCCAGTCGCAAAGGCTCAGCCGGGTGGGGCAAAGCCCTTTCATCTACCAAAGACCTCTGCCCCCCAAGGTAAGTACAGGTATAAACAAGGAAAGTCTGCAGGTAATAAAGGACAAAGGTATAACAGACCGGGCCAGGGCCAGTCTTCTGCCAACACCGGCCAGTCAGCTAAGCACCCACCACCACCACCACCACCATAAAAAAACTAAAGTCTCTCTCACTCCCAGGGCCGGTCTCACGGCGGGTGGATCAGAGGGTAGTACAGCCGGCGAACCCTTGTCTGCTAACTGGGTCATTCCGGACGTGTCACCGCGCATGGCCAGTAAATACTTGGGCAAGGATGGTGGCACGCAAAGGCATCACCTGGCAGTGGCTCCGGCGACCTCGTTTACGTCAGCCGACAAAGGCAAATTTAGTTTCATTAGAGGTGGAGTCACTGATCCGAGAAATGATCGCCAAGAATGTCATCATCCCGGTCCCTCAAAATTACCCAGTCTTTACATCCAAACTATTTCTAGTGCCCAAAAGGGACAGTGTTCAGATGAGGCCAGTCGTAGACCTGTCTTTTCTGAACCTCCATATTCACAATGTGTCCTTCAGAATGCTGACAGTGAATCAGATCAGGCTAACACTTCCGCCGGGAGGATGAATGTGTTCTTTAGACCTAACAGACGCGTACTGGCACGTCTCGGTAAACAAAAGATTTCAAAGGTTCCTGGCCTTGCGAATAATGCATCAGACTTATGTCTTTCAGAGGATGCCATTTGGATTGAACCTAGCACATTCACGAAATTAGTCCGGCAAGCCCTGATGCCCTTGTTCCAACAAGGGGTCAGGATTTTGTGGTATCTAGACGACTGGCTAGTGGTGGCAGAGACGGAACAATTATGCATAAATCATGTCAACATAACATTAAATCATGTCAAATCTCTAGGATTCAAGGTAAACCTGGTAAAGTCAAACCTTGTTCCCTCACGAGTAGTTCAGTGGATAGGGCTGGTTTGGGACACAGCCACTCTCACACTGAGTCAGAGTGTGGACAATCGAAACAGATTTTGCAGGAAATTGTTTCTCTTACTTCACAGTCTGACTACGACACGGAGAATCTGGGAGTCTGGTCGGCTCTCTCAACTGGATTCAACTAACTGTAAAGTTGGGCCGGTTGAAAGTCAAACGTTTAATTTTGGAGGGCAACAAATTTTTTCCACTATTGCCGGCGGAAAAATTATGGCCCATACCAAAATTAATCCACAACTTACTAGCGGTCTGGGCGAAGAGGGAAACGTTGCACTCAGTAATGTCATGGACCTCTCCTCCGCCGACGGTATGGGTAGACACGGATGCGTCAGGAACGATAGGTTGGGGCTTTCAGTCAAACCAAGGGCACCAAGGTCAAGGGCTTTGGTCCCATTTAGAAATCTCCCACATCAATGTCAAAGAATTACTAGTCCCCTTATATTTCCTTCAGGCTCACGGCTCTGCTTTACGGGGCAAGTCGGTGGCCTTCAGGATGGACAATCTGAATGCGGTTCACTTTATTCAGAAACAAGGGTCAACAAGATCTCGGAAGTTGCTAAACGTGTCAGAAAAGTTTTTTATACTAGCCAACAGGCTGGACATTCATCTTCACGCATCTTATCTCCCAGGCGTAGCAAACGTCTGGGCAGACGCTCTGTCTCGGAGACAGAGCACGACAGTAGAATGGGCACTCAAGCAAACCATTTTCAACCAAATGATTGCGGAGCCTTACCATCCACAAGTGGATTTGTTTGCGTCAGAGGAGACTCACAAACTCCCACTGTACCTCACCCGCCGGACGATAACGCCGGCGGGCGGACCAGACGCTCTGATGACGGACTGGAACAGGTGGAGTTCCATTTATCTATTTCCGCCACCAGACGTGTCTCTAATGTGCCACGTAGTCAATAAACTACAGGATTATCGGGGCGTAGTCTCGCTAATCGCGCCCCTGTGGCCGGCGCAGTTGTGGTACCAGCAATTGAAAACGTGGTGCCCGCACCCGGTGTCACTCCCGGTCGGGTTGTTCCACTTAGACACAATTGGCAACCTAGAGACCTCGCTGACTTTTGCATTATGGACATTCAGGAGGCCAAGTGGCTAGCACCGTATGGTAGAGACGTGACCAATAAATTCATGAATCAATATACCCAGTCTACAAAGCGACAGTATCAATCGCATTGGCAAGCTATTACGTCTTGGATTCTTAGAACAGAACAAACTGTACCCTCGGTGGCTTTGGTTTATAATTATTTAAATTACCTGTTCGAGCAGAAACATTTATCTGTAGTAACTTTAAAAAATCACTTAACAGCGATTAGGATGCCATTTTTGGACCTTACCGGTCTCACCATACCAGTCGCGGAGGAAACAGGTTTTATGAGGGCATGTTTTAAACTCCGCCCACCTCCCCGTCAGCTCATGCCTACCTGGTCTCTGGACAAAGCATTGTCGTTACTTCATTCCCGTCTGTACCAAAATACTGCAGATTTTACATTACTTTTAAAAAGGGCAGTTTTCCTTATGGCTTTGGCTACCGGGAACAGAGTATCTGAGCTGGCGGCGATGAGCAACACACCTAATTGCATCATGTTCCATGGAATGGAATGGAATGGAATGGAAACTTTTATTCCTCATCAAAAGTACAGTAAAAGATCTAATTCACCTAAATGAGTTGACCATAATTGTGCTAGAGTAACTGAACAAAAAGCAATAGCCTACAATGCATACACAAGATCAAAAACACATGAAGCCTTTAATTACTTTAGAAACATCAGAAATCATGCCAAAACTGTATTAAACCTAACTAAATCAAACTTTCTCCACAAGCAGGCAAATAAACTTCTAAATAATCCAAATGATAACAAAATATTTTGGTCTACTCTTAACTCATTTAAATCCAACTTCACTACTGCTTCATCCATTCCACCATTAAAATCTCCGACTGGCAATCTTGTAAGTGACCCACGAGGTAAAGCTAACCTTCTTGCGGATATTTTCTCCACCAACTCAATCTTAGATGAAATAAATCAAGATGTCCCTGTACTTAATTTTAATTCGCCTGAAATTCCCTCACTTAAGATCCACACCAGACATGTCAAAACTATTTTGCAGAATCTCTCAGTAGATAAGGCTCCTGGTCCAGATGAAATTCCTCCAATAGTACTTAAGAATTGCTCCTTGGTGCTCGCTCCTGTATTGGCAAAATGTTTCCGTCTGTGTACTCATACCTCATGTTTCCCAGTACCCTGGAAAGAAGCAAACATCCATCCAGTTCCTAAAAAAGGTGCCTCTTCAGATCCATCAAACTACAGACCAATAGCTATAACTTCCACTCTTGGTAAAGTCTTTGAAATTATATTAAATAATCACATAATTAAGCATCTTGAGAATAATAAATTAATCAGTGATAGGCAATATGGTTTTAGACGATGTCGATCAACTGCAGACATGCTTTGCCTTCTTACGCATCAAATCAACCAAGCTACAGACCAACATGGTGAAACACATACAATAGCACTGGATATATCAAAGGCATTTGATAGAGTCTGGCATCAATCCTTATTGTCGAAGATGTCACACTATGGCCTTGCATCATTAGTTCCACTAATTTCTTCTTATCTTCATAACAGAAAAATATGTGTAATGGTAGATGGCCTATATTCTCAATTTCACTCAATAAATGCTGGTGTTCCCCAGGGACCAGTTTTGGCCCCAATTCTGTTCCTCATTCATATCAATGATCTCATATCTACCACTCATAATCCAATACATTCCTATGCAGATGACTCAACACTCCACAGTTCCTTCACATTTACCAATTCTTTCACCCAACCCGATCTTATAAATTCAAAAATAAACACTGCAATTTCTCTGAACCAGGACCTTTCTAGAATTAATGGATGGGGACAAAAGAATCTAGTTTCCTTTAATGCACAGAAAACCAAGTACATTCAATTTTCTAACCGACAGAATCTCACTGACTCCCATATATTTGTTAATGATGTAAATATTCCCACTTCCCCCGTATCTTTTGCCGGTCAGTCATCTAAAATCAGAAACTTTCCAAACGGAGTCCCACAAGGATCCGTCCTATCGCCCGCACTCTTCAATCTGTACATGCACGATATAACTACACCCAATACGCCCCAAATAAACTTAGCCTCCTATGCAGATGACATAACACTCACATGCACACACCATGACCCAAAAAGAGCAACAGATCTCCTTCAACCCTATCTCAACACACTACATGGCTGGTGCACTACAAACAGACTTAATCTAGCCCCAGCCAAATCCATCGCAACCCTGCTCACAAGCTGGACAGGAGAACACGAATACATCCCTCAACTCACCATAAACAACACACCCCTAACACATACACACACGCCCAAAATCCTAGGAGTAACATATGATACTCATATGACATTCAAACAGCACACCACAAACATTAAAAAGAAACTGACACCCAGACTTAACGCCCTCAGGTCACTTGCTCACACAAAATTTGGACACAACAAAGAAACTACCACCACAGTATATAAACAATACATAAGATCAGTGATAGAATACGCAAGCCCAGCCTGGGCTTCTAACCTAGCTGAAACACATCATAAGACCGTACAAACTATTCAAAACAAAGCCCTGAAGATCATTACAGGCTGCACAGCTACTGCACCCACAGATCACCTACATCAAGAAACCAAAATCCTCAAAGTCAAAGACCATCTGGACATGAGAGGCACTCAATTCCTGGCAGCAGCCTCCACGAACCAAGACCACCCACTAAACTACATGGCAACACACCCACAGACACCAAGAAATATCAAAACAACACCCAGCACACGGTATCACACACAATTATTGTCCTCTCTCCCTCCCTGCCCACCCCGAACCAACTTCCAGAAGCACATCCATACTCATATCTCTCACCGATCCATCCACTCACTCACAGACAACATGCAGCTGCATGCACGACCTCCCGAAATCCATCCTTCCGAATCCTCCCTTCCTCGCGAGGACAGAGTCCACCTGGCCAGGCTGAGATGCGGACACCATCCAGCTCTCCTGAGCTATCAGAAGAGACTGGATGACTCCGTTGTCGACACCTGCCCGGGATGTAACACAGCACCCCATACCATTAAACACATCATAGAAGACTGCATTTCACACAACCACTTACGCCAACAACACAATCTACACTCAATGAGAGCTCTGTGGGAAAGCCCGATCGTGGCCATGGCCTTTCTCAGGGACTCGGGGCTGTTCGGCCAGGCAGCTTAGGGAACAACAACAACAACAACAACAACTTCCCCTAGTATTGACATTCTCGGTGTAACATTAACTACTAACTTGAGCTGGACACATTATGTTAGAAGCATTGCTAAGAATGCCTCTAAAAAACTGGGACTCCTGTACAGAGTTCGAAAATTCTTCACTGACGAGCAGTTGGCCGTGATATATAAAAGTCATGTGCGTTCTCAGATGGATTACTGTTCACCTCTGTGGGGTGGAAGTGGAGTGGTTGCATTGAGGCAGTTGGACAAAATTCAAAATAAAGCTATTAGATTAATCAATGACCCTGCAATCACACAGGACCTTCCTACATTATCCATACGAAGAAACGTTGCATCCCTTGCATTATTCTACAGATATTTTCACAGCAATTGTTCCGAGGAACTTGCTTCAATTGTGCCGCCTCTCCAAATCTTTCCCCGTAGAACTAGGGCAGCTGAGAGCGCCCATGAATTTACACTTTCTCCTCCACAATGCAGAACTTCTGCTTATCAGAATTCATTTATCCCCAGAGCTACTACTCTTTGGAATTCACTTCCCTCGAATTGCTTTCCACAAACTTACAATCTACAATGCTTGTCCTGTGTGTGGTATCTCCAAAGCTGTTTTCTTCTCTTCTTTTTCTTTTCTTATTTTTTTTCTTTCCTCACCTTCCCCCCCCCCTCCCCCTTCACCTCCCCCCCACCCCCCTTTTTTTTTCTCTTTTTTTTTTTCTTTTCTTTTTTTTTTTTCTTTTTCCCCTGCGTTTTTCTCCCCGACAATAGCCTTAGCCCCCTTACACTGGCCCCGAGCAATTCCACAGGCCATGGTAACCGCGCCCCCCCCGAACCCTCCCGCCGACCCAATAAACCGGGGGGACCGCAGCAAGCCCCCTATGGCTTCGGGTGAGTCTGGGGAAGTCGACCGGTACGGGCTCGGTGCTCCCCTTTACGCCGTGGCGCACCACACACAATCGCTTATATATCCGGGCCTGTGCCCCTCCGGCATATTATGCAGAGGAAGCATGCGGGGAAGGGCACTTAAACCTAAATTGGTGAGCACGCTTTGCTTTCAAATCCTGGTTTCGATTGGGGGGTTCCATCCAACGTGTGAAACGACGCCCCCAGTCACTGAGTTAGTCACATATACCAACGTTAAAGGAACAGTCAGCGGAAGATTTGCCCCCCTTTTTACCCCCCTTTTTCTCTTTTTTTTTTCCCCCCTTTTCACTCACCCCCCCTCTTTTTCCCTCCCCCTCCCCCCACCCCCCCCCCCTTTTTTTTTTTCTCTCCCCCCCCCCCCCTTCTTTTTTTCTCCTCTTCCTCCCCCCCTTTTTTTTTTTCTTTTCCCCCCCCCCCTCCCCCCCCCTTTCTCCCCCCCTTTTTGTTCCTATTGGTGTATGTTCTTATTGTTGTTCCGCATCTCACTTCCAGGACCATAAACACCCACGCACCAGATCCAGTCTACCATTCCACACCTCTGACTAGATACTTTTTTATTCTACCTCCATCCATTTTCACAGCAGTCAGCTAGGACAACCGGCGGTGCTAGAAAGCCGCCTTTGGCGGGGGGATAGCTCCCCTATTTCAACACCTTTCGGGGTCGGGCACCCGCCTTCAAATGCTTAAATCCAGTTGTTACAAACATTTTATGAATGGAGGATGCCTTTAGGCACATGGACCTTTTTGTTTTATCTGTGTTTTTCCTTCCTCCGTTCATTGTCTCTTAAAAACAAAAAAAAGTTTGGTAGGCTTAATGAGTGTATTCACATTGCACCTTCCCCAGGATTCATAGCCAAGAATGAGCACAGTGAACACGTGTTTTCAGAGTTCACGGTGCCGGCGTTAAAAAGGGGAAAGGTGCACCATAATCTTTGTCCAGTGCAAGCTCTAACCAAATATTTGAGAGTGGCACCTCTAAATCACCAGGGTGCTTTATGGGTAGCAAGTACGGGTAAACGCTTGATGAAACGTAAACTGGCTTCTCTCTTGGTCGAGGTCATTAACCCTTCTTTAGCGGCCTATGCGGTTTATTTATATGTACCGCCCAGCGGGGTGTTTTTAGCCAAAATAGGGCTGTTTACGTGATCATTTTCATGCCTAAATAAGACCCAGAACGTAAAACAAGTATCTATCCCTGAAAGGGCATAAACAGAGCTTTCGAATGACACCATAACGATCCTTGTATGATGGATAGTTTTCTTGCAATAACCGTGCAACGCGAGTGCAAAAAGCATGTAATTCGGTACTTTCCCCATATAATTCAGTATGTAGCGAGTGAGAGAGGGAGGAGGGAGCTGAGATTCGTGTCAGTAGGTTCGCCGCGGTGGTCTGGAGCAGTCATACGCTCGCTAGTCTCCTGCCACCACTTGTCTCTCTCTCTCAGCAACATTACGTGCTGAAATTGCCACTCGACCTATGTCGAGCGCCGCCACATAGTCCAGCTTTATTAAAAACGACTTATGTGGTGAGCCGCTTTTTAAGGGTTAAAGAGAGTAATCCCGGCGTTGTGGGTAAGGCCCACGATTTACGCAAGTGGGCAGCCTCTTTACGTTTCCTTAAGAATTTTTCGGTTGAAGATATTAAGTGCACACAGTTGTGGGCCTCTAATCATACGTTTTTGACTCGATACCTTTCAGTAGCTCTAGACAAACCTTCCTTGCCATGTATAGCTTTAAGGCAGAGGGTCTAGGTGGCCCTTTTAGTCACTTTTTGTTTAATTTCAAGAAAAGGGGGGGGGGGGGGGTGCAGTCAGTGTAACATAGGACACCCTAGACCCCGCCGGAGTATATGTACGGAGCATACGAGCTGTGATACTGTTTGTAGGTATTGTGATATAAAATTTCTCTGTAGTAGACATTACAGGAAATTGTGCTAAAGTACAATGGTAGTAATACAACAATGCTCGTTGTAACTAGTTTTGGCTGTGAAGCAATTTAATTTTAAGAAATCTCAGTAGTTGCAACTACAACTTTTATTTTTGTTATAAGTACTTCTGCATAAGTACACGAGTTCAGTACTTCTGCTAAAGTGCAAGAATTCATTTTTGTTTGGGTAAATTTTAAGGAATATATCCACTAGTTTTATGGGGTTTATATGTGCACATATTGACTTATAAGTTTTATTTTTCACCACTTACTTTAAGTGGGGTGCCTTCTTAACTAGCAGATCTGTGTACAGAGTCTCAGAGTTAACCCTTTTTCAAGCAGGCTTCTTTGAAGCACGCTCCTGCTTGTACCCCTTTTTGAATATTTATGCTGTATAAAGTTTATGCACCCAAATATATCTTTTTTATACAAAGTAAGAATACTATGTGGTTGTTTGATTATCTGCTTTTGCTAGAGTTATGATATGATTACGAATGTCCCCCTCCAGTCTTAGATATCCGGCATAATCGTCAATGATGGAGGGGCCACTAATAAATTATAGGTTTGACTCCTGCAAGGAGATAAAGAAAACCTAATATTTAGTAGTGGCCCCGTAATCATTGACGACTGGGGCCCTCCCGACCATCCCCTTCCCATTCGTTGATGTATTAAGGATTTTGGTTTACTTGATATGTCAGTGAAGGAAGAATGACGCCCGAGCCAGCGTCTGGTCAAAGATCCACACAAGTACATCCACGATTAGATGGAAAGCTTATGAATAGTTATTCTTATTTTCTTTTTCTTTTTTATTTGTTACGAAGTTTTTTTGTAGTGAGAACCCAATTTCATAATGACTGAACCATGAGTGAGGTTGCGTGCGCTCATGATGAAGGCTCCTCAATTTTTTATGCTCTGCGCGGTAGATTCAAACTACGGCGAATGAGTGTTTGAAGAGGGTGCCTTATGTAATAGGCATAATCGTTCTCACATTTCGCGGGAGGTGCGCCGCTATCACGCATGCGCAAATAGGTAGGGATTTATTTTCCCTCCCAATTATAATTACCTAAGTTCATAGGAATGATAGATTACCCAATATCCAATATAGAACATAATATCTATATAATTATTGATCACACAAACTTAATACTAAAAACTTAATGTAATACTTAAAGTAAGACTGTCCATATCAGAGTTTGGACAACTGTTGCTTCAGCTCGTAACTCTCTCTCTGTCAGCTTGTGTTCCTCATGGATATATGATGACTGTGTGGGTCTTTTTTGTGTAGATTTGGGGAGAAGTCTTACAGGCTGCTGAGGTTTCGTTGTCTTTTTCCTCTTTTGTTGAGATGTTGCACGGCTTGTTCCAGACGTGGTAGCTCTTGAGGTTGATGGCAGATTCTCTGGGCTTTTAGGAGGATTATCTGGATCGGAATTATTGTTGTCACTATCACTTGAAGATCCAGCATCAGCATCCCCTCTAAGTCTTCTTGAGGTCACACTTTTTCCTGGGGCAACAGCTAGCTTCCGTTTCTTTCCACGGGTTGGTGTAGAAGTGGATGACCCATATCTAAACGTTGATAGGAGTTCTAGTAGAGACTCGTCAAGAGCTGTCCCTGTTGAACTGGTATTGGATGTAGCACCATGAGAGGTGTCACCTGCATCAGGAGTACTTGTAGGGCTAACTTCAGGATTAACTGTCTGTTGGGGTGGTTCAATTCTAGGTCTACCAGCATCTGGAATACGAGATATGACTGCATCTGGGTTAATAGGGAATATTCCACACTTTCGGAATCCATTCTCAATATTCTGTTTCACATTTTTTTGCAGTCTCTCCATCAGTCTTGCAAGCAGCTTTGGGAACTCTGCTTTCGGTAGAGAAGGATACTTTCTGCCCAAAGAGGTTGACTTAAACTCGGTTAGAAGGGTTTGCCAGTGACCTTTCATTGGCCTAAAAACTGAGACATCAAGAGGTTGTGTTAGATTTGTCAAATTTGGGGGCAAAAGAACAAAATCTATGTCATTTTCCTCACAGGCTGTGACAACAGCTACATTTATATGGCTGGCAAGATTGTCTCCAATTATAACTTTCTTTTCTGTCTGTCGTTTTGCATAAGGGATAACCATTTTAAAGAACCAGTCTTCAAATGTATTACTGTACCATCAAACCAGCCACTGTCATTCCTGTTGTAACGTGCTTGAGGAGAGCCGCCTTCAGTCCAGGTGTCGTACAGATGCTTAGATTTATAGACAACATAGGGGGGAAGAAGGTTTCCTGAAGCAGTGCATGCAAACATAATTGAAGTGGATGCTTTGGTTGAGTTCATGATTCTTTCAGGGTGCTTACAACCTCTACGTACAATAACCTTCTTCCTCCCTGGGTCATCTGAGAGGTTCGTCTTATCGTAGTTAATTATATTCTCAGGTGGTACATCCTTGACTGTCTTCTCCAGGTTTATGAAGTAAGACCTGATTGTTTCTGGGGTAACTGAGGCTCGGGACACTTATGTTTTGACTGAAACGTTGGGTTAATTAATTTTTGTGACGAGTCAGGAAACTACGTGCCCAATCGTAGCCTGGGGAGATTGTTTTTAAATTTCCTTACAACTATGCCACTTCTGTCTAGGTAGGTTTTAATAAAGACTCTTAGTTCGAAAGTATCAAAAGGAAAACCCCAGTCTGAAATTGTTTCCAGGCGCTTCGCAATAATTTCTTCAACATCAGCTGTTAGAATAGTTTGTCCACCGTGTTTCTTGGGATGCTTCCTTTTGACAGCATCGTTCAGAGTGCTTCTAGCAAATCCATATTGAACTGCAGCCTGTCTTACAGTTAACTTGCCACTAGTAATATCTGTACAGTACTGCACCAACTTTCGCTACATCTCGATTCGCACTTTAGCGGCAGTGTCTAAATATTCCGCCGATTTGAATTTGGCGGTAAAAACTTGCATTTTCGCGCCCAAACTTCGAAATTGAAGGCCTATTCAGCCACAAGCAAGAGGATTCGGTAGAGGAAAAATAAATGTATGTATCGAAACACGACCCTATACCAGTATATAGTCACCCAATGACTATAACTAATCAATACGCATACTTACAAATACTTAATACAATTATTTGTACTTACAAATAGGCCTACTCATGTTGAACGTACCTAGCCTAGTCACCCAATGACCCAGAATTGCTAAACCAACTAAAACTGGAATTGGTACACTTACTTACAGATATTCAATACTTTAATGAGTCTATAATGCTGATTAACAAAGCATTATAATAGGTTACAATGCTTAGACATAAGGTTGTTGTTGTTGTTCCCTAAGCTGCCTGGCCGAACAGCCCCGAGTCCCTGAGGAAGGCCATGGCCACGATCGGGCTTTCCCACAGAGCTCTCATTGAGTGTAGATTATGTTGTTGGCGTAAGTGGTTGTGTGAAATGCAGTCTTCTATGATGTGTTTAATGGTATGGGGTGCTGTGTTACATCCCGGGCAGGTGTCGACAACGGAGTCATCCAGTCTCTTCTGATAGCTCAGGAGAGCTGGATGATGTCCGCATCTCAGCCTGGCCAGGTGGACTCTGTCCTCGCGAGGGAGGGAGGATTCGGAAGGATGGATTTCGGGAGGTCGTGCATGCAGCTGCGTGTTGTCTGTGAGTGAGTGGATGGATTGGCGAGAGATATGAGTATGGATGTGCTTCTGAAAGTTGGTTCGGGGTGGGCAGGGAGGGAGAGAGGACAATAATTGTGTGTGATACCGTGTGCTGGGTGTTGTTTTGATATTTCTTGGTGTCTGTGGGTGTGTTGCCATGTAGTTTAGTGGGTGGTCTTGGTTCGTGGAGGCTGCTGCCAGGAATTGAGTGCCTCTCATGTCCAGATGGTCTTTGACTTTGAGGATTTTGGTTTCTTGATGTAGGTGATCTGTGGGTGCAGTAGCTGTGCAGCCTGTAATGATCTTCAGGGCTTTGTTTTGAATAGTCTGTAAGGTCTTATGATGTGTTTCAGCTAGGTTAGAAGCCCAGGCTGGGCTTGCGTATTCCATCACTGATCTTATGTATTGTTTATATACTGTGGTGGTAGTTTCTTTGTTGTGTCCAAATTTTGTGTGAGCAAGTGACCTGAGGGCGTTAAGTCTGGGTGTCAGTTTCTTTTTAATGTTTGTGGTGTGCTGTTTGAATGTCATATGAGTATCATATGTTACTCCTAGGATTTTGGGTGTGTGTGTATGTGTTAGGGGTGTGTTGTTTATGGTGAGTTGAGGGATGTATTCGTGTTCTCCTGTCCAGCTTGTGAGCAGGGTTGCGATGGATTTGGCTGGGGCTAGATTAAGTCTGTTTGTAGTGCACCAGCCATGTAGTGTGTTGAGATAGGGTTGAAGGAGATCTGTTGCTCTTCTTGGGTCATGGTGTGTGCATGTGAGTGTTATGTCATCTGCATAGGAGGCTAAGTTTATTTGGGGCGTATTGGGTGTAGTTATATCGTGCATGTACAGATTGAAGAGTGCGGGCGATAGGACGGATCCTTGTGGGACTCCGTTTGGAAAGTTTCTGATTTTAGATGACTGACCGGCAAAAGATACGTGTGCACATCTGCCTGCTGGGAAGTTGGCCAGCCACCTTTTTGTGTTGTTGTGCATGTTTGTGTTGTAGATTTTGTTTGTTAGGTTGTGGCAGGGGATGGCATCGAAGGCTTTACTAATGTCGAGTGTGGCTAATAGTGATCTGTGTGGTGGTCTAGCTGAGTTGATGCCGTCAAAAGCTCTTTGTGTAAGGTCTGTGAGAAGAGTGTTTGTGGAGTGCAGTGGCCTAAAGCCATGTTGTGTTGGAGCTAGGGGTAGGTCGGGTGTAATTAGTTGTAATACTAGGCGTTCCATGACTTTGGAGGGGGAGCAAAGGAGTGTGATGGGGCGGTGCGAGGAGGGTAGCGTGGGGTCTTTGTTGGGTTTGGGGAATGTGATGATGATACCATGCTTCCAAATGTCTGGTATTGTGTTGTGTGAATAGCTGTAGTTTGATATGTTAGTGAGTGCTTGTATGCCTTGTGGTCCCAGGTGTCTGAGGTGTATGTTGCTTATGTTGTCTAGGCCACAGGCGGGTGAGTGCTTGAGATTGTTGATGATATGCTTTGTCTGGTGATTGGTGAAGGGTGTATAGTCAGGGTCTGTGGGGAATTGTCTCTTACGTCGGATGACACGTCGGTCGTCTTTGTGAGGTTTTAGGTGGCTGACATGTGAGAAGTGATTGATGAGAGTGTTTGCTTGTTGTTTACATGAAGGAGTAGAGTCTGTTGTTGTGATTGCAGCATGTGATTGTGTTGTGTTGCTGTTGGAAAGTGTGATGCTGTTTAGTGTTTTGTAGAGTTTTTTGGGGTTTGTTTTGTGATCAAGTGTTTGTAGGAAGTTATTCCAATTTAGTTTTTGTTGTTCTTGTATTTTGTTGTTAGTTTGGGTGTTGAGTGCTTGAATTTGTTGTGTGATGTCTTGTGTGTGGGGTGCTGGGGAGTGTTTCAGTGTGTCGCGTTGTCTGATGAGGTTTTGAATTTCTGGTGTGAAGTTGGGGTTGTGTCTTTTTCTGTTACCTCTTGGAATGTGTTTCTTGTCAGCGTTTTGGATATTTTATTGAGACATAAGGTTATAAGGTTAACCTGTGCCACCGCCATAGGCGCCATTTGCATTTGCACTGTTTTGGGTTCAAGCGGCGCCATGATGCCATCTAGTGGCCATAACTGAAACTGATGTCTTGGTCCAAATTATAGGCACATTTTTGCTTGAGTTTTGGCTTGAGCCAAAATGCGCCTCATTGTATCATATACGGTTGGAGCGTCAGTATCGTACCGTAACGCTAACTGAACTCTATCAAAACATTGCATAGGCCTATGGCGGTGGTTCAGTTTCTGTATAAGAACTGTAATTCATTATTATGCCTTGCTAATCAGCACTATAGACTCACTAAAATATTGAGTACCTGTAAGTAAGTGTACCAATTCCAGTTTTAGTTGGGGTAGCAATTCTGGGTCATTGGTTTACTAGGTTTGTTCAACTTGGGAGTGAGTTTTCGTACATGCCCGGTCCCTATTAAATTAATTCCTATTACCTCAATGCCCCAACTTTCGCAAATCGCACTTTCGCGCCACTTTCGGCGGTCCCTATTGGCCGCGAAAGTTGGTGCAGTACTGTACAGGCTTGTTGAAAATTTAATAGTGGCCCCTCCATCATTGACGATATGCCTATTAGTATAATAGTCTCCCTTCAAACGCCGCGTCGCCAACTTTGAATCTACCGTGCGGGAGGACAGGGAGTACAACTTCATAAGTGCAACGCGTATTCTCTTATGGAATCGTCTTTATGATTGGGTACTCGCTACGAAAAAACCTCGTAAAAAATAAAAAATAAAAATTAACTTAATAATTGCTACACTCAAGCTTCCCAATGCGTGGATTTCTTGCGAGTGGATTCCTGACGCTGGCCCTCTAGCGTCTAAACTTCCTTCCTCCTCCCGCGTCCGTTATGTGTGGGTGGGTTACACTGTGCTCCGGCTTCATTCTTCGTGCGATCAGTTCTAGTGAGTCCTTGCTCATTCGTATACATCTGAGTTGTATTGAACATGTTTTTAGATTAGCTAGCACAGACTACCCCTTTGGTATGTCTGCAGGAGGTGTGTAAGTTAGGGTACTATTGTAACAGGCGCCTACGTGTCCCCAGGATCATCGCGCCATGTTTGTTATTGTGTGTGTTGTGTTGCGCCTTAGCTTTTGATAGTTATTTAGGAGGCTACCATTCCGCAAGTTTATTCTTCAGGCCGTCATTATGAGGTAGTTCATAGTTTATTCTAGCAGGTGCTCCAGTTCAAGGGTTGCCACACGTCGTGTGGAATCTTCTGGAGTCCATATCTGCGCTTGGGCCCCTATCGCGGGCCTCTGCTCCACGTGCTGCTGCTGCTGGGTCGTCGGAGCGTCGAGTTGCTGCCACTTTGATGTTTCGTCGTTACCTCATGGTCAGCCTTATTAGGGGTCTCCAACATAGGCTAGGGGTTATTTATGAATTATAAATTAAGCTCTATATGTGTAATCCTAATATTATCCCCGATATATTTGTGTTTGGCATGTGTGCTTTAATGCTTCAGGGGTTTGGGAGACGTCCCGCTTATATGGTGGGGTTTTTGGAGGTTTGGACTTTCCCAGGTAAGTCCTAACCTCTGAAAATTTTGGTTCGTTTTTCCGGCGGCTTTCTCAGCAGAGCCGGCGTTTTCTCGTCTCAGACGATAAGAAACCAACCAAATGTCCCGGCGTGGTGTGCTGAACCACGAACCTTCCGGCGGAATTTGCCAGATTCTTAAGGGATTCAACTCGGCCCGCCGAGTGAACTCGCCCTGACCGATAGCCTCACTCTGTAACTTCTATTGCCCGGCGTAACAGTTAAGTGAGCTTAACCATGACTCAAGTCATGAAGCGAATTAACTATCCATCTAGTGCTAATAGTCATGGATAGTCAAATGCATAAGGTCGTTTGGGCCAGTGACGCTTAGTCACAGGTAAGCAGTTCATTTTGTATGATAAAAGGAAAGACCCCGGGTCTTTCCTTACCTGACTTACCTGCTTACCTGTGACTAAGCGTCACTGGCCCAAACGACCTTATGCATTTGACTATCCTTGACTATTAGCACTAGATGGATAGTTAATTCGCTTCATGACTTGAGTCATGGTTAAGCTCACTTAACTGTTACGCCGGGCAATAGAAGTTACAGAATGAGGCTATCGGTGTCTTTCTACCAGGTCTAGCGGAAGGTTAGCTTAGCAGTGGCTATAACTAACTTTCCGGCGGACTTGAGATAGGATGTATTAACACCTCTCAGGTTATCCTTATGAGCATTGATTCCTGGAAATTCTCTATTTCCAGACTCTCATCACTTCAGTAGTAGCGGTTCTGGCAGCAGAAGAGTAGCCGCTTCCGGCAGAGGGGGTGGGGGGGGCTAGCTCCATCATGCCTCGCTTTGACCTTTGCCTACTTTCTCATTATTACCAGTTTTTGCCCACGATTTATGTATAAAATGTGTAAAGTGTCTTGATCGCTCAAGAGGACTATGGGTGTCTAAACGGTGTGCCGTGTGCTCTGAGTTACGAGCGGCGGTTTTTTATAAGAGAGAATTGTCTTGCTTAGCAGCCTTGAAGAAGATCAAGTCAACATTTAACGCTTATGCTAAAGACACTGCTCATAAAGCTCTCCATTGTGATAACGAGGAGCTCTGGCAACACCTAGTCGTTAAATCTCCATTAGTTAAGCCAGCTCCGGCGAGGTTAGTCAAACCCAAAGTTAAATCTAAAGTACTATCCAAGCAGGTAGTGACAATTAGTGAAAGTGACAACGCCGAGCCGACACCCCCCCCCAAAAAAAAACTAGTCAACTACACTCTCTCTCTCCCAGGGCCTACTGCAGGCGAGTTGGACCCGAGAGTTGTCCTACAGGACAGACCCAGTACAGAAACTGGGTCGTTCCGAGCATGTCGCAGGGCTTGGCCCCGGCGGTCATGGGCCAGGACAGTGATAAGCAAAGGCATATCTTGGAAGTGGCTCCGGCGACCTCGTTTACGTCAAACTCTAGAATTCAACCATGTTTCTTTAGAGGTGGAGTCACTTGTTCAGGAAATGATCAACAAACAAATCATTGTCCGAGTAGATCCAACTTGCCCTGTTTTCACCTCCAGACTATTTCTAGTGCCAAAGAGGGACAGTGTGCAGATGCGACCAGTAGTCGATCTCTCGCGTCTGAACACATATTCACAATTCACCCTTCAGGATGCTTACAGTGAATAAAATCAGGCTCGCACTCCCGCCGCAAGGCTGGATGTGCTCATTAGACCTGAAAGACGCCTATTGGCATGTCCCCATAAATAAAAGGTTCCAAAAATTCCTCGCCTTGAGGATCAGGCAAGAGACTTATGTCTTTCAGAGAATGCCTTTCGGTTTGAACCTGGCACCAAGAATCTTTACAAAATTAGTCCGGCAGGCCCTCATGCCCTTGCTAGCCCAAGGTATCAAGGTGTGGTGGTATCTAGACGACTGGCTAGTAGTGGCGGAGTCAGAGGAGTTATCTCAATTTCATGTCAAGCAAGTATTAAATCATGTACAAACTCTAGGGTTCAAGGTCAACTTGGCAAAGTCGCTCCTTGTTCCCACAAGAGAAATTCAGTGGATAGGACTGGTTTGGAACACTGCCGATCTGACTCATACACAGAGTGTGGACAATCGTAACAGATTTTGCAGGAAACTGTTTCTTTTTCTCCACAGTCTGAATACGACGAGGAAATCGTGGGAGTCCCTAGTCGGTTCACTCAACTGGATCCAATTAACTGTGAAGTTGGGCCGGTTGAAAGTTAAGAGATTAATCATGGAAGGCAACAAATTTTTCCCACTATTGCTGGCGGGAAAACTATGGCTGATTCCTCGATTAATTCACAACTTACTATCGGTCTGGGCAAAGACCGAAACATTGTACTCGCTAATGACATGGGTTTCTCCTCCACCTACAGTATGGGTAGACACAGACGCTTCAGGGGTAATAGGTTGGGGTTATCAGTCCAATCTAGGTCACCAAGCTCAAGGTCTCTGGTCCCAAGACGTAACTTTTCGCATCAACAAACAAGAGCTTCTAGTCCCATTATTTTTCCTTCAAGCTCACGGTGCTTCCCTACACGGGAAGTCAATTGCATTCAGAATGGACAACTTGACTGCAGTTCACTGCATTCAAAAGCAAGGGTCAACGAGGTCTCGAGAGTTGATGGAAGTATCAGAACAGATTTTTGCTCTGGCCGAATCGCTGAGCATTCATCTCAACGCATCTTACCTCCCGGGGATAGCGAACATTTGGGCGGACGCCTTGTCTCGGAGACAAAGCACCCTAGTAGAATGGGCCCTCAAGTAAACCGTCTTCGACAAGATGATTACAGAGCCATACCGTCCACAAGTGGATCTCTTTGCAGCGGAGGGGAATCACAGACTTCCTATCTATCTGACCCGCCGGGCGAGAACTCCGGCGGGGGGTCCAGACGCTTTACTGGAGGACTGGAACAGGTGGAATTCAATCTATCTTTTTCCGCCTCCAGACGCTTCACTCATGTGTCAAGTAGTTCACAAACTATGGGGTTACCGGGGCATAGTCTCGATCGCGCCAATGTGGCCGGCTCAAGTGTGGTATCACCAATTGCAAACGTGTTGGAGGAACCCGGTGTCATTCCCGGTCTCTGCATTCCACTTGGAGACAATTGGCAACCTTCAGACTTTTGCCTTATGGACATTTACAATGCAAAATGGCTAACTCGGTATGGGCAAAGTGTCACTAGTAAATTTCTGAATCAATATACTCTGTCAACCAGGGAGACAGTACCAATCACATTGGAAAACTTTCACAACCTGGATAGTAGAAACAGCGCAATCTGATGCCTCAGTGGCTTTAATTTTTAAATACTTAGATTATTTGTTTGAACAGAAGCGCTTCTCAGTTGTTACTTTAAAGAATCACTTGTCTGCCATTAGAAATCCCTTTTTCGACCGAACTGGTCTCTCCATACCACTGGCGGAGGAGAAAGGGTGCATGAGAGCATGTTTTAAGCTACGACCACCACCACGCCAGCTCATGCCTACCTGGTCGCTAGACAAAGTGTTATCTTTACTTCTATCGCGCAAGTTTAACCATGCGCCAGATTTTGAGTCAGTATTAAGAAAAGGCTGTGTTCCTTATGGCTTTGGCGACAGGTAACAGAGTGTCAGAGCTGGCGGCGATGAGCAACAAGCCAAATTGTCTCAAAATAGCCCTAAGATCCACTAGAACCCTTCCGCCGGAGATTGTGATAAATAACGAGCTGTGATATGAATAGAACTGGTTATACAGTTAATCATATTTTATTTTTATTTTAAGAAATCTATCATAGTTGTATCTAGATAGTATTAACAAAAATGTACAAACAGATTTTATTGTACAGCCGTCCGGCTGGCTCAGTTGATAGCGTGCCTAATTCCCATCTTGCAGGTCTCGCGTTCAATCCCCGCTCAGATTGAAAAGATTTTCTGGGATATAGCCGGCGGTTACCATCTCCCCATGAGCAAGGGGGATGGGTAATGGTCTCTGGTAGACTAAAGAAAGCCAAGCGCTTGTGAATCCTCGAAGGAGGAGATACGGGCGCTATATAAGTAACCAGAAGATTATTATTATTATTACAAATAATTTTAAGGTCAGAACATAATCCTAAGGATTAGAGTTCTAGAGTACAAGAATGTTCTCACTAAACATGCAATAGATCTCAAGTGAAGGTCCAGTCATGTACAAGCAGCTCTTCTTCGAAGTAACGCACTGCTTACCTTTTATATTTTATATTATTGTATGAACGCAATAAAAAACTTAAAATGTTATACGGATTCTCTGTTACCTATGGTATTTGGGTTGGTGGTTTTGATATTTGTCACAAATGTCCCCCTCCAGTCTTATATATCAGGCATATCGTCAATGATGGAGGGGCCACTATTAAATAATAGGTTTGATTCTCGGAGGGAAGTAAAGAAAACCTAATATTTAGTAGGGCCCCGTAATCATTGACGATGTTAGTGCCCTTCCTGCCATCCCCTTCCCATTCGCTGGATTTTTTAGTTGAATCTTGATATGTCAGTGAAGGAAGTTTAGGCCCGCAGTACCAGATAATCGTGCGATCCCTTCGACGAAGGATTCGCACGTCGGATTCGCACGTGAAGGTGGTACCACCAGTTGCTTCCTTGTGAGAATCTCTCGTGCGATGCCGTCGGACGTATGGTTGGTAAGCCTGTCAAACTCGCCGCGGTGCATTTCTTACGGTTGGTATACCTGAGGAACGTTTTGTTTACAAATTACTGCCTCGGGCAGCCTCACGGGAGTACAGACGGAATCGAATCGTAATAAAGTGATGGTCCCTGGTGTATTATTTACCCAGTTTATTGCATTAATCTTATTATTCTGTATTTAGGACATTCTCAATTGACGAAAATAAGGTAGCCTAGGCCCTAGTGATTCCCCAGAGGACCATTGAGTTTCTCTTAGCCTAATTTCCCTTCAACCACCAATTAATTTTTGAGTTTAGGAATAGCCATGGGGTTGTGGTATGGATTTTCGCTGAATAATTGGGTTGTGCTTGGCTCTCTGGAAAAGTGGCTTGGTTATAATATCAAGCAAGCTTTTCTGTTATATTCAAGCCTAGCCCTGTTCACTTGTTCCAAGTAGATCTAGGCTTATGGCCATAAATCGTGAAATCCAACCTAGCCTATCTCTAACTCAAAAAGGGCCAGAGCTAAGATAGTGGGCTGTAAATTGCCATAGGCTATCTATCCCCTGGCTGACCCTTCCCAAATGGGAAAGGTAAAGCTTTGAGTCCTCCATTTCATAGTAAGAAATGCTTAAATTGGACATAGGCTATGAGCAATTTTGATGAGAATTTAGCCTAGGCCTATATTGTTAAAGTAATTATCTTGATATATTAAAACTACTGAAAACAGGGTAGGCCTAGCCTAACCTTAAGAGGTTACCAGGGTTGGATTTTGGACGATGGGTTAGGCATGAGAGGCTAGTGGATTATTTAGTTTATAATAACCATGGTAACCTAATAAAACTAATCTATTTTAGCTATCCAAGCGAGGTAACCTCCGACTCAACAAGTTTTTCCAAAAATTTAGCAGGGAGTGTTTGGATCACACAATTGTTCTCATCGGCTTTAGACATCTAGGGATAGTCACCTATCCTAGCCTAATTATAGAAAAAGATTTAATGGCTAAATAGTATTTTTTAATCTCCATGGGACTTGCATATTTAATCAACATGTAGCCTACTCTTTAATAATAATAATAATAATAATAATAGTTCTTAAAGCTAGCGCATGCTAAGCTAGCTAAGGATAGCTCAATAAGGCCGATTAGGCGTATATATATATATATCCATTGGGGTCCTGTACTACTACCCCATCCCTTTGCTCATGAGGGATGGTAACGACTCAGTGCTTGTGAAAAATCTTTAATGCGCCGAGCGTGGGCGCGAACCCGGGCCTTCTGGGTGGAAGTCAGAGACGCTAGTCACTACACCAAGCGAGCCGCAAAATTGTTGGCAAATTAATATAGCCAAGGTTAGGTTAGCTAATGGGGAAAGCGATTTCTGAGTTAACCTAACCTACAAATTTGGAATAGGCCTAGGCTATGATAGGTTTCTTGAAGTAGTGTAGCCTAACGATACTCCTTACCCCATTTTACCACAGCTGCACCAATTTGCCCCAAGTTTTATACTGTACAGTTCTGCTACATGACCTAGCCTGACCGAGGAGTGGCCTGTCTCCGCGACGGTCTGGGCTCCCCCTCGCGTTCCCTGTTTGTGGGTGCGCGGCGGTCTGGGCCCTGCTCACGTTCCCGGTTTGTGGGTTTGCGAGGGTTTGTAGTACTTCAGTGTATCTATTTCAAGTCAAGTGTGCGTTTCCGCGCATCATCGGGCCATGCTGGGTCTGCTGCTGATAATATTGACCCATTAGTGCCAACAGAGTGGCGACAAGGTGGGGGTGGTGTAACTGTAGATTTATCTTGTTTTATACCAAGGACTGCAGCAAATGAGTATTTACCCATTATCCAACAATCTAAAAACACGGGCCCCACTAGTGGGGAGGGCTATGAAGATCAGGGAAATTGCGGGGTAAAAGGGGAAAAATAGGGGTAGGCTAATATGGGAAGAACTAGCTAGTACCAGCTAGTAGGCCTATGTGTCCCTAGTTTATCCCATACCTACTAGCTGAACCTTGTCATGAACCTAACTAAGAAACCTAACCTAACCTAAAAGTAATACGTGGATAGAAACTAACCTTGACGTTATTTTGATGTGGATGGAGTAACCTAGGTTAAATAAAATTTACGCAATTACCAAAGCAGCACTGGATCGCGCAACTGTAAGCCTAAGGTCCCCCGAGTAAGGTAGGAGGGGAAAAAAAAATCTATAAAGCAGAAATCCCGTAAAACAGGACTTGTCATTAGGCCTATGCAGACAAGACTCTGTGTTTTACCCTATATCTCCCTTATAATACATTTGCGAAGGGAAGGACATAGCCTATAGGCCTATAGGACTGAAGACTATTATATAAGTTATTACAGAATGGACATAGATTCATTGGAGAGAGTACAACGTAGAATGACAAAAATGATCCATAATATTAGAAATCTTCCGTATAAAGAAAGGTTGAAGAAATTAGGCTTACATTCGTT
Organism: Paralithodes platypus; assembly: GCA_032716605.1. Lineage (NCBI taxonomy): Eukaryota > Metazoa > Arthropoda > Malacostraca > Decapoda > Lithodidae > Paralithodes > Paralithodes platypus. The sequence continues at coordinate 25,819,093 of CM064511.1, read as the reverse complement.
AGAGAGACGCAGAGTTAGAGGGGATATGATAGAGGTGTTCAAGTGGGTTAGTGGGATTAACAAAGGGGACATGACAAATGTACTAAAGCTCAGTGATAGCGAAAGAACTCGTACCAATGGTTTCAAATTAGATAAATTTTGTTTCAGAAAAGATATAGGCAAATATTGGTTTGGTAACAGAGTTGTAGATGGATGGAATGGACTACCAAGTGCTATAGTGGGATTAAAAACGATAGGGAGCTTTAAGATAAAATTGGATAAGCATATGGACGAGAAGGGTTGGGTGTGAAGGGGGATCAGCAGGGTTGGGCCAATCAGCGCTCTGCAGACCCCGTAATCCTGCGTTAATCTCTAACCGTTTTGGTAAGATGATCCTCAGGGTATTAGAGTGTTCAGCCTATAATTGGGCTTTGTAATTGCGGTTGTGTGGGACAGGGATCTGCCTTGCTTAGGCCAATCGGCTTTCTGCAGACTCCCATTTTCTTATGTTCTTATGAAAAGTGCCAGGTTTTAATCTATTACCATTCAGTGGCAGTGCAGCAATATCATAAAGTTTCGGGTTTCAAGTTAATAGTAATGTGATCACCCCCTTTGACTAGGCTAATATAGAAAACCATTTATTTTCAATACTTATTCTGCATCAAATTGACACCTGCCCTGTCTACAGTACTATACAGTACCAAAAACAGAAAGTCTAGTAGGCAGGTTTACTTTTATAAATGACTAAATATATGATGCTTGGACAATTATAGGTACCGCATAAAGAATGAACAATATATTTCATATAATTTATTACAATTCTTACATACAGTAGGTACCCGTTCTATAATATTGTATCATCTAATCACAACTCCTGTTGTATGCTTCCATATGGATAGGTCCTTAAGACCGCTTCATCAGATTTTATTCGCCCAATTAGCCTACTACCCAGGTAAGAAAATTCACGACATTACATTATATTTGCTTGTATTTTTGGCTTGGAATCCTCATTTGGTGACCATTATTATCTATCTATTCCTGAAATAAGTCTTGCAATTGACGAGGATGGGTGTGAATGGGATATGCCGTGTGTGGGCCAGTCAGCTCTGCAGACTCGTTATCTTATGTTCATTTATGGAAGTATTTCAAGTAGGCTAGGCCTAGCCCATCAGGGAGAACATGTTAGTCCCTATTTATTGCCTACTTTAGTAGGGTAGGCTGGTTAGGCCTATATTTTTTAATCCAATAGGCCTAGCCTATGTTAAAATAGTCAACGATGGCCTTTTTACCTAACCTAACAAAACATAATTATAGGCCTAGCCTAGGCCTAGTTAAAAAGGCTGTCCAAGGTCTCTTAAATTTTTACCACTTTTTCTTTCAATATCTGGGACATGTTAACCTAGGTACCCTATTGTTGGCTATTTTAACATAGGCTAGGCCTATTGGATTAAAAAATATAGGCCTAGCCTACCCTACTAAAGTAGGCTATAAATAGGGACTAACATGTTCTCCCTGATTGGGCTAGGCCTAGGCCTACTTTAAATACTTCCATAAATGAACGTATATAACTAGTCTGCAGAGCTGACAGGCCCACACACGGCAGATCCCATTCACACCCATCCTCATCAATTGCAAGACTTATTTCAGGAAATATGCCTCAAATAGATAGATAATAATAGTCACCAAATGATGATTCCAAGCCAAAAATACATGCAAGTATAATGGAATGTCGTGAATTTCCTTACCTGGGTAGTAATTGGGCGAATAAAATCTGATGAAGCGATCTACAAGTTGTGAAGGCTGGCCGACATAGGCGGTGATAGGCCTCAGGTGAAGGTGCCTGTACAACGGCTCCTGTCAAGTTCAACATCGTCATTGAAGATATATCGAAAGTCTTTGGAAATGTGCTAATTGTAACCCATATTAATAAATATTAATAGTTTCGTACATTATGCAATTTATTTGCATTAAAGAATGTCTTCTGTAACCTTTAATTTACGAATTTAAACAATAATACAAATAATAAAATTCAATTAGCAAACGAAGGTATCCGACGACCATCGAAGAGAAGGGTCGAAGGTCCCCTTCAGATTCCAATAATATTGGACGTAAACGGTCGCGGCGACCGTTTACGAAAGCATTCGCTCAGCCAAACAAATCCCAAAGAATGTTTCTATACTACGAATTTTGAAAGGAAGGATACCTTCGAGGGAAGGGAACGTTTGGTACTGCGGGCCTTAGACGCTAGAGGGCCAGCGTCAGGAATCCACTTGCAAGAAATCCACGCATTGGGAAGCTTGAGTATAGTAATTATTTAGTTAATTTTTCTTTTTTCTTTTTTACGAGGTTTTTTCGTAGCGAGTACCCAATCATAAAGACGATTCCATAAGAGAATACGCATTGTACTTATGAAGTTGTACTCCCTGTCCTCCCGCGCGGTAGATTCAAAACTGGCGACACGGCATTTGAAGGGAGACTATTATACTAATAGGCATATCGTTAATGATTACGGGGCCCTACTAAATATTAGGTTTTCTTTACTTCCCTCCGGGAATCAAACCTATATATATGCGTGTGTGAAAGAGTCATGGATATGCCAGCTAGCAGACGTGATGCACTAGCAAAGTTCATTTATAGTCCGATATGTCACATATTAACAGGTGATGTAGAACTAGTTAAACATTTTGCAAACGACAAATTAGCGGAGCTATGTCGTAAAGGGTTTAAATTTAGAATAGGGAGTAATAAAGTAACATGGGACATAATTTTAAAAGATATTGTTTTTTCAGTCAATAAATTAAAAGATAAATTGTTAAAAATTGCGTGCTGCAATGCAAGAGAACTAGAAGCATGGTCTAAATTATTAATTAAGTTAATTAGAAATAAAATTTTCTCGCTTAAAAATGAATTTAATCTTTCAGATTTTATAGACTATAATTATAATAAGCTTAAAGCTGATTTAATAAATTTACATAAACATTTTGTAATCACTACAGTAGATAAAGCCAGCAATAATTATAGCTTCACATGTAAGAAATTTTATCTTGAAAATATGAAAAAAGAATTAGGTATTAAGGGTAACATATTACGTAAAAATATTTGCGGTAATTCTGTTTATGAAATTCAAAATAATCTGAATATTGATAACTTAATCGATGAACATACCAAGAAAAATATAATATTTGATATTAAACTTTCTGATAAGAACAAGTGCATTGCAAAATTATACATGTTACCTAAATTTCATAAAAGACCTTATAAATATCGCTTTATTGCCGGAGCAAAATTTGCTACCACTAAAACTCTATCAGAACAAGTAGTAAATTGCTTAAAATACATTAAAAGTACTCATAAAAGATATTGTAATACCATCATGAGAAGAACTGGCATTAACTATTATTGGAGTGTTGACAATTCGTTAGAAGTTATTGATAAAATAAATACCATGCCGAAAGTTACCTCGGTACATAGCTTCGACTTTTCAACTTTGTATACCAATTTGCCTTTAGATTTAGTATATTCAGAGCTTTGCTTTATTATAGATTTGCACTTTGACAGGTTCGTTAGGAATGGTAATTATTTCATAAATGTTTATACATATTTTAATAATGCATCACTTAGCTCTACTCTCACTAGTTCTGTATATTTTGATAGAACTAAACTTAAAGATGCCCTTAAATTCCTCCTTTTCAATACTTATGTTAGATTCGGGCCGTACATTTTCAAACAAATATTAGGAATTCCTATGGGTGGAAATGCTAGCCCTTTAATTGCAGACTTATTCTTGCTTGCTTTAGAATTTAAATATATAAAAGACTTAGTTGACAGTAGCAAGAAAAATAAAATTCCAGAAAAATTAGCACTTGCTAAACTGTTAAGTAATAATAGTAGATATATTGATGATATTCTTGTTTGCAATTTGTTAAATTTGAATCAAGTTGCTAAACTTATTTACCCTAATTCTATTCCCCTCACACAATGTAACGTAAATTATAAAGTTGAAAATTTTCTTGATATAAATATAGAGATTGTTAATGAACAGTGCATACTTAAAGTATATCACAAAGTTGATGATTTTAATTTTAACGTAATAAACTTTCCTTTCCCTAGTAGTAATATCGATAGTAAAATAACTTATAATTGTTTTTATTCCCAATTAATCAGATTTTGTAAAATCTGCACTAAAGTAGATGACTTTTGGGCTAGAGCTAGATTACTATACAGACTCTTAGTGGACAGAGGTTTTGAGGCAAGTAAATTGTTCCATAAATTTAATCTTTTTAGGGTCAATTATTGTGACTGTATTCTAAAATTTGACATCAATAATTTTAATCAAGCATTTTTAACTTGAAGTTTCTTGTATAACCTCTGCTTACTTTTTGTCTGTATTTATTGTTTATCTTTTTCTTTTTCTATTATTATTATTATTAATATTAATATTGATGATTTTTTAAATTTACTGTTCTTGTTAAAAGAGTACTCTTTGTTTAAATCTGTTGTTACTTCATATTTTGTAATTATTTGTCTTTATATTATATGTATTCATTGTCAATAGTATCAATTGCTTACTTTTGCGATTTCCTTAGTTTATTTGTGCTATAAATGTAGGTTATTTGTAGGGTAGTTATTGATAGGGGTCACTTGAGGCATGCTATGCTTACAGGTACCTACCCGATAGCACTATTGTTAGTGAGTGCTGTACTGTATTTTATATATTATTTTGTAATAGTATAGATATCTTATCAATATTTGTATTTTGTACTATTTTAATGTCTTGTCATGTTGCAAATTTGATTTTAAATAATATTTTGGACATTTAACATATAGTTTCTTTATTCATGCAGAGTTTAGTAAAATTTGCCAGAACATCCCGGACTTCCCAAACTTGACTACTTCCTTTAACGTGACGATAGTGCGTTGTTATATGTGCGATTAGTTTGCTTGGGAAACAGATTAACTTGCTCATGTAGTAATGTACACCCTATGTGGTGGATTGTGTTCTTTTATTTAATAATTTTCATTTTAGTAAACTTTGTTTCCACATAGCGATTTTGATAATTTAATTTGACTTTATATTGTCCTTGTCCCAATTTTGGTTTGTTTAGTTTGCAAGTTTTACATTTTAATTTTATAAGGACCCCGACCTCCACTTGTACGTTTTTTATATTTTCTAGCCACCAGTTCTTCTTACACAAACAGGTAGTACCAGCACAATTGATCTGTAAATGACACATATAAACCCAATTTCACACAAAACCCACATCTGACATGTTGTAGATAATAGTACATTTAAAAAAAAAAAAAAAAAAAAAATCATATTCCCTCTGTCCGAATTCGCCCAAAATTGCATGAAAAATCTAAAAATGGCATTAAATACCCAAGTAAGTGAAAAATATAGAAGATAATGCCAATTACTTACTTTGTACTTTCACACTACTCATGAAAGCACACCTGGGCACCGTAGACTTTACTGCATCTACTCATCAACATGTCTGCCAAAGAAAGTTTGCCGATGTTTTAATTTAAAAAAATATCTATATATTTACGGTTTTTAACCCTTTGGCGCACCTATAGTTTCCAATTAAGTTTTTGTCCCAATCCCTAAGTATATCTCTGCTCACTCAGAGCCAGTTTCGCGCCCGGCGATAATTTGTTTCTGTGACGTATTTATCCACCAAAAAATCCTTGTATTTGAATAAATGAGGTAGGCTACCATCGGCTTCGTTATTGATTGAACTTGAAGATAAGCAAATAAAAACATAGAATAAATACAAAACAAATACATTGGGGCACTCCGAAATAAGAATTGTAAAAATAAAATCGAAATACCTTATTTCCAACTCGCGCTAGCTCATAATTTTGTAGGCAGTATTTTTGATTTGCATACATATATGGAAGCGGAATTTTATGAGGATTCCACTGGTAACTTCAGAATTACTATAAACCAAATAGTTACTGAGATACACAAATAACAGTGAAAGTATCGAAAACAGACTGAGCTGTACTCTGCCTTCTTCCCAGCCAGCCGTGAGTAAACCGTTAACCTGAGGGGGTTGCCAATTGTACCCATTGAACTAGACTTAATACTGAGTATCTATACCAAAAATGACGCGCGTCAGACGAAAACTTAATTTTGGGCGAATATTTTTAAGTTTAATGACGCTAAACGAGTCATCGTGCACTTGGGGTAAATACCCTAATGACGCACATAGAGTCATCGTGCGCCAAAGGGTTAATTTGTAATCGGTACATATCACATTATACATTAAAACTATTTAAACAAGAAAGTTAGATACAGTAAAAGCATTTTGGACAATCGAGTGAAAACAGATTTCTAATATGTTTATTCGTTATTTATTTATTAATTTACTTAACTTTTTATTGACGTAAAGTCCGTGCCTCACGTCCGAATTCGCCCCAGTTAACGGTAGTGAAACACCAATGCAACTGAAGGAACTGTTTAACCAGTGTCATTAATCCAGCCAGTAAAACTCTTCCAGTGAGACTCGTAAGTCTTCCATGTCTTCTTAGTCCAATGCAGATTAAACTTGTCTGTCATGTCTCTTCCAAACACGGGGATCCACTGTAAAGTCAGTGAAAATAGGTTAGCCTAAACAGAACCGGATGCGGAAATACCTTGAGCCGACCAGGCCAAGTGGGATATCTCTATTGGTCTAACTGGTAAAGTGTTTGCCTCACTAGGGACTAGGGTCCCTAGTTCAAGCCCCCGCCAAGGCTTGATATTTTCGGGAGGCTATGCCCAGAGGAAGTAGTTGGAATATAGAAAAGAAAAAAAAATCTAACGAAGTTTAGGTGTGTTGGTAAAATTGTTCAGATGGTTGAGAGTATGATCGGAGCTCCATAAATCCTCTTTCGGGTATGGTGTAAAAACCTATTCCTACACCACCCTGCTTCACAAAACATCCACGATGCGAATGCCAACGAGGTTCCGAGGTCTCCAATTTGCCCCAAGTGGAAATCTGAGACAGACAGGGGAACGGGACTCGGGCACCATCGCTTCAGCTGAGCTTACCAGGCTTGTGCTGGCCATAAGGGCGCGATCAACCAAACCTTGCCTCGATACCCTCTCAGCTTGTGTAGGACTTTGCACATCAAAAGTGCGCCTGGTGGTGGAAACACGTATATTGACTGCCACCTGTTCCAGTCCTCGCTGAGTCGTGCGAGTCCAGCGGGTCAGGAACATAGGTAACTTATTAGTCAAGTGAGAGGCGAACAAGTCCACCTGTGGCACGCCCCAAGAGGCTGCCAGTCGTAACGTTCTGTTTGAAAGACCATTCTACCTGGGTGCTCTGTCCCCTTAAAGCATCCACCCAAAGATCGGCAGTCCCGGGCAGGTAAGTTGCATGCAGGGTGATGCTGTGAGTGTCGGCCTGATAAAACCATTTCTCCGCCAGGTTGGAGAACTGAGGACCTGAAGGAGCCCTGCTTCTGAATGCAATGCACAGCCGTCATGTTGTCCATCCTGAAGGCCACCGACTTGCCGGTTAGGGTTTATCCGTGATGTGATCCCTCGGGAAGAACAACGGTACCAACAGTTCCAAGGCATTGATGTGGAAGTGTGTGAGCCCTGACCACCTGCCTTGGTTTTGATGTCCTATGTTGGATTGATAGCCCCACCCCACAGCGCTCGACGCATCGGTGTCTACCCAGATAGTCGGCGGTGGAGCGGTCCAGGGCGCGACTGCTGTGAGCGTGCCCCGAATGACCCAGTATGTCAATCGCAAATGAATCGAGCGTGGAATCGGACATAGCCTATTGGGGGCCAACAGAGGAAACGCCCTGTTGCCCAGTTGGAATAGGTGCTTGAGCCTGAGCCTCCCTAAGGGTATGGTCAGAGCCGCCCAATTCAGGGACCCGACGAGCGAGTCCCAGATCTTCCTGGTGAGCGAGATTGAGTGCAACATGGCAAAAAGCTTCCTTCGAAGTTTTGCCACATTCACCGGACTCTGCTTGACCGTCGCGCTTGTCATATCCCAGTCTAGGCCCACCCACGTCACTTCTTGCGACGGCGTGAGGCACGACTTGGGAACATTGATCTTGAATCCCAACTGAGTGATATGTTAGTGTATCCTGTACACATTGTGATGGAGAGTCTGCGGTGATGAACCAATCGTCCAAGTAAAACAGAATCTGAATCCCCTGTTGGAGCAGAGGAGTCAGAGCCTGCTTTACGAGTTTCGTAAAGACCCGCAGTGCGATGTTGAGTCCGAATGGTAGCCTGTCGAACGTGAACACCCGCTCGTTTGACTGTATAGCCAGGTAAACCTGAAACCGAGGAGCTATCGGCACATGCCAATAGGCATCTGTCAGGTCCAGGGTCACCACTCAAGACAGGGGGCGAAGAGCCAGACGCACCTGCTTGATCGTAAGCATTCTGAAGCGGTTGTTCATGATATACCTGTTTAGGGCCGACAGATCCATCACCGGCCTCATCGCATCGCAGTCCTTCTTGGGAACCAGAAATACATGAGAAATGAAAACATGAGTATGGTGATATTTTAATTCCCTTACAATGCCCCCGTTGTACATGCACATGATCACTATGGCAACTTCTTGAGACACTGGTCGACGTCAGGGAGGCCACCTGAGAGGAGGCCAAGACCTCCACCTCCAGGACAGACCCCTCTTCACTACCCGACGTGCCCACGACCGGCAAAACCAGTGCCGGTAATGGGGTCAGAAAAAGCCGGTATGGGCGCCTCTGTGTGAGAGCCAGCACCAAATCGGCGAGGCAACCAGGCGAGGGGAGAGGGGACGTGTAAAGTCAGTGAAAATAGGTTAGCCTAAACAGTAATCGGATGTGGAAATACCCTGAGGCGATCAGGCCAAGTGGGATATGTTTATTGGTCTAACTGGTAAGGTGTCTGCCTCACAACCCAAGGGTCGAGGGTTCAAGCCCCCACCAGGGCTTGATATTTTTGGGAGGCTATTCCCGCATCTAACGAAGTTTAGGTGTGCTGGTAAAATTGTTCAGATGGTTGAGAGTAAGATCGGAGCTTCATAAATCCTCTTTCGGGTATGGTGTAAAAACCAATTCCTACAGACGAGGGGAGAGGGGACGAGCTGAGAGGACCTACGTGTTTTTTGGTGCGGAGTCCCCCCCAGACTTGCTGTGGCGAGAGGGACCACCACGACCTCCCCCCTGGTACCACCGCCCCGCCAAAACGAAGATCGGAACTCATGCGTGGGCCTGGCCGACTACTGAACTTGGCCAAACCACGACCCCAGCCCAGACCCAGGGCGTATACCCTCTTGGCGGGCACGACGGTCTGGTGAGCGGCGGCCGGTGAAAGGCCGAGGACCATGCCCCTGCGGCCCCTACTTCTTCCACTTTGACCTGGCTGGCGTCCCCGATCCCGTCCTGACCTGCCCCCACGTCTGCGGGTGGAGGCGGAAAATAAGGGCCTGGCAGCTTCCTTCCTGCGAGAGGCGTAACTGTCATCCGCTGATTGGAGATACGCCACTTGCCAGTCCTTGTCGGAGAACAATCCAGGAGTCCTCAACACAGGCAGGAGGAGCCTGGTTCTCACCTCCGACGGGGCCTTGCGGCAGAAGGCAACTCTGAGGGACTGGCGGCAGCGGGTAGCCTCCTACAGAAAGTAGCGGACATCTATGACAGCGTTGATGGCCAGCTGAAGAGAGATCCTCCGCACATGTTCAAAACCCTGACGGTGATCACCCGCCGGCAGAGCCTCGATGAGATGAAGGTGAGAACACGCCAGCTGGAGTTGGGTCACCAGGGTAGAGAGTTGACGGGTGGCACGCAGGCGGAGGCGATGATCCCTCTCAAGGGCAGCTTTCTCAAGGGCGATGAAGAATGGGCAGGGGGGGTTTGTCCACCACAATCTTGGGAGCATTCAGCCAGTCCCACGTCTCGAAGGACACGCCCGAGGAAGTCATGACATACCCCGAAACAATCGTGTCCTCCAAGGTCAGGATGGAGGAAGAGCCCTCCGACGACCTGATCCCAAAATCCACCACCTCAGCCACCCACTCCTCCCAGGGCCCCGGACCCAGGTGAGGAAGGTCCAGCATGTGCTTCCCTTCAGCATCATAGGCGTGGCAGATATAAGGCGTCCTCGCGATGGCCGAGAGGGAGGTGACATCATTGTATATATCCTGCGGGAGTAATCAGCCCAGGGCTTCGTCACCACGGAGGGAGATACCTTGGTGCGGTAAGTGAAGCACTACATGTCGGACCGCCCCAGGTGAACCTTGATCTCAACCTCCGGAACCAGGCCCTCAGCAGTAAGGGCACGGAACTGGTGTTTGGTGTTGCACTGGATGGTCCAGTCAGCGGGCACTGCACGCTCCCCCTGCGGAAGGTCAACTGCTCGCTCGGGGTGGGAGGCGGACACAAAACCCCAGGCCACAGACTCCCCGTAGCGAGACGGGAGTTTCCTCTTCGGGATCCTGAACTGGGAGAGGGCGGGCACCGACACTGGCTGGGCCATGAGCCCCAGGCCCTTCCCCGGCAAGACTAGCGGCCAGACAGTCGGAGAGGGGGCCGACATAGATGTGGAGGCAACAGCAGGTGGTATAACAGTTGGCACATCAGGCTTGGTAGGAAGATGCTCCACCATGGGGGGGAGAGGGGCCACAACCTGTACAGGGGGAGGGACATGGACCGGCTTACCCCACCCCACCGCCAAATCTGCAAAGTTCTCCCTGACAGACCCCAAGACGGACTCCTTGAAAGAGGCCAACATTGCAGTGGTGTCCAGACGAAGATCGCCGAAAAGCGAGATAGTCGACAAACGCCATGTAAGCGGAGTCAGAGAAGGACAGAGGTAGACCACAAAGCATTCCTGTGTACACTAGGCATAAGCAAAAGATTGCTGAAAAAGCGAGAGAGACGACAAACGCCGTGTAAGCAGAGTCAGAGAATGTCAGAGAGTACACCAGGGATGATCACACAGCCGAGACAAACCGCCGAGTAAGTGGAGTCATGGCAAAAGGTCCAACACAAAAAACTCCAAGACGACAACCGCCGAGTAAACAGAGCCGAAAAAAGGAGCAGACCACGTACACAACTGCCTGGTAAGCGGTGTCACGAGACAATCACCGTATAAGTGGTGTTCACAGGGAGGAAAAAGACCACAGAGAAAGTAGGAGGCAACTGTCTGGTAAGTGGAGCCGAAAAAGTATGACAGACCAACCTGCCCGTGGCTAGGGTGAAACGGAAAAAGGGCACCGACACCTTGGGATTTTTAACAGGCACAGTGGGTAACAGTGTGCAAGGGAGGCGAAAAAGACGAGAGTGAAAACCAGTCGGTGTAAGTCATAGAACAAACTTTAAGTAGAAGTTGACCCATAAAAAGAGGCATGCATGCATAGAATAAAAGAGGAGGGGGAGCCTCAGATTCAAAAGAGGTACCAGACCACCTCACATGACTAACTCACGTCCCCCCACTTAGCATAGTCACACACGAGTATGCAGTATAACATAAGAGAAAAACACACTAAGGCCGTGCAATTTCCTAAGTGAAAAAATAAACCTAAATAAACTATGCTTAAGCACAAAGCCTTCATCAGGAAAAACTGACGTTAAAAGGAAGAAAATTAAAAATACGAAAAAACAAAAAAGATAGGCTAGAAATGTCACCCAACGACGACACACCACAGCAAAATAAAACTCCAAAAAGCAGTCACCAAAACCCCATGCAACTTCCAACCGCACACGTTAGAGCCCATTTCGTGCATACCGTACCTACAGTACATCATGGAACATCTCTCTAAAGCTCCAGAAGCCAAAAAAGGCCCACAACTCACATAATCTGAAGCGAAAGTTGTGGAAGGCACGAACGGAGGACACAAAAAGACAGATGTTGACACGGTTTCCTGAGAAATGATACTGTCTATAGGAAAGGTGCAGGTACCTAGGGGGTTTCACGCATGCGCCAGGAGGTTCTAGATTAAATGGGCAACTATTATACAGTGGTCCCTCGCGTTTGGCGATTTAATTAGTCTAACCAAACCAGCGCCAAAAGTGAATTTCGCCAAACGCGAATAGTACTTTAAATGGGAAAATTATCCATTAGTCTTTGACGAAGCCCGAGATCACCCTTTTGACCTCTATTTTCGTACTTTAACTGCTTAAAAGCAAAGACATTATACATGAAACATTAACAGCAACAAAAAAGACAATAGACAATAGATAACAGATTTTATTTACCATGAATTATTTAGAGTTAGGCCTGGTGAGACGAGTGAGTGTGATGGTTGTGTAGGTGCACTAATTCTTGGCACCCACACCAGTGTCATCCATCTCCAACTCTCCATCACCTTCTGCTACCACTCTTGTTGCTTCTGCATCAATCTTCTCGAAGTCACTGAAGAACCCTGTGAAGTCTGCCTCTGTTCCAGTAATCTCTGGACCCGGCACCACACGGGACTCAGGAACTGAAGGGGACTCAGGAACTGAAGGGGACTCAGTAACCAAGGGGGGCACAGCAACTGCCGGTGCCTCAGGAACCATGGGAGGGACAGGTACTGTAACTCTGGGGCCACAGGTATCTTCTCTAGGACTTCAAGGGCATCATCGTCAACCACAATGTCTGCTATAACCTGTCGTAATACCTGCTCTTCTTTCTTGGCACTCTCGCGTAAAAACTGGGATATCTTGACCTGCCGTGTTTGACGCACTTTCTCCTGGTAACGATCACAAAAAATTTAGGTAAATCTATCAAGGTACTGGAGTGCCGTTTCATATTTTTCAATCTCCCCAAATGTGTTGGTCACAGTCTCCTTGATCACTTCACAGTCTCCCAGGAGGCGAGATAATTGGGAGGTAGTTAGTTCACTGGGCTTTTCTGCTGGCATTTCCTCTTCCACTTCATCCGCCTCCATCATCTCCTCCGGACTCTTCTCCTCCAGCATAGGCTGGATCATAGCTCTGACACTTTCAACCTCCACACTGGACATCCCCGGCACTTGTTGAATGGCTTCTGTGGTTGCTTGCAACAGGTCTTCTTGTCTCTGCCTTTCTTTTTCTTGTAGCTTGAAGTGAGGAAGTAGTGGATCCCAGGCGTGCTTGATCGTCTTCGTGGTTATTTCACGCCATGCACGGCAAACCAAATCCACGGCTTGCTTTATTTGGAAGCCTTTTCAAAACTGCTTGATTGACACGATGGTGGAGGGAGGCAATGAAAGTGAAAGGCCTGCGCGAGAGGTGGAGGGTGTAGGGGAGGAAGGGGGGGAGGGTTTGGGCTGGGAAGGTGTGTCGTCTGCTTCGTCTTTTTCATCATCACTAACTTCTTCATCACTAACTTCTTCATTTATATCGCGAAGCTCATCTTGGGAGTCTGTTTCATTTCGAAGCCGCTGATGCAGATACCGATAAAAGATGAGTTTAACATTAGCTATTAACTCCTGGTCTAGCGGTTGAATCTTAGAGGTGGTATTGGGGGGGGGGGGGGGGGGAGAAATACAACCTCCACACTAGGATGCCAGCCCACCAAAAACTTTGCATGCCCTGGGGCATTATCCATGAACAATATAACTCTGAAGGATATGCCTTTTGATTCACAATAAGCCTTGGCATCTGGCACAAAATGATCATCGAACCATGCCACAGAAAGTGCAGCGGTCATGTATCCTTTCTTGTTACTGTACCAGTAGCAATTGGAGAGTTTCTGCATGTCACAATTCCTGAAAGAGTGGGGCTTTGCGAACTTGTAAATTATAAGGGGTTTCATTTTACAATCTCCGGAAGCATTGCATGTAAACAAAACACTAAATCTGTCCTTAGCAAGCTTCACTCCTGGTGCCTGTTTGAGTTCTTTGGGCACATAGGTGGACTTAGGTGTGCGACGCCAATAAACACCTGCTTCGTCGCAATTGAACACCTGTTCTGGACTGTAATTTCCTGCACAATGAGTTCCTTTGCAATTGGCACATACTCTTTGGCGGCCTTTTCATCGGCTGATGCCAGTTCACCCTGATAGCTCACATGTTTCACTGAACACCTCTTCTTAAATTTCTGAAGCCAACCTTTGGATGCAGTGAAAGAGGGAGGGTTGGCAATTTGTTTCTTCATACATATCCATGCATAATACTCCCGTTCTCTCTCTCTGAGCTGCACCCCAACCACACTTACATTATCCTTTAACCTCCGACTTAACCACTTCAACAAGTAATGTTCAGTTATCACAAGGAGATGATTAATTTGCGACACTTCACGGACAGCACACTGGGCCCCTTCACCACCCGTACCAAAGTATTTCTTTGCACACTCAAGATTCCTTTTCACCTCTTTCTTGTTCCTCTTTATGTTCCTCACAGTCGATTCTGGCACACCTAGTGCCCGCACAATGTCACAATTTCGAGCACCTTCATCTATCATGTCCAATATCTTCTGTTTGTCAACGACAGTGTAGGCTTTGTGCTGTTTACCTTTCCTCCACTCTCGTTTCTCCGTTTTTTTGCCCCTGTCCTTGTCGTCACCTGGCTTCCTCGAACCACCACCACCACCAGTACTTGTAGATGCCATAGTCTTAGCGCGAAATGCCAAAGGTACCGTCACTTGGAGCACAAAAACAGCGCAGTCGTCAAGATGGCTGCCGGGAAGATAACATGGACGCTTGCGGGCGGTGCATTCCGTGCCGACGTCATTCTCGCCAAAAGTTAATTTGAAGCGCCAAATTCGGATTCTGGTACCATATCCAACCTTTCGCCAAGCTGAAACTCGCCAAACGTGAGGGACCACTGTATTCTTTTTCTCTTCTACTCTACACCATATTTTCCCTTTTTTCGCTTCAGATAGTGGTCTCGGGGTGTGGTGTACAATGTGCCCTAGTAGAGAATTGAGGTGCATCTCTAGAAGATATTGGTTAATCGCGCAAGTGATTTCCGATAAATCGTCCGCTCTAGAGATTATACAGTGTATAAAGCACTACGTTGGATAACGTAGAGGCTACTACTAGATATATTAAACAAGACAAAGGAAACATATAGCATAATGCAAATGTATACATTGCATTCTGGCACAACCTCGCTACAACACCTGTTGTGCCACACTCTAATAAGCTGCGGAGATATAGAGACCAACCCAGGCCCTAGTTCAACGTTGAAGAAACCTCACCATGAAACAAGTAAGGCAGACACCGACGTTTCAACAGTCCCTAGCACCAAAGTTCAATACAACAAGCAGGCACTAAAACCTCCCCTCACCTACACAACCAAATCCGCCAGGCACTCACCGCCTCCGTACCCTCACCCTGCCAACACCACACTGCCCTCAACTGTACCATCACTACCACATATATCGGCAACCCAAGTATCTCAACATGCAACCAGAACACCTAACAAAGCACTAAACTCCCAGACTAACAACAAAATACAAGAACAACAAAAACTAAATTGGAATAACTTCCTACAAACACTTGATCACAAAACAAACCCAAAAAACTCTACAAAACACTAAACAGCATCACATTTTCCAACAGCAACACAACACAATCACATGCTGCAATCACAACAACAGACTCTACTCCATCATGTAAACAACAAGCAAACACTCTCATCAATCACTTCTCACATGTCAGCCACCTAAAACCTCACAAAGACGACCGACGTGTCATCCGACGTAAGAGACAATTCCCCACAGACCCTGACTATACACCCTTCACCAATCACCAGACAAAGCATATCATCAACAATCTCAAGCACTCACCCGCCTGTGGCCTAGACAACATAAGCAACATACACCTCAGACACCTGGGACCACAAGCCATACAAGCACTCACTAACATATCAAACTACAGTTATTCACACAACACAATACCAGACATTTGGAAGCACGGTATCATCATCACATTTCCCAAACCCAACAAAGACCCCACACTACCCTCCTCGCACTACCCCATCACACTCCTTTGCACCCCCTCCAAAGTCATGGAACGCCTAGTATTACAACTAATTACACCCGACCTACCCCTAGCTCCAACACAACATGGCTTTAGGCCACTGCACTCCACAAACACTCTTCTCACAGACCTTACACAAAGAGCCTTTGACGGCATCAACTCAGCTAGACCACCACACAGATCATTATTAGCCACACTCGACATTAGTAAAGCCTTCGATGCCATCCCCCGCCACAACCTAACAAACAAAATCTACAACACAAAAAGGTGGCTGGCCAACTTCCTAGCAGGCAGATGTGCACACGTATCTTTTGCCGGTCAGTCATCTAGAATCAGAAACTTTCCAAACGGAGTCCCACAAGGATCCGTCCTATCGCCCGCACTTTTCAATCTGTACATGCATGATATAACTACACCCAATACGCCCCAAATAAACTTAGCCTCCTATGCAGATGACATAACACTCACATGCACACACCATGACCCAAAAATAGCAACAGATCTCCTTCAACCCTATCTCAACACACTACAAGGCTGGTGCACTTCAAACAGACTTAATCTAGCTCCAGCCAAATCCACCGCAACCCTGCTCACAAGCTGGACAGGAGAACACGAATACATCCCTTAACTCACCATAAACAACACACCCCTAACACATACACACACACCCAAAATCCTAGGAGTAACATATGATACTCATATGACATTCAAACAGCACACCACAAACATTAAAAAGAAACTGACACCCAGACTTAACGCCCTCAGGTCACTTGCTCACACAAAATTTGGACACAACAAAGAAACCACCTCTACAGTTTATAAACAATACACAAGATCAGTGATGGAATACGCAAGCCCAGCCTGGGCTTCTAACCTAGCTGAAACACATCATAAGACCTTACAGACTATTCAAAACAAAGCCCTAAAGATCATTACAGGCTGCACAGCTACTGCACCCACAGATCACCTACATCAAGAAACCAAAATCCTCAAAGTCAAAGACCATCTGGACATGAGAGGCACTCAATTCCTGGCAGCAGCCTCCACGAACCAGGACCACCCACTAAACTACATGGCAACACACCCACAGACACCAAGAAATATCAAAACAACACCCAGCACACGGTATCACACACAATTACTATCCTCTCTCCCTCCCTGTCCACCCCGAACCAACTTCCAGAAGCACATCCATACTCACATCTCTCGCCGATCCATCCACTCACTCACAGACAACACGCAGCTGCAAGCACGACCTCCCAAAATCCATCCTTCCGAATCCTCCCTTCCTCGCGAGGACAGAGTCCACCTGGCCAGGCTGAGATGCGGACACCATCCAGCTCTCCTGAGCTATCAGAAGAGACTGGATGACTCCGTCGTCGACGTCTGCCCAGGATGTAACACAGCACCCCATACCATTAAACACATCATCGAAGACTGCATTTCACACAACCACTTACGCCAACAACACAATCTACACTTAATGAGAGCTCTGTGGGAAAGCCCGATCGTGGCCATGGCCTTCCTCAGGGACTCGGGGCTGTTCGGCCAGGCAGCTTAGGGAACAACAACAACAACAACAACAACAAAGCAGGTACGGTAGCACTCGCAACCACATCAACAGTGAAGTAACAGCAACGAACAAGAACGACAACAACAATAGACAACCACCTCTGCGCCCGCGCCTTTGGGAGGTCAGGTGCCAAGGAATAGGCCTGCGTGAAGACATAGCTTGAAGGAGCACCTGCACCGAACAGCTGCGGGAAGGGAGCACCAAGCTTATGTCTACTACTAAATATGACAAGGGATAGGCAAAAAATTAACTAAAAATTATTACTTAAATATTTTAACAAGTCCAAGTATAGAATGCAAGTTATCTTAGTTTAGCCCCATAGAAATACTTTCTCTAAATTGTTTACTAAATGTACTTATATTCATTTACAGTTTTTTGTTTTTCATCCCTTTATCCCCAGCTAACTTAATCCCACAAGGACCCCAATGGAAATACGCCTAACAGCCTTATTGGGCTATACTTAGTTGGAATTTTGCAAAGCTGGTACATGTCATATTTTAAACGTATTATGTTGTAGGCTACCAACGTTGTAAAATGCTAACTGAATAAATGTTATTATTATTATTATTATTATTATTATGATACTATATATGATCATGAAATGTCACCAAAAGTTCATTGATATGTTTAAATAATCGAAGTGGCTGCGTGACACCCCTGGTGGTGTCCCGCAGCCACTTCGTTTTTGGTTACAGGGTAACAATTTCCGGATATTCATTTTTGGTTACAGGGTAACGACATTACAGTACAGTATATACCTTTTAGCTTCCAAATATTCGTGGTAAACTGTCTAATATCACCTAATAACCTTTGAAGATTATGCCAGCCGTCCGGCTGGCTCAGTTGATAGCGTGCCTGAATCCCATCTTGAAGGTCTAGCGTTTAATCCCCGCTCAGATTGAAAAGTTTTTCTGGGATATAGCCGGCGGTTACCATCTCCTCATGAGCAAGGGGGATGGGTAATGGTCTCTGGTAGACTAAAGAAAGCCAAGCGCTTGTGAATCCTCGAAGGAGGAGAACGAGCGCTATATAAGTAACCAGAAGATTATTATTATTATTATTATTATTATTATTATTATTATTGACATTTTATCCAGGCTATCATTAGACGATTTTATACAATATAGGAAGGTTCTGTGGAAATTATACGTTTGATTCCCGGAGGGAAGTAAAGATAACCTAATATTTAGTAGGGCCCCGTAAGGTAAGATCCTATGTAGCGGGAGGAACCGTATTATATATTCCCATTTACCTCAGAATCTTTATTTATATCCTCATATCTCTTAATTATTTGCTTCACTTACCTCAATACTAATCCCGATAGGTGGGGAGGGTATGAAATATATCGGGGAAAGAGATGGGTTGATACACGGCGATTAACTAGAATATAGCCATGTTGATTAACAAAGCCAAGACGTTGTGTATCCTTGCTTGTGATTGGTTGTTGACTATCGTGACGTCATCAGCCAAGGCGGGTCTCAGCGATGACGTCATTCCAGCCTTCGGCCAACATGGCGTCATTACACCCGCTTATTTTAAAACCCGCTTAATCTTACTCTCGCTTAATTTGACATCAGCAGTGTATATGTTTCACACAATGTGTATTATAATGTCATTAGTGCACTGTGTAATTTGCGTCTTGATATTCAAAGCGTTTCAATTTATCAATACAGTACTATGTATTCAAGCCCCCTTCCCCCGAGTATTTGGCTCGTGAACGGTAAGGTTAATCTGCAAAAGCGGTATCGTCCCAAGGTGAACTGATATATTTGGACCCTACCACACTACACTCGTGAGCGGTATCAGTAAAATTAGACGCGAACTTAATTAGCATAACTGTGAGGGTAATTATAGGGAATAGGCTCGCACCCTTATTTTTCATGTTTTTTCCTCCAGATTTTAAGAAATGAGTGTTTTCATGGTCTTAGTTATAATTCCAATGTTGAATACACGATGGGTTGAGGGGGGGGCTTTGCCCCCTCTCACCCCCCCCATGAATTATTGAAATCGTCATATATGTTGCCAGCAGGGGGTAAATATCGATTATACTGCATAAAGAAGGCGTTTGTAAACAGTATAAGGATTCCATAGACCTACATTGTCCCTAATAAATTATGTATAATAAGGCTACGAGCCTATTCCCTATAATTATCAATTTTCAATATTCTTAAGCTCTTAAATTGTCATTAACCTAACCAAACAAGCCAACCTAACCTAACCTAGTGTCCGTAGTGCTGCTGCCCCCACACCCCCGCTGTTAGCAACTACATATCAGACTAACCTCGGAGGATTCATGGTCAGCAAATCAAAATTAGACTAACCTCGGAGGATTGATAGTCAGCAAATAATATTTTGCTTGTTTTGTTTTTACATTACCCTAACCTAACCTATCCTAGTAGTATGGGTGGGGGCTGCCGCCCCCAGACCCCCGCTGGTTGTACCAAGTGTTAACTAGGTTATATAAATCGAGGGATAATAATTAGGTCTGGACTAACCTCGGAGGATTCATGGTCAGCAAATACAATATAGACTTAGCCCTAACCTCGGAGGATTCATGATAAACAGCCCGCTAACACTAAAACCCTACCAAACAGACACTAGATTTTCAATGTTCTTATGCTCTTAAATTGTCATTAACCTAACCTAACAAGCCAACCTAACCTAACCTAGTGTCCGTAGTGGGGGGCTGCCGCCCCACACCCCTGCTGTTAGCAACTACAAATTATACTAACCTCGGTGGATTCATGGTCAGCAAATAAATATACAAATCCACAAACGGAAACCACCTCCTAAATATCGGTACTGTACATCTGTACCACAATATTAAATTAAGTGGGCTAAGAATTTATCAACATGGCTAAATTGCAGATAATGTTTCAACATCACTTTTTCTTTGATATAATTCATGCCCTCTGCACCTATATAGATTAATTTAGTAATGGTTCTCTCCGTCAATGACGAGAGAGCCTTATATATATAAGGGCTCCCCGGAGACCCCCGTGAGGGTCCCGGAGAAAGCATAACGCGACCCAAATATATAAAAAGTACATCCTAGGGTGAAACCCTTTACTTAGTTCCTAGGAAACGTCATTAAAAAAGGTAACCATTAGAAAAAGAAAGAAATTTTTTATGAGTAAAAGATTAGAAACTATGAATGTTGCATTACTAAATTAACTAGCGCGCCGTTATACAGTCCTTCCCTTGCACGCGTCCTCCAGCTGGCCACGCTGGGTTCATTTGTCCTTCTTGTGGTCGCGTCCCGCGAGGAAGGACATGCGTGTTTTAGTGCTCCATGTTAATGCTACTCTTCGTCGTTGATCCACCTCCTGCTAACCTTTCTGTGAGTGTATGTTATCTTATAGTAAGGAGGCATCATAGATATGTATTTTATATTGAGCATTTCCAGAGAGCTGACGACTTCCGCGGGACGCACCACATGCTACAATCATTATCATTATATTTATATTATTATTATTTACTGTATTTCTATCTTTTTCCTCATTATATTATTACATAATGTTATGTACAGTAAGCCAGGTTAGTTAGAATGCCTCTAATTCATTTTTTTAGGCTTCGTTAGTTTTGTCTAGCGGTCGCCAGATTTAGGAATAGGCCTTTGCCTATTTTCCATCAGTGCTTTTCCAAGCTCCGAAATTCAAAATTCTTAATTCTAACTATCCATTCTTATCATCTTTTCAATTAATCGTTAATTCTCTTCGTCACAACTTTTCTTGCTGATAGCCTAACTTTTTCTCTGAACGTCGCACTTTCGATAACAATTTTAATGGCGGGCTGGAGGCTATCACATTTCCTTAATTTCTTATCATAAATTCTAGATACTTCGAATTGCATCCTTTTTGATGTTTTCGTTACTTTGAGCTTTCTCTTTACATTTTAATAAAAAAAATTACGAAATATTTTCCTTTTGCACTTTATATAAACAAATTATTAGACTATTATTTCATACATCTTCATAGTCTCTGTACCTTCCAGGTTTTCTGTCTTGTTGCAGAAGTGGAGAAATTTTATTCTTTTATGAAACTTTTGCCTATAATTATTTTTCATACATGCCACCGTAGCCTCCCTTTTCAAAATATTATGATTTTAGGCTACGAGCCAACCTTCAGTTGGGCCCCTTTTTGGAGTCTCACTCCGGTCCTTTTTAGGTCGGCTAGTGTTAGACCGGGCTTGGTTTCTATCTCCGGTCACTAGGAGATCCCTGTGTACTATTTGAAGTCCGGGTTGAAGCAGAGTAGGCGGAGGAAGGGGGCCTCGTTTGTATATCTTTTATTTTTGCCTACTCTGCCGGAGTTTCTCTAGTATATATCTACGATTCTCCGGGTAGTTTTACCTACCATTTACTTTTACTACAAGGTGCTTTTGTCGTACACCTCACCCCTATCATTCACACAGAGTTTTTCCCGGGTTGTGCTTTGCCCTCTCCTTATATCCGGGTCCTCATTGTTAAGAGACCTTATGTTAATACTACCCGCACCTATAATTCACACAGAGTTTTTCCCGGGTTGTACACTGTCATAGCCTTATCTCCGGGGCCCCAGAGTTAAGAACCTTTTCCCTCACACCATTTTTATTAACTCCGGTTCACAAACACTGAGTGCTACTATAGCTCCGGGTGCAATTTATCAAAATTCATATTTTACTCCGGTTCACTAACAACCCAGAGTCTCAAAACAAGTATCAACTTTACATGGGGATTGAGATAACTCAGTTTCATTTAATTCTGAGTATTATCCATTAACTCTAGCAATTCTAATAATAAAATAAGTAATATTCATTAAGGGTGAGGAGGGTGGAGAGGTTGCAGGAGGAGGAAGTCAGGGAGGAGTACAGGAGAGCAGTGGAAAGACGACTAGGTGGGTTCGACCTGGAAGTTATGGAGGAAGTGGAGGAGATGAGCAAAATGTTTAAGGATGAGATCTGTGCAGCATGTGAGGAGGTGTGTGGAGTGAGGAGAAGAGGGAGGGGAGTGAAAGGTACAGCATGGTGGACAGAAGAGGTAAGAATAGCTGTGGAAGAAAAGAAGAAAGCATATAGAGAGTGGTTGGGTAGTAGAGGGAATGAAGATTTCGAG
Source organism: Paralithodes platypus (assembly GCA_032716605.1). Classification (NCBI taxonomy): domain Eukaryota; kingdom Metazoa; phylum Arthropoda; class Malacostraca; order Decapoda; family Lithodidae; genus Paralithodes; species Paralithodes platypus. Next base: position 25,796,562 of record CM064511.1, on the reverse strand, counting down.
AGACAGAAACGAGTGAGGTATGTGTAGAGTAAGAGGGTGGTGAAGAGAGTAGTGAAGGAAAGTAAGAGAAGAGTAGATGAGGAATTTGGAAGGAATCTGAGTGTATAATGGAGGGAGAGTAAGAAACTGTTCTGGAAAGAAGTCAAGAAAGTTAGGGAAGGTAGCAAGGGAAAAAGTAAGGGTGTGAAAGATAAGAATGGGAGAATGCTAGCCGAGAAGCAAGAGAGAGTCGAAAGATGGAGGGAGTACTTCAATGAGTTGCTAAATGTAAGGAATGAAGAGCCAGAAAACATAGCTGGATATGTTATGGTAGGGAGAAGAGGAGAAGTAGTGGAGGAGGAGGTGGGGATCAGGAGGTCAGAAGTGTGGGAAACCATGAAAAGAGTGAAGTTGAGGAAAGCACCAGGAACAGATGGAGTGTGTGGGGAAATGTTGAGGTATGGTGGTGAGATAGTGAACAAATGGGTATGGAAAATGTGCAAACTAGCATGGGAGAAGGGGAGTGCACCCGATGACTGGAAGACTGGCATAATAGTCCCCCTATATAAGGGCAAAGGGGAAAGAGGAGTGTGTGGTAACCACCGAGGAATATGTCTTCTAAGCGTAGTAGGGAAGGTATACAGTAGGGTAGTGATTGAGAGAGTGAGAGTGAGAACGGAGATATGGGTAGGCGACGAGCAGGGAGGTTTTAGGAAGGGAAGAGGATGTGTAGATCAGATTTTTACCCTGAATTGTGTTGTGGAGAAATATCTGGAGAAGAAACAAAAGGTGTATGTTGCCTTTATGGACTTGGAGAAGGCCTATGACAGAGTGGATAGAGAAGGTTTGTGGAAAGTACTTAGAATATACGGAGTAGATGGCAAGTTGCTGAAAGCAGTGAAGAGCATGTATGAGGGTGCAAAGGCGGCAGTACATGTGGAGAGTGAGCAGAGCGAGTTCTTTGACCTGAATGTTGGTTTGAAACGGGTGTGTGATGTCCCCGTGGTTGTTTGCTGTATATATGGATGGAGTCATGAAAGAAATACTATCAAGAGCAGTGGATGTTGGTGTATCGCTGAAAAGGGAGGGAATTGAGTGGAAGCTACCTATACTGCTGTTTGAGAATGATACAGTTCTGATGAGTGATAATGAATGGGAGTTGCAGGGTCTGGTAAATGAGTTTGGAACAGTGTGCAAAAAACGGAATTTGAAAGTAAATGCGGGGAAGAGCAAGGTTATGGTCTTCGAAAGGGGTGAAGTCACAGAGTGTGAGGTGAAGCTGAACGGTCAGGCTATGGAGATCGTCAACTCTTTTAAGTATCTGGGCAGTGTGTTGAGTAAAGATGGGACTATGGATGAAGAAGTGCAGGAGAGGGTACAACAGGGGAAGAGGGTTGTAGGAACGCTGAAAGCAGTAACAAGAAATAGGGTGGTCAGTATGGAAGTGAAGAAGTCCTTGCATGACAGTGTGGTAATCCCGACACTGACTTACGGAAGCGAAGCATGGACGTTGGTTGAGAGACTCAGACCAAGAGTGAGAGCAGTGGAAATGAATTACCTAAGAAGTGCGTGCGGAGTTACATGGAGGGATAGACAGATTAATGAGGAAGTAAGAAGGAGGTGTGGTGTGGAGGTAGATGTGCTGGAAAGTGTGAAAAGGAACAACTTGAGATGGTTCGGCCATATGGAACGTATGGAAAGCGAGAGAATGACTAAGAGCTAGGGTGTACGAGAGCGAGGTGGAGGGACAGAGAGGGGGAGAGGTAGACCGAAAGAGAGGTGGAAGGATGGAGTGAGGAAGTATATGAACGAAGGCGGTGCTGGTTGGGGGGAGGGGCGTCGACTGATCGGGGACAGAGGTGCATGGGGGCGGTTCGTTCGTGGCCACCCCTTCGGGGATCACGGCGTCAGGCAATAGATAGATAGATAGATTATTCATTAACTCTAGTAGTTCTAATAATATTTATTCTTATCCAGAAGAGACAAGAAGGAGCTTGACACACTCCGGTTGCCTGGATACACTTGCAGAAGCCGGAGCTCTCGTGTCCCCCTTGTTTCACAGCACTCCTTCCTCGCCCGGACCCCCCACCGGAAGCCGGAGTGAGAGGCCCTGTTCGCCTCCACTCCGCCCCAAATTCCGACTTCTCGTATCAACACGAGTAAGTACGAACTAACTTTTATTATCAGAGTACAATAAAAAAAATCCGGGTTCTCAACCGGACATCCAATGAGGGAAAACCGTACTAAAAATCCAGATGGCGCTGGGAGTCTTATTCAAATGACTATCGTGTGTGATGCACCATTGAGGTGTTTTGAGGGCTTTCGTGATTTAATAGGTTTAATACAGTTCACACACTTATCTATTGACACATAGTTGTGTAGTATATTTTTACTAGATTCATAATATGATGGTTATATACTTGTTAATGCAGTGAATATATAATAATTAACATAATTTGATACATAAATATCAGCTTCCTGAACTAGAAATTTAGTTCCATCTAATGTGGTGTAATAGGCTGGGCGAAATTTTAATACTCATTGAAGTACAGTAAACCCTCGCCATCTCGGACCTCTAGAAGTCGGAAACCCGTACTAGTCGGACTGGCTACGGCCTCTCGGACATGCACTTCCATATTTCGGACATTTCCGTCATCGTTCCGACAGTCTCTGACGTTGTCGGACTTTATATAAGTATTCGGAAAATGTCCGATATTATATTTTTCAATTCCATCACATTAGAAATGATTCAAAGATTACAAAAAGTCCAAATAAGACATGGTTATGTTAATGTATAAGGGAGTTAGGTAGATGAATTAGAGAGATAGATAGATAGAAAGAGAGTGTATATCGAGGGAAAAAAACAAAACAAAAAATCTATCAAACGTAAATCTTCCGTCTACTGGCACGGAGGGGAGAGTTGAAATATTGTGTTGACTATCTTATTTATTATTTATCTATGTGCTGGAAGGATATAATATTTTTCAATTCCATTGCATTAGAAATGATTCAAAGATTACAAAAAGTCCAAATAAGACATAGTTATGTTAATGTATAAGGGAGTTACGTAGATGCATTAGAGAGATAGATAGATAGAAAGAGAGAGTTGCAGAGGGGGAGTGAGCGATAAACACGAACTATTATGAGACGGACTTAATTGGTTCTGAAAAGACAAAGGAGACTTTTATATTGACTCTTTTTCATGTTATTATTTGTGTGCTAGAAGGATAATATTGTTTTCAATTCCATCGCATTAGAAATTATTTATAGATTACAAAAAGTCCAAATAAGACATAGTTATGTTAATGTATAAGGGAGCTAGTTAGATGCATTAGAGAGATAAATACCTGTAGATAGAGAGAGAGTGGCTAGGGGCGAGCGAGCGATAAAATACTAACATATACGAGACGGACTTATGTTTCTGAAAGACAAAGGAGACATTTTTATTTACTCTCGTTTTCATTTTATTATTTGTGTGTTAGAAGGGTAATATTGTTTTCAATTCCATCGTATTAGAATTGATTCATAGATTAAAAAAACAAAAAATAAGACATAGTTATATATATGTACAGTAGGCTCACATATCTCGATCAATCTCATCTCGATATTTCGCATCTCGATGCCACCTTCAAGCTCTCCCCAATCACAAATCTCGATGAAAAAACGTTAATCTCGATAGCTAATAGCTAAATATCGATGCTAGATGCTTATATACTAATATAAACAGATTAATCTTGACCAAATCGATGTGTGAACCTCACAGTCATTGTGTTTTGTTCACCTGTATACTAATGTACCGCTAGTATCGATCGTCTCAAGCGGTAGTCTAACCTGTCTCTGCCGCTTTCATTTACGTAGTAATATAAATTACTTTACCATGTTTTAATATACATTATTATTTGTATGAGGAAAATCTAATATATAATAATAGTAAAGACAAAAGAAAACTTGATTAAACTTTATACCATGGAAAATTTATTGAAGTCGGTAGATCTAGCGGCCACTTGGTGTACCAGTCACACATCCGCCATTCGCTTGAAAACTTGTATTGTGAAGTCGTCTACCTGGACCTTTTTTTATCGCATTCATAAAATGCCGGTACTAGTACAGGGTGAGGGAAGCAATTGCAAGAATTGTTGACGGTGACTGTGCGCCGGGTGCGGAGACGCAGTAACCTAACTGCGTTCGCCTCGGAACCAACAATCAACCACACAAACCTCTTTATCAATAAATATAAGGTAAAAATAAAACTCTTTCATTATTAATTTTATCTATTTTAACATATTATATATATTGCATGTGATTGTGGGGGGCAAATGTGAAAATTGACAGATTTGATGTAGGTTAGTCGGCAAGTGGCTGGAACCGATTGTATTTTTTCCCATAAGAAGTTAACTTCGCATCTCGATATTTCGAATCTCGATCGGTATTTGTGGGAACCAATTATGATCGAGATTGGAGATTCCACTGTATAAGGGAGATAGATGCATTAAATAGATAATTAAAAAAAAAAATCTCAATTTCTCTGGTGACGCGGACTTTCCTCTTCTAATTCGGAATTTTCCCTCTCTTAAGTCGGACATAAGTCGGACTTCGGACATCTCGGAAAATCGGACATCTCGGAAGTGGTCTCCCCCCAATTAGTCCGAGATAGCAAGGGTTTACTGTATTGTATTTACTTCCTTTTTAGTTAGTAACAAATACGTGTTTCAGTAGAAATTGGCTGAACATACGGTATTATATTCTGTAGCTGTAGCATTTGGCAGGTTGAATGTCTGCGCCTGCGCACTATAGTTTCTTTCCTACAAAACAAGCTATCGTGCGCTTTTAAGTTACCAATTTATAATCCACTATCAAATCGGGCAGCTAAATAGGTTACCGGCTATATTTCTTATTAGACCAGGGACAGGAAATCAATCAATGTGAATCAGAATGTCATAGAACACAGTGGCAGCAAATTACATATGTGGAGATGCAGGAAATTCGAAAAAGATGATGACAAAAAAAAATTACAACACTGCCTTTTCCACGGGCGACGGTTTAGGTAGTCAGCTGACCGCGGCGGGATATACGTACACAGTGTTGCCAAGGTCTTCTTTTGTTCGCACCATTGGGCTAGTTAGGATTCGTTCATAAGCGTAGATTTGCGAGTTTCCATTTCTAACGATATTCTTGATTTACAGTGTGATGGGGTGGATAGCCTCTGAAGTATTATCCTAACTAACTAAAATTGAGGAAAGCGAAATTGGGCTGGTTCTATATACAGTGGAGCCCCCATCCTAGCTGCTAATCGGTTCCGCAGAAATAGAGCTAGGATTGAAACAGCCAAGATCGGGGCACTGTTCTTATGGGGAAAATTCAATCGGTTCCGTGCTCATGCCAAAATTTGCGTCTTTTTCCATTTTTTGCCTACGAAAACATGTTTTATTGTACACAAATTAAATTTTATGCATTATACTGTATCATATAATACACCATAGAATAAGTTTTTAATAACTAGAAAATAAAAGGCCCAATATCTAAACAATTACCGCACTTTTTCCCAGTGTTAGGCTATGAAAACATGTTTTTTGTCTAGGCTACATCAAGTTACTGTATTTTAAACAGGGTGTCAATCCAGAAAATATGAATTGTGTTATCATTATGGTTTATTATTTATCATTATAGCGCGGCGAAGGCGCGAGCTCAAGGGGGGTCCGGGGGCATGCCCCCCAGATTTTTTTTTTGAGAATTTAGGTGTCTAAAACAGTATTTCCTGCAATCAAAAACCAATCAAGATGGAAAATATGGATACCAAAATTGTCAATTTAGCCTAGCCTACCTTTTTTATTTTATTTTTTTTTTGGGGGGGGGGGGGGTTTCTGTTATCATTATACAAAAAGTTGATTTGCATTATCACTCAAAAAAACAGCGTCGTTAGGCTAGGCCTAAAAAATTTCGCATGATAGAAACAATGCCCCAATCTACAGTATTTATGGTTAGGACTGTCATTTAGCCATGTCTATATTATTATTTACAATGCATAAGATTTAGGCCTAGGCTACTTGAATAATTATTATTCAAGTAGCCTAGGCCTAAATCTTACGCATTGTAAATAATAATGTAGACATGGCTAAATGACAGTCCTAACCATAATTACTGTAGATTGGGGCATTGTTTCTATCATGCAAATTTTTTTAGGCCTAGCCTAGGCCTAGGTTCTAAATTCGTCCAGCCACCCCTCAAGTACCCATTTCGCCCCAATTAGCCAAATACATCCAATAAATACATATTTTGAGGAAAAGACGTATTATGAGAAGATTACTTACCACACAAATTTTATTATAAATCATTGTCATAGCCTAGGCTAGGCTAAGTAGGCTAACATCGTCTAGGCTAGGCAATTCAATCGCTTTCGTCCGACATGGACTGGTCTTTGCTGTGTTTTGAGCATGAAATTCCTTCATTGCTACCACCAGGCCAACCATCCCTATCACTAGATGTACTAGAGGTTATAATAAACGCGAGAGATAAGGGGTTCAGGCACAAAAAGGCTTGCAAACGGTTGTTTTGTCAACACAGATACTTACAGTTTCTTACAGTTTCTTACAGTAGATCCTCTGGAAAAAGGCAAACTATGCCTGTGTATCCAGCTCAGTACCAGTACTTGCACTGCTGCGGTCGTTCACGGTGTTGGCGGCGGCGGTAGCAGACGCAACATTTTTACTATTCTGTATTTTTGTTTTATAATCAAACTTCAAATCTTGTCTTCCCCATGCTTTATCAAGATTACTTTCAAACTCCCTTATTGATTCGGAATCGACTACTTGCAGCTAAACTGCAAGCGTCTGCTTAATGATGACGTCATACAAAGATGGCGACATCTTGCGCATTTGACGAACGGATCTCGGATTCATGATTTCTGCAAAGGCTACTAGCGTTTTGTGGGGGTGGGTGAGACCTGCGCGATTTTGGAGGATTGGTGGTATTTTGTTGGTTGTATGCTTTGGTGGGATAATTTCTCTCCTTCAAGCGGTCTGTCAACATGTTAGATGATTTGTGTTTTATTTCCATGAATGGTGTTTCTTTTGGTTCTGTCTGGGCTCAACGTAATATTTCTGTCTGTTGTGATTTATAATGTGGTGTTTTGGTTTTTTAATTATTTTGAAATTTTGATGAGATATGGCAGTTACTTTTATACAGTAATTTGATAAATTATTTCACTGAATTAAAACAACTAAAGAAAAGTTTACTAGAAAGAATATAGACCGCAGAAGACATATGACCAATCATTACAAGCTGGTTGATGATATGGTGATATACAAAGATGGCATCTTGCGCATTTTGGGATATCTCGGATTGTCTCTAACGGCAAGCTACTGGCAGATTATGTTAAAAATAAAAGAAGTTAAAACGGGCATATTTCGTTATTTGTTTGCTATTTCTTGGGTTGATGAGGAATGAGGGGCGGAGAATTGGGGGATTTGGGTGGTGGGGCACGAGGAAGAGATTGTACTAGGATGTGGGACGTGATAGAATGGATGTGGTGGTTTGTATTTCGTGTGGGTTGGTTTTGTCAGTGGGTGTTTTGGGCCTCTTCTCTGGCTCGGGATACGGGTTTGGGGTCCGGGCCCTTATCAGTCTTCCGGCAGTGTTCAGCTTCTGGTTCTCACTCCAGTGAATGACGCTGCCCTAGGCTCCTGTTTTTTTCGTTTTGTTAACGGGGGTGTTGGTCCCTGTCTTGTCACCTTTACTACGGTTTTGGTTGTTGTGTCTGCTACCTTGCGTCGGTGGTTCCCTGACTCCCCGTGACTTGGGGTTCTTCCTTTAAACCCCACCTGTCTCCCCGCGGAGCAAAAAGGGGGGGGGGGGTGAAAAGGTGGTCGATGGGGACAAGACTTGAGCAAACGTTTCTCGACTGCGGGGTGAGGCCCACGCCTCAGCTCCACAAACCACTACATGCAAACGATATCATGACCAGGCCTTGTCCTTGGTCAAGCGCGTGACCGACAGACCGACAACAGTCCTTTTCTTTGGGCCCCCTCCCGGGGGACTGGGGGGAGGGTGGAAAGTTCGACAGAAAGCTATCGCCAAGAAGGAAGGGTACTGTTGGGTCAGTGCTACTAGGTTGTCACTGTGGCTCTATGACGCTGCCAAGTCTCTCGTTATCTAGGTAACTACTTAGGCCTGTGTTGGGTCCCGCCGTCGGGGGCCCGTCCCAGGCCCTCCTCCTCAACTGACTGGCGGGCGTCTACGCTCTGTCCTTGTTAAGATTCTAAGCTCCGGTCCCACTCTTTGACTGGTGGGTCCTCCTGTGCCGAAACACTGCGGGAGCCACGGGAATCTTAGCCTCCCGGCCGTCTCACTGCCCATGTTCTGTCGCCCCCTTCAACGCTGACAAAGGGGGGGGGGGAGGGCGGACGGGGGACCCCGCCCACAGGGAGGATTACGTACAAGTTGACCTCTGTCACTCATGTGTCACCAGATGCGGCCTGGTGTCCTCCAGCTCCTTCATCTTTTTAAATCTGCCCTCGAAGCGCCTTTATCTTTTGTCGCCCTGTGCCTTGTCAAGGCCTAGCCACATAGCTTTTCATTTGACTTGGTTATGCGCCTGTTCTGCCCCCCTCTTCATGTACCTGGACAGGGCTTTTGGACACGGTGATTGCTGTTTTCCTCCCTGTCCTGTTCCTTGTGTCCTCCTTCTGTACCTTTTCCCGCCCTACGGGCGTCCTCCTTGTAACTGGAGGACCCAAAGACCACCTGAAAAGTCTAGGACTCGACTCAAAGGCGATGTCCTGTGTGTTTTGATTCCCTCCCCGCCCCTATTACTTTAGGGTACTGTTGCTCACACTTGACCTTTTCCTTCCAGCTGGTGCCCGCTCTACTGCCGGCTGTCCCTACGCCGCCGCCGCTTCGCCGCCTCCTCCCTCCGCTCTCACAGAGGGTTCTCAGGTATTTCGAAGGGTGCCACTTTCCCCACGATTTTTGTTAGGACCTAATCCCAGGGTTGGGCCTCGCTAAGGGGCTTGTCCCAGCCCTGGTGTTGAGGGTCTCTGGTGTGGGTGTTTTCTTTTGACTTTCCTGTTATACTTGCTACATAGCTTCTTACTGGATATTGTCTTATTGAGTCTTACATGCTGAATTGGCCCTCATATTGCCTGTCTCACCTCTACTGGTGGGTAATGCTTCCCCATTTTTCAGTGCTGTGATGGCCGTCCTCCCTGCTCTCGGCCGACGTGTCAGCGGACGGCCTTGCGGGATCATCGGGAATGTTGCCTCCACACGGCCTGCTATGGGAAGGATGTTTACGATCCCCGCCGGTGTGGGGTGTGTCTCTCCGCTCTTCAACTACTCGAGACTCTCCCTACGTCGGCGGAAGGACAACGGGCCAGGACATCTCTACGCCGATCATGGGATGTCATCTCCCGTCACGTCCAACGGGTCCTGCACAGGGCTCCTTCCTTCCGTGAGGATGACGTCCGGGTGTTGTTAGGGATCCCACCTACCTCCGATGCTGCACGCCGTTCCCGCTCCCCTACTATTCGTCACTCCTCTCTCCTCATACGGCTCGGGGCTCCCCTCCCGGGAGTTCGGGTCAGGCGGGCGGGAGGGCGCGTTCCAGGAAGCGGGCCCCCAGGCGTCATGAACGTCGTGTGCCTCCCTCTGACCTATCCATGACTTCTGGAGCTTCTGGCAAGAAGAAACGTCGCCGATCTCCGTCCCCTGCTGATCCCCGTCTTGCTTCCTCACCTCAGGATGAGCCCCCCTCCTTCGCCGGGTTCCACGGTCTTCAGGGCCAAACGCCGTCCTGCCCCGCCTGCCGAGGAGGTCGTTCTCCATCCTGCACCATCTTCGTCCACTGGTGGGGTGGAGTTCGAGCCTCTGCCTGCCTCCCAGCCTGTGAGGGGTCCCGGCCTCTTCCCTATGGCGGGCCCGGCTGTGGTCCCGGCGGCGATGCCCTCCTCCTCCTCAACCTGGGGGTTCCGACGCCTCGATCCCTTGTGGCCAGCAGTCTCCTCCTCGTCTCCCTGACCATTTGGAAGATGTTCTTGAGATGGAGGTTGCAGATTTTGATCGGCTGGAGGACGAGGATATGGGGATCGACTCGTCTTCGGACGGTGCACCTGATTCGGGCCAGGAGGACCCCGACGTGGCGGCACAGTCCTCCCCACCGTCCCCTGAGTTCTCCCCGCTCACGGACCATGGGGCCCGTGGGCCCAGTGAGGCTGGTTCCCTGTCTCCTCTACAGACGTCCTTCCCTCCTGCTGCGGAGACAGAGTTACGGGCGGAGTTGGCGTCTCTTCGTCTTGAGATGGCCTCCAATAAGGCAGACATCCTCTCCTCTGTCACGGCGGCCATGGAGGCAGTGGTCTCCCGGTTGGGTACTACTAACCCGGTGCCTCTGCAGACTCCGCTTGTGGCTCCTCTCCCACCTGTTGCCGACCACATCCCATCTCGGCCTGCTCTCCCGGTCGTGGTACCGTTGTCATTATCTACTTCATCACCTGCGCCTCCGACACCGCCTACGACTCCTCTCTGGCCCGTTGTTATCCCGGGCCAGGGTTTGGGGTTGTTCTCTCACCCCATCTCCGTGCCGCCTCTCTCCAAGTTTAAGATCCCCAAAGTCAAGATGCCATCCCTGTATGGGGATTCTGTTGCTTGGAGAGCTGTGATCGCCTCCAACCCTGAGGGGGCGGTCCACCTGCCGGCCGGAGAGCGGGCTGTGCCGGAGGGCTGGGCTATCCAGGTGAATGAGAAAAACATCTTCAGGGCCATTACTCCACAGGGTCTGGTCCCTGAGGTCGTTGTGAGGGTGTACCCTAACCGGCAAGACATGCGGTATTTTTCATATCATCCGTCGGTCTTGCCTTACACTGCCACCAAGCCCTGGGCTGACTACTCCCGCCAAGACCTGTCTGCGGATGTCCACTCCCTCTCTGCCATCTCAGGGACGCCGTACCTCAGGAATGTGCGAGATCGGGACGGGGTCCTGATGCTCGAACTCCCGCACGTCTGTCCGGGTCCCTGGGGTGACTGGATCCGTGAAGCAGTGGAGTTTGGTCAGTCCATGGCTGAGACCTTGCCGGCCATCCCATCCATGGAATCATCTTTTCTGTCGGGCATGCTCCTTACCTCCTCGGGCTTCCCTCTGCCTGTGTGGGAGTGGCTCAATGCTCCCATCGGTGGGATGGGAGCATTGGGACCGGCAATGGCCCCGCCGGTCGTGGGCGCGTCGGGTGGTCAAGAAGGGTCTGACTTGGAGGTGGAGGTCCAGGCCTCCTCTCAGGTGCCCTCCCCGACAGTGACCTGTGTCTCAGGAAGTGGCCCAAGTGATCATGTCCATGCACGAGGAAGGCATTATCAAGGAAATATCTTCTACACAAAAGGTATTTCTGTCTCATGTGTTTCTGGTCCCAAAGAAGGACTGCGCTGCTATGAGGCCGGTGGTAGATCTCTCAGTCCTCAACTCTCACATTGTGAACACCCGTTTCCGCATGCTCACCATCAACCAGGTACGCCTGGCACTCAAGCCCTTGTCTTGGGTGGTCACCCTGGATCTGAAGGATGCTTATTGGCATGTGCCGATGGCTCCTCGGTTCCAGGGCTGTCTAGCACTGCAGTCGGATCAACGGGTGTTCCAATTCACCAGACTACCATTCGGCCTCAACATAGCACCGTGGGTCTTCACCAAACTGGTGAAGCAGGCTCTGACCCCCTTGCTCTTACAAGGGATTCAGATCCTGTTTTACCTGGACGATTGGCTCATCTCCGCAGACTCTCTCACACACTGTGTACAAGACATGCTCACTGTAGTCAGACATATCACAAACCTGGGGTTCAAACTAAACATTCCCAAGTCCTGCCTCTCACCGTCACGAGAAGTGACGTGGGTGGGCTTGCACTGGGATCTCCAAAGCGCCACCGTTTCCCAGAGTCGAGTGAATGCAGCGAAACTTCGAAGGACGCTCTTTGTCGTGTTGCACTCGATCTCAATAACACGAAAAATCTGGGACTCCCTACTAGGGTCTTTGAATTGGGCGTCTCTGACCGTGCCCTTGGGCCGGCTCCGACTAAAACGCCTCATTCAGCTGGGCAACAGGCACTTCCCTATCTCGCCCCCTTACCGTTTGTGGACGGTACCGCGCTCAATACATCTGAGACTGACACACTGGGTCGCTCGGGGCACGCTCTCTGCGGCTGTGCCCTGGACTGCTCCTCCGCCGACCATCTGGGTAGACACAGATGCGTCGAGCGAGGTGGGATGGGGCTATCACTCAGACATGGGACATCAAAACCACGGCAGGTGGTCGGGGCTCTCACACTTCCACATCAATGCCCTGGAACTGTTGGTACCGTTGTTCTTCCTGCGGGATCACGGACTGGCCCTCACGAGCAAGTCGGTGGCCTTCAGGATGGACAACATGTCCGCGGTTCATTGTATCCAAAAGCAGGGCTCCTCCAGGTCTGTTGTGCTCCAAGACCTGGCGGAGAAATTGTTTTACCTGGCCGATCATTACAGCATCACCCTGCATGCGACTTACCTGCCCGGGACGGCCAATCTTTGGGCGGATGCTTTGTCGAGAGGACAGAGCACCAAGGTAGAATGGTCATTACGACAAAGCGTTTTCGACGACCTCGCAGCCTCCTGGGGCCATCCGCAGGTGGACTTGTTCGCCTCCTCCGGGACGAACAAGCTGCCGGACTACCTCACCCGCTGGACTTGTACTCAGGCGGGGGGGCCGGATGCCTTCAGCGAGGACTGGAGCAGGTGGCAGTCGATTTACGCTTTTCCACCGCCCGACGCACTGCTTATGTGCAAAGTCCTACACAGGCTGAGAGAGTACCGTGGCAAGGTTTGGTTAATCGTGCCCCTCTGGCCGGCCCAAGCCTGGTACGCTCAGCTGAAGCGATGGTGCCCGAGTCCCGTTCCCCTGTCTGTCTCAGACTTCCACTTGGGACAGATTGGAGACCTAGGGACCTCGTTGGCATTCGCATCGTGGATGTTTGTGAGGCAGGGTGGTTACCGAAATATGGACGTTGCTTGACTGATATGCTTAATCAGCACTGGACTAAGGCTACTTGGAAGACTTACGAGTCTCATTGGAATACTTTCACTAAATGGATCAATGACACCGAACAAACAGTTCCGTCGGTTGCGTTAGTCTTCCATTACCTTAATCACTTGTTTGCGACACGCACATACATGTACAACACCATTAAGAACCACCTGTCCACTATTAGGGAGCCTTTTGAGACCTTGACGGGGCTGGTGCTCCCTCACAAGGAGCTGTCTTTTTTCATGAAAGCCTGCTTTAGGCTCAGAACGCCCCCACGCCAGATACCGCCTCAATGGTCTCTGGCGAAGGCTCTCAGGCTCCTTACCTCACCCATCTACACCACTAACCCAACACCTGTTCATCTGCTTGATAAAACTTTGTTTCTTTTAGCATTGGCTACAGGAGAGAGGGTCTCGGAGTTGGCTGCCATGTCGAGGGCCCTGAATTGCATGAGTTTTTCGCCTTCCTTGGGGTCAGTCACTTTGGCCCCTTCCGTTCATTTTATGGCCAAGAATGAACGTGACGCGCACATTTTTAAGCCGTTTACTGTACCAGCTTTAAAATGTGGGAGCACGCATCATCCGCTATGCCCGGTAAGAGCCTTGCATACGTATGTGCGTGCCGCTGTGCCGACGTCGGGGACGGCACTCTGGTTGGCCCCTAAGACAGGGACACGGTTAGGCAAACGTGCTGTGGGACTTCGTTTACGCCATGTCATTACTGCGAGTAATCCCCTTACGAAGGGCTCCGCTCATGATGTCCGCTCTTATGCAGCGACTGTGAGGTTTCTCAACAATTCCTCACTTTCGGATATAGCCGACACAGGGTTGTGGTCCTCCCACAGCACTTTTGTCTCATCGTACCTGTCCATGTCCACTGCCAGGCCAGGTGTGCCTTGTGTTGCGTTAGGCCAATGTGTCACGTGATTCATCTCCATCCTGTGTCTCTTCTCATCCCATACTGTATTTTCTTCCTTTCCCTACACTGGGGGTGGGGGGTGGGGGGAGGTAATTTTGTATGATTGTACAATGCCTTTCTCTCTTTCATTTTACATGTATGTCATCCCTGTTTAGTATTAAGGTTATCTCTCTTACTTCTTTACATATAGACTCTACTGTCTAGGGGTTACTTGTTTGGTATGTCTATGCCTCATACCCGGTTTTTGTAATTAAAGAGTGTCCTTGGAGATCTTCCGCCTACTGTGCCTTGCCTTCAGATTCTTGTCTTCATGTACAACTTGCCTTCATTCTTCCCATATTGGTGTGCCTTTCTCCGGTCGACATGACCTATTCCTTAGCCTGCTGCGGCACTTTTAAGACCCTAGACTGATACTGGTAACGTGTACTTCCTTAATATGCACCGTACTGTTACGCTCTTTTTCTGATAATAAACTGATTTGTTTATTTGTGTCTTTTCTTGGTCCTCTGCTTGTGCTACGGCTTGGGGTTTTTATGGTTTATTGGATGTCCGCCTCCAATTTGGGATTCAAGCCCTACATTGGAAACGTAGAGACTGCTACTAAATTGGGAGGTTTGACGACCTCCCTTATAACCAAATAAGGAAAACCTCTTATTTGGTAGCAGTCTCGGTGTATCCAACGACAGAGTATCCCGCCCTCATGCCGATCCCCTGCCCATCCAATCTAAACTGATTACTTGATACCTCGATACTTTGGCAGGTCCTGGCACAGGCTCATAGAACATGGAGCATGGCTCAGAGGAGAGCAGCTAGATTAAATGGGTAACTATAACAATTCTTTCTCTCCTTCGCTATCTCTTCTTTCCTAGTCGTCTCGGAGTGTGTACAACGTGCCTAGTAGTGAATTGAGGTGCAACTCTAGAGATTATTTGGTTACTTCGCGTGAGTACCGATAAATCGGCCCGCTGTGGTAGCGGCTGAGATCATAAGCCCTACGTTGGATACTCCGAGACTGCTACCAAATAAGAGGTTTTCCTTATTTGGTTATAAGGGAGGTCGTCAAACCTCCCAATGTGGTATTTCATTAATATTTAAATGATGTGACACGTAGGCCACTACTCATACAGTATGCTATATGGGACTAGGCCTAGTGATATTTGGGGAACTCATAGTATCATGCATGCATGGCTGTTAAAGATAAACATATCAGAAAACGTGTATGATAGGATTAAACATTTAAATTGTCTGTTGTGCGGTATTAAATGATTGGGCGAGTTTGGAGATGTGATGTGCGCTGGCAACCTTGGAATACACACACACGCACGACACAATCTATAACTGAACATTTTACCTTTATTAAGGCTATAATCCACATTATATTAAGATTTCCATCTGTGGGAAACAAATATCTACCACCATTACTGCTAATGTGCACATAGATGCATAGATCGGTATTGGTGATGGTGAGGGCCTAGCTATGGTGTGTGAGGGAGTCCTGGGGGACTCTGAGGAGTCAGGTTGCTCGAACTCCTCGTACTCCATGGCCCTCTTGCGCACTGCGGTCCCCTTCATAGTGTGGGGCTTCGAGGTCCTCTTCTCGCACTGACCAGTCCCCAGCCCTGAATGGCACAGCCTACACCCTCTTATCCCTGATGTATGAGTCAGGGTCCCTGGGCTCCCCAGAAGAGTTCGGGTACATCTCCTCCTCCACTCTTCCCCTATAGATTAGGGTTATGTCTATGGTGTTAGGCAGTCCCTCTGTAATAGGGGTGTCTCTGGTGATAGCTTTCCCCCTGGTATCTAAAATGGGTGTGGTTCCCCTATAATAGGGGTGTCTCTGGTGATAGCTGTCCCCCTGGTATCTGAAAGGGGTGTGGTCCCCCTGTAATAGGAGTGTCTCTGGTGATAGCTGTTCCCCTGGTATCTGAAAGAGGCGTGGTCCCCCTGTAATAGGGGTGTCTCTGGTGATAGCTGTCCCCCTGGTATCTGAAAGGGGCGTGGCCCCCCTGTAATAGTGGGGTCTCTGTGTGATAGCTGTCCCCCTGGTATCAGAAAGAGGTGTTTCCGGGTGGATGGGACTCGATAGCCTTGGCGGGCAATGTATCTAGGGGAAAAAACCCTACCCAAATTACCGATGGGCGACATGCTAATTCGTGCCACTTACAGGTGGCGATTTTTATAACATACAACAACTAATGTCAAATTTAACAAAGTAAATCAAGTGGGGAGGAGATGTTTACTGTCTGAGAAGTTTCGTTTAATGACTATTATGGGTAGCGAACACTGGCATCAATTTATTATGCGCTTGCCAGTTCTGAAACTAGTTTATAATTGTATAATCTAATATCCAGTAAAGTGGCTAATGACGATTATTTTATAAGTTCATCTTGAGTTTTTATACATATTATAATTTTTAGGACATGGATACCTATCTATTGAAATATTAACAGGACTACTTTTAGGGCGATTACCAATTGTTTGTGTAGGCCTAATAGAATCGATTTTATTTATCATAAATACTTTGTATATTGGACAATGTAGGGTGAGGTGGGGGTGATCCGAACTATTAGTGGAAAAAATAATCACCAAAAATCAGGTAACAAACTTTATTGAAAAATAGTTATATCACAATAAACTATGGGTCAAGGCCTATCATGGTGATTTTTACTAATTGTGTAAGTAGTAGTTAAGGCCAACTTATTGAATTTTAAAAAAAGGGTACCCCTTGTTCGGACCATACCCACCATATGGGAGTGATCGAAACACCACCCTTTTCACTATTAAAATGCATAGTGAGATTGTAAAAACTGGTGATCTCAAATAAAATATATGTTGAAAGTGTCTTTATTCCCAATTTTAGTGCACATTCTCAAGAAAGAAATATTATATTCCATACTGTCACAACTTATGATTTTACCAACATAAAACACCTTACATCCGACATTCTTCCCTTCTTCTAACTCCAGCTCACAACCAAGTACTTTTTGTATTATTTGGATTTGTTTTTGTTTTTGGGTCTTTAAACGCCATTTAAATTTGTGGTGTACCGAACAGTTCGGTACACACCCTTCGTGTCATCAATGTTTACACATGCATGATGCTGAATGAAATGTCTGAATGGAAGCCTTTCTCACCAGATATCATTGCAGCTAAGTACATTTCACTATTAAGCATGACACCACTAGAATCAGCACGTTTTTACAGTCAAGAAGCACTATATTAGAACGCAAAATATTACATCGATCACCTAAAAAATAGAAAAACTGACCTGAAAATCTGTCCGTCGCGATGTATACAATAGTTTCCTGTGATCCTCAAGCACTCCGTTTTCTTCTTTTGTGGTGTTGGGGAAACTATTTTATTATTGATAGGGCAGAAATTATGGACACTGTTCGTTTCACCCCCATGTTCGTTACACCTCACCTTCACCCTACTGAATAGAATTTGAGAGTAATATATCTGTAACATTCATGACTATAGAAATCGAGTGATATTTTGATGACTGCGATTTAAAAAATTCAGTTCACTCGATGGCAACAGATTTTGGTTGGGTGCGAACCGAAGGCGGGAAAAATAGCAGACAATTTTTTTTTTTCCCCCCATTGGCACATTCGAAGTTATTAGTCCTCCGTGCAATCTACAACTTTGTTTACCTAGTGAAGATTTTAATTCCCACTAGTCAATAGGGTCACTGTAAAATAAAATGTGATACAAAGAATTTTCCACTTTTAATCTTCGCACAGTTGCACATATAAGGGAAATTTTATTCATTACCTAATAGGAATCAAGCATAACTTGGAATTACAAGATTCCAGTATTAATTCTTTCTCTAAAAAACTGTGACATAATCAACATTAGCCAAGACTAACTACGGATTACCCAACTCAGATAACGGAATCTCCCCTGGGTTGTCACCTCTACACTCGAGGTCCTACTTCACGACGCTGGAGGACGAGTGCGAGTTCCCGGGCTTCGCCACTCCGGGTCCTTCCTCCAAGCGAATGGCGTCTTTACAACAACATTCCTCCACACCTTCGCCGGAACTCATCCAGTGGTGTTCGACAGCAGGCTGTAGACAACTTCCCTTAATAGCACATAATCAATGCTTATTTCATGTACCTTGCATATATCGCACTAGAGCAGCTTGGAATACCCTTGTCTGCCAGTCATGTTCTTTTTATGTTACCAAATTCCATGATCATAGTTCCCCTCAGGATCAATCTCTTGCTAAACAAGTACTCTTATCTGCATGGGACGATATCAAGACTTACATTTCAAGGATTCTAAAAAAGGTTCCGTCTCTGTCTGACCCGAAATCTCTTGAATTTTTGAAGATCACTATTCCTCCCTCTCAGAGGAATAGCCGATCAGTAACCCCTTCTACTGTAAGTCTAAACATTCATCCGATCGGAAACGTAAATCTTCATCAAGCTCTAGTTCAAGAAGTAAAACGTTTGCTCGGAGTAACTCCCCTCAGTCTGACACGAGCACAGCTGTCACAATTAATTTGGACTCTGATCACCAAGCTAATACTTTAAGGGAACATAAAACTCCCGAAACTTCTTATCCCAGACAGTCTCTTGAGTCAATTCAGTCTTCCATTCCTAGTTTCCAGATTAAACCACTTTTGAAAACTACTGCGTCAATCAATCCAGACGTAATTACTGTTCACGCTGATATTCATCATTCAGGGGATTCACCAGTCAGACAGGGTCTTACAATCACTCCTCTCCAAAACAAGCTTATATCTCAACAACCTTACGTACTAGCAACTGACATGCCTGAAATTTTAGATAGTCAGTTAAGGAGTGGAAGAAGAAATTTATCTCTCAAACTCACAGGATAGTTTGCATGACACCAACCCGGAAGATCCAGGTGAAGATTTCGAAGGGTTCACTAACTATCAATCTTTTGAAGAAGATGACACTTGGTTCCAAGGTCAACAAAGCCACAAATGACCCTTCTCTCCTTCACAGGCATCTGAAGGAGATGTGTCTCATAATACTTCCGTATCTAAGGAATATGTTGCTAATGTAGTTCAGGAATCCCTAGAAGATTTTGCTTTACTAGTGTCTGACATACGGAGCCCTGTATGTGTTTATTTTAGAGTTAAGAGGTAAGAGTTGAAGGAGTGCCGAATTACCCAGGCGGCGAAGCAGACCATCGAGCGAACCAGCGTGGGAAACCAGCTCGTCTGCATTCCAGCAAACAAGCCTTCACACCTGCGTGCGTCATATGGGACCCTGCAAACTACTTCGATGACCCGACGCTATGACGATGAGCGATACCATTGGACCACGCATCTTCTACGCAACTAGAGGAGCTGTGATTGGGGCGCGCACCATCCCCCGCCTCCTGATTCGTTCCTACACCATCATTGCATAGTATATAAGACCCGAGTAGTGGGCATTCAAATCAGTCACATTTGGAGTTGGGAAGGTGAACTTGCAGCTGGAGGAAGACGGGGTGAAGTATTATAATGGGATTGTGACTGTCAGTCAGATTATATAAGTGTGTGTTAAGTGTGTTCGGTGTAAACACTTACAGTATGTTGGTTAGTGAGATATGTACTCACCTAATTGTAGTATACAGGATTTGAGCCTAAGCTCGTGTTGTCCTGTCTCTCTCTCTACATTTATCCAATTTTGCTTTAAAAGTTTGGATATTTCTTGCTCCCACCACCTCCCCATCCAACTTATTCCAACACTCAATGCTTCTATACGGGAAGCTGAACTTTCTTACATCAGACTTACATATAACTTTCCTCAACTTACAATCATGACCCCTGGTTCTTCCCTCGTCCCTCACCACAAAATCTCCCTTGTCGATCTTCTCAAAACCTTTCACACACTTAAACATCATGATCATGTCACCTCTCTCTCTCCTCTCCCTCAGCGTTGGCAGCTTTAGCCTCTCCAATCTCTCCTCATAAGGTAGGTCTCTAAGGCTAGCTATCATCTTAGTGGCAACTCTCTGAACTCTTTCCAGTTTTTTATTATGTTTTATAAGGTGTGGAGACCACACCACTGCTGCATACTCCAGTCTTGGTCGTATTATTGTCCCTATTATTTTTGCTAACATCTCTTCATCTAAATAATTCAGAGCTATTCTCATGTTAGTCAACACTCCATAGGTTTCACCAGTTATTTTATTTATATGCTGTTCAGGTGACAAGCTGTCTGCCACAACTACCCCTAGGTCTTTTGCTTTCACAGCTTTACTAATTATTTCATCTCCTATTTATATCCCCAAGAAGGTCTATATTTACTTTTTCCCATCTCAAGAACCTGACACTTACTCGTGTTGAATTCCATTTTCCAAGTTTGACTCCACTCATATAACTTATCTAGATCTCTCTGTAATTCTTCACAACTACTCCTACTTGTAATATGCTTCATTAGTTTTGCATCATCAGCAAACATAGATATATATGAGTCTATTCCCATTTGAAGGTCGTTGATGAAAACCAAAAACATGATTGGGGCCAACACCGATCCTTGAGGCACTCCGCTTTTTACCCTTTTCCACGAGGAGAACTTTCCTTTTATTACTGTTCGCATTTCCCTCCCAATTAAATAGTTTTCCATCCACTTTAATAATACTCCCTCAACCCGCCCCACAGTCCTGAGCTTCCACAACAATCTCTTATGAGGCACCTTATCAAATGCCTTCTTGAAATCTAAGTAGATACAATCTACCCACCCCTCCCTCCCTTGTACAATGTCAATTACCCTATCATAGTAACTCAACAAATTTGTGGTACACGAATGACCTTTTCTGAACCCGAACTGCTTGCTTGAAATTATTTCCCTCTCCTCCAACATACCCACCCATCTTTTTCTAATAATCTTTTCACAAAGCTTGCATATAACACTCGTTAAGGATACCGGTCGATAATTTAGCGGGTCTTCTTTATTTCCACTTTTATATATTGGAGTTATATTTGCTTGTTTCCATTCTAAGGGAAGCTCCCCCTTGTTTAATGAGTATTGAACAATATTAAAAATAGGTCTCACTAGTTGTTCAGAACATTCTCTTAATACCCATCCAGCAATGTTATCTGGGCCCATAGATTTTCTCACGTCCAATTCTTCCAACAATGATTTTAGTTCATCCTTGTTGACTTCTATCGACTCTAGTCCCTGTATCTCATTCAATTCCACCACAGGTTCTACATAGTCATCCTCCTCCACAAACACGGATGTTAATGTATGATTCATAATTTCACACATACCCACTGTGTCTTCATATAATTGACCCTCTACCCTAAGCTTTGTTATTTTGTCCTTTATTTTAGTTTTACCGTTGATATAACTATAGAACAGTTTGGGTTCTTTATTACATTTGTTTACTATATCTTTTTCAAAGTTCTTTTTCTCCTCTCTTATAGTCTTGACATAGTTGTTTCTAGCATTCTTATACTCATCCCATTTTTCCTCAGTGTGTCTCCTTCTCACTTTATTCCATGCAGAGTCCTTTTTGTTCTGGGCAATGTGACATCGCATGTTAAACCACTCTTTCTCCTTAGCCAGCTTTCCATCCTTAAATGTTGGTACATATTTATCTACCCCCTCCCTGTAAATGTCTAGTAACATGGTGTATTTTACCTGAATATTCTGTTCTTGCTCAATAAATGACCAATCCATATTTGCAAAGTATCCTCGTAATGATTCATAATCCGCCTTACTATAATTTAGTCTAAATTCCCTATGTTCCTCCTCTCTGCCTTCCAGAAATTCCACTGTCAATTCAAATTCAATCACAGCATGATCACTTTTTCCCATGGGACTCAAATATGTTAGGTTCTTTATTTCTTGGGGGTCTTTGGTGAATAGTAAGTCAAGTCTTGATGGTTCATCACCTCCTCTAAATCTTGTATTTTCCGTAACGTGTTGTGTTAATAGATACCCCATTGTTAGTTCAAGAAATTTGCTACCCCAAGTATTTTCATTTGAACCCGCATCCAAACATTCCCAATCCACCTCCCCGCAATTAAAGTCCCCTGCAAGAATAAGCCTATTTTTCCTTTTACAAATAATTTCTAACATACGCAAGGTTTCCAAAATTAATTCATTATATTCATCATTGCTCCAAGATTTAGTCTTAGGAGGTAAATACATTGATACGATGTCCAATTTTGACCTATCATTATCCTCAATTTCAACTGCTACCACTTCAGCAATGCTATCACCAAGTTTTAATTCTTTAGCAGTAATTTTATTATCTACCATGATCAACACTCCTCCTCCTAGCTTTCCTAACCTGTCTCTTCTCCATGTACTGTATCCTGCACAACTAATTATATTCGTGTCTACCTCCTGGTTAAGCTTAGTTTCAGTCAAACATACTACCCCGGGCCTCTCTCTCTTTACATATTCGTCAAACTCAATCTTTTTGGAAATTAACCCATCAATATTTGTATACATGAACTTAGCATTTCCAGTATTTTCCCTATTTTTCTCTCCCTGCCCGTTCCTTTCTTTTTTGTACGTACCCCTCCCAATTTATTTCCTAGCTTGTCTCCTCTCCTCTTGTCTCCACCTGGACTGTTTCTCGCTCCGTTTCCACCTCCCCTCCCTCTGCCTCCACTTGGACTGTTTCTCTCTCTATCTCCACCTCCCCCCCTCTGCCTTCTCCCCCGTCACCCGCACCATCTCCCTTTCCTTCCCTACTTCGTCCCTTCGCTTTATATACCATTTCTTTAGTTTTCCCTCCCACACTCTCCAGAAAAACTTCTTTTCGTCTTCTTTCGTCCTTTCTCCATTCTTTACATTTGCCTCGGTTTGCAATTCCTTTCTTATGTTTCGATCCTCAATACTCATATCTTTTCTAATTGTCATTTTCTTAAACTTGCTGGTCAAGTTAAGTCTCCATGTTACGTTCATTATTGCATCCACTGTTACCCTAGACCTAAACTGCACTCTCATTGGCCTTGTGTTTCCCTTACTATATTTACCCATTCTCCTAACTTCTTCAATATCATCTCTCCAGTTGTTTCCTTCTTCATCGACATGCTTGATCAATGTTTTTACCTTATTAATTTCTTCCTTATCCCTAGCTTTCCTCTCAATAATGTGCTCCTCTATATCCCCAAATACAATAATACACTTATTTCTATCTATTGTTTCACGCAGGACCTGTTCATTTCTCCTCATAGCGTTTACTACCACTGATTCTAAATCTCTATTTTCCCTTTCTGATTGTTTCTTTTGTTCCTCCATGATTTCCTTCATTGCCACTTCCTTCACTTTTCCTCCTTCGTCATTAACCCATTTATTGTGTTTCCCCTTAATCTCCTCCACATGTGTTTTCATTTCCTTGGTTTGCCCTTTGTATTCTTTGTATTGATTGGGAATTAACGTTAACGCTACTATTATGTACTTAACTATTTTAGTTGACTGACTTGTGGACTAAAGCAACTCTTTAAGTAATTGGGTTATGATAAAAGTAATACTATTGTTTATATTAATACTTGCGAGTTCTTTCATTTTCTTTTAACCCGTGGAGCCCCGCCTAGTTTTTTATTTTTTGTTCACCAGAACTCGGCCCGTTTTCAAAAAATGGTTTTATTCCAGAAACAATAGCGAATGGGTTAGGAATGAAGGAAAAACCACGAAAAACCGCTCAAAAAGCTTAAAAAATGGTCCTACAGAGCCCCCGAAAACGTATTTTACAAGAGTAAAAAATTGAAGGCAATTTCCCCAAAAAACCAGGTTATTGCGCGCTCACGCGCACGCACGTGGACTTTGAGAGTTTTCAACCATCGGCACGGTTGCGTGGGATACGTACACAGTTCCCATACAAATCTGAGCCCTCTCGAGTGGCTACACCTGAGGTTACGGTCGGAGCAATTAGGGTGACTCATCAGACGCGTCGCTGGGGCTGTGCGTTACATACATAGGCGACGCACCAGACGCGTCGCTGGGGCTGGACGGGTTAATTAAGCTTACATTGCTGGTAAGAACAAGTACGGTGATACTATTGTCTCATATTAGTAATATCGCCTTAGACTAACATGGTTGTTTTAATGTTACTTCTAGTGATTTCCTAAGCTGAAGAAAATTCTTTTAGCTTCAAAATATTATTTTTGCTTTTCATATTATTTGAGTGAGACCTGAATCGAATCTATGAAGCGATCCTGTAACTTAATTTACTCATAATCAAACCTCAATGTTACGTGGTTAAGAAATACATTTATCTAATTATTAAATATATATCTAACTTTTTATGTGATTTTGATATTAATCCTGATAATAATAATATAATACTATTAACGTAAGACAAGAACCAAGAATAATAACTACATTAAATATAAATAAAAGGACATGATATAAGAAAACTATCTATTCATTTCAAAAAGGGTAAGAGACAGAAATATTCTTACCTTAATATTTATCTTTCAAGACTTGATATATAATTAATAGTCCTTCTTTAGATATACAAGTAACTTATTCGGTTCATAACCATAACCTACTAAGCTTCGGTTAAATAATAATTCTTTATAAATACTACATGACTTTAATTAGTTTCAGTATTTTTCCATAATTAAAGAGTATCAGTCAATAAAGGATACTAAGTCCTAAGATCCAAAAGGAAAGGAAGCAACAACAGGAAATAATTTTATTAGATTTTACTTTCGTTTTGCCTTCAGCTGACTGATACCTTAATATATATCTCTGTGGTGCTATCTAGTTTCATCAAGTTAACCACTTGAGGATCAAGATACGTAACACACCTCATAACATCCTCAAAGGATATGGATAGTAAACTAGATAAGGTGTTACAAGCCATCTCTAAAATGCCTTCTCACACCCTGACCAAACCTGACCACCAGACCATACCCTTAGCAGTCAATCCTATTCTACCTAAACCATCTCCCAATATTACTCTTGGACAGTCAGTTACTCAACCCAAGCAACAGAGCAGCTTGCTTCAGCAACCTATTTTTCTTGGCGGGTGCCCAACCCCGAAAAGGGTTGAAATAGGGGAGCTATCCCCCCGCCAAAGGCGGCTTTCTAGGGCCTTTCCTAGCTGATGCTGAGAGGATTGGGTTCTAGTCATGTGGTGATGGGCTGGTCTATTAGAGTGAGAACTGAGCAATCTCTGCCATACCCATAGCTTACTCTGACTGTTCCTTTTACTTATATATTTTCTAGATCTCAAGTGACGGCGTCTCTAACGTGGATTGACCTCCCAATCTACCAAGATTGGAAGCCAAAGCGTCACATTTTTCCCTTGCCCCTCAACTTTCCCTTCATAATTGCTGAGGGACACAGGGCCCTGGGTGGGGCTTTGGTTTCCCGGGCGTTTCCGCACCCTCCTCAGCTCCCCGCCATGGAGTGGCTTCGGTCACCCAGGCTTTATTGTGGTCGGCGGGGAGGGTTCTGTGGGGGCGCTCGGTTGTGGCCTTGGCCTTGCTCAGGGCCTTGGGGCTGTTCGGCCAGGCAGCTTGGGGAACAACAACAACAACAACAACAACAACCTATTTTTCTGTCTCCCATTACACCAACTGCTCTCGAAATTGACCCCGACCCTCCTAAACAACCCCTACCCCTTCTCTATGGCCCTCGTCGTCAATGGGACAAAGTACCCATCCTCACACCAATAGGGGCCACATCAGACTCTTCAGATTCCTTCCCAGTACCTCGAGACTGGTCAGTCGAAATTAATGAATTTCGGCAGTTACGAGCAAAGGATGAGGAGGGTAGAGTGTTAGATGTGTTAGTCTTCCCCTTCCCATCAACACAAGATGCTAGATTTTTTGTGTACAAATTGGCTCCAGCCATTACTTCCACTAAACTATTCAAACCGTGGTCCGATTTAAAAAAATCAGACGGCCACGATGCCTTAAAATTACTTTCTTCCCTTTGCACAACCGGATGCACCACGATCCTGGGTGAGTCACAAAATCAAATGCTAGAACTCACTGATATTGGTTATGGTCCGTGGTCAGAGTGGGCGGAGGAAGCCAGTAAATTTGCTATGAGTACCACTGATTCTTCAACTACAAAGATTCCTAATTGAGGATTATCACTTTGCATCTCTCTTTGTGTACCTTTCAGACTCTCTGCCCAAAGAATTTTGGGAATTTTTGAGAGGCCCGAAAATTGCATGCCAAAATTTAACAGACCCACTCTTATCTACACCTACTCCGAGCATGCTGGAGAAGGATTGTAAACTTAGACAAAAAGCCCATAGAATGTTATCCAACTTTTTGTTAAACAGACAACTCACTCACACTATGAGAGAAGTAACAGACTCTATTCAGGATCCAAACTCTAGGGCAGCTTTATCACACATCAGGAGAGTCTCTCTTAGCAACACTCTTATGACAGTGGGAGACGTCAGGACAGCCATTTTCGAAGCTGCCAAAACCCGTCAAGATCTCTGCATTTTTCTCTCTAGAAATCTACCCAAAGATATCAAGACGAGAATCTTGCTCTCTCCTCTCTACTCTAACAGATTAATACCAACCACGACTTGGTCTGAAGTATCTACACTGCTATTACAACCTTCTGTCAATACCTATCGAGCTAACTTTCTTAAACTCAGATCGCAACGACTCTTAAGGGGCCAAAGTAGTTGAGGCAGACGAGGTCATTCTTCCACAGTACCTACACATTCCAGGGGGTCTTTTCAGTCACCCTTTCGAGGCCAACAAACCTACCGAGGCAGGTTCAATTCCATGTCTCAACGAAGTAGGAGACCTAGCCAACCCAGATTTGACAATAGAATTGTCTCGCCTAGACAATCACAGAACCAATCTGGAAATCAACCCTCTCATAGCTCTCAACAACCAGCTCATGCCTCTTTTGCAAATAACCAACAACAAAACAGGCAACAAAACAGACAGAATCAGACACAACACAAACAACAACAGGCCAACTATCCAAGAACCAATTCAGGTTAAAAAATCTAGATTCGTTCAACCTAGCCTTGCATCATATAATATCCCAAGGCACAACCGGCTCCTTTCAGACCAATCACACAGCCTGGCCAAAAGGAACTTGGGCCAGACGTTTAATAAAGAAGGGTCTGTTTTGGAGATGGAAGAAAAGACCATTCCTTCGCCCATGCTCAAACACACTGTCAGTTCCGGTCAATGTGCAGTCACTTATTCAAGAGATGCTCCAGCTAGGAATTCTCAGAACCATCCCAATAACATCGAAAGTCTTTCTATCTCGCTTATTCCTTGTTCCAAAACGAGACAGCCCAAAGTTCAGACCAGTCATCGACTTACCGATTCTCAACAAATTTATTGTCAATCACACCTTCAAAATGTTGACTATCCAACAATTTTTATTAACACTTCAACCCAAAGTCTGGTTAATGACACTGGATCTGAAAGATGGCATGTTCCCATAGCCAACAGATACCAGAAATATCTAGCAATCCCTTACTTAAACACAGCTGTAGTATTCCGCAGACTCCCATTCGGCCTCAACATAGCACCCAGAATTTTTATAAAACTAGTCAAACAGGCCCTATTACCATTAAGACAACAAGGACTCAACATCCTGTTCTATCTAGACGACTGGGTAATCACAGGAAATTCTCCCCAACAGTGCCAGAATCACACATTACTAGTCATTCAACATGTCACCAACTTAGGCTTCCATGTAAATCTCGAGAAATCAAACTTAGTACCGACACAAAGAGCAGCCTGGGTAGGCCTCCTTTGGGACACTCAATCTCTCACCTTACAACAAACGACATCAAATGCCAGACGTTTACAAGTAAAGTTATTCGGAACACTTCATGCAAAGACAATTACCAGACGACTGTGGGAATCATTAATAGGGTCGATAAATTGGGTTCAGCTATCTGTTCCATTGGGCAGACTTCGACTGAAACGCTTGATCTGGCTAGGCAACAAGACTTTTCCGGTCAATCAACCTCATACTCTAATAACGATTCCTCAACAAATACTCAAACTTCTAAGCTTTTGGATCAAACCAGAGACACTTTCTTCAACAGCCCACTGGTCAGATCCTCCACCATCACTATGGGTAGACACGGATGCAGCGGGAGCCCTAGGTTGGGGATACCAGTCATCCGAGGGTCACCAGAACCAAGGTCGCTGGACTTCTCTCAATCTCTATCACATAAACGCCAAGGAGCTAGTTGTCCCTCTATTTATCCTGTTTATTATTCCTAGGGGGTAGAGGAGAAATGGATATAAATTAAATAATTAAACCTGGAAAGATGAATTGGCCTAGGCTATAAAAATGATACCGGTCGGCGGTTGACTTACGTGTTAAATTGTATATGTAGGCTATCTGTGGTAGTCCCAGTAATATCTATGAAGTACTTTTAGTATTAAAGCAACTTAGCTGTGATGCAAAGAGTGTAGGTTAGGTGATGGACATGTCGGTAGGTGCAGATCAGGGAAGTTCTGCTGTTATGTGGCAGCAGCTGGCGGTCTGTAGTTAGCGGGACGAAGTCTGTGTGAAGTGTGTCTGAGATTCCCTTTTATCGTGACAATATAAAATATATTTAAGGGTTCTATATCGTCCCCCGTGATTAAATAATAAGGGAAAATAAACTAAGATATAATTGGTGCAACCACAGTAATATTTATCCACAAAGATAAATAAAGTAATGCGTATAAACAAAAAGGAACCAGCTGTTGTGAACCCGGGAAATTCAAACTACGGTATATATACCAGCTAGGATTCATGACATACTCCGCCACCAGTTATATACAAAGTATTTACAGTTGTCCCGTCCCGATCATGGATCGCCACAACTGGGAGGAACCCAAAGCAGCCCGACGTGACGGCCTCTGAGGGGTATCACCTCGGTCCGCTCCAGTAGCAGGAAGGATATTATCAGAGTTCGGCTTGCTGTCGCCATCCACTACCTCTAAATCTATCTCTAGTGGGTATAGCTTAACCACCGGTCTGGTGGTCAAACCGGCTCCTGTTTTTACCTGAACTACCCTACATTCGTGGTCAGGACCACAAAGAAGTTTCATTATCCGACCTATACGCCAAAAAAGTCGGGGGCAGTCATCATGTACTAGAACGACGTCCCCAACTTGTGGCGATGCTATCCCTCTTTTTACCATTAAGTGACGATGTTGCTCCCTGAGTGATATTAAATAATCAGTGCTCCACCTTTTCCACAGGTCATGTGTGAGTTTTGTCACATATTGGAAGCGTTGGTTGACGGAATCGTTGTTACGCCACGTCGTGTCCTTGAGATCTTCATCCGTGACTTCTCGCCTTGGAAAGCTTCTGATCCACCTCCCATGAACCAGTTGTGAAGGAGTGATGGGTAGAGGGTCCTCAAGATCACTGTAGGTGTAGCCAAGCGGGCGATCATTGACTGTGGCCTCGAGCTCCAGTAATACCGTATTCAGTTCCTCTGTGGTAACCAATGCTCGACCCAGTACCTTCTTCAAGCCAGCCTTTAGGATGCCAATGACCCGTTCCCATATGGCACCGAACCATGGCGCCCTGGCCGGTATAAACCGCCACTCGCACTTGAATTCCGCTAGAGTACCTTTTAACCTTGCATCATCTATCAACTCCCGTAATGTACTGGCTCCGCTAACAAATGTGGTGGCATTATCACTCATCATAATCTCAGGGTAACCCCTCCTGCTACTAAACCTACGGAACGCATGCACAAATGATTCGCAGGAGAGGTTAGACACCGTCTCTACATGGACCGCTCTAGTAACTGCACAGGTGAATAAGGCTACATATAATTTACTTACAGTACCCCCCTTCTCTTTTACTGGCAAGGCACCTGTGTAGTCAACCCCCGTTACCTGGAAAGGACTCACCTCCTGAACCCTAAACTTCGGCAATGGACGGGCCTGTACAGCACAGTATGGTGTACCTTGCAATCTCTTGCAGATGATACATCCCCTTAAGGCTTTCTTTACTACCTGTCTAATCTTGGGGATCCACCATCTTTGCCTTATGTAATTTACAACATAACTAACACCACTATGGTTACACACTTTGTGGCAGTAATTACTAAGGAGAGTGGCTATACGATGTTTATTAGGGATAAGGATAGGGTACTTGGCGCTATCATGTAAAGCTGACAAGTGGAGCCTACCTCTACAGCGTATCATGCCTCCCTCCATATAGAGGCCCAACTGCTTCACTATATTGCTTGGTGTGCCCTGTCCTTTTGACAAATAGTGGTGTTCCTCAGAGTAAGCTTCTCTCTGAGCTACCTTAATCATGGCTGACTCTGCTGCTCTTAATTCCGGCACCGTCAAGTATGCCGGTTTTGCCTGATAGTTCCCTTGTGTCTACTCTCTAAGAGTCCTAATAAACCTAAGGACCTATGCCATTACATCATATATGAGCCATACTGGTCCCAATTCAATATGGCAGTAGGGGCAACCGGTACCGGCAATGACAGGGTTCCTTCTTGACTCATGTTACAACCCACAGTGGTGTCCCCTCCTATTGAGCCCCCTATTGGGCCATGATCAGGTCATAGCATTTGGTGAGGTAGCCATGTGGGCCCTCCCCACCAAAGCGAAGAAGCAACTAAGGACACATATGAAATCCCTCTGGTGACTAGATCACTGGGGTTGTCCTCTGTGGACACATAACGAAAATGAGCGCCGGGGACTAATGACTTTATCTCATCAACTCTATTTTGAACATATATAGGCAAAATCTTTTTACTAGACAACCAGCATAGGGTTATCTGGCTGTCCGACCAGAGGTATGCATTCTCTATAATCAGCTCGTCCACGTAGGCCTCACATTATAGGTTTGACTCCTGTAAGGAGATAAAGAAAACCTAATATTTAGTAGTGGCCCCGTAATCATTGACGAACATGCCTATTACATAAGGCATCCTCTTCAAACACTAATCCGCCGTAGTTTGAATCTACCGCGCAGAGCATCCATCAACATACCCATATTCCTCACCAAGCCCTCTATAACCCATCATCTCCAGACATCACCTTTTGCTCCCCAGAACTCGCCCCCACAACATCCTGGAGGGTGGTCAGAACCTTAGGCTCTGACCACCTCCCGATCATTATCACCACCAAAACCAGACTCACCCCAGCTAGCCACAAACACACATACACCAATTATAAAAGAGCTAACTGGGAAGCATTCACAAATGAGACAGAACAACACTTCACAACTCTAAACAGTACACCCATCACTAACATCAACAATGCTGTACACATACTCAATAAAACTATCCAAAACGCTGACAAGAAACACATTCCAAGAGGTAACAGAAAAAGACACAACCCCAACTTCACACCAGAAATTCAAAACCTCATCAGACAACGCGACATACTGAAACACTCCCCAGCACCCCACACACAAGACATCACACAACAAATTCAAGCACTCAACACCCAAACTAACAACAAAATACAAGAACAACAAAAACTAAATTGGAATAACTTCCTACAAACACTTGATCACAAAACAAACCCCAAAAAACTATACAAAACACTAAACAGCATCACACTTTCCAACAGCAACACAACACAATCACATGCTGCAATCACAACAACAGACTCTACTCCTTCATGTAAACAACAAGCAAACACTCTCATCAATCACTTTTCACATGTCAGCCACCTAAAACCTCACAAAGACGACCGACGTGTCATCCGACGTAAGAGACAATTCCCCACAGACCCTGACTATACACCCTTCACCAATCACCAGACAAAGCATATCATCAACAATCTCAAGCACTCACCCGCCTGTGGCCTAGACAACATAAGCAACATACACCTCAGACACCTGGGACCACAAGGCATACAAGCACTCACTAACATATCAAACTACAGCTATTCACACAACACAATACCAGACATTTGGAAGCATGGTATCATCATCACATTCCCCAAACCCAACAAAGACCCCACGCTACCCTCCTCGCACCGCCCCATCACACTCCTTTGCTCCCCCTCCAAAGTCATGGAACGCCTAGTATTACAACTAATTACACCTGACCTACCCCTAGCTCCAACACAACATGGCTTTAGGCCACTGCACTCCACAAACACTCTTCTCACAGACCTTACACAAAGAGCTTTCGACGGCATCAATTCAGCTAGACCACCACACAGATCACTATTAGCCACACTCGACATTAGTAAAGCCTTCGATGCCATCCCCCGCCACAACCTAACAAACAAAATCTACAACACAAACATGCACAACAACACAAAACGGTGGCTGGCCAACTTCCTAGCAGGCAGATGTGCACACGTATCTTTTGCCGGTCAGTCATCTAAAATCAGAAACTTTCCAAACGGAGTCCCACAAGGATCCGTCCTATCGCCCGCACTCTTCAATCTGTACATGCACGATATAACTACACCCAATACGCCCCAAATAAACTTAGCCTCCTATGCAGATGACATAACACTCACATGCACACACCATGACCCAAAAAGAGCAACAGATCTCCTTCAAACCCTATCTCAACACACTACATGGCTGGTGCACTACAAACAGACTTAATCTAGCCCCAGCCAAATCCACCGCAACCCTGCTCACAAGTTGGACAGGAGAACACGAATACATCCCTCAACTCACCATAAACAACACACCCCTAACACATACACACACACCCAAAATCCTAGGAGTAACATATGATACTCATATGACATTCAAACAGCACACCACAAACATTAAAAAGAAACTGACACCCAGACTTAACGCCCTCAGGTCACTTGCTCACACAAAATTTGGACACAACAAAGAAACTACCACCACAGTATATAAACAATACATAAGATCAGTGATGGAATACGCAAGCCCAGCCTGGGCTTCTAACCTAGCTGAAACACATCATAAGACCTTACAGACTATTCAAAACAAAGCCCTGAAGATCATTACAGGCTGCACAGCTACTGCACCCACAGATCACCTACATCAAGAAACCAAAATCCTCAAAGTCAAAGACCATCTGGACATGAGAGGCACTCAATTCCTGGCAGCAGCCTCCACGAACCAAGACCACCCACTAAACTACATGGCAACACACCCACAGACACCAAGAAATATCAAAACAACACCCAACACACGGTATCACACACAATTATTGTCCTCTCTCCCTCCCTGCCCACCCCGAACCAACTTCCAGAAGCACATCCATACTCATATCTCTCACCGATCCATCCACTCACTCACAGACAACACGCAACTGCATGCACGACCTCCCGAAATCCATCCTTCCGAATCCTCCCTTCCTCGCGAGGACAGAGTCCACCTGGCCAGGCTGAGATGCGGACACCATCCAGCTCTCCTGAGCTATCAGAAGAGACTGGATGACTCCGTTGTCGACACCTGCCCGGGATGTAACACAGCACCCCATACCATTAAACACATCATAGAAGACTGCATTTCACACAACCACTTACGCCAACAACACAATCTACACTCAATGAGAGCTCTGTGGGAAAGCCCGATTGTGGCCATGGCCTTTCTCAGGGACTCGGGGCTGTTCG
The DNA here is from genome assembly GCA_032716605.1 of Paralithodes platypus. Lineage (NCBI taxonomy): Eukaryota > Metazoa > Arthropoda > Malacostraca > Decapoda > Lithodidae > Paralithodes > Paralithodes platypus. Next base: position 25,763,163 of record CM064511.1, on the reverse strand, counting down.
GCCAGGCAGCTTAGGGAACAACAACAACAACAACAACAACCGCGCAGAGCATTTAAAATCTGAGGAGCCTTCATCATGAGCGCACGCGACCTCACTCATGGCTTCAGTCATTATGAATTGGGTTCTCACTACGAAAAAACTTCGTAAAAAATAAAAACAAAAAGAAAATAAGAATAACTATCCAATAAGCTTTCCATCATATCGTGGATGTACTTGTGTGGATCTTTGACCAGACGCTGATTCAGGCGTCATTCTTCCTTCACTGACATATCAAGTAAACCAAAATCCTTAATACATCAACGAATGGGAAGGGGATGGTCGGGAGGGCCCCAGTCGTCAATGATTACGGGGCCACTACTAAATATTAGGTTTTCTTTATCTCCTTACAGGAGTCAAACCTATAATATATTAGTGGCCCCTCCATCATTGACGACCATGCCTGATTTCTAAGACTGGAGGGGGACATTCGTAATCATATCAGAAAAGCAGATAATAAAACAACCACATAGTATTCTTACTTTGAAAATATATTTAAATACGGCGTAGCCCATATATATACAAGAAAGGGGTTCAGGCAGGTGCGTGCTTCAAAGAAGCCTGCTTGACAAAAAAGGGTAACTCTGAAGATTCTGTGAACAGATCTGTAGTTACAAAGGCACCCCACTCAACGAGTGGTGACAAAAATAACAAGTTATAAGTTTACATGTGCACATAATAAACCCCAAAATAATTGTGGAGATAATTTGCAAAAGATCTCCACTGTTTAATATTAAATTGCTTTCACAGCTAAAACTACTATAACAACCCCGTTGTTTTGTACTAACATTGTACTAGCACAATTTCTCGCAGAGAAATTTTCATATCACATTAACCATAAATTGTATCACAGCTCTTACACTCCGGCGGGGTCTAGGGTGTCCTATGTTAACTGACTGCACCCCCCCCCCCCCTTTTTTCTTGAAAGTAAACAAAAGTGACTGAAGGGCCACCTAGACCCTCTGCCTTAACGCTATACATGGTAAGGAAGGTTTGTCTAGAGCAACTGACAAGTATCTAGTCAAAAACGTATGATTAGACGCCCACAACTGTGTGGACGAAATATCTTCTACAGAAAAATTCTTCAGGAAACGTAAGAGGCTGCCCATTTGCGTAAATCGTGGGCCCTACCCACAACGCCGGGATTACTCTCTTTAATGACTTCGACCAGAAGAGAAGCTAATCTCCGTTTCAGTAAGCGTTTACCCGTACTCGCTACCCATAAAGCACCTTGGGGGTTTAGAGGAGCCACTCTCAAATATTTGGTTAGAGCTTGCACTGGACATAGATTATGATGCACCTTTCCCCTTTTTAACGCCGGCACCGTGAACTCAGAAAACACGTGTGCACTGTGCTCATTCTTGGCTACAAATCCCGGGGAAGGTGCAATGTGAATACATTCATTAAGTCTACCAAACCTAAGGCAATTAGGTGTGTTGCTCATCGCCGACAGCTCAGACACTCTGTTCCCGGTGGCCAAAGCCAAAAGGAATACAGCCTTTTTTAAGAGTAATGCAAAATCTGCAGTATTTTGGTACAGACGAGAGTGAAGTAAAGACAATGCCTTGTCCAGAGACCAAGTAGGCATGAGCTGACGGGGAGGTGGGCGGAGTTTAAAACATGCCCTCATATAACCCTGTTTCCTCCGCCACCGGTATGGAGAGACCTGTAAGGTCTAAAAAGGGCACTCTAATTGCAGTTAAGTGATTTTTTAACGTTACCACAGATAAATGTTTCTGCTCAAACAGATAATTTAAATAATTAAAAACTAATGCTACTGAGGGCACAGTCTGTTCTGTTCTAATGATCCAAGAAGTAAAGGCTTGCCAATGTGAGTGATACTGTCGTTTCGTAGACTGAGTATATTGATTTAATAATTTATTGGTCACATCTCTACCGTATGGTGCTAGCCACTTGGCCTCCTGAATGTCCATAATGCAAAAGTCAGCGAGGTCGCTAGGTTGCCAATCGTGTCTAAGTGGAAATACCCGACCGGGAGCGACACCGGGTGCGGGCACCACGTCTTTAATTGCTGGTACCACAACTGCGCCGGCCACAGGGGCGCGACTAGTGAGACTAAGCCTCGATAATCTCGTAGTTTGTTCACTACGTGGCACATTAGTGATGCGTCTGGCGGCGGAAACAGATAGATGGAGCTCCATCTGTTCCAGTCTGTCACTAGGGCGTCTGGCCCCCCTGCCGGCGTTTTCGTCCGGCGGGTGAGGTATAGAGGGAGTTTGTGAGTCTCCTCGGACGCAAACAGATCCACTTGTGGATGGGAGAGCTCTGCAATCATTTGGTTGAAAAAGGGTTGCTTGAGCTCCCATTCTACTGTCGTGCTCTGTCTCCGGGACAGAGCGTCTGCCCAGACGTTTGCTACGCCTGGGAGATAAGATGCGTGAAGATAAATGTCTAGTCTGTTGGCTAGAGTAAAAATCTCTTCCGACACGTTTAGCAACTTCCTTGACCTCGTTGACCCCTGTTTCTGAATACAGTGAACTGCGTTCAGATTGTCCATTCTGAAGGCCACCGACTTGCCCCGTAAAGCAGGGCCGTGAGCCTGAAGGAAATACAAGGGGACTAGTAATTCTTTGACATTGATGTGGGAGATTTCTAAGTGGGACCAAAGCCCCTGACCCTGGTGCCCCTGATTTGACTGAAATCCCCAACCTATTGTGCCTGACGCATCCGTGTCTACCCATACCGTTGGCGGAGGAGAGGTCCATGACATTATTGAGTGCAACGTTTCCCTCTTCGCCCAGACCGCTAGTAAGGTGTGGATTAATTTCGGGATGGGCCATAATTTTCCCGCCGGTAAGAGTGGGAAATATTTGTTGCCTTCCAATATTAAACGTTTTACTTTCAACCGGCCCAACTTGACATGATTTAAAATTATGTTGACATGTTTGATGCATAATTGTTCTGTCTCTGCCACCACCAGCCAGTCGTCTAGGTACCACAAAACTCTGATTCCTTGCTTTAACAACGGCATCAGGGCTTGCCGGACTAATTTCGTGAATAGTCGAGGTGCCAGGTTCAAACCGAATGGCATCCGTTGAAAAACAAAATTTTGGTGCCTGATCCGTAAGGCCAGAAACCTTTGAAATCTTTTGTTGACCGATACATGCCAATAGGCGTCTGTCAGGTCTAGGGAACACATCCAACCTCCCGGCGGAAGTGTTAGCCTGATTTGGTGTACTGTTAACATTCGGAATGACTCGTTGTGAATGTGAAGGTTCAGATAAGACAGGTCTACGACCGGTCTCATCTGAACACTGTCCCTTTTGGGAACCAAAAATAGCTTGGACGTGAATACAGGGTAATTTGGGGGGACCGGGATGATGACATTCTTGGCAATCATTTCCTGGACCAGTGACTCCACCTCTAAAGAAACAAAATTTTCCGTTGTCGGCTGACGTAAGCGAGGTCGCCGGAGCCACTGCCAAGTGATGCCTTTGCGTGCCACCATCCGTGCCCAAGTGTTTAACGGCCATGCTTGGTGACACGTTCGGAACGACCCAGTTAGCAGACAAGGGTTCGCCGGCTGTACTACCCTCGGATCCGCCGGCCTTAAGATTGGCACCGGGAGTGAGAGAGACTTTAGTTTTTTGATGGTGGTGGAGTTGGTGGTGCTGGACGCTTCGCCGGCTGGCTGGCGTTGGCCAAAGACGGCCCTGACCTGGCTTATTCTGGCCGCGTCCTCTCTGACCTGAAAACCTACTCTGTCTATGCCTGTACTGACCTTGAGGGAAGGGGGAGGACTTAGGTGGAAGAAAGGGCTTAGATCCCCCCGGCTGAGCCTTAGCGGCTGGCCTGGGTTTGGGGAAGTTAAAGGCAGGTTTCTTAGAAGGGGTGGGACTGTGTTTAAAGGCCTGCGCCATATTAAACACCGTTCGCCACACGTCAGGGGACATTAAAGAGGGAGTGAGCACTGGTGACATGACCACCTGATTCGCAATGCGATCAGGCAGTTTGCGGACTAAAGACATTCTGAGGTCTTGTCTCGCTCGTACCGCCTCAAGCAAGGCGGTGCGGATGTCACCCAGAGATTGGATTGACGACTGAAGAAGCAGTCGCCGGGACAATTCAACCGATCGTCTGGCATCCGCGTCTGCGATTGCCTGAGTGGACCGGAGCAAAGACTTTGCTACCTGTTGAGACACTATGTATTGAGAGAACAGGCGAAAAGCTTTCCCCCTTAGCCTAAATTCTCGGTCTAGGTGAGTTGGGGTAGGGGTAGTGAAAGGGTCTTTTAGCTCACAAAGATTAATTTTAGGGGCAGCTAAGAAAGCTGAAGGGACTCCGCCGGCAGAACACACTGGCATGGAGAACCAAGAATGAGTATCTTGAGGGATCTGGTGGGAAGTTTTGGAAGTAAATGTGGTCGCAAAGTTTTGAGCCTCTGTCTCCCATTCCACCCAAGGTCCTGGACCCAACTGCCCCACCTTCAAGACTGGATTAGCTGCTGCGTCTGTGACGGTTTGCAAATCAAGTTCTGGAGTGAGAGCTGACAGAGTCTTAATGTCATTAAACCCATCCAGCTTAGACCAGTCTGAAAACAATTTTGAAGCTGAGGCAGGGGGTAAAGCCGGCTTAGTAGCATAAACAAAATAGTCCTGGTGATAATAACTAGGTATAGCCTTTATATTAACGTCTAGTACATTTCCCAAAGTATCCAAGGCCCTTAATTTCTTAGATTTATTGTTCCCCTGACAAGGTAGGTTGGGCGAGCTCTGGTTTAGTGGGGGTCAAAAGGACCCATGACTCGTCTGGTCCGTAAAGCAAGGGCATAGCTACCTTTCTGAGAGGTGCCTTGTCTAGAGGGGGTGGATTGACATCCGTTATAACCCTCACATTCGAAGTGGTCAATGCCGCCGTAGCAGGCCTAGTAACCACTGATGGTGACAGAGTGGGAGGGTGAGGGATCTGAGGTAAAGCAATAGAAGTCATCAGAGGCCGTACCGTAGAACTTGTCGTGGGAGCTCCCAAGTCCACTGTGGGAGTTTCCTGTTGTTGGCCAAAATTTTTAGATAAAGCATTACTAAGTAGCCCATCAATTTCCTGTGCAGTGACAAATTGACTTGATGATGTACTCACTGGTGAATCATTAATATCCTGCGCGGCGTCTAAGCCTGAACCTGACTCTTGCCCTTCCATATCCGAAATCATTGAAACCTCGTCTTTATCATCCTGTTCCTCCTGAGAAGATCCCGCCGAAGCTGGGGTACCTTGTTGCCAAGATAAGTCAGGAATAGAGGATGGGATCGCCGCGTCCCAGTGGACGTCAGCCACTGTGTGACTAGTTTGAGCCGGAAGTGGGTGGTCAGACCCCGGCCGAGAAAATCGCCAAACACCGAGGCCTTGGCCTACACTCCCTTGGGAGTCTGAAACACTCTCAATCACTGATCCCCCTGAACTCTCCAATTCCAGGGTTAAAATGTTAATGGGTAAATCATCTTTAGGTACAGGCACTATACTGGACCCTTGAGACCGAACACAAACTCTGTCAGGGGTAGAGGTACGATGAGAAGCACTAGAAACTGGCGAATGTCGGGAGGCCTTTCTATTATGGGAATCCTTTTTTGAAGATTTATGGCTGCGGTGTGACCGTGAACTACTCTTCGATTTGGAGGATTTATCGCCGTGACCACTGGTGGAACTTTCCGTCTTACTCTTCTTACTCGATGGTGAAGAGGCAAGACTAGGTGGCTGGTGTCTGAGAGGTGACCTAGACCGAGATCTCTCCCGAGACGAGGAGGCTGCCGCCGGGGGTGTAGGCTCTCTTGGACGTTTCGTAGTAGCAGCAGAAGACACAGAACCCTGACCAGTCTCCGCCGGCTTACGACTAGTTACTCGAGAGGAACGTTTAGGGGGAGGGTGTTCGAAAAGAAGCCTATCCCAAAGAGGGACGTTGTCACATTGAAGTGACTTATGAGCCACAATCGTAGTATACGCTGACATCTGTTGCCTAACCTCTCGTAAGGCGACCGCTGCGGTCTTATCATTGTCGCGGAGGACCTTGACACTTAATTGGGAGCAAAAGGAACAGTTGCGCATCACCCACAGACCCCTTGAACGGTCTAGACATTTAACACACTTGATGCAAAGAGTGTGCGCAAAAATAGGGATACCGGCACAGGTAGGGGTAATGCATAAAGCAAAAACTGGGGCCAAGGTAGCCATGACAGAGACTGGTGGGGAAAACTACTGCAGGGTCTGTATTGGTCCGCCGGAGCCCAGCTCTGGAAAAAAAAATATTTCCAGGAATTAATGCTCATAAGGTTAACCCAACATGTTCGCACACAAGTGTTAATAACCCGCCGGGTAACGAGATGTAATGACACAACGATCACAGCTCGCTACGCGGCGGGGTTCTATAAAGATTTCAGAATATCTAAACATATCTTTAAGAAAGTGAAGAATACCCTCTGACATAATATAAAGGACCAGAATGGCGTTTATAGTCTTTCCGGTGGTGACTGTTTCAAGATTCAATTTTGGAAAACAACCCCCCACAAAGACGCCGGCACCTGAATTATTTAGCAGAATAACACAGGGCAGGCTGATACGAGATCTGATTTCTAACGAATTGTCACACAAGATCGCCGTAAGTTTGAAGGCGGCGATACATTAACGTATCTCTCAATTAAGTGGTTAACGAAATTGAATTGTAAATTCCTTATTTCCTCCTCCCAGGAGCACCCGCCGGGTGTGAAAAAAGATGTTAACCCTAATTGAACCTTCGATCGCCGTAAGTGTGAAGGCGGCGATATATATAGTATCACTAAAATGGATCGGTTAACTAACTGAATGACCCAGTCGTTCATCCCACCCTACCAAGGTGCACCCGCCGGGTGAGATGTCAAAACGTTAACCCCATAAGTTCCTGTCCCCACTTCTTTGTAAAAGATTGCCGGGGAGGAAAGCCCTTAACAACAGCTAGATTTTTCCTGTGGTTTGTAAAACCGGGTAGAAAAACTTCATAACATATGTCCGCATGAACAATGTTAGATGGGTACAGCCAATCCGCCGGGAATCAAAGGGAGCCTGAAAACAGGCACCAACACAGAGACGCAGTCCTGGAGAGCCACAGACACCTCATCGCCGGGGACACAAGCCTGTGTTGAAACCACGCGTGGCCCAACACGGCTCTCGGCCGGGTTTTTTCATGGTGAACCGAGAAAAAACCCGCCGGAAAGTAACCCACCCCGTTCAGAAACCATCTGAACGCACATAGGACTCGAGAGAAAGCCAAGCACGACTAGCCTAGGGTCCACACAATAATCTGTGGAATTAGCCAATACACAACTAAACCAGGAACATACATAGTCCGTGGAATTAGCCAAAACACAACTAAACCCGGATACACATGACACAGTAGGACATATTTATAAAATAAACCAAAACACTTGTACATGTGGCAAAGCTACGAGCGGCTGGCTAGGCCTAAGTAGACGGCATAAGAAATGTTGAAATATAAACAAAAAACACTGGAAATATAACAACAGGAACCACCGCCAACACACCACTGTAGCAAATACTTCCGGCAAAGGGAAGACTGACTCGGGACCCAGAAAAAACTTCACTAAGTGAAGAAAAATACGCTGGGAACGTCAGTAAGCAACGCTTACCTCATCAGAAAGATAAAAGGCAGCATAACTAACGCGTAATGAAAGCCGCCTGCATCACAAGCTAACTCAACTGTGAAAAGTTCACAAGTCCACAACAGGACCACGAGGGTACATCCGAAATAGATGCCCCAAACACACGACCCAAAATACACTGCACTGCGTGCAACCAGCCCAGGACACTCCTGGGTATATTCCTGCGAAACGGCATGCATTATATCTCAAGAACTGGGCAGTGTTATAGCATATTTGTTGTTTGTACATATATATGTATTATGTATGTTGCTTCGTAGTATACTATAAATGGAAAATATACTTGGTAAATGAATAATTAGAGGGCATCTGTGGACTCACTTTTACAATTTCCCAGCTCAGCTGGTGGGCGACGAGTGGAGGTGAGTCGAGTTGTATACTGATATTCTATTGGTCAATAAACTGGGTGTGACGTCACGAGCGATGATGGTATATGAATGGTTGTTGTGGGAGTACGTCACTGTCTAGACGGTGACGTCACAAATTCTCGCAACATTTTAACGGGTGTAGAAATACACGTCAGTCCATATAATGAGCCTCTTTTGTTTCTCAATCCCTCTACGACGTCACATTGATTCATTTATTATCCTTGGTGTTTATAATCTCTCGGATTCGGGCCAGTCAGCCATATTTGAAATGGTGGAACTGTTGTTCAATGAATAGTGAAGTGTTTTTGCTTTATGAAAACACCTACAACATCTTCTATTTAACGGGATTACCAACGGAGCTTCCAGCGGCATTGTGTTAATTTGGCTGTAGACCATTATTGTCCAGTACACCAAGGGTAAGGGTTTTATACCGTCGTTATTTGGGTCCAAGCCTAGGCTACGATTACCACAGAATCTTTAATGAATATCCTCAATACAGACTTATTTCCTTCACTTACCTCGTCAATAATAACCCATATAGGTGGAGAGGCCCTGAATTATATCAAAGAAAAAGTGATGTTGAAACATTATCTGCAATTTAGCCATGTTGATTAACTCTTAGCCCACTTAACCCCTTCAGACTCATATGACGCAGAGCTTGGCAGATTAGCAATAAGAAATAGAGTTCTCTCACTCTTATAATTACCTCTTTTGGCGACCGTCAATCTTTTATGAATTAAATACCAAACCAGCGGGGGTGTGGGGGCGGCAGCCCCCACCTAATATACTAGGTTAGGTTAGGTAAGGTTGTTAGGTTTCGCTAATATTACCCCTTATTTTCGTCATTTACCCCTCAATTTCCCTGTACAGCTCTCATAGCCCTCCCCACTATCGGGGGCCGTATCTTAAGATCGTAATTGTTTAATCGAAGTCCTCTTTTTCTAGTTATTAAAAACGTATTCTATGGTGTATTATATGATATATAGAAGCAATAGAACTGTTAAAATTACCTGGGAAGTGTATATTAAACAAAATACAAAACTTTGAATAATGAGGTAAGAGATAGGCTATGTGTTTTTTATCACTTTTCAACCCAAGACCACCGGGGGTCTGGGGGCAGCAGCCCCCAGGATGCCCAGGTTACCTTTGGTTAGGTTAGGTTAGGTTAATGACCAGCTATGTAAATACAGTAGTGAACATTTGGTTCAGTCTGTGCTCAAAATCCATTTTCTTTAGGAGGAGGCCATACACTAAACAATTACCGTGATGTTGAAACATTATCTGCAATTTAGCCATGTTGATTAACTCTTAGCCCACTTAACCCTTTCAGACTCAAATGACGCAGAGGTTGGCAGATTAGGAATAAGAAATAGAGTTCTCTCACTCTTATAATTAACTCTTTTGCCGACCGTCAATGTTTTATGAATTAGGCTAAATACCAAACCAGCGGGGGTGTGGGGGCGGCAGCCCCCACCTAATATACTAGGTTAGGTTAGGTAAGGTTGTTAGGTTACGCTAATATTACCCCTTATTTTCGTCTTTTACCCCTCAATTTCCCTGTACTTCATAGCCATCCCCATTATCGGGGGCCGTGTCTTAAGATTGTTGGATAATGGGGAAAAAAAAATTTCCGGAGATTCTAATTAATGACAACCACTGTATAATGATGAAAACTAGCTAAAACCCCCCAAAAAAAACTCACGAAATAAAAGTTGGCCAGGTTCCTGGATATGTTCCTTAATTTGCATGAACAAATTGTAATAGGCCTATAGAAACCTAATAAATCATATAAATAACAAATCCACAAAAATACAATCATTGAAAATAGCTGTGGTCCGTCTCCTTAATATTGACCGAAAAAACGCCCATTCTAATAAATCTCAGAGCTCTTTCGGACAGTCACAGTTTACAAACGCCATCTTTATGCAGTATAATCAATATTTACCCCCTGCTGGCAACATAGATGACGATTTCAATAATTCATGGGGGGGTGAGGGGGGGCAAAGCCCCCCCTCAACCCATCGTGTATCCAACATTGGCATTATAACTAAGACCATGAATAGGGCCTACACTCATTTCTCAAAATCTGGAGGAAAAAACATAACAAATAAGGGTGCGAGCCTATTCCCTATAATTACTAATATATCACTTCATCTTGGGACGATACCGCTCTCGCAAATTAACCTTACCGTTCACGAGGCAAATACGGGGGTGGGGGATACTAATTAGTATTGATAAATAGAAACGGTTTGAATATCAAGACGCAAATCACACAGTGTACTGATGACATTATAATACGGTACACGTTGTGTGAAACATATACACCGCTGATGTTAAATTAACCGGGTGTAAGATTAAGCGGGTGTAAAAATAAGCGGGTGTAATGACGACATGTTGGCCGAGGGCTGGAATGACGTCATCGCTGACGTCCAATCACAAGCAAGGATACACAACGTCTTGGCTTGGTTAATCAAGATGGCTATATTCTAGTTAATCTCCGTGTTTCAACCCCTCTCTTTCCCTGATATATTTCATACCCTCCCCAGCTATCGGGGTTTAGTATTGTTGAGGTAAGTGAAGAAAATAACTAAGAGATATGAGGATATAAATAAGGTCCTT